>CM033398.1:12417654-13617654 GCA_019426215.1 Buddleja alternifolia
TCTTCACTATTTTTTATTTTCACAAATTTGATTTTTTTATATATTTAGTTAAAATGTACCAAATACATCAAAATTAATTAATTAAACTATTAAATTGACAATATGTTTAGTATTAGTTTTAACATAATATGGTGATAACATAAATAATGTTTGCAAACTTTAATAATCTGTTGGTGTTCCTTAACTAATCGTTTGTGTTACCTATCGATAAAAAAAAAAAAAAAAAGAACTAATATGTTACCACAAAATCAAATTATGAAATAGATTTTACTATCTTGTTGTATAATTTTATAATGTGGTTGGGCTGTGTGATTTTTATTTTATTTTTATTGTGTATAGTTTCATGCAATTGTCGTTTGATATTTGATTGTTGAAATTTCGGATCCCAACAGATAATGAGTTACAATGCCACCATAAAGTGCTACCTATTGGGTTGGAGGACAAAAATGATTCCGATCACAAATTGAGGTTCGGGTTACTAAATCTAAAACTTTATCGTTAGAACGCGCAACATTATTCGTCTTGCAAGATTGATAAGAGGCATTTTTACGTGTTTTTAAGCCCCTTTGCGTTTATGTCTTAGGTTCATTTATCGCTTGATTCTTGCCACATGTGCGTTTAATTCGTGCATTAAGTGATTTCAGGTCTTAAATGGATACAATCAAAGAACGGGATGAAAAATGACGTATAAAACAAGTTTAGGCCAATTGCTATGCACCCTACGCCTAGGCGCCATCTTGCCCACGCCCGGGCGCCGTATCAGCACCACTTTCACGTTCGAGCGCTTTTTCCGTATGTTTAGAGACCGAATTGGATGAAGTTTCCTTCTACAAAGTTGTAGAACTATGTGTTAGCTTCAAATGAGGACTTGAATCATCCAAATCGGAGTTTGTGGAGAGAGTTATGAAGGAAATACAATACTGCGCCAGACAGAGGCAAATACTCCAACATTCTGATTTGGGCGCCCGAGCGCCATAAATCCCGCGCCTAGGCGTGGCCACATCCGAGATTTGATTCCTTTCAGCCAAAAGATCATCATTTGATGGGGGAATGGAACATTTAAAGCCAAGAGGTCATCACATGTATGGGGGGGATGTCATAAGTATGTTTCTTACTAGATCTACTTTGGGAATTTTATACTACTCACTTTAAGAGTAGTGGAGGGGACACTAGGGGGGACATACACATGAGGAGCTGATTTGTGGTGGTCTTCTTAAGGATCTAGGGGGCAATTGACCGATCAATCTTGGAGGAGGAGGGAGAGAGAGGCATGGATCCATCACTTTTCACTCATCATCATTCATCACCATTTCTTCATCACTTTTGGAGGGGAACAAAGAGAGAGGAGCTAAGGATTGAAGATCAAGAGCAAAGATCCATCATCAATCAATTGAGGGAGTTTTAATATTTGCATTTACATGTTATTTCCATGAGTATGTATGTTTGTATTAGATTTTCTTAAGGCTTTGATGAGAGGCTAATATTGTAGAACTAAGGCCATGTGAAGGCCAAATTTATGAATCAATATATGTGAAGTTGCTCTTGTATTAATTTCTGCTTTTGCTGTGTGTTAATTCTATGCTTTTATTCCAATCATGTGTTTGATCACCATATGCTTGCTATCTGCCTAATCTAGTTGTTCGAGAGAAAATAGATTAGGGTGCAAGAGAATTAACACATCATCCGAAACAAATGAGGATTGCCCTAGAAATAGGTAAAGATTCCCGGGTGTTGTTAGCCGGATTCGTTCGGGGAAGCTCTAGAACGTTAATGCGTGATTTTTGATTAGATTCTCGGATAGACATATTTAGAGAACCGTCAATTAATCATAGGATTATTATGTGCCGAGACATCGGGTAATAGTTAATTTAGGAGTTTCCACCAAAGCAATAGGAGTCTAATAATTCGAAGAGTAGCTCATATATTGACGAGTAGATTGGTTTGTAGCATGTGCCTTAGTCATTTTATCATACGTGAGATTAAATCTATAGTACGTTTTCTTTGGTTCGTTATTGCTTAATCTTTTTCTTGCACTTTACTTTAATTGTCTTATCTTTTATCGAAAATCATGAACTAGAATTCAAGTCCTTGTGGTTCGACAACCCGGACTTTTTGTCCACTTATTACTACACACGTCTAGTGCACTTGCTATCATAGCACGTTAGTTTTAGCGTGTCAAGTTTTTGGCGCCGTTGCGGGGGGGACTTGTTTATTTTAGTTACATTTTAATAATTCTTAGTTTTCGTTCATTTCTTGATTTTCTTTTATTTTCGTGATTAGTCTAATTTGTTCTTGTATTTAATTGTTAGGTTCTTGAGGTGCATGACCCGCTCCTCAAGCAAGCCTCTACGACGAGTTGGAGCCCGAAATTGAACGAGTTCTTAGGACTAGTAGGCGAGCAAGAGAAATGGCCAATAATCTCAACCAAAACCCAAATGGAAATTTCCCGGACATGAACTCACCGGAAACTAGGGAGTGGTTACAAGGTGTTCTACAAGCCATGCAAGCGGTACCTCCTCCACAACTCCCGTCGGTTCGGGGTAGCTTACCACCTAGGGTCCATACCATTCCGGGGCCCGTAGTCGTGCCTAATTTCTTCACACCAAACTACCACATTCCGGCTCACATTTTTATATGGTGCAAGGAGATCCTTTCTATGGAGAACCACACGAATCACCACACGCTCATTTGGAAACCATAGATGAGGCTCTTGTGACCATTCAATATCACCCACGTGATCTTGATGCGATTCGTCTAAGAGTCTTCCATTTCTCATTGAAGGATAGGGCGACAACATGGTACAAATCCTTACCTCCACAATCTATTACAACATGGAGTGAGTTGGTCGATGCCTTTTTAAATAAATTTTTCCACCCTCAAAATAAATGAGCTACGGAGTAATATAAAAGGGTTTAGGCAAAGGAGCAATGAATCTTTAGCCGAGGCTTGGGCTAGATATAAGGGCATGCTCCGTAAATGTCCCGATCATAATTTTGGGTTGAATGAACAAGTACTCCATTTCTATGATGGGGTTAGGTCACGTATTCGGCATAGACTCAACGCGGTGCGGGAGGAGATCTCCTTGGGTTAGATTGTCAAAGTGTATGGGACAAAGTCGAACAGTTGGCCCGAGAAGACGAGCTTTACCCCGACGATGAAGAGGCCTCATCCTCTAAAAAGGTTGCTTGTAGTTGAGGAAGTAGTACTTGGAACCGGAGGTTGGCAATGTTAATTATGTGGGGAATCAAAATAAACCTCGGGTGAACTTTCATATACCCGAGAATTTTCCAAAAAGGCCCAACCCCGCACAGAACGCACAACCGGGGATCTATCAAACGGGGATCTATCAAGCTCCACGACCACCTTCAATAACCCACCCCCGAGGCAAGGCAATTTCAATGGACAAGGTCAAGGTCAAGTGCAAATGCGACCTCCCACAATCGATGAGAAACTGGATGCTCACATGAAAAAGTCCGATACATCTTTCAACGAACTTCGGAATATGATAAAGGATATGTGTATGGAGATGAAGGATTTGCGAACACAAGTAGGGCAACTTTCTAATGCGGTTAACGGTAGAGCCCCGGGGACTCTCCCAAGCGACACGGAAAAGAACCCGAAGGCCCAATGCAATGCCATAGCCTTGAGAAGTGGCAAACAATTGGAAAATGACACTGCCAGTACATCCGCGCCCGAGCGCCCAGACATGCACGCCCAGGCGCCAGCAGATCCGCGCTAGGCGCCGATACACCGCCCAGGGCCGCCAACTGTTTTTGTGCCAGCAGATCCGCGCCTAGGCGCCAATACACGCGCCCAGGCGCCACCCAAACCTGCCAGATGCAAACTCTGCATCCCGCGCCCGAGCGCCAGACATGCACGCCCAGGCGCCAGAAGATCCGCGCCTAGGCGCCGATACACGCGCCCAGGCGCCGCCCACTGTTTCTGTAGGTTTTCATCCGTCTAATCCAACGCTTTCTCCCCCTATCGAAGTTCGTCTCCCCTTCCCAAATGCTCACAAAAAGAAGAAAAAGGAGATGGATCCGAGCTTTCTTCGAATTTTGGCAATCCTTCGGGAAGTGAGAATTAATATTCCGTTTATTGACGCCATTCTCCAAATGCCGAATTATGTGAAGTTCTTCAAGGACATACTCTCCAACAAGCAGAAGTGGGAAGAGAATGAGACGGTGTGCCTCACGGAAGAATGCTCCGCCGTATTACTCAATAAATTGCCAACTAAGCTCCAAGATCCCGGGAGTCTCACAATCCCATGCACAATTGGATCCTATCATTCAAGAAGGTGTTATGTGACTCGGGGGCCCAGCATCAATCTTCTTCCATACTCTGTTTAAAAGCTAGGCCTTGGAAATCCCAAGCCGACCTCAATGAGCCTTCAACTAGCCGACCGATCGATCAAGAGGCCCAAGGGGATAATCGAAGACGTTATTGTCCAAGTCGACAAGTTTTATTTTCCCGTTGATTTCGTAGTACTCGACATGGAAGAGGATGTGGAGGTACCATTAATCCTAGGGAGACCATTCCTAGCCACGGGTAAGGCGGTAATTGACATTGCTAATGGTAAGCTTACCTTGAATGTGGGCGATGACAAAGTTACCTTTGATGTTTACAAAGTCCTTAACATCCTTTGTCATGACTCGTGTTATCGAATTGATACATTTGACCATTTGATTGTTGAGTATTTACAGGACAATACAATTGAAAATTCTCTCGAACAGAGTCTTATGAAATCCATGCAAGTGGACTCGGAGAGAAAGATGATCTAGTGGAAAAGGTTCTAAGCTTGGAGTACAAATCTTCCTCTCATTCGGGAGGATTCATCAAAGTTGATAGATCATTGTCAGGATCACCTCGCCCATCTATTGAAGAACCCCCCTCTCTCGAACTCAAACCCCTCCCCTCCCACCTTAAATATGTGTACTTGAACGATGACGAAACACTCCCATTGATCATTCCTCATCTCTTTCAGGATCACAAGAAGAGCAATTAATGACGGTGTTGAGATCTCACAAACGGGCTTTTGGGTGGAAACTTGCGGACATCAAAGGCATTAGTCCAGCGATATGTATGCACAAAATACTTATGGAGGACTCCACCAAGCCTACACGCCAACCCCAAAGGAGATCAAACCCACAAATCCAAGAGGTAGTCAAGAAGGAAGTGATTAAACTGCTCGACTCAGGTATAATCTATCCTATTTCTGATAGTGCGTGGGTGAGCCCTACCCAAGTGGTGCCTAAGAAAGGGGGAATAACGGTAATTGAGAATGCGAATAATGAGCTTATCCCAACTCGTATAATTAGTGGGTGGCGTGTATGTATAGATTACCGTAAGTTGAATGATGCCACACGTAAGGATCATTTCCCCCTCCCCTTTATTGACCAAATGCTTGAACGATTAGCCGGGCATGATTTCTATTGTTTTCTAGATGGTTACTCCGGCTATAAAAATTGCCATAGATCCTGAGGACCAAGAGAAAACCACTTTCACTTGTCCTTATGGCACATTTGCTTATAGAAGGATGCCATTTGGCTTGTGTAATGCCCCGGCCACTTTTCAAAGATGCATGATGGCTATTTTTCATGATATGGTTGAAGATTTCCTTGAAATTTTTATGGATGACTTTTCTGTTTTCGGAACAACTTTTGATATTTGTCTTGCTCATCTAAATGTTGTGCTTAAACGTTGTGAAGAAACCAACCTTGTTTTGAATTGGGAAAAATGCCATTTAATGGTCCGGGAGGGGATTGTACTTGGCCACAAGATCTCTCAAAAAGGGATCGAAGTGGACCAAGCCAAGATTGAGGTCATTGAAAAACTTCCCACCCACATCGGTAAAAGCTGTTAGGAGTTTTCTCGGGCATGCTGGTTTCTATAGGCGATTCATCTTGAATTTCTCTAAAATTGCGAAACCGTTGTCTAATTTGCTTGTTAAAGATGCACCTTTTGATTTCAATTCTTCTTGTATGCAGGCCTTTCTTGATTTGAAGGAACGCTTAGTTTCCGCCCCTATCATGTCATCCCCCGATTGGAGCTTACCATTCGAATTGATGTGTGATGCGAGTGACACCGCGTAGCGGTCCTTGGCCAAAGGAAGGAAAAGGTATTTCGAACCATTTACTATGCTAGTAAAACTCTTAACGTGCACAATTGAATTATGCCCCCACGGAAAAAGAATTACTCGCCATAGTCTTTGCATTCGATAAATTCCACTTTACCTCGTGCTAAACAAAGTGATAGTTTACACCGATCATTCGGCTTTAAAATATTTGCTTGCCAAGAAAGATGCTAAACCAAGACTCCTTAGGTGGATTTTGTTACTCCAAGATTTGATTTAGAGATAAAGACAAGAAGGCACCGAAAATGTAGTAGCTGACCACCTCTCACGATTAGAGCTAGTGAATGATCCGTTAGATGAGACACCAATTCGTGAGGAATTCCCAGATGAACACCTCCTTGCTATTTCTGAAAAAATTTCACCTTGGTATGCTAACTTTGCCAATTACATTGTTACGGGCCGTCTTCCCCCGGATATCACTTTTCATCAAAAGAAGAAATTTCTATCTGATGTAAAGCAATATCTTGGGACGAACCCTTTTTATTCAAAGTTTGTGCAGATGGTTTTTTAATTCGACGTTGCATACCCGAAACGGACGTGCATGCTATCCTATCTCATTGTCATGATATGGCGGTAGGTGGCCATTTTGGGCCTTCCAAACGGTAGCTAAGATCCTCCAATCAGGTTTCTTCTGGCCTACTCTTGTTAAAGATGCACATCATTAGTCAAATCTTGTGATCGCTGTCAACGAATGGGGAACATCTCTAAACATCATGAAACGCCCTTAAATAGCATGTTAGAGTGTGAGTTTGTTGATGTATGGGTTGTGGATTTCATGGGCCCTTTCCCCAGTTCTTGTTCAAATAAATATATCCTTGTTGCGGTAGACTATGTCTCCAAATGGTGGAAGCCGTGGCCTTGCCTACTAATGATGCTCGGGTTGTCACTCGTTTTCTGAAGAAACATATTTTTCTCGATTTGGAACTCCCCGAGCATCATTAGTGACGGGGGCACCCACTTCTGCAACAGGCAGTTTGAACTTTTATTGACCAAGTACGGGGTGAAGCATAAAATTTCGACCCCATACCACCCACAAACTAGTGGCCAAGTGGAGGTCTCGAATAGGAGATTAAGCGTATTTTAGAAAAAACGGTCAACGCATCAAGAAAGGATTGGTCCCTTAAATTGGATGATGCTCTTTGGGCTTATCGGACCGCCTATAAAACCCCAATTGGCATGTCCCCGTATCGTCTTGTTTTTGGTAAAACATGTCACTTGCCCGTTGAACTCGAGCATCGTGCTTATTGGGCCATTAAGTTTCTAAATTTTGACTCTCAAAGTGTAGGTACACAACGTTTGCTACAACTCAACGAGCTCGAAGAATGGTGTCATCTTGCCTATGAGAACGCAAAACTCTATAAGGAGCGGACCCAAAATGTGGCATGACAACATATTCTCCCCCGGGAATTCCACAAGGGAGAGCGGGTGTTGCTATACACTCTCGACTCCGACTCTTCCCCGGGAAGCTTAAGTCTCGATGGTCGGGACCATTTTTTGATTTCCCAGGTCTATCCATCCGGCGCGTCGAGCTTACAACAGATAAGGACATACTTTCTTGGTCAACGCTCAACGTCTAAAACCTTACTTAGGGATGGATGGACCAAGAGACAAAGAGTCCTTCATCCTCGCGGACCCTTCGTGATTCTTCACTTTCAGTCGAGCTAATGACTCTAAACTAGCGCTTCTTGGGAGGCAACCCATTTTTCTTTCCGTTTCCTTTTCTTTTTCCTTATTATTCCGTTGTTGCTTTATTTTCTAACCTTACATCTTTGTTAGTTTGTGTTTTAAGTGTTTTGTCTCTTCCCTTTTGAAACAGGAAATGAATTCGTTACAAAACTATTCAGAACTGCGCGCCCAAGCGCCGAGAAATCAGCGCCTAGCGCCCGATTCTGAAAGGGGCGCCCAAGCGCCGAGAAATCAGGCGCCTAGGCGCCCGATTCTGAAAGGGGCGCCCAAGCGCCGAGAAATCAGGCCCTAGGCGCCCGATTCTGAAAGGGGCGCCCAAGCGCCGGAAATCAGGCACCTAGGCGCCCGATTCTGAAAGGGGCCCAAGCGCCGAGAAACGCCCGCCTAGGCGCGGGCATTACCACCCAAAGGAATCCAGGTAAGCTGTGTCGCGCGCCTAGGCGCCCAAACACGCGCGCCTAGGCGCCCGATTCTGAATTTAACACATATGTGGGTCAAAACGGTCAAAATTCTCCCAAAATCTTCACAACTCCTCTCCCACGCGATTTCCGGCGATTTCCTCACCATTTCCGGCCATTTCCACCGGATTTCACCGCCACTTTCCATCAACATAATTCGTTGCACAAGAGGCTCTTCTTTCACATCGACTCGGTGCGAAAATTTTGGGGATAAAAGGTGAGTTTTGGCTTTACCCTTCTTCCATTTCCGATTCATAGCCGACGAGTAGGTGCCTTGCGTTATATATTGAGGATTAATTGGGGCATTGGCCGATTGTAGATTGAATTTTTTGTTGTTATTGCATTTGAGAGCTTGAAATTGAATTTGTGGGTTGTAATCAAAAAATTGGGGGTTGATGTTGTTGAATTGGATGGTCTATTGTTGCTAAATCCGTGGGTTGTTATCAATTTGTGGGTTGAAATTGAATTTGTGGATTGTTGCCAAGTGTGGGTTGCTCTGATTTTGGTGTGTGTTGGGCGTTGAAGATTGTTGTATTTGGTTGGTTGTATTTGGGTTGATTTGAGTAGTTAAGAAGTTGATAATTGTTGTTGCAAATGACGAGAACTACCAACAGACCGTCCAAGGGTAAGAAAAAAGTGGGTGAGGGTTCCTCTAATGAGCCCGAGACTCCCGATAATACCCGTTTTGAAAACCCCCAAGTCCAAATTATGTGTCAGAGTTTGAGCACCCCCCGCACCCTTATTAAGGAGCACTATTTAACCACCCGGGGACAGCCCTCTGTGCACGAATTGATACAATTTCATCGCTTATAGTTTTTTTGTCAAAAGCCCGAGGCCATTCATCTTCCTTGGGTTCTGGAATTCTTCAGCTCCGGGGTTTATGATGAGATTGAGACACGAGGATGGCTGGGGACTACCCTTTTGGTCCGGGGCAAACATGTCAATTATGAGTTGAGACAGATTAGGGAGAGCATAGGCACCCCGACCCCTCAGACATGCGAGTTCACCACTCTTTACAATGCAGGGCGCCTCCGAGGTAGCCTGTCGGATATTTTGCAGGTTATTGGCCGAGAGGGGTGGGAATGGGTACCAGGAGAAGCTCATGTCCCCCGTAGGGCTCTATTACCCGAGGCTGCTTTCTGGCTCGACTTCATCCGATTCAATTTAATGCCGAGTACCAATCGATCAGAGGCAAACAAGGAACGGGCCACCCTCATCTACGCTATTATGTCCAAGAAAGCTGTGGACTTTGCCCTGGTAATCCACAAGTCTTTGACGGACCACTTTAGAAAGTTGAAGAATGAGTTAGGGCCATTGATTAACAAAGAATTGGCTAAGCAAAAGGGAGAAGGTCCCACTCGGAAGATTCCCATCATTCTCCCGTCACTGATCACAGCTTTATGCAAGGCGGCTAAGGTTCCCACATTTCCTTTGGAGCGTACTGAGCTTCCTGGTTCTTATCTCACCGTGGTAGATGACGACTCCCAGGCTCCTCCACCACCAGCTATTTCAAAGAGGCCTCGCCCATCTTCATCCCAGTCTACTAGCTCCCCACAGTTTCCACCTATGGATGCCGCCGCCATTAGACAATTAAAGGATGAATTGAGGGAGGAGTTGCGAGATGAGATGAGGGTGGTCCGACACTTGTGCTTATTTCCGTCAGCTTTTTGTAGAGCATGATGCATTTGTCGGTTGGGGGCCGTTTGATTATTCTGCTCCTCCACCTTACCCGCACCCCCCGCCTCAGCAGCCCGCAGATATGCACGAGTCAGGTGCTCTCATTCCTGACGGAGGTGATGATGAGGCTCATAATGATGAGGGTAGCCCGTTGATTGATTTGGATAATCTCGGCGGCGAGGATGAGGATTACATTGACCGTTTTGGCACCACCGATTAGGCTTATCTTGTTTTATTTCCATGCATGTTTCTTTTTATTTTTTTGGATATCTTTTGTTGGGATGTTGGATATTTTATGTTTTATGTTTGGATGCTTGATGTTTTCCTTCCATGCATGTTTCTCATTTTTTTTTGTTTATCTCGTTTTGTTTTATTCTATTCTATCCAATGTTTGATGCTCTGTATGGCTAGCATTTGTTTACCTATGTAGTGATCGACACAGTGATTGCCATCCGTGGACTTGATTGCCTTAAGTGGACTCGGGTTTGCTTTTCAGCTTCCCTATGGTGACGTGTACTTTGCCCTTTTCTTTTTCAAACATTGGGGACAATGTTCATGATAAGTGTGGGGGGGTATACTAGATCCATTATAATCATGTTGATTCATGTTTTACATATTTCGGTCCAAGTTTGGTCAAGTTTGGGGGGTGCTGTACCTCTACATGTGAAATGTGTGCAATTTTAATTTATTTTTATTTTTTTGATAGAATTTCAACCCTTCACTTGAGGCATTGAGCATGGTTAATTTGAATACATGGTATGTTTTCTCTATCAATTTGGTTTTTAATGGCTATACACATCGTTCCTTGCTTATGGGATCCTAACTAGACTAGATTAACCTTAAGATGATTCACATATGCACCTAAATTGAAGGTAGAGGAGTTGAGTGGGCAATCATTTTGAAACACTTAAAGACTTGATCCCGGAAATATCAACTTAGAATTTTCACATGTGTTATGAATTGAGAACGTTAACTTCGTGTGCTTAATAATAATAAAAGAGGTTGAACATTGGTATGACTGAAAAAAGTCAGGCTTAATAGATACTGGGGGCGAAGAGCACCATGCCTAGAATACTGTACTATTTTGCTAATTTGAGCTAAGCTCAAGCCAATGCAAGTGTTAAGTGAATAAGGACCTAGTTTGATTTTGTGGCCTTTGACACTCGAGTGATTAAGCCCTTAGGAATGTCTCCACATTTGATACCCTAAAGCCATCTGGTTTAGGAGTTATTGGCCTAAAACTCGTTACACGGGTGTCATAGAAAGCCTAAGAGGATCAAACATTGCACATGGTCTAGCCTCTAATGTTTCAAGTTGAAAGTGCATAAGATAAATCCGAAAGTGGAATGAAGTGATAAATTTTTAAGTGGCTATGAAGTTGTATTCAATTCTCGTACCATGTGAATAATCAAAAGTTGATAAATATGGGGTTAATGTTTGAAAAGTGGTAAGAATGCCACTTGACTATAATACTTGAGATTTATTACACTACACCCTTAGGATGATCTCTTCAATGTTAAGGCGTAACATGAGCAAATGTGTGATGTGTATGTATTTGTAATATGAGCTTAAACAGATGAATTCATACCATTGTGTGCTATTAATCATTGTAATTTACGTTGAGTGATCGGGGTTGAAAATCTTTCGATTTTGTGGGTATATCGTCTGCAAACCCTCACGAGACTATAACTCGTCCTTTGAGGTAACTCAAAGGTTCAAAGGCTTGTTGCATTCGCTAAATGCAACCGTTTACTCCACGAAAGTGAGTTAGGTAGTTTTCTTTTTGTTTCTCTCTTTGATTGATGATGTTTCCTTATCTTAGAACTCTTATTGCTCGAGGACGAGCAATTGATAAGTGTGGGGGTGTTGATAAGAGGCATTTTTACGTGTTTTTAAGCCCCTTTGCGTTTATGTCTTAGGTTCATTTATCGCTTGATTCTTGCCACATGTGCGTTTAATTCGTGCATTAAGTGATTTCAGGTCTTAAATGGATACAATCAAAGAACGGGATGAAAAATGACGTATAAAACAAGTTTAGGCCAAATTGCTATGCACCCCTACGCCTAGGCGCCATCTTGCCCACGCCCGGGCGCCGTATCAGCACCACTTTCCACGTTCGAGCGCTTTTTTTCCGTATGTTTAGAGACCGAATTGGATGAAGTTTCCTTCTACAAAGTTGTAGAACTATGTGTTAGCTTCAAATGAGGACTTGAATCATCCAAATCGGAGTTTTGTGGAGAGAGTTATGAAGGAAATACAAATACTGCGCCAGACAGAGGCAAATACTCCCAACATTCTGATTTGGGCGCCCGAGCGCCATAAATCCCGCGCCTAGGCGTGGCCACATCCGAGATTTGATTCCTTTCAGCCAAAAGATCATCATTTGATGGGGGAATGGAACATTTAAAGCCAAGAGGTCATCACATGTATGGGGGGGTGTCATAAGTATGTTTCTTACTAGATCTACTTTTGGGAATTTTATACTACTCACTTTAAGAGTAGTGGAGGGGACACTAGGGGGGACATACACATGAGGAGCTGATTTGTGGTGGTCTTCTTAAGGATCCTAGGGGGCAATTGACCGATCACATCTTGGAGGAGGAGGGGAGAGAGAGGCATTGGATCCATCACTTTTCACTCATCATCATTCATCACCATTTTCTTCATCACTTTTGGAGGGGAACAAAGAGAGAGGAGCTAAGGATTGAAGATCAAGAGCAAAGATCCATCATCAATCAATTGAGGGAGTTTTAATTATTTACATTTACATGTTTATTTCCATGAGTATGTATATGTTTGTATTAGATTTTCTTAAGGCTTTGATGAGAGGCTAATATTGTAGAACTAAGGCCATGTGAAGGCCAAATTTATGAATCAATATATGTGAAGTTGCTCTTTGTATTAATTCTCCTATTGCTTTGTGTGTTAATTCTATGCTTTTATTCCAATCATGTGTTTGATCACCATATGCTTGCTATCTTGCCTAATCTAGTTGTTCGAGAGAAAATAGATTAGGGTGCAAGAGAATTAACACATCATCCGAAACAAATGAGGGATTGCCCTAGAAATAGGTAAAGATTCCCGGGTGTTGTTAGCCGGATTCGTTCGGGGAAGCTCTAGAACGTTAATGCGTGATTTTTGATTAGATTCTCGGATAGACATATTTAGAGAACCGTCAATTAATCATAGGATTATTATGTGCCGAGACATCGGGTAATAGTTAATTTAGGAGTTTCCACCAAAGCAATAGGAGTCTAATAATTCGAAGAGTAGCTCATATATATTGACGAGTAGATTCGGTTGTAGCATGTGCCTTAGTCATTTTATCATACGTGAGATTAAATCTATAGTACGTTTCTCTTTGGTTCGTTAATTGCTTAATCTTTTTCTTGCACTTTACTTTATTGTCTTATCTTTTATCGAAAATCATGAACTAGAATTCAAGTCCTTGTGGTTCGACAACCCGGACTTTTTGTCCACTTATTACTACACACGTCTAGTGCACTTGCTATCATAGCACGTTAGCTTTTAGCGTGTCAGAACGCCACGAGCTTGCTGTTGGATCAAAACTTCACAAACGCATCAAATTGCTAATAACGAAGAAAGATTATATCGAGGCGAAAGAGAACTCTCTATCCTTGACACTAAATTGCCCTGCCTAGGTGGTACGGGTTCTTGCAACAAGTGTCCCAAAATACAATGATATATGTTCTGAATTCAAAACCATTTCAAATTTAGAACCCTAGGTTGCACGGATACGGATACGGGGATACGGATACGGCGACACGGATTTTCAAAAATTTTAAGATGCGATACGGCAAGAATACGGCTATATATAATAATTAATAATATATATTATATATATGCATATATTATTATATATATATACATAAACATTTAAACGTTTATGTATATTATTATATATATATATATATATACACATAAACATTGTGCGCTGCAGCTGTGCCTTTCTGATTCATTAACCTTCGGATACGCATCCAGATTCCGCAGCTTATTGTATACTTTATCCATGAATACCAAATGTTAACCTAAATCTCTCTCTCTCTCTAATCTCTCTCTATATCTATATAAATATATATGTATACATATGTGCCAGGCCTCCAGAAAACCAGCGATTTCTGTGATGAAAATTCTACAAATGAATTTCCCCCTCTCTTGTAATTGATTCTATATATATATACACATAAACATATATATATATATACACACACATAAACATTGTGCGCTGCAGCTGCTCCTTGTTCTTCCTTTCTGTTGCTGCTCTTGTCCCTTTTAAGTTTTAATTAGGTAAGGATCATATTTACAATTTAGGCCCCTCCATGTTTTGAAAATAATAAAAATGACCCCGCCGTATCCTAAACGTGTCGGACACTTGTGTAGCCGTGTCCGACACCGTGTCCCTTTATTTTCTTTTTAATTTAATTGACCGACACGCCACATGGCGTGTCGGATACGTATCGGAGCCGTATCCGAGGCGTATCCGTGTCCTCCGAGTATCCGACACTGCATTTCGTGAATTTTAGGAGTATCCGTGCATCATAGTCAGAACCTAACGAACTTTTTGCTACTTTGAACTCTTTAAAGAATTTAGAGAATGAGAGAAAAGATAAGCTTTGAAATGTTTGGTGTTTTTTTCCATTCAGCTGGAGGGGGCTATACATAGCCTCCAAAATCAGCCAAAATTAAATACGTTCATTGAATTAGCTTCAATTCTGACTTGAAACAGCAGACTGTTTCTGCTGCCAACATTCGAACGTTGCACCCTCAACGTTGGAACGTTGGCTTGTAACAGAAAATCCAACGGTCAGAAGCCAACGTTCGAACGTTAGGGGTGCAACGTTCGAATGTTGAGTCTTCTAGAAGGTTTATTCAGATCTTGAATAAAAAAGTGGCCAGCAATTTTATTCAGGCCCAATTTAATTTAAGCCCAATTTTGATTGATGGATCAGGAGGTTTATTGTGGAATTAATTTTGTCCAAAAAATTAATTATCTTGCAAGCCCAAACCCGGTCTGGGCGGGCGTGGTGAACCGGACAATGGCTAAGTCCTTCCCCCTTACAAAGCCCATAAAAATCTTATGACTCAAAGGGTCAACCTTTTGTTTTAAGGCAATGGTTTATAAATCATTCCAAACATTGATCCATATCCTATATGGGATAACCCACTTCAAACACCCAACTTTAATACTTAATTTCTCATTCGTTTTTTAATCCGATTTGAGAAATTCGAAATGTTAAACTCATATACTCGGAACGTAGATTATAGTATCCAATAATATTTCGTATTCCGGATACTTACGGTGTTCGAATTTCTTACGCAAAAGTCGTATCCAACACACTTTTCATAAACAAATATACAATACTAGCAACTTAACAAATTGTTTTATATACTCAATATTGATGAAGTACTTCTGTACGTGTTTCTTTTAACACATATTTGCCTTTATTATACTCTTTTTTTTTTTGTTACAATTGTACTTCTTTTCTTACTAACTAATACTGTATTTGTTCTTGATTTTCCTTGAGCTGTGGTGTGAGGAAATTGATGGGCAGCATGTGCTCAAAATCCCTCAAGTCAAATGCTTGTCTTTTCCATTGCATTTTGTCTGTATTATACTATTTGTGAAGCTAAGTTTTCAGTGTGTATCATAAAGGCGAATTTGATTCGCATTGGTATAAATATTGTTAGCATGTGATTTGATTGACCAAAATTCAATCACATCTAAATGTAGACCGAAATAACTTTAAATATTAAGTAAGATAGCATAAAGACCAAAATTGGATAAGAATTCGGACTAAACAACAATGTCGGGTAGGTCGACCTTTCGACCCGGGTGATCCGGACTACTCTTGGTAGGATGCGTGGCGTAATCCTAATGACCAAATTGTCACAATCATAAATAGTATAGGGTAAATACCCCAAATGACTCATTTATCAAGGGGAAATGCATTTACTGCATAATTAACTTTCTAGATTGACCTCGTATTTCACCTCGTAATAGCAAAGAAGCAGAAGCTATTACTAAGACTAAATTAACTAAGTAATTGAACTACGAATTGATTTGATCGTATTTGACTAGGTACTTAGGCAACTTAACCATGATTAAATATGAATTGCCCAACGAAATTGCCCAACGAAATTCGAGCTAAATGCCTAAATCATGATTAAATATCTTGTAGTATTAAGTGCATGATAATACAATATTAATTGTTATGCTGTGCGAGGTAAATAGGTAAAATATTAGTACTTGTTGTTCATAAATACATTAACGTCTAAATATTTGTATATTTGAAATAATAATGGCGCTATATAAGATTCAATAGGAAAAAGTGGATAGCTTATGGGTGAATGGGAGAGCAAGAAGAAAAGAGAAATTGTTTACACCCAAAATGAAATGGGCTTTGTCAGATAAGAAAGCCCAAACCATCCTTAATCCGAAGATGGACTTGAAGTGAAATATCCCATACAGCCAAGACTATTCGAAGATGGGCTTAAATCAGGCGAGCCCAATTGAAGTCATGAGATCAGTAGAATACGAAATGAGCTCGGTGGGGTCCAAATCTGAAGGCAAATCCAAAACAGAGGAAGTTACCCAGTTCAGAGACGCGCCAATAAAAGAAATTTAAAAGAACGGTTGGGAAGCAGTTTTTCGGCCATGATGGACGTGGGTACGTGATAAAAGCAAGGTAAGGAGAAGAAAGAGGGGGACACAAAAAATCATCAACTCTGCTTTTATCTTTTTTCTCTAGGAGTAGGCGTAGCTAGGAGTAGTTGGTAGCGTAGAATTAGCATTAGAAACGTAGATCCAGTAGAGTCGATAGTCTGTGGTCCTGCTCGAGTTTATCAAGTTGCTCGAAGCAAACTGTTTGTATTCAATTGGAGATCAATATGGAGGTATAACATTTATCTTTTTGTTAGATTTAAATATTTGATAGGTAAATACTGTATCTGGACTTGTATCTTCAATTCCTCTTTTATTGTTTACTTTTGTCGAATAATTGCGGTCCAAATAACTAAGTTAAACAACACATCGAAGTGTTAAAGTCTGAACCACCGTCTAGCGTATCGAACTCGAACGCGGGGTTTGTTAGATAATTCTAAGTGTAGAATTATCACGGGGCTCGAATCGTTCATATTAGATTCGTCCTTATTCAATTTATTTTTACCTAGAAATAAATTTTTGGCAACCACAGTGGGAGTAGGTTCCCGTGAAGTTAATTTCTTGAAAGAACATTTAATTCGACTAACCAAATCATTATCGATGTCACTCTCGTGATGAATGCACCGAGGAATTCGATATTCAGCCGATAGCAAAAAACAAGGTTAGAGCGGACAAAATGTACGAACAGTTTGTCCGTCTCATGAAACAGACCCTGGCGGGTGCTCAAGAAGATCAAAGAAGGGAATTCAATGATCAATATAGAGCATTAGCATAGGAATCCACTCGAATATTCACAGCAATTGTACAAGACATTGTCGTGAGTGCTCAAGATGGTTTAGCCAGAGAAGTCACTAGAGTCATATCAGAACTAGGTGATATCTTTAATCAAACTTGCGATGTTTTCTCAAACATGATAAACACGCAAGTGGCATTAGGTCTCGAACCCTTAATAGGCAAGCATAATATGTTAATCGAGAAAGTGTCACAATTGATGGAGCCTAGGACCCAAAGTAGGTATCTTAACCCAAACGAAGTTCCTCTGGGATATCCTCGAGAGAACGGGCCCAAAAATGGTCAATTCGAAATCGGCCAAACTTCAAGACCCTCACCTCTCGAAACCAATAATAACAATAACAACAATGTTCAGAATATGACCCCGAATCATAACCAGGCATCACATCCTAATGTGTATAATGTAAGCTCGAACCCGCTTAATACATAATATGCAAGGCCTAGTGGTCCCCTACCACCAAGTGGAATGGGACAAATCCCGGTAGGGTACCCTCCGAATATGAATTTTGGGGAACCCGAGACAGGACTTAACTTTGCCCAAGAGTATGTAGTTGGGGGGCAAGGCCAATATCAGGGGCCAAATTTTCATGGAACCTCGAATAACAATATGAATACTGGAAATCAAAGTTTCACTGGATTTCCGAATAACCCGAATTATACATACCCCCCAAATAGTTCCCATATGCCATATGCTGGGGGGCAAGCCATTCCCAACAATCACTTAGGGGGTAACTTTGGACCACAAGTACAGGATCCTCTGAGAAATCAAATTGAGTTAATAATCAAAAGAATGTATTGTCCTGGCTTTCGAAGGAACCAAAGACTGATTCCGAGAAATCCATACCCCAAATGGGTAGATAGGAATTTTCCTTTTCCAAGGACATATAAGGTTCCAAACTTTACACTATTCTCGGGAGATGATAGCGTATCAGCCTTAGAACATCTATCTCGATTTACCTGTCAGTGTCGAGAGGCAGCCGACCAAGAGTACCTTAAATTAAGATTGTTCCCTAGTTCTCTCACAGGGTCAGCATTTAATTGGTATATTAACTTATCCCCGAACTCAATACATACGTGGGACGAAATGCAATTCCAATTTCAGATCACTTCGCTCGAACGGATCCTGGAATATCCATGAGTGATCTGGCTAAAATTAGACAGAACATAGGGGAATCTGTAGAAGAATTCCTATCAAGATTCAAAAGGGCTCGAGTCAAGTGCCATTTGAATCTACCCGAGTCTAAGTTTGTGCAATTAGCACAGCAAAATATGTCCTTCGATTTTAGGATAAAATTCAATGGGATGATATTCCCAGATTTTCGAAGCTTGGCAGAAAATGCCACTAGATATGAAAGTATGTTAAAGGAAGAAAGTCTAAAGAAACATCAAGAACTTAATACCTTCAAAATATCTGCACCTTGGGTATTCGAAGATGCGTATGAGGTAGACCTCGCAGAGTTTGTAAAAGGGCCTCCATTTCAATGTGGGGCACTCGAACCAAAAGAATGTAAAGCAATAGGTTCTTTACAATCGAAAAAAGATAAGAAATATACGTTTGATGTAGCAAAAAACAGAAGAAATATTCGACTCGTTGTTAGCCAACAAAAAACTAAGAGTTAAAGGGAAACACCGTTTCCCAACTAAGGCAGAAACCAAAGGAAAACCTTATTGTAAATGGCATAATGCTTTTACACATGAGACAAAAGAATGTGTCATGTTCTGAAATTTAGTACAGTCGAAACTAGATTCGAACGAGATAACCTTCCCTGTTAATCAAAAAACGAATATAGATGAAGATCCCTTTCCTATTTTAAATTTTGAAATTAATACTGTGCTAATTGGTTCGCTCGAGAATTCTGATACTTTATCTAAATCTGTTAATGAACAGGTCTCGAAGGAAGCTAGACTGGCGAACATGCTCTTTAATAGACTCATAGACGAAGGAGTCTTGACCTTCCCAAAAATCAATGATGACGGACTCAAGGGCATGTGCAGGTGGCACATGAACACGATGCACACCACTGACCAATGCCAAATCTTCAGACGATTTGTGGCTAAACAGCTCGAAAGGGGTAAGACTATCTTATCTGTGATAGACAGACGGATATTGGAAATTGGTCAAGAAGGGAAACCCAATGAACAAGAGTCGCAAGTTGAAGTGATTCCTCGGGCCTCAAGGGTTGAGGAGAAAACTTACAAGGAGGCACTCGAGACCCCCAGGTGTGAAATAATTTATCAGGTCCCTTCGAGGGTGGTTGAGAATCTTACCCAGATGTAGAAGGTGCTCTGCAGTCATAGTGCCGACACCCTGCACTATGAGTTGGTGAGGCTTCAGGTGATCCCAAATGACCTTGATTGGATCCCGGCTTATCAAAAGGAATGGAACAAAAGGCAAAGGTTCGAGAACAACAACTTTGCCTTCCAACCCTATAACCGGAATTTTCGAGGAAGGGGAGGCAGAGGTTATGGAAGGCCACCATTGGTAGGAAGAGATTCTCTATTTAGCCGTTTAAGTGAATCCAGTGGATAGATTGAGAAGAAGAAAAGTAGCCACCCGAAGGCTATCAAACAGCAAGCAGCTTACTCTCGAGCTGCTGTAGCTTTAGAATTGCAACAAGAGGCCGTTATCGCTAACCTCTGAATCGAAGAGGAGGCATTGAACGAAGGCATGTTAAAAGCTAAGATGGAAGCAAGACCTGAAATGGATGAATATGAGAAGGAGATGGACTAATTAAGTGACCAATTCAAAGAGACCATAGGGGAATCTGTAGAAGAATTCCTATCAAGATTCAAAAAGGCTCGAGTCAAGTGCCATTTGAATCTACCCGAGTCTGAGTTTGTGCAATTGGCACAGCAAAATATGTCCTTCTATTTTAGGATAAAATTCGATGGGATGATATTCCCAGATTTTCGAAGCTTGGTCAAAGTATTCAGATCTTGAAGTCCCAGAAAGCCCAAGATTCAATTTGCCGCCTCCTCTCAAAAAGACGATGAGGAAACCGATGAGGATGCAGAGGACAAGTTACCTCTCAAAAGACGGAAGCTGGAAGGGATCATCAAACAAATAGACTTTGAAGAACCAGCTGCTGATCCTCCCGCTCCACCGTCTAAGCTCGTTGAAGGAGTCAACGTAAAGAAAATCTTCAAGCGTTCCAGGACTAGCAAGCGTCGAGTTGCTCCTGTTCCTGAAGAGCCTGAGACTGATGAGCCAAGCGCTCAAGTTGCTGATGAGCCAAGCGCTCAAGTCGCTGTTGAGCCAAGTGCTCAAAGAATTGCTGTTGAGACTAGTTCTCAGAGTAAGTTTATTTCTTCCCACAACATTTCTATTCCTACATCTGTAGAAGATCCTGCTCTTATAGAGGATAGTTCTCGTATTACAGCTTTAGTTCCAGCCGCTGCTGAAGCGTCAACAGATGTCCTCCTGGATGTTGATATGACAGAAGTTGTCACTATTGCTAAAGATGTTGCCGCAGAAGTTGCTGCAATTGAAGTTGAGGAACCTGCTACTACAGAGGTTCAGACTCCTATCCCTGTTCAGGCTATAACAGAGGCACGCTCAGAAGGTCAGAGTGTTGCTGAAGACGTTCCAGCGCTTAGCCACTTCTTCAAACTCGACCCACTGAAGACGATTGATCATTCAATCAACTATATGCCTCCAGTTCCTGAAGAAGAATTCATTCCAGCTGGCTATAATGAAAAATGTTACATCGTCGCTGAAAATGATTTAGCCACGATAATTGATAGAGATCGAGCTCTTGTGGAAATGCTGTTTAGTAACGAAGTCACAAGTGTCGAATTTACGTACTACTTGGCACTAGCCAATGGAGATCCTCTACCTCCTACCCCAGCGTCTATACAGATATTTGAAACACGGGGTACTGATAGAATTCCACAAGGGGATGTGGACTTAGCTTACTTCATGGATATGGGACACAACAAGCTTTCAGGTTTTGCTCCAAGAAACTACAAGATTAGAGCCTATGAGCGTCTACCTGTGGAGCTTTAAATCCTGAAGAGGAAATCTTAAACAAAGAGGGTTATTCCCACTTTCGGTCAGTTGTGCACATTGCTGCTAATCAGAGTCTTCCCAACCCACTAAGATTGTGGACAAATAAAAGTCCCTATATCAGTGAGCGTCCTGCTTCTCTAAACGCTCTCATTCAAGAAGAGGCTGATTACTTCTTACAAAGCGTCCTGAATGCAAACTATCAACCTGATAAGCATCACTTTGAAACCATCCGAGATATTCATCATGAAGGCTTTCGTGCCATTCTGAATGCAGGCACAACCTTCTGCATGAATGAGGTTACCTGGTGTGAAACCTACGTTGGCCAGCGTTACAAGTTTGAAGACCTGGTCAAAGAACCTTACTTGTTCACAATCGGCATGTTAGATAAAAGAAGACAGTTTGCTCGATATTGCTTACAGCGCCGAGAAGCAAGAGTTGGGCCACTTGCTCTCTTACCATCTTTTCGTCAACCAATTGAACGCTTTCTGCATGAAGCGTTGGCTAGGATCGCAGACTTGCCAATCAATTACTGTGGCCAAGCGTCAACAAGCGGAACAAAGCCTACTTCAGATTTAACGCTTACACCTGGCCAGCAGGAAGACAACATCAGACATATGTTGAAGATGCTCCCTCCGTTATGGGATTTCGACAATGTCTTCCCTGCAAACCTGAGAAAGCCAAATGGATCCATTATAAGACCTCTTTTTGGGTATCCATTGCTCTTCTCTTTCCGACAGGAACTGATAGAACACTATGCCTATGTTCTCTCTTTACTCGAAAGAAATCCGGACATCTCGCGTGCAGCCTTGCCTTACGTTGAAGAATACATGGCAATGTACGTATCAGAGTCTGAGCGTCCATTGGAGTTGCCAAAAGATAGAGTACTACGCTTCTCATTCACTCCACGTGACGATGCTCTATTCTTTATTAAGGCTCCTCGTTGCAAGATCTTTGTTAACCACATGCTCCAGATCTTAGGACCAAGTTGGGTCATAGCAATGGACACTCCAATCCGCACTCTAAGTGATTTCTCGACCATTCCTATTTCTCGAGTACATGAGTTAATCAACAGTTCATCAACGGAGTTTGCTGATTTAGATTTTGGAAGGGTCAACTTCAGATTCTGTGACTTTAGTCATCTAACTACTGTCTCTTCTTTACCTTCCACATCTGATACAGAAGTTGCCTTAGCGCCCATAGTGGAACCAGTTCAAGCGTCTCAACCAGAGGCTGTGCCTGACGCTTCAACTTCACCTGTTCCAACGGTTGCTGAGATAGCAATCCATTCGTCTGTCTTCAATCCAGATTTTCAACAACCATCTATCGAGTCACTAAAGCACACCTCAAAATTTAAACAACCAGCTACCCCGAATGTGCTTCAAACATTTGTGCCTCTCCTCACTGAAGCGTTGGAAGAGATGAACGCTCAAGCGTCCAATCATGCATAATCTCTCCACTAGATCAAGGAAGACTTAGCTAAGATCGAGAAGGAGAATATGAGCGCTCAAGTTGCTCATATGCGCGGAGCTGCTGATGCTGCCGTAGATACTGCTCTCTCTCGTATGCAGACGATGATCGATGGACTCGCAGCAAATCAAATTGCTATGAAAGAATCTCTTGAAGCAAAATTTGATGCATTGGCTGCATCCATGGTCCAAATGGCTGCTCAAATTGCCATTCTTACTGAAGCTACAGTAAAGGCTGATGATGGCAATAAGGGGGAAAAGAGGAAAGCTCATGCAAGTTCAAGAGCTCAATCAAGTTCTAAGCGTCAAGAAGTGAAGCGTCCAGAGCCGAAAAATCCACAAGATTTTGTCTTCTTGCCACCTCCTCCTCCTTTGCCTGAATCCAATTACCCTTCATGGGTTGCCGCCACGAGAATTCCTAGTAGAAGAACTGGTTTTCCTTCCATCGCTTTCAGAGCAGATATACCTGTGCCATCTCAAGCGCTACTTGAACAATTCAATATACCGATGGAGCGAGCACCACTTCCAGAGCCTACTACTCCTCAAGACTTGGCTGTGGAAATGGAGTTCTCAGACTTATCTCAAGCGTTCAGAGCAGTGCTTAGGCATATGGGTATTGATCCATCCGAATGGGATCGACGGCATAGAGTGTATGAAACAAGGAGAAAAAGGGAAAACCGTTTCGTAATTGACAGAGATCATCAGATAATGATCACCCTTCAAGATCTCATTGAAGAAGCCATCAGAATAGAAATGATCAGACGACGAAATCTTACCAGAAGAAAGTAGATCATGATAGCTCTTTGTAATTTAACCTTCTTTTTTTGTTTCTACATAGTTTGTAAAATGTATGAATTCTCCGAATATATATAAAGTACATTTTTTAGCTGAAACATCTCGTTGAAGCTTAACTAACTCTAACTTACTAACATAACGCTTATTAACTTTGGCTGACGTAACTCTTGAACTATAAAAGAGTAAGTATTGCCATCATCAAAAAGGGGGAAATTGTTAGGAATTTCATGTTAGATATTTTGATGATGACAATTAGGAATCTTGTTAGACCCCAAAGTTATGTATGCTTAAATTTCATAGATACTTGTATAAGCATTTGAACATTAGAAATGCATAGGCTTTATGTTATCTTTTATTTTTGACATTCTTAGATCAAGAAGTCTATTAGATTAAGCGTTTGATGCTTTCTGAGTGAGCTTATCAAGACTGCAAAATCTGAAGACTCCAAGCGTCCAAGAAATCAATAGTGAATGAAGTTTGAAGAAGCTCACTCTAAGCGCCTGACATGTTCTGAGTGAGGTGTTAAGTAAGGAAGACTGAAGTCTCAAGTGTCTACACTTCTAAATAAAGTCCTGAAGACTTTTTCCAAGTGTCTAAACATTAAATAGTCCTCCAGATTAAATGGAACTTTCAGTTCATGAATGAAGCGTCTATCAAATGACAAACATTCTCCTGAAGCGTCAGATCGAAAGGAGTTTAATGCAAATATTCTCAGTGCATTAAATGTCAACGGGCATTTAATTCAAATTGCATTAAATGTTGATAAGAGCATTAAATGTGATAAGCACTTTCAGACGTGCGGAGAAGCCATCCTATTGGACTGTCAACAATTCAAAGACTGCAGCACCAACTTTTGTACAGCAGATTTTCAGGAAAAAGGACAAAAGTTGTTCACTTGTGAAAGTGAGAGACACGCGCCCTTGCATGTGTCAAACGGACACTTTCTCCAAGAATGCCTATAAATAGAACTTCAACAACAAGCCAAACATAGAACAATTATCAAGCCAAATTGTTGTTGCATTGAAGTCTCATTCCTTAAACTCTCAGAAAAGCCAGAATACTCAAGAACATATTCTCTTTGCTTTTCATCAAATCCTGAGACAGTCAACCCAATATCTCAAACATTCTTTTTGAAGAAACTACACTACTACTAAGATATTCCAGTTGTTTGAACTTTATCAAAATCAAACAAACCTTTTAGAAAAACCCTATCCAAGCCTCGCGATCTGTGTGAAGTCGAAGTTGGATACTTGCATTATTTCTGGGTGAAAGAAGCAAGGGGATTGAAGTGATTTGGAGCAGAAATCTGTGTGATCAAGGAGCTCAAGTCATCGACATCCATCTCTCCCTAATTGGTAGAAGATTCTGTGTGATTCTTTGAGAATCATTTTAGTGGATTGCCTCTAAGTGTTCGAGGAGAAGAAGGACGTAGTTGGGATTACACCACCCAACGAACCTTACAAATATTGTGTCATTTACTTTTCAGTCAATTCTTTCATCTATCATATCATTGCATAAATTGATTAAGTAAAACATAATCAAAAGTTAAGCAACTAAGAAACCTCTTGTGACGCTAAAGCTTTCAAAGAGAAGACTCCAAAAATCATTGCGCTGTGCTAACACTGATTAAAGAACTGAACGCTTAACCCACTTGGTCAAAGTATTCAGATCTTGAAAACTGAGTTAACTTCCTAAAAACAGTCTTCATCAGACGCTTCGCCAAAGTGCCAATATTTTTAAGTGAACGCTTAAGTCAAGCGTTAGACACTTCAAGCGTCTATCTTTTCAAGCGTCCAAAAATCTTTTAGTACGAAACTTTTTGAAGTCGAAAAAGACTTCAGGGTCTATTCAACCCCCCCCCCCCCTTTCTAGACCCTTTCGTATGCCATTTTGGGACCAACAGGGTGTATCTCGAAAATGATACAAAACAATCCTAAAATGTGGCCTGAATTGTTAATTGACACTTTATGGGCATTAAGGACTATCAAAAAGGACAGTCTAGGAGTTACACCTTTTCAATTAGTGTATGGTCACGAAGTTGTTATACCAATGGAGATAAATATCAAGTCACAAAGGATTTTAGAGCAATCAAAACTCACACGAAAGGAGTATATCGAGAGTATGACCATGGAGAAGTTGGACCATGAAAGGATTCAAATAATGGCATTATAGCAAATCGAACTCCAGAAAAAGAAAATAAACAAAAACTATAATAAAAAGGTCAAGACAAGATCCTTCGAAGTAGGGGATTTAGTATGGAAAATGATATTGCCAGAAGGCTCGAAAGATCATTTTTTAGGAAAATGGTCGCCTAAGTGGGAAGGGCCATTTTCAATCTCAAGCAAATTATCGGGAAATTCATTTAAACTTCAATACTTAAACGGAAAAGAATACGGAAGGAGTTTAAATGCAAAACATCTTAAAAAATATACACCGAGTACGTGGCAAGAAAATGCAGAGATAATACTCGAAAGATTGCCGGAAATTGGTAATTTATTTATAAATGGTCAGTAGAGTACAAGGATAATCGAAAATACCCTACTCTACGAAACTATTCTATAAATCGCAAGGAGTCTATCAATACATCGATAGCCATAATAAAGGCATATTTCTCAAGTAAAGCTAGCCTAACCAAAGTCTCGAACTCACGAGTGAGTAGAGTGATTTGCTGATGAATGACAGCCAACTTCTCTTCAGTTTTGTTAGCCGGATCGAAGAGTCGATGCCTCTCGGCTTGGAGGTCAGCAATCCTAGCATCCTATTCGGCAACTTGGGCCAAGTATCCAGTTCGTGTATTCTACAGAGCGGGGACTCGAACTTGGAGTTGATCTAGTTGGAAGGATCCTGTGGGGTGAATCACTTCTCCGAAGGGAGTGAAGCCTTAATCTATCAGGCCCTAGATAGCAACAAGGCGACTCTCGAACATTTGCCTCGCTACAATAAACATAGGGCGACACTGGGTGGTGATCCTGGGTGTCGCACCATCCAAGAGTTCTCGAAGCCTCCCAATCACTTCATAGTTAGTCGGATCAAGTTTGATCACGTTGAGAGATTCATTTAAATCTTCCATCACGAAGGGCGTGGACTCAGTGGTTCCTGAAAATGTTTGAAAAAAGTAATTAAGGAACTGTAAAGAAGAACATGAACGAGAACATGGAAAAATGGCGCGATTACTTACCTCCGAGAAGGGCAACGTTTGTCGCTAGATCCGAAGCAGGAGGAGCATCTTGAATCTCGAAAGATTGAGCCGCGACTAGATTTTCCAATATCTCCTCGAAAGTAAGTTCAATACCTAGACTCAGAAAAAGGTTAATGTCGGGAGAAAATTTTGATAAAGGACAATGTCGAAGGAAAAAAGCACTTTTACATACCTTCGAAATGGGTAGGCTCATGAATTTCCTCGGTTGGCTTCGAACTCGAGGTTCCTCCATCATCAAATCCTCGAGGGGGGAGGTTGATAGGGAGACTGGTCCCCAAGGTACCCTCAGTCACGAGTCCTGGCTCTGCCATAGGGGTAGGCCTCTCGAATGAAATTCCGTCACTTCGGGAACCTGCAAGGTAACAGATTCGAGTCAAGAGCTTCAGCATCGAATAAGCAGAAAGGAACTATTGACAGGAGTGAAATACCTGAAGAAGGGTCTTCAAGAACTTGAGTACGTTCCTCAGATTGAGGCTGAATGGCAAGATCATCAGACTCGATTTCATCCCCAAGTTCGATTATAGGGGTTTCGACGGGGGCAATCTCTTCAGGGGGGAATTCCCCAGAAGAAACCACTTCAGGGTCAGCTATCCCGCTCGAAGGACCTATGAGTACACGCTCTGTAAGTATAAATAAGAGAGAGTATCCGAAAGATGTACGTGTAAATCAAAAAGAAAAGGGAAAGATGATTACAAGCTTCGAAAGAGCCTTGTGTCCGCTGGGATTTAGCGCGCCTATGGATTATCAGGGGCATGTCATCATCACTTTCGTCCTCAACATCAGTTTGAGGGGTTGGAGAAGGTTCGTGGATGGTAATACCCCCAGTCCTGCGTTTTTGAGTGACAGGGGGAGAAACGGCGGCAACTTGAGCCTTTTCTTTTGCCGCCTTCAAAGGAGGATCGGGTGGAATAACCCTGAGAGGAAGCACCGCCAGAGCTTCAGATGCCCGAAGAGCCTGGAAGAGACCCTCGCAATATTGGGTGAAGGGACTATCCCTCTCGAATCTCCACCCCGAAGTAAGCGAATGAGGAATAACATACGCGTTATCCTGCATAAGCAGTTCAAAGTAAAAAACCGAGGCGTTTAAAAGTTTATGAAGAAATGAAATTATTTGTAAAATGAGTATACCTCAGAAGGTAAAAGTGTTGACAATGCAGTCAGTTCGACAGACCCAGCACCAAACCTTGTAGCATCCATAACTAACTTTTGAATAATTTGCCTCGAGAAAGCACGCTGCAAAACTCGGTTCCAAACTTCAGCGAAGTGTGGGTCCATTCGAAAGATCCTGCAAAAAACTGGGACAGGCGAAATGACCACTTGGCTGGAGGGTTTCCCCCGAATGGTTGCCTCTGCCAATTCCCTCTTGGTCCTAGGGATGGTGTAGGATCTCCCGGACCAAGGACGGTTCAAAGTACCCAGAAAAGGAAGGGCAAAACTTTGGCTGATACCAAATTGCCTCGAGCACAACTGCAAAAAACATAAGGGTAATAGGTGAATACATAAGAAGCATATATTTGAAAAGACAATATATAAAATTTTGCAAAAAAAATAGTGTACCTGAGGATTGTATACTTCGACCCCTGGGATATTATCCGCATATAAGAGATCTCGAGAAGAAAGAACGGATCTCCAGTAAGGCCCGTCTTCATCGGTACGCCTCAAGGAGTCGATATCCAACATCCACTAGGGTAAAGATACATGAGACCAATGATTCGAAGGTTGGTCATGTCTCGTTTCAAAACATGGACACCAAGTAGAACTGTACAAAGGATTGTACACGGTACTTAATGCCAACAGGTACGAAGCCTTTGGAAGGGGGATCAAAAGATTGACGGCTGCTTCCCCATAGCATACCCATTTCGAGATGGGATGAACGATCATCGAAGAGAGGGATTCCTCCTCGAGTGAAGGAATGATGATGTTTAGCAGTTCTGGGTAGTATAGAAATGCCCAACAAGACAGCAGCCACACCGGACCGGCGACTCTCTTGACCTTCGAAGGGTCTTCATAGATGTGATACATCATCCTGTAAAAATGGGCTAGGACAAAAGGACCTAATTCGACAGGTTCCATTGTTGTAGCGATATTGGCAGCAAGAGGCAGGAAGGTTTTATTGACTGCACAGCCCACGCTCATGAATAGGCGGCAGAAAACATAATTTAAAAAGAGTACCTCCTCGAAATCGGGTACTTCATCTTCTGTGTCAATAAAACATTTGACCAATCCCGAATAAGAAATATTAGCACCCCCACTTTTACCATGGTTTTAAACCAGAGATTGGTGGCCTTCAGGAGTGCTCGAGCACCCGTTTCTGCTTCACCAGTACACAGTATCTCCCCGTGAGGGGATGCTCCTGTAATCAGGGCCACATCTTCGAGGGTGACGGTCTGGAACCCTCGAGGCAAAACGAAATAGTTGTATGAGGGATGCCACGAAAGAGCTAGGGCATCCGTCATAACCTGCTCGAAAGGGAGAGTTTGATAACAGGCTATTTGAATTAGTCCCATTATTCGATTATTCTCCCATTTCGCATGAAATTGATAGAGGCGATTAAACCAGGGGAAGGCGTCGATATTGCCAATCCAACCTATGGTGGATTTTGTTGCGCTAGTCCAGGCAGATTTATGAATGCCTTTTAGGCAAATCGGAGCATTATCGGACTCGAGGTCCGGCCATGGCCCAAGTAAATTAGGTACATGGGAGGCCTCGTCTTCAAAGGCAGATGATTCGAAGCAAGGACCCAACGCTATGTGGTTAAGGGTTTGACCCCGGTGGTCGGAAGCCCATCGAGGGACAATATACGGTGTGTCGAGCGAAAGGATTTTAGCATCGGAATAGTGGGCTTCGAATGCCCTAATCTCATCATAGAGATCCGACGCTTCCTTACAATCCAAAATGGATGCCTGAGGAACTAAGGAAGTTAGATTGTGTATTGAACGATGTGGAGCAAAAGCCATTTCTGTGAGAGATCAAAGCACGCAAAGAACTGGTGTAACAAGGGGAATGTTGGCTTTTAAGTCTAGCGAAGAAGAAGGAATGAAATTTGAATTCTTGTGTTCTCTAAAGCTGAACAATTTATAAGTTCCCTGTCACTTGTCAGTGAAAAGACATGACCATTAATAGAAAGGTCGTGGGATGAAAGTGAATACAGAAAAAGGTGCCTTTGCATGGCCGCCAAATTCATGAGTAGTGTGTCATAAAAAGGCGTGACTTTTGATGACCTGGAATCTGAATGGTCACCCAGTTCTAAATCTGTTACAAAAGGGTGCGACTTTTTGATGACATGGAATTCAAACATGTCCTTTAATACACATAAATCTGAATTAATTCACGTGTATTAGGGGGGCATTTGTTTACACCTAAAATGAAATGGGCTTTGTCAGATAAGAAAGCCCAAACCATCCTTAATCCGAAGATGGGCTTGAAGTGAAATATCCCATACAGCCAAGACTATTCGAAGATGGGCTTAAATTAGGTGAGCCCAATTGAAGTCATGGGATCAGTAGAATATGAAATGGGATCGGTGGGGTCCAAATCTGACGAATCCAAAACAGAGGAAGTTACCTAGTTCAGAGACGCGCCAATAAAAGAAATTTAAAAGAACGGTTGGGAAGCAGTTTTTCGGCCATGATGGACGTGGGTACGTGATAAAAGCAAGGCAAGGAGAAGAAAGATGGGGACACAAAAAATCATCAACTCTGCTTTTATCTTTTTTCTTTAGGAGTAGGCGTAGCTAGGAGTAGTTGGTAGCGTAGAATTAGCATTAGAAACGTAGATCCAGTAGAGTCGATAGTCGGTGATCCTGCTCGAGTTTATCAAGCTGCTCGAAGCAAACTGTTTGTATTCAATTGGAGATCAATATGGAGGTATAACATTTATCTTTTTGTCAGATTTAAATATTTGATAGGTAAATACTGTATCTGGACTTGTATCTTCAATTCCTCTTTTATTGTTTACTTTCGTCGAATAATTGCGGTCCAAATAACTAAGTAAAACAATACATCGAAGTGTTAAAGTCTGAACCACCGTCTAGCGTATCGAACTCGAATGCGGGGGTTGTTAGATAATTCTAAGTGTAGAATTATCACGGGGCTCGAATCGTTCATATTAGATTCGTCCTTATTCAATTTGTTTTTACCCAGAAACAGAAACAAAAAAGAAAAAAGATGAATTAGAAAAGTGATGAGAAAATAGGAAGAATAGAAGAAAATGGCGTCAATGAAGGAAGGGGGAGAGAGAGTGAGGAAAGCGGTGCAGAGAAGGTGGTGAGAGAAAAAGAGGAAGTTTGTGTCAATGGGTAATTGTGTCATTTTCACACCCAAAAAAAATGAGGATGGAGAGCCGATGTCACTTATTGAAGCGCTAACAACATAACAAATACTAATATATCTATTTTTATTGCATCAAACATAGTAAGATATTTAAATTGGTACTCGCATCAAACATATATCTATCATCACAAATATGACACAATGTACATTGTAGTACGAAAAATATTGTTTTTATTGCTATAAATATATATCCACATTTGCATTATTACGTAGACATAATACATATAAGCGCATATAGCATAATACAAATGCAATAAAGATGTGCTAAATAATCAGTATTAGTAGTATGTTTATACTTTTATATGCAAATGTAACTGTTTACACCTAAAATGAAATGGGCTCACTAAAATAAAAGACCCGAATGGTCCGTATCTCAATTTAAAATTGGGCTTGAGATAAAGGAGCCCAAATCACCTTTATCAATAGAATAATTCGAAACTAAGCTCAAATTGAAAGGCCCAAACAGCCTTATTAATAAAATACGAAGAAATGGGTTTAAGGTGAGAAAACCCAAATAACCCATGCGATAACTAATTAAAATCGGGAACGGGCCTAAAGTAATTCAGATTGATTTTATAATAGGTCCAAACTTAATATGCCACTAAGTTAGAAGTCCGCCAAAAGAGGCCCAAAAGAGAAAGAGGTTACCCAGTTCAGAGACGCGCCAATCAAATAAGTTTGAAAACGCGGTTAAAGGAAGTAACAACCGCAAAGGAAGTGGGTACGTGATAAAGGGCAAGACAGGGAAGAAAGAAAGGGACAACAAGAAGAAGATTCTACACATTTTTTATCTTTTTCTAGGAGTAGGCGTAATCGTAGCAGTAGCATAGTGTAATTAGTGCAGTAGTTTAAATCCAGGTGATTAAGAATTGCTACCAGCCATATCTCTTGCTGGAACAACTTTGTTGTATGCGATCGGAGATCAATATGGAGATATAATAGTTATCATTTTTATCAGATTTAAGTATTTGGTAGATAAAGTTATATCTGGATTTGTATCTTCCTTCCCTCTTTATTTGTGTTAATTGCGGTCCGAACAACAGTTTTAACAACACATCGAAGTGTTAAAGTTTGAACCACCGTCTAGCGTATCGAATTCGAACGCAGGAGTTGCTAGATAATTCTAAGTGGGGAATTATCACGAGACTTGAGTTAATCAAATTAGCTCTTCCTTATTCAATTTGTTTTTATCCAAAAACAGTAACACGTATGAATTTTTTTTACCCTCTGTAATATATTGGATAGAAATATTGATTAGCCAAAAAAGTATTGAATAGAAATGTGCGGAAAATAACAAAATATTGAATAAGTAATTTGCAAATTAAGCATGAATAAGTAATTTTGATTGTGATAATTTAATGATATAGGTCTTATTTTGCAAAAACTAAAATGTGATGTTATAATGGACCGATTTATGTATTGTATTAATTAATAGTAAATATATAAGTAATAAGGGGGAGTTTCAAAACCTAGGAAGACCAACCACAATCAATCACCGCCTTCGTTCCAGGGTTCCGATGAATCCCTTGACATTGGTGAAGCGCACTCAAGATATAAACAAAAAGGAAGCAAATCTGGGAATATCTGAAGAGGCATCATGGCACGCTATATACAGAGATTCCGCTTATATTTATGTTGGAGGCATCCCCTTCGATCTTACTGAAGGCGATCTCCTCGCCGTCTTTGCTCAGTATGTTTTTGCCTTGTCTTTATATCATATATGTTGTTCAATTCACAGTTATATATATATATATATATATATTCACGTTTAGGTATGGGGACATTGTTGATGTCAACTTAATCAGAGACAAAGGCACTGGGAAGTCTAAAGGATTTGCTTTTCTTGCATACGAGGATCAACGAAGTACAATTCTCGCTGTAGGTTCGTTACTTTGCCTCATCACTCCCAATCCCATTGTCCTATAACTTTAGATGATAATATGTAAATTGTTACATTGATAATTTAAGGATACGAATTTTTAGTTTTTCGCAAATAACTTCCACAAAGAGGCCGGAACATGGCTTGTGCTCATCACATTATTCATGTCGATGTAAAAGGCACATTTTATGCAGGAAAACAACAATGATTTCCTTCTCTTACATATTTCTTCTGGTGAATGTGTAGACAACTTGAATGGGGCTCAAATTTTGGGCCGAACAGTTAGGGTTGATCATGTGAGCAAATACAAAAAACTAGAAGAAGAGGATGAAGAAACTAAGCAGCGGAAGAGAGAGGAACGAGGTGTGTGTCGTGCCTTTCAAAAGGGAGAGTGCACTCGTGGAGATGGTTGCAAATTTTCCCATGATGAGCAAGTAAGTTTTGAAGAATCTCGTGAGTATTTGATTAACTTTGTTTGTACTAAGCGTGAACACACAAAACGGTGGCTTTCGTCCACATTTTTGTTCTGCCCCATGGTTGCTCTTTCACTTGAAGAGTTACACGTATCCCATGTTTCTTCCACCACTTGAAGAGATCTTTAGGGGGTTTTATCAAATAGAAATGATGAGGGTGGAAAAGGAAAAGCATCAAAATTTCCTAAATAATTGTAGTAAACTTGATGTTTCATCTCAACCAGAGGCTAGGATTCAGATGAACTTTTAAAACAGTAATTTATAATTTGGTCAAGAGACCGGTAATATCCTATGAATAATGGGCCAGCCAGATACTTGGATGACTGCAATGGCGTTTCTCTTGTTATGTTCTTTTTAGGCTATTTTTATTTAGACTCCTAGAAGTTTATGTTTTAAATGAAGATCTGGAAACTTGGAAAACCTTTGCCTCCCACAAACAGGAATGCCTATGCCAAAATGCAGCTTCCACACTGTGGAGGTGGAGTGCTGGGGTTGCAGTTCAATCTCTAGGATGTTCAAAGTACCAGTTACCATTGATTGCTCGAATGCATGGCTGAAATAGATGAAGGATCTAAAGAAATCTTTGTTTGTTTCTTGACTCTTCAACGGCTCTAGGGTTGAGGAAGAGAGAAGAATTTTTGCTCTGTGTGATCCAAAAAAATAGAATGTGAAGATGACAGTGGACAAGTAAAACAAGTCGGAGTTAGCAGACAGGGTTAGTCTTGGGTAATATGAAAAACGAAGGGGATTGTTTGGTATTAAGAATAATTATGAATACTTATTGCGGAGTTAGCAGACAGGGTTAGTCTTGGGTAATATGAAAAACGAAGGGGATTGTTTGGTATTAAGAATAATTATGAATACTTATTGACATACCTAATAAAATTCTTCACCAAGTGGTTCTACTTACTATTGTGGTTATGCTTGCCAAATCATGTACATTATGGAGAAATATTTTTATTGAAAATATTGGATATATATAATAGCATCCTGACATTCAGGTTGAGAACTAATTGAACCAGTATTACCAGACTTCCAGTTATATGATCCAGTGTCTTAACCCTTTGCCAAATTTTAATGTATGTATTTTTGGATGGAGATTTTGATGTTGAAACTCTCGCTGGTAAAGTTTTCTATAAAAGGTACTTTGTTTGTCTCCTAACTTATGTTGGGAGATTTGAGTTATCTTGTGAGGAGATATTTGTTTTAAGTGTAAACTTGCTATAACTAGGCATTGAATTCTTATATAGGTTCAGCAAGCAAAATATAGGCAGCTCTGTTTCAAGTATTTGTTGGAAGAATTGAACAATTGCATTGTCTTATAGTTCGCTATAACTATATAAGTTCTCAGTGGGACGTCATCGGCTGTATATTCATTTATTGTGAATTGCACGTATTTTGATCCATTTGAAAGATATTTGTAGTGTACTCATGATATAACTGTTAATTTCTCAAAAGAAGGAATTGATGAAGGTGCTGACACACTATACTTTTTCCAGTCATAATGACCTTGAATTGTCAACCCTTCACATCACTGATCTGATGCATACTTCCTGTTGGTTGATTGCTTTATTTCTATTGTGTTGTATTTGCCAAACAGGAAAAGGCGTTGGTGGTTCATTTAGTATTTGTTTATTTCGTGTGCTTGTGTTTGTTGCTTTATGATGGAAATTGATATTTCAGCGTCTCTTCTTTTCCTAATTCAGAGAGCTGCTAATACGGGATGGGGTGCTGAGGAAGACAGACAGTCTAGGAGGGCACAGGACAAGTTTGAAGGTTCAGTAAGGGATGGAAGAATGGGTCCTGTGTCAAAAAACGAAGAAAGAAGAGTTGATGTAACAAAGCACAAGGATGGCCATGATAAATGGTCAAGGGATGAACTTGACGGGAAGAGGTCCAGAAGGTATGAGTCTGAGTCCTACCACAAATATGACAGGAAAAGGGAAAGGGATAGAAATGTTTCTCATACTCAGCACCGCCGTAGGAGACATGAAAATGAATGAAATAGATCACATAAACGCAATACTATGCACTTTCTTTTCTTTGTTTTACCTCCATTTGACTGCCTTAGTAGTTGTAAACAATTATGGATGAAGCAAAAATAGTCGAAAATAGTTTAACTGTGTATGCCTTGCATAAAAATCTTCCTGTGTTCAAATCAATTTGTGTTTTCTTCTGGAGGCTTTTCATCCATTATAGATGTTTGTCCTTCTAAAGATCATCATTAAGTAACTGATCTAATGTAATAGATAGAGTGAATTTGAACAAGTTAATGGTGTTGCTGATGCATTAGCTAGGGAAGGTGCTAAAAGGAGTTTTGGTAGTACTGTTTATTAGGCTGCATCATCATTTCTTTGTTGTTTCTTAGTTTCTGATGTCCGAATATTCTACTTCTAGACTAGCTAGTTCTTTTTGTACTCGTTCCGTTTATCCTTCTTAATGAATGGAAAAGTTTCATGTCAAAAGAAAAAAAGAATGTAATAGATAAGAGTAAGCTGATGTTGTCCAAGTGAAGGAACAGTGCAGTGAATGGTATGATTCCAAATAAAAAGAAAACCGTACCTCGCAAATGAATAATGCATAAACTCTTTTGCAGTTAGTATTTCAATGTTGCCCGGGCATCGGTTTCTCATTATTAAAACTAGTTGCGGTACCAATTCAATGTATTTGCAGTGCTGCTTAAATTTGTATTTACAGTGCTGCTTAAATTATCTTGGAGACAGGATGGTATCGCTGTCTTCAAAGTTCAAGTAGCAGCTCCTCATGGAAGGATTCATGATGCGATTTTGAATTGTAGAGCTTGATCTGCACACATCACTCGAAGAGAGGTCGAATTTGAGCTTTATGTACAAGCTGCTTACATAGCCAGTATTTACCTATAGCTTCAGCCATATATTGCTTTAGAAGATGAAAAAGATTTAGGGTAAAGGTCAATAATAGTCCCTGAAGTTTTCTTTTGTATCATTTTGGTCCTTAAAGTACCAAATGTTACGCTATCATCCTTAAAGTTTAGTTTATGTCTCAATTGCGTCCTTCTAGCCAGTTTTTGGTGGATTTTGGCCGGATTGTGGAGCATGTGCACCTCAAGTGCCATCTTTTAGGGGCACATGCGAGGTGCATATGTTGTACACATGTGAGGTGTAAATATTGCTCGATTCATCCAAAATCCACCGAAAAAATGTTTGAAAGGACGAAGGTGAAACATAAACTAAATTTTAGGAACGATATCATAACATATGGTATTTTAAGGATCAAAGTGATACAAATGTGAAATTTTAGGAACTATCAGTTACATTTCCCTAAAATATCAACTTCAAGTACATGTGGAATTCAGAGAGAATGTCATAGAATTTATAGATTATGAATAGTTTTTCACCTTTATGAATGGGCATTTACATTATTTATTAAATTGGGAGATTATAGAGAAACAAAGTTGTTCCAACTTGTTTTTTTTTTGGGCAATCCAAATGATTTTACCAAATTACATTTCCCATACTGAAAAAAACCTGTACAGAAAAACTTAAAATCGTATTTCCTCCCAGAATGGTAATTATCCAGGCCCTACTATGAGTGACCACCTCCCACACAACTCTCTCCTTTTTCTTTCTGATATACCAAGCTTGGGTCCTGGGTTGTTCGTGTACACGAACCTGTTGGTGACGTTGATTTACCTCACCAAAACTCCCAGGTCGGTCATTAATACGAGTCTAGTGAGTGGTGAAAGTGAATACAAATCCAACCTTCATCAAATACAAGTTATGCTCAGGTTCGAAGGATCCGCGTGTTTCTAAATGGACCCAATAGGGTCGACCCGTAACCTTAAGTGAGACCCGGAATCAGAACCATCTATTAACTACACGTGGTGTGATCTTAGGGCCCGGACTGTCACTATCATATCCGTACGACATGGACATCTATAAATATCATCTCAGAACAAGTAATCAGGGTTCACAATCTGATTTTCTACTATAAACTTGAGAGTAAGTTCCCTATATACAAATTTGGGATTTTCGTACGCAAATATGACTCTCCAACTGGAAGCGTATCTCATACCTGAGCTACGTTAGACTTGATCCTCAAGTGAGTACGTAGGCAGCTTAGTATCATCTAAGTGCAGTCTATAATCTAATTTTCACCTCGTTTAGTTGTGCGACTTGACCCAGACTGAGATAGAGAGGATCAACCGATCCGACCTAAATCAGTTGGCGCTGTCTGTGGGAATATTTACTTCGGGTTGCTGAGTAGAGATTTGGATATGGACGCTGCGAATCAAGAGTTGAAGCAAGTTCGGTAAGAGGAGTCATCCACCAGTTGTCCGGACGAAGTGAGGCACAGAGAAGATGTGGCTACGAGTGGAGGAGTGATCACCATGACGATGGAAGAGCTGAATAGAAAATTGAAGCATGGGGATGAGATATTGCGGAGGATTATGGCACAGACCCCAACAACACCAAATATAGGTCAAGTGCATCATTCACCTCCAACCCCGAGGAGATTATTCCACAGGCAAAGAGGTGAAGAGAGTGATAGTGAAAAGAATGAAGAACAGAGGCATCTATCTGATGACAAAGTGGATAGTCGTAGGATGTTGGGCGAAGGAAAGGGGAAAGCCCCTATGACTGAGGTTTCGAAGGAGAAACCAACGCTCTCCCGGGCAAAAATTGAAGATATGTACGAGAAACTGGATGTGGTCAGTCATAAAGTGGAAGCGCCTATGAGAAATTTTAGGCATGTGACACCGTTGAGGGCTCGAAACTCCCCGTTCTGCGTCGACATTTTGAGAGAAGTGCTCTTAGCCAACTTTAAAATGCTTGAACTAATGAGGTATGATGGTACATGCGACCCTAGACCTCACCTAACCTTGTGTGAATTAATGATGTCTTTGCAGGAACAATCTGAGGCAGTTAAAGCACAAATATTTATCACGAATCTAACGGGACATGACACCGAGACTGAGATAGAGAGGATCAACCGATCCGACCTAAATCAGTTGGCGCCGTCTGTGGGAACATTTACTTTGGGTTGCTGAGTAAAGATTTGGATATGGACGCTGTGAATCAAGAGTTGAAGCAAGTTCGGTAAGAGGAGTCATCCACCGGTTGTCCGGACGAAGTGAGGCATAGAGAAGATGTGGCTACGAGTGCAGGAGTGATCACCATGACGATGGAGGAGCTGAATAGAAAATTGAAAGAGCATGGGGATGAGATATTGCGGAGGCTTATGGCACAGACCCCAACAACACCAAATATAGGTCAAGTGCATCATTCACCTCCAACCCCGAGGAGATTATTCCACAGGCAAAGAGGTGAAGAGAGTGATAGTGAAAAGAATGAAGAACAGAGGCATCTATCTGATGACAAAGTGGACAGTCGTAGGATGTTGGGCGAAGGAAAGGGGAAAGCCCCTATGACTGAGGTTTCGAAGGAGAAGCCAACGCTCTCCCGGGCAAAAATTGAAGATATGTACAAGAAACTGGATGTGGTCAGTCATAAAGTGGAGGCGCCTATGAGAAAGTTTAGGCATGTGACACCGTTGAGGGCTCGAAACTCCCCGTTCTGCGTCGACATTTTGAGAGAAGTGCTCTTAGCCAACTTTAAAATGCTTGAACTAATGAGGTATGATGGTACATGCGACCCTAGACCTCACCTAACCTTGTGTGAATTAATGATGTCTTTGCAGGAACAATCTGAGGCAGTTAAAGCACAAATATGTATCACGAATCTAACGGGACATGACACCGAAGAATATTTCTAATTGAAGACTGAGATAGAGAGGATCAACCGATCCGACCTAAATCAGTTGGCGATCCATGGCTTGATCACTACCCACAGATCCATAAGAAAGATTATTTGTTTTATCTGAGTCACTTATTTCATTATTATTATTTACGGATTTGGATGACCTAGTTCGAACCATTGTATGAACAAAATAAATAAAATACACAAAGGAAACTACAACTATACCTAGACAAGTGTACGAGAGGAGAACTTCGATCGAAGAGTCGGACGATCCTTGCCTTCAAACTCGGAGACGAAGAGGAGACTCGAACTTGGAGACGAAGTGAACTTTCGAACTCAGAAACGAGGATGGCCTTTCCGCAATATTTCTCTCTCTAAAGTGATGGTGGGTGAAAGTAAAAAATTGAAAATGACAAGTTCTATTTATAGCTCAAGGAAAAGAGAAAAGGGATGGTCTAGATTGGTAAAATTGAAAATAATACATCTAACGGTGTAGGATCCATGGAGTATTCGAATCCCAAGAAGAAAAAACTCTTGGTACTCTAAGAAGACACTTATCTGAAAATTAATTGCTACAACACAAGCCTCTTGAAAGTTCGCTTCACTAGTGTGAATCCATAGACGAAAAATGATATAAATCGGTTTAGTCATAAATACGAACCCTCAAGTTCGTCTGATAATACGAGTTAAAACCAAAGACACGCTCTAGACTCGTATGAAAACACGAAAAAATAATATTTAAAAGGAAAAAGAGAAAATCTCAAAATAAGATGCAAAATTACGAAAATACCCTTAAAACCAATAAAACGCAAATTTGGAGTCTCAAACGATCTCAAGTGGCTAAAATCACAAGACCGCATTGTAAACCAATGCGTTTTGTTCAGAACGCCGTTTCACTATGACCGGACGAATTTCGTATCTTTTTGACACAGTTAATTTTGTCCCGTGTTTTTGCCTAAAGCACTTGTTCAGGCATATCATAGTGTTCTAGACTCGTTTTATAGTACGAGTGAAGGCCATGAGTCCCATAAGTTGTATTTTAGTACGAAGAGGAACGACGACTACCCTATCATCTAAGTATTTGATATATCTAACTTGACTTACCAAATCTAAGACACCAACTCGTGTTCTAATACGAGGCAAGGATTTGACTCGTACTAACATACGAGTCTACACTTAGGGTCACTAGATGAAATATCCTAACATTAAAAATGAAAGATCCACATGCCAAAATGAACTAGGTGATATCCACTTATGGCCCTAAATGCGTCTTCTTAAATACTGAAGAAGTGGGAGACTGCTTAATTTGGAAACCTAACCCACCAACTTGTATTTTCATACGAGTCAAGGTCTTGGCGGATGAAATTTGAAACCTAAGCCATCAACTCGTAGTTTAGTACGAAGAGGAGTGACGACTAGGTATTTACTTCGTCAGTATAAAATTCATATGCATAAATGCATCTTCTTGAATACTGAAGAAGTGGGGGACTTAATGATATACCAAGCTTGGGTCCTGGGTCATTCGTGTACACGAACCTGTTGGTGACGTTGATTTACCTCACCAAAACTCCCAGGTCGGTCATTAATACGAGTCTAGTGAGTGGTGAAAGTGAATACAAATCCAACCTTCATCAAATACAAGTTATGGTCTGGCGTTAGGTTTGAAGGATTCGCGTGTTTCTAAATGGACCCAATAGGGTCGACCCGTAACCTTAAGTGAGACCCGGGATCAGAACCATCTATTAACTACACGTGGTGTGATCTTAGGGCCCCGACTGTCACTATCATATCCGTACGACATTGACATCTATAAATATCATCTCAGAACAAGGAATAAGGGTTCACAATCTGATTTTCTACTATAAACTTGAGAGTAAGTTCCCTATATACAAATTTGGGCTCTTCGTACGCAAATACGACTCTCCAACTGGAAGCATATCTCATACCTGAACTATGTTAGACTTGATCCCCAAGTGGGTACGTAGGCAACTTAGTATCATCTAAGTGTAGTCTATAATCTAATTTTCACCTCGTTTAGTTGTGCGACTTGACCCAGACTGAGATAGAGAGGATCAACCGATCCGACCTAAATCACTTTCATTTTACCATACTGTTCTTTTCACAAAAATCTCCAACCCAATTCCCTGCATCCAGTTCAAGCCTCAATTTCTTTAATATACTTGTGATTTTTTTTCCCATGAACTGCAACATACTTTTAAGTCACAATATTTATCACTGTTGTGTGTGTGTGTGTGTATATATATATAAATGCACACACATTAACTGTGCCCAATTACTAGTATTATGGAGGATTTGTTGGGGTCACGGACCTCCCGTGGGATTTACTAGTCAAATGATTATCTTCTTATCCATATGACTGTATTATTTCCTCATTCTACAAGAATGTTAGGGTAATATGTCATTATACAGGGATGTTAGGGTAACTTTTCTTCTTCTCAAACTTATAAATTCTGACACAAAGTTTAGTATATACAAATTGAGAGAAAAAAGGTGAAGACCAAACAATCATAGTCATAATACCAACTCATTGACTTTTAAACAACTTGCAGTGCAGAGGTAGAGAAGAAAACAACACATAGTCTAAAGATCATAAGTGTGCAACTTCATATTGATGGAGAAGTGAGAACTCAAAGAATAAGGGTTTTGAACATAATTATAGAAATTGTATACCTTTTCAACAGAAGGAACAATTTAGAAATTGAAAGCTAAAGTCTGAATCAGCCGAGAAATCCAAGTTTTCTGAAATGAATCTTAGCTATGTCCAAACCATACACCAAAATTGAAAATATTTATGGTGAAACCATATTCACTTCCTTCAACTATACACAAACAGAGGCGTATTTTTTCATATAAATCTAAACAGATTATTCACGTGTCTTATGGTGTTGGGAGACCATATGTATGGGTTCGCGGGAGATATGGCCATATCTCTGAAAACACAGACATAAAGATTACTATTACCAAAAATTACAGTATCAGGACGAAGCGACGTAGATCCTTTTTGTGTAGGGAAAAAAAAAAAAAACAACCAAGTTGTTAGATCCAGTGGATCCAAAGAGTGGCGGTCCGTGCAACATCATCTCTAGCTCTTATATATATATATATATATATATATTTAGAATGAGGCTGTGTATCTTTTGAATGTACTACTGACTAGTTTCTAAATTGTATTTATATTTTCATGGGTAAATTCTAATTTACTACCCTAAACTATGTCACTTGTATCAAAAAACCCCATAAGCTAAATTTTGTACCAATTACCCCCTCAACTATGTAAAGTAACATTTCCCTCCTTTCCTTACCATCCAATTGTTTTCATTATCCTTCATTTCTATTTCTCTAGTTTTTTTACGTTTTCTTTTTGTTTATGTTCTTTTTGTGAAAATTAGTTTTAATGGACAAGGAACTTTTAAAATTATAAAGGTCAAAACTATTTATATTATTTACAGAGCAAGAACTACAAAATTTATAAGTTATAAATACAAAAAACTTATCCAAAATAACTGGATTTTCTCATATAACACCTCAAATCTTCTTCCCTTTTGTTGCGAGGAAAAAAAATAAAAAACATGAAAGAAATATTAACATTATAAATTTTATGTAGTTTCTCCATATTTTACATGTATATTATTTTTTATTTTTAAAAAATAACAATATGATTTCTTTCTTTCAACTCTTGCACGTATCTTGATTGAAACTAAAACACCAAAAATATAAACTGAGTGTTTCTTTTGAAATATTACATATATACCATGTTAAGTTACTAAATTTTAAATCTCTTGATTTTTCTTCAAATTTGACTGCATATTATTCTTAAATAAAACTAAAGTATATAGTAGACAAAAAGATGTATTTAGATATTCAATAAGTGCAGTTTTTTTATTTATAATTAATCAATTAGTTTGTGTAGAAAGAAAAATAAAAAACAAAATAGTAAACATAAATAATATTTAAGGGTAGCGGAGACAAATTACATAATGAAGAGGGGTAAATATTACTTGACATAATTAAAAAAGGGGGGTAAATGGTAGGAAAATTAGTTTAGAAGGTGTTTAATACAATGGATATAGTTCAGTAGTAAATGATTCACCCTATTTCTTTTTATTTCCCTATTATCCTTAATTAGTCTCGAAGTATTGAAATGCACAATTATAGAGACGTACTTTGTATATGACTATGAATTAAATAAATACTTAAAATGTTGGCGTCTATCTGGACAGGGGCAAATTCATTTTGATCCCTAACCTTTGACCTCAATGTCAAATTGGTCCATGCACTTTTAATTTGTCTCAATTTAGTCCATCCAACGAATCTCCGACATTAATTTTCGGTAAAAAAAAACAAGTACTACCATTACGCCCTTGAAATGGTAAAATATCCCATTTGGTCTCTGACCTTTTAATTTTTTTTAAATTGGTCCTGATGGTTCTAATTTGTCTAAATGTAGCCCCTCATGTTTATCTTAGGTGACATCAATTGTTTGGTTGTTTTACTATAATACCCTTGAAATGTTTAAATTTTAAATTGAAATCAAACTCATCTTTCACTTTTGAGGATAAGTTTCAATTTCCGGACACCCAAATCATCCAAACCTTTCGAGGATGAATTCTATTTTAATCTTTGGTAGTGATAATTTGTGTTGTTTTGGTATATATCGTGGGATGCAAGACACAATGTAATTGAAAGAAAAACAACTTGCATAGTTATTTCAGGCTAAATTAACATTTGATCTGCATACTAGAGTGAAACATACCCATTCACCAAGACCTAAAATGTTCGCCTTCAAGAGTTTCAATAGCCGCTCCTCCAAACAAAGTTAATTGAAGGCATTATTAATTGACAAATTTGATTAATTAATTTCTTCTTGGAATTTTACCTAACCCAGTAATGTTAATTAGTCCTTCTACTAATTTATTAATTTGATCCACCAAGTCAATTAACGAAAAAATTATCAACTAATTAATTCTAATCCGACCGTCAGATTGATTTTTTTTACTGAAAAATAAATTTGTCTGTGTGTATATGACCACTTTAGATTTAAAATAAGCTAATAGTTGGCTCACAACTCCATTGTGATTATAACAATATAATCATCGCGACTAATTAAAACTTTAAGTAACTAAACAAAAATAAACTTAAACCCTACACCTATGAATCCTTGTTCATGTCTAGTAATGTTTTATGAAAACTCGATTATCCAAGGTACGAAAATGTCAGTCTAAACATCAAGTGCCCAATAACTATTATTTCACTAAAAATAATCTTCCCTTTGCTTTGCGGAGATGGACCGGACCATGGGTCTATACTCTATATTGATAAAAATTAAAAACTTGAGGATTAATTCAATATTTAGGACAAAGCTTGAGGATAAAAATCAGTTTAATCCAAAAATGGACAATAAATAGTTAAGTTTCCCTTATTATTTTAAAATTTAATTTTTAAATGGTAAAAGTACAAAAATGTCTTTTAATTACCAAAAATTGATTTTGGGGTGGTGGGGGGGGGGGGTTGATTGAAGGGACTAAATCGAGAGAAAGCAGAAAGGCAAGGACCGAGGAACTACCTACCTATAAGGCTATACTTCAATATTAGCAATAGGGGTGTAAACGAGCCAAGCTCTAGTCGAGCTTGGTGATTTTTCCAGTTTCAAGCTCGAGCTCAAACCTTACTAAACGAGCTCGAGCTTGTCGAGCTTGGTTTGGAGAGGTCGAGCTTGAGCTCGTAGGCCCAAAATCAGCTCGAACCTGGGCTCAACTTTGTTTATATTTTGAGTTTCTTTGTAATTTTTTAATATAATTAATAATATTGGTGGTCTCAAGTGGCATACGAAAGGGTCTAGAAGGGGGGGGGTTGAATAGACCCTGAAGTCCTTTTTCGACTTCAAAAATTTCGTATCACTTTTAAAGATTTGAACGCTTAGAGGATGAGCGCTTGGGTCAGGCGCTTCAGTAGAGATAACTTAGACTTAGTGATTTTAGCAATTTACCAAAGTAGGGTAATGCCTAGATCGCTTAATCAGGGTTAGCACAGCGAAAATGATTTTTAGCGTTCAGTTGGTTAATTAATCGCTTTGCAATTAGCTTGTCTTTTTCAAAGAATATAATATAATGTAAGTCAAGACAATAATTAAAGTAAAGAACACAAGAGATTGTAAGGTTCACTGGGTGATGTAATCCCAGCTACGTCCTTCTTCTCCTTTTTCACTTGGAGGAATTTACTAGTATGATTTTCGAAGAATCACACAGAATCTTCTACAAGATAGTAAAGGATGAAAAAGATCTCGGGCTCCTTGATCACACAGATTTCAGCACCAATGAAGATCGTCTTCTACAAGCTTCTCTCACTCAGAAATACTGCCTGTAAGGGGTTTTCAACTTCTTTCTCACTTAGATGAAAGGTTGAAGGTTTATCACAAGGTTTTGTTTGTTTTTGGGAAGAACAAACAACTTGGAATATCTCAATAGGAATTTAGGTTTCTTCTTTGGAAGAGGTTTGAGATATTTGTGACTATCTGGAATGTAGATAAAAAGCTTGAAGGATTTTTAGCTATGGAGTTTCTAAGCTTTCTCTTGTGCAGATACGTAAGTTTCTCTTGTAATATTATGTACCACCTCTTTTAGGGTTTGCTCAAGGTAAGGTATTTATAGGCAATTCTTGGGATCTGTCCGTTGGACACATGTGAGAGCGTGCCTTTCACGCAGCGCGTGATTTTACCTAAAACCTGACATTCCTGAAAATATGCTGGCACCGATTAGATGGGAGCAGCTATAAACTCTGAAGTTCTGACAGTCTAGTAAAAAAGGTGGCTTGTCCACAAGTCATAGTGGCTTATCACATTTAATGCTCTTATCAGGCATTTAATGCATTTGAATTTATTTCCCGTTGGAAATAAATGTCCGTTGAATGATTGCATTTAAGTCCTTCATGACTTGAGGATTTAATTCAGGTGAATCTGACATCGGATCGCTAGAATGATTTGAGCGCTTGATTCAAAAAATCCTGAAATAGTCCTTTAGCGTTTGACGGGCGCTAAGAACAAATCTTTATCTTCAGCTAACTTCAGACGCTGATTTTCAACTTCTTCTCAAATAGACTCACCTAGAATTCTATTAGTGATTCGGTATCTAATACTTAGTCTAAAATCTATAAAGATAAAAATTACAAGCCTAATAAAAATTACATACTTTCAAATGCTTATACAAAGATCTATCAAAACAGAAACTTGCATTGTATTTGGGGTCTAACATAAAATCATATCTTGTCATCATCTAAACATCTAACATGAAATTTCCTAACAAATATAAAATATATTATTTTAAAATATAATATATTTTTAATATAATTAATAATATAAATTAAAAATACAAAAAGCCGGCTCGCGAGCTTCGGGGTCTAAAAAATATATTATTAATTAAGGAAAATCTAACTCGAGTTCGAACAGAAGCTCGAGCTCGTGAAGCTCGGCCTGAGCTCGAAAAGCTCAAGCTAGTTGGCTCTGCTCTTCTGTTATAACATTCATGTTACATTTCCTGTTACACGTACCGATGCGTGACAAGTACACGAGCGGTTTGGATGTGGAAAGACCAAATCATGTAATATTAATAAAAATCTGAGATTTCTCTCTCCACATCTCAAACGCCTGTGTATACACTTGCCACTCATCTGTGCGTGTAATAAGAAGTGTAACACGAACTTGTAACAGAAGGTCCAGATTGCAAGTTCCACCCCTAATTAGCAATATGAATGACGTAGAAGTAGAGTATTATATATATACGAGAAAACAGGCACCGCGCAATGTGTGGTGATGGTGCCCGGTATAAATCCTTTTTATACTTGTGATGTAATTTTCCGTTATGAAATATTACTTCCGGGTATTAATTAAATTAACTCAGACTCATTGAAAAATATAGAGCTTTAGAAAGTAGTTTAAATTTCAAACATAAACAATGCTTCATAATGGTAGTATCCACCGACATGTAATCTTTCTTAAATTGGAAGAATGGTGGATCATAGACAGTGAATTTAGCTCATGGGCATGTATTTTCAAATCATACATCAAACTAAAACTATTTATGGTAAAGGGTCGACAGGTCAGGTTTTACTACAATTACCTGAATTTTCAATGAAGGCGTACATTTTTTCACACCAAAAGTCCAGTCTCTGGAAATACATCTAGTTTACAAAAACGTCAACTAACATATAACTTGACGAGCAACTTCGAATCAAACAACTTTCTCTAGTCGACTGAAGCATTCTTTCTTACATTTCTTTCCAAAAACACCCGCTGAATACCTATTATGAATATGAGTTATAGATATCCTTGCTTAAATCATTTTCACTGAAAAGCTCAACTATCAGATGTCAAGCAAACAATCAAAAAGATGCAAGAAAATTATAGTATCTCCTCTTTATTTTGTCAGCAAGGCATTTTAAGGGCTTAATAGATCAAGTAGAGTTATCAACAAACTTCCAATGCAATAACACAAAAACAGCTTAACAACACGGCTGGATACACAACCGCGAATTGGCTATTTGAGATTATAGTTAAAGTTAAATCCAATTATCAAGTTCTTTTTTTGAACATATAATTTTGCAAAATAAATTCCATTCAACTCCTTAACACAAATATTGATAAACTTTAACATACAGAAACAGGATAGACCTAGAGTGACGCAAATGAGAATCATTAGTTCTCCAATCAAAAGTTGCACTTTGCTTTTATAGACATCATATTTTGCAAAAAATGAAAGTAAAGCAAACGAAGGAAAAAAAAACCATCAAGAAATTCAATTCCCATATTCCTTCACTTCTAAGGCAAAATGATCAGAGAGACGTTAATCAAAGCAAGCTATAACCACATCGAAATTTAAAAAAGAAAAGGAATGGTTGGGGCAAATGAATATTTAAAAAGTCGATGCGTATTAAGTTAGTCTAATACTGATAAAATGGCCAAAATACGAAAATATTTGTGGGCACTTTTCCACATATATGTCTGATGTTGGTATTAGGTTCAGTTTTATCCCTGTAAGCTATTAGATAATTTGTAAAATTGTCGAGAAACTATTACTACTGATAGTGCTTGCCTAATAGAGTCTATAGAGAGAAACTATATCGTGGAAATTTTAGATAGCATTCGGTATTGCTACTTTTAAATTCGTTGATAGCCTAAACCTAGCAAAAATAGATAAGCCCAAGCTACGGAAACCTCAGAGATTCAAAGGTTGGACATGAAAAAAGAAAGACTGCGTTGTCCAACAGACAATACACATATCTGTTAAAAAATAATGCATACACACCACACAAATTCATAGTTTTTATAATTGAAGCCTTCAGTTCAATATTCACCCAATCATTTGTCTCTTTCAGAAGCTAATTAAACAAGAAGCATAAATTTTTATAATAAATTACAATAATCACCACCAGTATACCAAATGGAGTTTTCGTTCACAGGCTCAACATAAGAAGTTCAAATAATCAGAGACCAGCGAAATTTACCTTAACAAACCCAAAACTCTTACTCAAATTTTTCCAGCCTAATCCCGAAATGTTTTCTCCAAATTTTGCAGCCCGATGCGCTGCTAAAAGTTCCCGCAACACAACTGGAACCTCCAAATGAAAAACACATAGATACCAAAAATTTGATTAAAAAAACAGAGGCACAACAAAAACAGTCATACAGTGAAGAAAATAACCAAGATACAAAATTTACAAATTTCAAACAATATACTCATCTGAAGCCTGATTGCCTACTAAAGATTCACACAAACCGATAATTTATAAAGAAAACACACAAACCGAGCAAAAATAAAGAATAAAAAATTCAGTTTTTCCTCCACCCACCTCAATCAAAAACAAAAGAACAAATGAAAAGTAGATTCGGTTGGACTAAGAAAATGAAGTATTAGTTCTTTAAACTAGCAGAAAAACATCTTGAAATCCTACTTCTATTTTTGGACAAAGCATTTGTTCTGTTAGTAAATAATTCAATGAAGAACTCAACTATAACAGTGTTATTCCACTCGTTAAGTTCATTCACGCAGCAGCACCAAAAAACTTCCAACATAACTTTTATTTTTGTTAATAATCTTTGAAAATGTCCCGGATCTACAATCCTAATCCCCATATAATATGACCCATCCCCTGCAAGATTTAAGCCACCATGTGTGCAACAACTCGCTACAATTGAAAAAAAAATAGAAATATATACATCCCTTCCCTTTCCTGAGTCTCAAATTAACAAAAACAAGAGGTCACAAAAAAGATATTGCAGAACTGTATCAATATGCATTTTTTATGTTTTTATGTTGAAGCCAAATTATAGCCTTGACATGGGCAAACATTTGTTATCAGTTATCACATCACCTCAGATTAGGATGATAGCTAAAAAACCATAGCTCAACAGCAAAAGTACAGAATAATTTCATTTAGAAAAAATGTATATATTTTATTAGTAAGATAAAAAGGAAAAAAAAATTGATGAAGGCCTAAACTAAAACACGTGAACTGGCTACAAATCAGTTGAAACTAAGTTCGTACTATGGAATCAACATAGATTATCTCTTCCTAAAGTATTGTTGCTTTCAGACATTTTTATAGCGTAGATTAACCAAATTTTTGCAGTTGTGGAATATAGTCGGTACAAGTCCCTCGCACGCAGAGAGCAATTTTTGTGAATTAGAGGAGTCCATGTTAAAATTCTAGATGCTTGGTTTTTGATAGATACCTCACATATAGATAGGCAGCTAAGGCAGTGTTCACCAAAAGCTGATATAATCCACAAAAAAAAAAAAAAGGCAAAACCAAAACGAAGAGAATACCAAATAGTCAGATGGAAAATCTCAGAAGCAACAAAACGCAAAAGTCGACATAATATAAAAGCAAGAATATGAATAAACGAGGAAAATCTCAAAATTATGACTGTAGCAGATGGCAAAGAATTTTTCGTCTTGTCTTCGGAATCTTGGTTCGCGTCGTGTTCGCCGGAGATGCATCCGCAACAAGAAAAAGAGGACGCTGTCTAAAGATAGAATAGAAGTAGGGAGAATGAGAAAACACAAAAGGAAAGGAAAAGAAAAAAAATAAAATAAACACGAAGAGGTGCCGGGACGTTTTCGTAGAAGGGATCCATTTGCACAGGTGTGAAGTTAAAAGGACGGTTATGTTTTTGAGGGTGAAAAGACTGAAATAGCCCCTGTTAATATTTGGCCAAAAGACTTAAATAACTCTTGTTAAAAGAAGCGCGTTTTCTTAAGAGAAACGCTACTTCCCTTTTTTTTTAATGAAAAATAAATGCGTGTAATTACTATTTCACCCTTCCTTTTATAAAATTCAGAACAGGATGAACAGGGGCCGGTTCCTCAGTTTAACACCCCATTATCATCGAGAGAGAAGAGAGAGCTGGATTGAAATAAGAAGAAGAAGAAGAAGAGGGATTTATTTAGCTTGATTTTATTTCGCCCAGGCTCAGTCGTCAATTTCCCGAAGGTGATTTATAGTTTTGAAGCATATTTCATGCTTTATGTATCCAGTATTTTTTATTTTTTTGTTTTTTTGTATTAATCAGGCATTTTCAGTCAATGGCCCGTCGTCTAGATTTTGGAATGGTCCGTCACGACTCCGAGGCATCATCTTCATCTACTCCCCCTGTAAGTTAAGTAAAAATGTGTGAATAAACCTTAATATTTATATATAAGTATTTATATTTTGAAATGTGAATTACATAGTCGAAATTTGATTAGATAGACTTATCTTATTTTAACTAGTTTATTAAAATGAAAGTATTCTTGATTTTCTGCATAAATAGTGATTTTAAGTAAGTATAGTGGCTTTTATTTCAGTATTGGCTTCATGTGATCCAATATCTTATTTATTAAATAGCAAGTAATATATATTTTACAAATTGTAATTCCTTTATTAATTGTTTTTAAGTATACTGGCTTCATTATGATTGATGAATTTAGGTAATTTTAGAGAAGAAGCTGTTTTTGGAACCTTACATTATATTAAAGTATGAGAACAAGTTCAACAGCTTTTAATAATATTGTATTATTTTTGTTTCAGGTTCCCACTCTTTGTTTGCCTCTTGGAAATTGTAATTTCAAGGGTAAAATTTCAACGTACTGCAAAATGGCAGAAGAATTCAAATTTATTGAGGATTGTTTGAGCGACCATCCGAATGGGATGGCTTGGTTGAGGGATTCTCAGTTTGGCCCTTTTTTCGACGCAGCTCCTAACATGGAGATGATTTTAACTCCTTTGTGGATGTTGCTAAGCCGCAAAGTGAAGTCTGAAAATAAATCCGAGGTTTGGTTTGTTTTGAATGGCATCCCTTTTACATACTCTATGATGGAGCATGCCCTTTTGACTGGCTTGATCTGTGATGAGTATCCTGAAGCAACTATCCCTTTACCAGCTCATAATTTTTGTACAAGACACGTTGGGAAGAAAATCACAGTTGGAGGTATCAAGAAAGCTCTTACACAGTTTGTGATCCCTCCCCCTGAACCTGAAGAAGGTGTCCCTCCCAGTGATCGCGATAGTAGCAGTCTAACGAGTGTTAGGCATGGAGCCCGAAGGAACATTGAAGATGACAAGTTGAAGCTTGATTTGTTGTACTTGTTGTGCTCGGTATTTTTTTTTTTTTTTTGGGTAATGATAATGCAAAGATAGATTCCAAACTGATACATATTGTTGAGGATCTAGAGTTTGCCAGAACCTATCCCTGGGGTAGGCGGTTTTATTCTTTTTTAATTGAATCCGTGACAAGTTTGGACATGCAACATAAAAGGCTAGCCCAAAGCCCACGGTGGAAATGTCCTGGATTCATTATTCCTCTAATGGTAATGAAATACTTTTGTGTAATGCTTTCTTTGTTGTAATTGGTCCTGTTTATATTTCTCCATATATAATTTGACTATTGCTTTTGTTCATTTTGTTAGCTTCTTCCTTTTGAGTGCATCCCCACACTCTCTCCTAGTATTGCTCGTTTAAGGGAGAATGTGAATTTCAATTTTCCCAGAATTTGCAAGTGGTCTACCAAACTCAAACAGAAGAAACAATTTCCCACTTTTGAGGAGGTGCTCAAATTGGTCGTAGACACAAAGGTTGGTGTTTACCTATTTTGCCATGTGAAATGAACACTGTGAAATAAGTTTTATGTTCTGAAAAAATCAATTTTCTGTTTATAAATGTTGGATTTCACTGATGTTTATCCTTAATTTAGAAGGAATTCCCCATCTCGCTTCAGTATGTATTCCAGTAAGGAGCAAACTTGGTAATATGCATAATTGGTCTTCTCCCTCTAATTAGTATATATTATTTGCTTTATAGGATAGTATTTTAAGCATAATGCAGCCGACAGTGGAGGAAATGTCTTCAAGTCACATGGTCAAATTTGCTATTTATAATGCCCCTAACTCCTCCATGAAGGATCCGACCACTGAATCTTGGACTGCAATACTTGAGAAGGGAGGTCGTATTATATTTGACGATCTGTACGTAGAAGATGTTGATGGTAAACGTTCTTTCCTTGGATATCAAACAGGAAACATTACTGATCCTCCTCCGCAAATCGAACCATGCGTCTCATCAGCCATTCCACCCGAGAGGGTTCCTGCTTTTTCATCCATCCCACAACCCCAAAAGGAAAGTGCTCCCGGTAATTCATCAGAACCTAACAATGAGGTTGTTAGAGTACTCAGTGAAATACTGGAAAGAATCTATGCTCTTGAAAAGGCTTGTCATTTGATGGATTCAAATGTAAGGGCGATGGGTTCAAATGTAAGTGGAAGGTTATCCTGTCTAGAAAGCAGGTTAGAAAAATTGGAGAGTTTTAAAAGGGATGATTTTGCTGCTGATTTACAACCATGTGATGCTTCCCCAGGCAGTGAACCAGTTAGGGATGATGATGATGTTGGTGTGGGTAAAGATGAGGTCGATGATGAGGGTGGCTATGGTCTGGAAGGCAATGTTGCGGAAGCTCTTATGGAGTTGAATCAAGACGAGGACATGGTAGAGCTGCCCCTCGATGTTGACAATCAGTATCCAAAGACGGACATTAAGGAGTATCCAAGGAGGGAGCGGAAAAGATCCCATAATTTGCAGTCCCCATACACTGAGTTCTATGGAGCTAAGAAGAAAGTAAGACGGTGAATTTGTATGTTATGAATTGATATATTTTTGTTGATATTTTTATGTTTGCTTTAGATGCATATTGTTTTATGAAAAAAAACCAAGAAGACAGTTATAGACCCCCTGGAAAGCCAATTGATAAATGCTGAAATTTTGAACCACGATGGGCAGGGGAAATTGGATGTTGATTTGGAGACCAATGTAGCTGAAGACATCACCTTTTCAGATGAGAAATTTGTGTTTAAAGAAGTGAAGATCGAAAAGGAAGATGATGTGGATAATAAAAAGAAGGCGCCTGATGAAATGACTGAGGAAATTGTGGCGAAGAAGGATGATGATCATCATGTTGATTACAATTACTATTTTTTGCCTCTCACTAAAGATGAGAAGGATCTGATTTCTGAGCACTTGTTCCGTAGTCTCACCAAAATCCAAGCAAAAAAAAAAACCCTGGTAAGGCATGAGACATCTGGTGTTACAGTTTCTGCTGAACAGTTTCAATGTTTGAAGCCTACCGGATGGCTTAATGATTCTGTGATTGATGTTTACCTGGCGTTAAAGAAAGAAAGAGAGCTGAGGGAGCCAACACAGTATCTGAAATGCCATTATTTTAGTTCCTTATTTTACCCCCTCTTCAATGTTCATGGTTTTGAATCGGTGAAAAGATGGACTAATTCTAGAACTGGTGGAATGGATTATTCTCTACTTGATTGTGATAAAATCTTTGTCCCTATAAACAATGAACAACATTGGACATTAGCCGTTATCAGCCCGAAAGACCAAAAAATGGAGTATGTTGATTCCCATGGTTATGGTTCTGACGAGGTACATCTTAAAGTGTTTGGTAAATTGGATGAGTAAACACTTTTATGACACAGATATAAATTTGTCTCAATGGCTGCACGAACTCGTCATTGGCAATCCAAAGCAGGAAAATATTCATGACTGCGGTGTGTTCACGCTTAAATCCATCGACTTTTATTGTAGCAGAGAACACGTTAGACGTGTAAAAGACTTTAAACAGGACAAAATGCCATACTTTAGGCAGAAGATTGCCTTGGAGATTCTGAATCTGCATGTTGTATGATTCTTTGTACACAAAAGGTTTAATCTGGTTGTAGTATTGATTGTATATTAAGAAAATTTTAGATGTTAGCGAAATGTAATATGTAATGTAATTGTTCCCAGGATGATATGATTTTGAGAAAAATAATTATTTGTCTTACCACTTATATTTCCTAAGCATTTGAAAAATATTTCCCTTCCTTAGTTCAGAGTTGAATGCAAGACAAACCTTACCTTAACCCAAAAAAATATGCAAAAAAAAAAAAACACAAAAATGTAGCGTGAATACTGGTAAAATGAGAAAATAATATTTCGTAAACCCAAAAAAAAAAATTCATAAACAAAATATTAGGATACAGGATACCCAGTATCCAGTTCCGTTTATAATTCTGGGTTATCGAATCAATCAGTATCCTATTTCGTGTGATGGTTTCAAAGTTAGGATACAGGATTCTCCAGTATCCAATTTCGTATTTGGCTTATACCTCTTTTCAAAATTTATGTAAATACACACACACAGGGTCACCCTCGTATCCTGTTCCCAATTCCATTTTGTAAAAACTAAAACAAAACAAATTGAAAAATGTAGCGTGAATACATTGACGTGGCCAAATGAGAAAATTCTATTTCGTAAACCTAAAACAAAACTTTTAAAAATTGCAATGGAAATACTCGGATACAGGAATCCAGTATCCAGTTTTTATATATAATTCTGGTTTACCGGATCCACCAGTATCCTGTTGCGTATGAGGTTTAAAGAATACTCCAATACAGGATCAGTCCAGTATTCTGTTTCGTATGAGGGTTATACATTTCTTCCGAATTTATGAAAATACACAGACATAGGGTCATTCCCGTATCCAGATTTTTATTTGAGGGTTAGATGAATTGAATACTAGTAACAGGACCTTTAAGTATCCAGTAATATTCCGAATTACCAAATACTAGTAACAAGAGTATTCAGTATTTAAAGAATTATTAAATCTGGTATCCACTGAGCCAAATGGGCTTTTGGGCCATTCGACTGGGCCGCTACAAATTGAATTAAAATTTTCAAATTGATAAGTTGAACAATACAAATTTTATATTTCTTGTATTAATTATGTTATATAATTTATTTTTTATTTTATCATGGTAATTATCTAAAAAATATATTTTTAAATTTCTAAATAAATAAATCTCTATACAAAATTACAAATGATTGCAATGATTAATCATTTGTATGTTAAGCGTTGAGTTTTTATCACAAATTAAAATTTTTATTTTCAAAATTACAAATGATTGCAATACAAATTAATATGTTGGACGCTCAAATATAAAAGGATTTTGACCTCACGCGTCAACATTAATCTCACAACAGTTACAATTGGTATGTTAAGCATTGATCTTATTCCATTCAACACTTAATATAAAATTGTTTATAAAATTTTATGCATAAATTTTACACGCTTCTTAAAGTTGGTGGAATAATATGCTGGATTGAAAATTTTTATCTTGGGGTTTTTTGTGGAATTATTTTGTTCCATATAAAACGAATGATCTGCACTTTATGTTTTTAAGTATCTTTTTATTTTATTTTTATTCTTTATTCTGAAAATAAAAATAATAAAATAAAAATAAAAAGTAACTTTAAAAACATAAAAAAATGTTACAAAGGAATGCCTTAAAAACCATTTTTAGGAATGCTTTGAGAAATTATTTTTATTTATTATTTTGAAACATAACTTTGAATGAGTAGTGCGATTCAGAAATAAATTGTGTATACGTTTACAGAAAATGGTAAAACAAAACAACAAAAAAATCATATCCAACATTCTTTTGTTCACAAATGAAACAATAACCCCAGAACATCTATACAATTGATATGTTCTTCTCTTGATCTTCCTCAAATTCATTCGCATCCCAGTATCTCTGAATCCGAGAATCTCGTTTCCCAGTATCACTGCATTCCAGTAATTCCAGTATCTCGTTTCCCAGTTTCCCGTTATATCTGTATCCAAATATCCACAAAGACACATACACATGGCACATATATATGTCCTTACGTATTCCACCCCTCTTTTCATTTCAGGTATCCAGTATGTCAATGTTCACAAATCAGGAAAAACGTTATTCATAAAATCCGTAAAATAATTAAAAATTCCTTGGGCAGCACATAATATATAATATAATATATATATATATTAAAAAAATAATGTCATCACATAACAAAAAAAAAAACCACTCAAAAAAAAATTGTTCAAACATTTCAACATCAAAGAAAAAAAAACTTGTTCCAACATTCCACCCATCAACATTAAAATTCTCCAGCCCCAACGTCCGCATGCTCCAACGTCCATGCCTCTGCAATTTGTAGGTACCTGTCGTGATCGTCCAAATACAGTTGCAGCACTTGAGTTGACGATGGATGTGGAGCATTCACATTTGGTTCTGCCATCAACTGGCGGATTCTTTGAAGCACCTGAAAAAAAATATTCATTTTATGGTGAATGGATCCATTTCATTTTATATATATATAGGATAAATTAGGTATATATATATTGGTAGCAGCAATACCTTCGGGATTGTAAGAGCTGGGTTCCATCGTTCTCGAAGAATATCAAGTTCGATGCCACTTGTTAAGGAGATGTTGGGATGAAAAACCTTTGTCCGAAAATTAACCTTATCAAACAACCCAACACAAGAACAAAAGATCCATTCACATGATGATTAGACAATTAATATTGCATTTATTTAATGTGTCTGTGCTCAAAGGAATAAGCCTACCAACGGTGGAGACAACGGGAAGTTAGGCTCAAAATGAATGATCAGCTTGAAGAAGTGATCGGCATACGGGCTGTTCATTGGGCCTATCACCCGTGCCTCCCAATGGAAGTCATCGCTGTTCACCGGCCCTGTGGGGAAAAATACGACACACATAAACACAATTTAACTTAACAAGGTTGAGTCCATCAAACTGAAGCAGATACCAGAGTAATAGTATGAAAGTTACCAGTAGTAAACCAAAATGTTTCATCAATTATGCGTTTCTCCCTTTCAATCCATCTCCTAATATCACCCAACTCCATGGTGTATATAAGTTATAGAAAACTGAAGAGTTGGGTTGAGAATTTGTGTGTGGTTTGCTCTCTTATATAGTTATGGTTCCGTTGGAATTCTAAAAAGCAGCTGATGGACTGTTTGTGAAATGAAAAGGCATGAGTCTGTTAAAATTCTAAAACTGTTCGAATGTGTCAGTTGAATGTTGGCCATGTGTCATTCAATAAATTCAGTGTTGGAGTGACTGATGGAATGTTTGAGAAATGAAAAGACATGAGTCTGTTCAAATTCTAAAACTGTTCCAATGTGTCAGTTGAATGTTGGCCACGTGTCATTCAATAAATTCAGTGTTGGAGTGGCTGATGGAATGTTTGACAAATGAAAAGGCATGAGTCTGTTCAAATTCTAAAACTGTTCGAATGTGTCAGTTGAATGTTGGCCACGTGTCATTCAATAAATTCAGTGTTGGAGTGGCTGATGGAATGTTTGAAATTAAAAGGAATGTGTTTGTTCTAATTCTAAAACTGTTGGAATGTGTCAGTTGAATGTTTGTATGTGACAGTTGATTGTTGATTTTTCTATTAAAGGATACCTGTACAAGTCTTTTGACTCCAATTGCTGAACTTAAAATTCATAATGGTGATACCCAATTTATTCCATACAATCACCTGCAAAATCGAGTCTTATAATTGCAATTGGAGATCGAGAAAAGAGAAGTTGATTTTTCCTTGATGTTTATTTTAATACCCAACTTTAATTAAATTCTTCTTCAAAATTATTATTAATGTTATTTTCGTGCATAGCACGGAGTACACGATAGTATGTCAAATTATATGGGGGGTCCACTAAAATATATATTTCTATTTTATTATTTTTAACACTCTGTGTGGTGTATATTTCTATTATGTGTAATTGTGTATTAATGGTAGATGAATATTTTATGTGTAATATTTATTTAATTTCAGCAGTCAACTAACAGTCATTTCCCAGTATTCCAAGCAAGTATCTCATACAGTTATAAATGCAGTTATATTTGATGTGCAAAATACTAATAAAATTTTTGTTATCAACAAACAGTAATTTCCCAAGATCCCAGTACCCTGTATCTCTACATCCATTATCCAGATAATAATACTCGGGTTTTGTGAATGCGTCTTGTCTATTAAATCAATTTGCAACCAAAAACTACCCCCTCCCCCCCCCCCTCGTCTACTAATTAAATTAAAAGTCACAACACACGCAATGTCAGGTTTCCCACAACACACACGCAATGTCACATTCCCATTATATTAGTGTATTTGCATTCAGTATCCAGTTATATACTCTTGTTTTGTGCCAACACATGCGTCTTTTGATGATGTGTCTTGTCTATTAATTAAAGGGTAAATTGAAAGTCAACAATGTCAGGTTTCCAACAACACACAAGCAATGTCACATTTCCCAGTATATTAGCCAACGACCAACTAGTATCCAGTTATTTGTACTCGTGTTTTGTGCCACACATGCGTCTTGTCTATTAATTAAAAGGTAAATTAAAAGTCAATAATGTCAGGTTTCCCACAACACACATGCAATGTCACATTTTCCAGTATATTAGTGTACTTGCATCCAGTATCCAGTTATTTGTACTCGTGTTTTGTGCCACACATGCGTCTTTTGATGGTGCGTCTTGTCTATTAATTGAAGGGCAAATTAAAAGTCAACAATGTTAGGTTTCCCACAACACACACGCAATGTCACATTCCCAGTATATTAGTGTATTTGCATCCAGTATCCAGTTATATATACTCATGTTTTGTGCCAACTCATGCGTCATCCAGTATCTTCTAGGAATTATTGGCCAACGAATGCAGAATTCTGAATAAATGAATTCCAAATTAGTGACACATTTTTATTTTTGTTTTCTTCCAGTATCCTGGATTTCCATGGACGGTGTTTTGTTTTTGTTTTTGGTTTTGGTTTAGCAGTATGCTGGGATCATGTTGTTTTGTCGTCTCAGAAGTCCCAAGTTGATCCTTATGGTTGAATTTTTGACAGAAGCGAATGGAGGTTGTATTGTTGCGTAGGATATTTAAATATGTTGTTGTGTGTAGTTGTCACATAGTGTGGTGATTTTTTGTTGATGTAATTAAGGTGATGTATATAAACTCGGGTGCAAGTAGGTTAGCTATTTCGATGCTTGTATTAACTTTAGGTTCTGTTGTTTAATAATCTAAGTTGGGAATTTGGTTCAACTTCACTTGTAAGAAAAAATTATCAAAATATTTTATATATGTTATGTATTTCCAATTGACATTTAGTTTATGTTTTACTGTTTATCAGTTTAATTTTAGTAGTTTACGGTCTGTTATATCCTATACACAAAACTCAGCGCTAAATGCACCTATAATCACAATTGCAACAAAGAGATCATTGAATACAAGATAAATCACAAAACACACAAACTTCATTCAAATACCACAAAATGCCATTCATGTACCGAAAATGCATCAAAAAAAAAAACTGCAGTACAAGTCACTTTCACCAAAAAAAAAAAAAAAAACTGCTAAAACAATATCATGTTCCAAATAAAGCCATGAATCCCTGTATCCAGTACCTAGTGCAAAAAATCAAAATTTCACACAGATGATGCACATTTCCACATTTTCCTATAAAAATCTCCTGCACCCATTAAATTGAAATATACCTCTAACAACATTAGAGGTATATTGCACATTAGACTTGCACCCATTAAATTGCACATGTAAAAATAAAAAATTTAGAGACACAACATAGATATATACCTCTAAGGCTCTAACAACACAAGATCCATAAATTGAAATACAAAAACAAAAAGTAATTCGTGTTCTTCTACTCGCAAATTTCAGTTTAATCCACAACAGCCCAAACAAACAAAATACATAGATGATACACACATTCTCTAAAGAATCATTACACAAATTACAATAACACTCTCCGTGGACAATGTACAAACTTGGACATTAGACGCTTAAATTCATCCACACTCCACACTAAATGCCTCATCATCGCTTACAGAATCGCTGGATTGAACCCAGTCCTCAAAATTGTCACAAACATGTGACAATACTTCATTATCATTATCTATTTCCTTTACGATTTCCTCAATTAACTTTCTAGTAGAGTTCGAGAGATAATGATTATTAACCATCATCGATATTAACTATTTTACCTTCGTTCTGAAGGTAATGTACAAGCAGGAATCATTGGCTGCATCAAGTTTCTCCTTATACGGATCGAAATTTTTTGGTGGCTTGTGGTGTGTTTGCACATAAGGGCTTCTCATCAGAAGACCAGGAGGAATCAAGCTGCACATTACACTCAAATTAGTCATATAAAGGTTGGAAAAAGAATCATTCATATATTATTATACAACACATACCTTTGACGCGGATGCACACGGTTCTTTTGTTGTTGGTTATATTCCGCAACAACACAGAAGGCACTATCATATTGTTTAAATACAATAATTTTGTTTGTCATAGATGGACACTCTAGAAGACTCCATCCCTGTTATTGAGAAGACCACCACAGCCAATAGCTCAATTACCTCAGATTTCAGTTTAAACCTATAGGCACATGATTCACACACCCCCGCCCTTTGACAAGTACTGAGAGCACAACAGCCAAGTACTCCATTGATTCATCCTGATATTAGAAAAAGGGTCAACTATTAATAAATATGATTATATTTCAGCCAAATAACTACATATTAGAAATATGATTGTAACAAAACAAAACAAAATTTCCGACTGAACCAACCCAAAAAAGTGTATTTAGACAAACATTGTTCAAAAATAATAACCATAATGAACTAATTCAACTCAAATTGCAAAAACAATAACCATAATGAACTAGGGTTTCACAAAAAAAAAAGGGATACAAATACGAATTTAATTTTCTTAAAACAATGAAAATGAAAACTAAGAACAAATTCAGTAAGTATCAATTTACCTTAAATTCTATGAAAAGACCTGTTCACCTTCTTCGAACCCTATGGATGGATTTGGGACTCCTTTCTCTCACTTCGATTGTTGCAGATTGCCCGCCAAAATGTGTTAAGTTACAGTTTCTATCTCTTCGATTCGGAGTATAAGTATTAACCAGAAAAAACGTGAGTTACAAACACGATTTTACCATGGACCCCCTACTAATAATACCGTTATGTCAGATGGGGGGAATATCAAAATTTGGAAATAAAATCGCTAGGAAAAGGAAAACACCAAATTCAACTTTTTAAACAAATACCCTAAAAGGGGCGGGAACATTATTTAGGTTTGGGGTTTAGGGGTTACTCTTTTAGAGTGTAGGGTTTAGGGTACGTATTATTAAAAAAAACTACTATATAACCGAAAATTGAATTTATCATTTTGTCTAGATTAACTGATTAAGCTAATCAATTCATAGGCTAATATATTTGTATCATTTCCTATTTTATGTTAATTATAAGTCATTCCGTTTTTGGTGTAATTTTCAAATTCATTATAAGTTATTCATATTAAAATTTAAACTTTTTATTATCCATGTTAATGAACTATGCCAGATATTCAATGTATTAAATATCGATATCGGGGTATTAAATTTTCGGAAATTTCGGGATATTCAAAATTGAGATTTCGATTTTAAAGAAATCATGAAAATTTATGGAAATATTTGGAAATTTACAATGAAACTTTGTGTAACTTTAAATATCATAATTATGCATCTTTTACATAAATAATATTCTATATATAATGTATGTATAGTGAATTATGTCAAGTAGTATGACTAAAATCTGTGGCGAAAAATATAAAATAAATATGGTTTGAGAGTGAAGTAATAATCAAATCTCATAGGAAAATATGATTTGAGAGTAAAATTAGATTGAAGGTGAGATTTGCACTTCGAGATCCCCGAAAATCCAAAATGTCGAGGTTTCGTAGGAAATTCAAGACCATATAGGGATTTAATACTTATAGTCCAATACAATCAGGCCATATAATTAATAAAAATCTCCAGAACTATCATCTATGAATCCCTGTATCCAGTATGCGAAACTCCTAGTTCAGCATGTTCAATAAATAAATAAATGAAGACATCTTTTGCTTTGAGTATCAATTCAATAAAAATACATCCAACACAAGATACAATCAATAAATTGAAATTCTCAAAATCACAAAACAATCTCCAAAACTATCATCTATGAATCCCTGTATCCAGTATGCGTAACTACTAGTTCAGCATGTTCAATAAATAAATAAATGAAGACATCTTTTGCTTTGAGTATCAATTTAATAAAAATACATCCAACACAAGATACAATCAATAAATACAAATTCTCAAAATCACAAAACAATCTCCAGAACTATCATCTATGAATCCCTGTATCCAGTATGTGTAACTCCTAGTTCAGCACAATACAGACTTAGACTCATCTTCTGCTATTATTTAAAGCACAATGAATGATGAATGAAGCCATTGTCTTGTCAATTAGCTCCAACGCAAATTACAATAACACTCTTCGAAGAGAATGTACAAACTCGTCCCGGTTTCAATCAATAAAGCTTCGACCTGTCAAACAGCCCGAGTGATAGTAGTATTACAAGTGATAGTACTATAATGAGTGTTAGGTAAACAACCCGAGTGACCATTCAGGAAAAAAGGTCGAAAGAGAATATTATTCCTGCAAAAGAAAAAAAATCATCAAAATACTTATCATACATCAAACCAAAAAATACGACATATGAATAAAACATATGAGACAAAATATTGTTTATACTTTTTTACCACAAATAAAACAATTGTTTAAAAGGTAGATGGATCTTTTACACGTCTTTTGTGGCTTTTCCTTCTCTCCCCAACAGATTCATAGCGATTTTTCCGAATCGCTCCACGCTTTTCTTTGCACAGAAGAGGTTCAACAATAGTTACCTCTACTTCAGCGGGGATGATCCAGTCGGAGTCACTAAGGACGGGGTATATAGTTCGTACATAAGCCAATACCCAATTATCTTTCCAATAATATTTAGACACTAATTCATGCAAGCCATCATCATCCCCATTAAATGCTGCAATCGTGTGCGCGCACGGGATATGGTCAATTTCAAAAACACCGCAACTACACTTTTCGCTTGCAAGTCAACAGAGAATGTTTTATCATCACACCGAACAAGGTACTCACCTGTACACTCATTTAAGACGCGTGTTTTAAATAAAATAGAATCTTTCCTCCTTGCATGCATCGTTCTCTCCACTTCAGGAGTGAGTTTCTGTGATAAGGACCCCGCTACAGTGTCGTTACGGTGCTTGTTGAACCACTTACTTACTAACATCAAAATCTCATCCAACAAAATAATTATCGGATATTATCTTGCACTAGTCAGGACAACATTAATGGACTCCACTCCATTCGTTGTCATAAAATTGTATCGTGAACCTCTGGAGTAACAATGCGCCCAATGCTCTTTCACAGCAAGAGTTTCTTTAAGATATTGATGGTACCTAAGGTTTGATTCAGGCTGCCTTTGTTGGAGGTCAGTAAATAGCTTTTCAAATTCGGGCACAATATATGCTTCAGCGCAAGACACAAACTTTGCCACAATGCTATCCTTTGCCTTCTTTTTTTTGCTTAGCGCCCCTACCGGCACAAACATTGTTCTTAAGATTTTGAGCTATATGATACGTACAGTAGCCATGTGAAGACCTTGGGAAAACTGTATGAACAACATTTTTAATAGATGCGTGTCTATCAGAAATGATCACCAAATCGTCACAATCGGGTATCACATCCCACAATCTCTCCAAGCACCAAATCCAACTTTCATCACATTCTTTATTAACCACAGCAAACGCAAGGGGATACTGATGTTTATTGCCGTCTTCTGTAGTACATACAAGTAACACACCCTTATACTTGGTCTTCAAATATGACCCGTCAATAACAAGCACTTTCCTCATGGCCACAAATCCTTCTATGTAGACTCTCAAAGCAAAGAACAAAGACTGGAAAATATTATTGGCATCTTTGCACAAATGAGTTACTATACCCGGATTCACCTTCTCCAACATATACAAATATTTAGGAAGAATCCCATAACTAGCCTCTGGATCACCCCTGCTACTATTTATAGCAATGTTTCTACCCCACCTAGCTTTGTAGTAAGAAACACCAATGCCCCCCCTATTCATAATATCCCCTATCACCCTAGGAGGTGGTGAATCTAACGGATTCACAAACATATCTTTCACAACTCCAGCAACGATATTTGAAGTGGACTTTTTATATCTATTTACCAATGTAGTGGCGCATGTATGGGCACTATAATGAGTTTTTAACGTGAAATTTTTTGACTTTCCAGTAATTGACGCACGAATTCTCCACTGGCGATCTTGGACTTTACACTTATATGCCAAGATATCTTTACATGACTTGGATACAATAATATCAAAACAATTCATGGACACAGATTTGTAAACCAATTCTTTCAGCTCTTCCTTGCTAGCAAATTCCCGACCAAGCACAAGATCTAGACTGTCATTAAAGCTGTATATTTTAGGACTCTCATTAGGAATAACATCATTGATGAAATTTGATCGGGGGATGGGAGCAGAGTGAACTTTGTAGGAAGATGGAATGGTTGCAGCAGGACTTGAGTTCACATTTTCAACAATTGGAGTACAAGGGGGAGTGGGTTTCGAAGGAGTGGTTGCAGAAGGAATTGAGTTCTGATTTTCCACACTACTAGGACTACAAAGGGGATTGGGTAATTGGGTTTACAAGGAGTGCTTGCAGGAGGAATAGAGTTCATATTTTCCACACTACTCGACAACTTCGTTCAAATAAAGTAAAAACAAAAAAGGTATTTTACAGAATAAAACCACTCTTATTATAGATTGGGTTTACTCTCTCTCTCTCTCTCTCTCAAGGCGGTCGGGTGGCGGGTTAGTGGGTGCAGGCGGTTTTCGAGGCTTTCGACATGGGTTTACGGGGCTTGCAGGAGGAATAGAGTTCATATTTTCCACACTACTCGTACAAAGGGGATTGGGTTTGCTTATTTAAAACAACACCAGACCGACCAGGGGCAGATTTATAATCACTCACTAAATAATTTTCAAAACAAATTTTCTCCTCTTCCTCCTTCGAAAAATTCTTCAAAAAAAACTCGACATACAGAAGGCTTCGTTTTTTCAATAATGGACATAAGTCCAGAAAATAACAATTTAAGTCACTATCAATCAAGATATATGCAGGGGTACGAACGTTACAAGAGGATGGAATATAACTCACTCTAATTTCATAATGCTTCCATTTAAAAGGAACCGATTCAAACACACAATGTAAAAAATCAGAATGTGTCATCGACTCTGGATCAACTTCGGTTAGTGCAAAACTACGCATTTCATAACCATTGTTTGACAACCATTCCCATTCTCGAGGTCTACAGCCTCCCTCTATTACCTTCCACTCACCATCGTACATATAGTAGATCACTAATCCACACATTTTACTACAAAAATAAAGAACACAGTTAAAAATTTGGTTGTATTACACTAGTATATAGTCGTCCTACAACAATAGAAACGAGAGAAAAACCACAGTATGTTATTACCTCTTCTTAAAAGAAGTTAAATATAAATTTTTAGAAAGTCGAATACATCTAAACCCTAAATCTCTATATAAACTTCAAGTGATATATGGCATAAAATAGAACAAAATTTATGCTCAGAAATAACAATAGGGAAACTGATGCTTTCTCTGCTTATTTTGCAGTTTCTTAGTTGCTGAAAAATGGTCGGAAGTGGAAAAATTATAATATATTCTTCAAGTTTTGCATACAATTAAATTCCAACTTAACAAACAACAATTAAATTTGACAACCTTTTCTTCAACAAATTAGTGTTCAATTTACATCCAATCAATGAATATTCATTCAGCTTAATGCAACAAAGTAAAATTACACACACCCTTTAGTATTATGATCTTCAATTTCCTCTAAACAAGAACAATTAACAATTCTTTCCCAAAACACATTAGACGACATCAACTTCTAAACTAAGTTCAAGTAAAACGAATTTTAACCAAAACAAATTTTTCATAATTTACGGTACATGTAACGGGCAAGATCGAAACTTAAACCAAAATAACAGTTTTGTTCTTTAAACATGACAACAAACTTTACCTTCCAATATGCGGATCTAAAGAATTAAAGTGCACCCGAATTGGGGAAGAAGGGGATTTGGGTTCTAGGGTTTGGTGGGATTTGGGGGGAAGATGAAGACAAGAAAATGTAGCTTCCATTTTGCGGATCGAACGATGTAACGTGCAAGAATTGGGGACAGAACAGGGGATTTTGGTTCTAGGTTTGGTGAGGAGGAACAAATTTGGGGAAGAACAAAAAAAAATTAAGGATTTGGGTTGGGAGATTTCCCGCGTTCACGATGGTGAGGTGAGAAATTGAAATTGTGTGAGAAATTGAAATTGTGCTATTCTAAAGGGTCATTTTCGGTATTAATTATATGCTGACTTTTTTTTTAAAAATTGCCAAATACAAGTAAGGGTAAACTAGGCATTTCAAGTTTAAGTTAAATGAGAGAGGCATAGGTTTGTATAGTGTATTTGGATGGAGCATATTTGTCCATCCCTTTGTGCATTTTAATCACGTTTACCTAATTTACCCAAGAGGTGCTTGCTTCCCCTCTTATATATATTATAGGGATAATTGCAAAAAAAAACCCTGTGTTATTTTGAAAGTGCTAAAAATCCTCATGTGTTAACGAAATAGGTGAAAACCCCCCTGTGAAATGTATAAACATTGCATACTCTCCCCCAACCGTTAAATAGGCATTAACACCGTTAACTTTTTTAAAAATGTCTATTATACCCTTAAATTACTAACCATTGGATCTAAATCTTTAAAATCAAAGACTCATATTTTTTTAGATAAAAAAGGAAAATAAATTTTTTAAATAAGAAAATTAAAAAAAAAAGAAAAAAAATGTGAAAACCCCCAAATGCAGCAGGGGATCTTCTTCTTCTTCTTCTGTGAAGAATTCTTCTTCTTGCAAAAAGAATTCTTGTGAAGAATTCTTTCAATTTTTCTGTGAAGAATTCACAGAAGAAGAATTCTTCTGTGTTCTTCTGTGAAGCGGTGGTGGCTGCGCATGGTGGAGCGCTGGTGGCGACAGTGGGGGGTTCGAACTGTGAAGTGGTGGTGGTGGCTGCGTATGGTGGGTCGGTTTCGCCGGTGGTTGGGTGGCGGTGGCTATGCTGGAAAGCAAGATGAAGAAGAAGAAGAAAGGGAAAAAAAAGGAAAAAAAGAGAGGGGTATAATAGACTTTTAACATGTGAAACATCAAATAAAACCTTTCCAACTCTCATCATTCGCGCGTGCATTTCACACTCCGTTAAGTTTGACGAAACGGGGTTTTTTTGCTGAGTTTATACATTTCACAGGGGAGTTTTCACCTATTTCGTTAATACAATAGGGTTTTTAGCACTTTCAAAATAACTCAGGTTTTTTTTTTTTGCAATTATCCCTATATTATATATCTATATATATATATGTAGAAGTAGAATATTATTAAATTAATTAAAAAAACCGAGAGAGACCAAATTGCGAAGCGAGCGTGAAGTGAACTACAAAATAAACCTAGTCGAGTCGTCAATAAATCACCTCGATGACCTCATCCGCCACCGCCACCGCCGGAGCTGCTTCCAAAAAGCAGCAGCAACAGTTGCGGCGGCCGAAGAAATCTATAAGTAAAAAAACCAAAAACAAGATTAAAAATCCAAGCAACCATAAAATCAAAAGCAATGAAAAGAAGAATGCCGCTACTAAAACAGCGACGGGCACGGGTAAGAAAGAAAACGACGTCGTCGTCGTCGTGGAGTGGGCTACCGCCTCTCAGCAGCTCACTTACTTCCTCAACCAATATCAGTCCGCCAATCGCCTTCAGCTTTCCTCCCTCGAACTCCATTCCCTCAAAGGTAATACACACATATATATATATATATATATATATGTATGTATATATTGTTTCAATCTAAATTGACTGCACTCGTAAAATGTGTATTATCTAAATTGTTTGCATCGTTTTTTGGTTGCTTGTCTTTCTCCCTCACGTTTATTTATACACCATGTGTGTGTGTGTGTGTGTAGGTTGCTAACCGTAGCCATTTTGTTATCTTATGTGTGTGTGTGTATATATATATATATATATATATATTTATGTTTTAAACATTTAATCAACCGCCTGGTCATCAACTAATCGAATGTATTATCTTCTATATGCTCTGCTCGCGCATAGCAATAGACAGTTACAAAAATAAAAATTTCAAAGACTTATTTTGATGTAGGTTAACTCTACAAACTAACAAGTTTACTGAAAATTCACAGTTACGTTGAGTGTTTGATTACTGGATTAGAGAGCAAAACAAAAGGGAAATGGTTTACTTGACTGATGGTGAAGATAGTTGATTTTGAATTCTACAAATCCAAGGATTCTGAGGGAAGTAAATTTGGATAACTGCTACGTCATACGAGAAAATTCTAGAGAACTGGTTCTAACGTTGTGCTTTGGAGTCAGTTTCTTTGTGTTATCATGTAAGCTCTCAATAAATCTACAAGATACATTTCAAGATGAGTTATATTTTGAAAGTGGCAACTGTAGGTCTCAGGTGAGTTCCCTAACTTGGCTGATATAAAACCAGTTGACGTGCACAGTGATTTAGTTCATAAATTTAGCAGAGGGCTAAGTGATGTTAGCCTTCTCTGCTGCATGCATTCTTGGAGATGAGCGTAGAAACTTAGTTGTGTGTCCAATCTTCACTTCTTAAATAGGCAAATTTTTTTTTATAGCTTTGACTAAACCTTAATCATGACCATGTTATCTTCTCAGGTGACACAATAGATCCATGTCAACCTAAGGGAAAAGAATAAATTCAGTTTCTTTTTGGATCGCCAGGTTGCTGGTCGGTACCATGTTTTGTTTTTGTGCTTTATTTCCACCCATGTTGACTCGGAATTCAAAACCGTCTATTCCACTGTTATACTTAGTTGATTAATATCGTTGCCTGATGGTGTCACTATTTCAGTTCTTTGTGTTGATAGGAGTTTGTAACGAAGTTGCCAAATTATTTTGATTAGTTGGATTTAATTGGACCCATTTAACATTCTAAAAGATGCTGCTTGATTCTGATAGTCAGTAAAATTATCTAGGTTTGTAAAACATTCTAATTCTTTTCTCTTTAAGTACTACCATTTATCTGGCTGGTTTCCTGGAAGTGAATTTACCATTAACACAATTTTTCATACTAGCAGAAACGTGCATTGTTGAGCTATGCCAGGGTCCAGCTAAAGATATTACAGGCCAGTTGGGTGAGCATTTGAAGATTGTTTTTGGATCATCATGGAGAGAAGTACTGGGTGGAAAAGATCTTCAAAAAGGGCAAGTTGAGCCGGGGAGTCCTGCAGTTCTTGTAATAAGTTCATCAGCATTAAGATCATTGGAACTTCTCAGGTATCAGCTTTCAATTCATTGAAAATAAATGTAGTTATGTTGCTTTCTTTTTGTGAATCAGTACTGATAATCCAAGAACATAGTTTTATGTGTACATAGATGTAGATCCTGTAGATTTATTCCCCCATAGTGTCTAAAATCATAACCATTTTATGTTTACTTATATGTAGTTTTTTTTTCATTTTCATTGAACTGCATATTTTGCTTATGCAGGGAATTGCGATCTTTGACTAAAGAATGCCATGCTGCAAAGCTATTCTCTAAGCATATGAAGATTGAGGAGCAGGTGTGAATCTTACGAATTCCTGCAATGTTGAATTGAAGAGCGACTTTATATGTTTGATATATGTACTTTAATATTCACATCAATTTAGGTTAGTCATATCTTATCTGGGATATCCCAAGTATATCATGTTCAGAAAATATTATAATGGAAGCAAATAGGTATGATCTATCGAGTTACTAGATTCTTTTAACTTTTCTGTAGAATATGAAAAGCAATAGAGTGAAAATGGGTTTCACGTACCAAAAAGGAAAAATAGTTAGATAAGACAGGGAGTTGGTATTAATTTGAAATATGTTTTTTTGGGTCTTTCATAATTTCACGCTCTAAAATCGCATGCTTATATTTATTACTCTCCTTATATATTAATTTTTTGTTTTTTAATAATTTAAGAGAAGGCAAATTCTTCTGTATTCTCCCTTATAATACTAAAAGAATTTTGTCAAAGGAGAAGGACCAACAATAATTTGGATTTACAGAACTGTCCATGTAAAGATATTGTCAGGACCCAGGATCTATGTGGTTTTGAACAAATTAGTAAGGTAAAGCAAAATCTGGTATCTCCCGAACTCTCTTATAATTGAAGAGAACAGAAAAATGTTAATAACACCAAGCAATCGCATAATAGGAAAGGGCTTGGTTGGTAATTAACGGTATTCATATCTTCATCATTTGTAGAAGATAAGTTTTTTCGAACAAAGAAGTTGTTAACCTTGTCCTTCTCTCTGATGGAGAAATCTATATGAAGTTCAGTACTAAAAAAATCCCTGAAACCTTCACTAAGGTGCCAATTCATCTCGTGAGAGATGCAGTGCATTACACAATTTAGGGATTGACAACTTGCACGGTTTTGGCACTGGACATCGCTCAGGAGCATCTTTCGTAAAATAATATGGATGTTATCATTATGAGTTTTCAGTGGAAAAATCCTTCATGGTTTTCATGCATGACATTTATATATCTTCTTAGCTTATGCAAGTAGTTGATCTGTAGGCATATCATTATTACCTCTGTATGTAAGATAAATTGGTAAAGAGTAATTCACTGGCATGAGCAGTGGCTGATTGCAACAGTTTCAGGTTAAAGTTGCTAAAAGGTTACAATCAGTCGAGCTAAATGATTATCTCCTTTAGCAGAAATGAAGTTATGCTAAATGCATTCATATACGAGGGGGAGCACTTCATTTCTTTAGGAGGTTACTCAACTAAAATTTACACTCTGGTTTGACATGAACCAAATGAATACAACCAAAACTCTTGCTGTTTCCATCAGAAAGAGTTCTCCATCCAGCCATCTTTAAAGAGAATCTCCCTGCTAGCTTATAGCTCATCCTTTTCCTTTCTCTTATTCCTCCTGGAAGTCGATTAAGAAGTAATGAGGAGCATAGCAGCTCGACCAAAGGAAAAGTAGCCGTATGGCTTCTATAGCTAGACTGTACTTCCTTGAGTTCGTGACAAGGGTGTCCATCCTACTACCTATTAAGGAGTGGTACTCTGGGTAGTTCTTGTTTGAATGAGTTCTTGTTTTAATGAGAGGACGGGATGATTGATAGAAAGGAATTTTGCCCGGGGGATGATAAAAAGCTTGACACCTCTCATTCTTATTACTTTTTCAACGAATAAAATGAAAAATCAAAAGGTCGTCTTATTCAAAACCCCAATTATGACATCCCTTCTCTCCTACTTCGCACCTCGGAACACATCGTTCTTATATTATAGAGATAAACACACTTTCACATCTTCTTAACCCAAAATGGCTGGGGGGAGGAAAGGTTCCTTTTTATGGGTAAATGACGTTGCACACTTGTGCTGATCTAAGCTGATCAAATAGTGTTTCAGGAATGCAGATTTATCCCCTCCTAGGTAGAAAGTATCAGAAGACTATATATAGAATAAGTTTAATAAGACTAACATATCTGTAGCTATCTCTTTATTGGCTTAGGCTGCCTTCAGGCTGTAAAACTTCAGTAAATTTAAAAACTGATTTAGAAATATCTTGATGATAAATAAGTATCGAGTATGTCTGTAAATATGATATATGTATGTAACTGGTACACAATCGCCAGAGTATGTTCGATTATGCACGTGGCACTGAATACTTGTCGTCATTGACTATCATCATCTCCTTTACTTATCTCTCGTTTAATGGATATTCTCTTTATGCTGTTACCAGGTGTCTATGCTAAAGAATCGTGTTAATATTGGTTGTGGAACCCCAAGCAGGTGCGCCATGTTCCATTCTTTTAGAAATTGCTTATGATATATTGTTGCTTCCCGTGTTCTCTTTTTTCTTGGTTTTGAAACCAATAGATTTTTCCCTTTGGTTCACATGCTAATTATTATTGGTTCATCGAAAATTTTCAAAGTTTCAGAGAGTATTCATGAAAGATATTTGCAGAAAACTATTATTCTACTTACGCATTTGTTTTAGGCTCGGCGAAGTCGGTCTTCGGTTTAGTAATCTCCTTCCCATATTCGATTTTTGAAATCAAAGTTTTGGATATTAACATGGCAAGTTATAATTTACAACAAACTCAAAAAACAGTTAATCACGTCTTTGGTTACATCCTTAACCCTTTTTTTATGTGTTTTAATTGAGTTCAACTATTTGATTCAGGATTAAGAAATTGATCGATATGGAAGCACTGGGTCTATCTCGATTAGCAGTAATTGTGCTTGACATGCACACAGATGTCAAGGGCTATTCATTATTCACACTTCTCCAAGTCAGGTCTGACTCCTTATATATTAGTTTCAGATTTTGCCTATTTAGTTTTGCTATTCAGTGTTATCCTGAAATAATGTCAACATCAAAGTCTTTCCACGACATGAATGCCCTGCCCTGGAAATCTATTGCTGAACCACACAAACAACCCATTAGTTGGCGATGAATTCTCAAGCCTAAAATGGCTCAAGCCCTTTAGGTCTATGCTAAATCGTGTTCCTAAATCTGCAAATACGGGTCTGAGGATCATCCTCTGATGGATTGCAGCGGATTTGAAAATCTATGCTCGAAGAAGAAAGCAATGGATTTCTTTTTGAAAATATCAATTATTTGTGTGCCCAGGGTGGTAGGCGCAATGAAAAACAAAAATTTAATAACCGGCACTATGGGCTGGTCCTGCATACACAAGGACCAAGAAGAAGAGGCGCAGGTAAACCTCAAGGTGTTCATATTGTTTTTAAGAGGAGACTAAGGTCTAGGAAGGGAAGAGCAAGCACAACCTCCAAAGAACTCAAAGCCAACTAGTCTTGAAAGGTCTTGGCACTTGCAAACACCAAGTGTTGGGCCTGAAGAAGAGCTTTCAACATCTATCACAAGACTATTACAACCAAGATGGAATGAAGAAAGAGGTAATAGTTCATTTTTAATCCCATAGGACTTCAACCATTTCAAATTTAGTCCCATTGGAATTTCAGTTGCACTTTTGGTCCCAAACGTTAAAAAATGGATAGAAAATGGCGTTGATATTCACGCGCCGTTAATTGATGAATTATTCAAAATCAAAACCAAAAAAAAAAAAAGAAAAAGAAAAGAAAAAATGTTAGAGAAAATAAAAAAAGGAAAATAGAAAAATTGTATCCTAAACTCCAATCTCGTGGCCTCACCCACCACCCCGCCCCACCTCTATTCCACCTAAACCCAACCTCAAACTCGTCGCCCCACCCCTTCGTAGCGCCTCCATAGCACCGCCGTCTGAAGAGAGGCTGATGTGAACTGAGTTGTGTTTTTTCAGTGGGTTTGGGCCAACAATCTGGATTGGGGCTTTTCGGGTATGGGGGTTTTGTGTGTGGGGGAGTTGAAGCGGGCGACGGAGGTTGAGAGTGTTGGCTGGTGGCGGCGAAGAAGAAGAAGAAGACGCTGGTTCTTCATTTTTCCCTTCTTTTTCTATTTCTTTTTTTTATTTTGATTTTATTTAATAATAATTTTTGAATTTTGAATTTATTTTGTATGTTTATAAGATTTAACGGCACGTGCAAATCACCCTATTTTTCCCATCAAAATTTTGACAGTTGGGACCAAAATTGCAACTTATTGAGTTCTATGGGATAAAAAATGCAACTGAAATTCCAAGAGAACTAAATGTGAAATGGGGTGAAGTCCTATGTGACCAAAATTGAAATTTTCTCGAAGAAAGAACATCTCAAATGTGATATCTCGAGGTAGTCCACACCTCAAACAACCTACTAAATGGAGAGAGATGCGCTAGATACCAAAATCACTATCAAGTAACGTAGGAAAGATGAGAAAACACTGCTCTTGTTCACCAAGTTCTACATATAAGAAAGTGTGAACAAAAAAGCTAAGGCTATGTTTGGCCATATTTTCAAAAAATGAATTTTCATTTTCTGGATCAGCAGAAAATAAAAATTCACACCCAAACTCATTTATTCCAAAAATGCCTATTCTCATTTTCTATACTAACATTCATCGTTACACCTTTTTAATCATATCACACTATCTTTGATTACTCTATACTCACTAGCAAGTTATTATCTTTCTTACTTTACATCTAGCTCAATCATTTCCTACATCAAATCCCAATAAAATATCATCTTTATATCACATCAATACTACTTCCAACCATTTTAAAAATACAACCAAACATACTAGAAAATTCAACATTCTCGCATGAATATTTATAATCCCCATTTCCAATACAACATTCTAAAAACAACCTTGAAAATATGGCCAAACATAGCCTAAGTGTTTAAGTTTACTATGGAGTAGTAACCAAGATTTTGCAACTCTAGAACAAGCTTTAGAGAAAAGCTTCGTGAAGAAGAGGACTTCTAAGTTGTCTTGCAAAGGGAAGGGGGTATGCGAGTAGTGAGATTGAAGATTGAAGAGAGCAACCAAGAGAAAGTGAACCTCCTCTATTTTATAGAGGACGACCACTTCACCCCATTTAATGGGTGATAGTGACATTTAGTGTTGTTTGTGGCGAATGGCGCGACGCGGTGACAAGGGTCCCATGGCGCGGCGCGGCTCATGCCTTATCAAAGCGCGGTGCATAATTACAAAAATAAAATAATTATACACATTAATACAATATGACACACTACTAAGTACTAACACATCAATTTTCAGCAATATACATCAAAAATCGCATAATTACAAAAATAAAATAATTATACATATTAATACAATATAACACACTACTAACACATCAATTTTCAGCAATATACATCAAAAATATAAATATACATATATATAATATTTAGAAATAATGATAATAATTATACAAAAACAAAAACTATATAGTTATATATAATAATATCTCTAAAAGTTTAAGCAAAAATCAAAATATAATCATCAATATACACATTTCAACAAAAATATTGTCCTTTTAACATATTATATAATTTTAAATAAAGATAATTTAATAATAGCAAAAATATGTGCTAAAAAAAAGTTACCTGCTGCTGTTGCTGTTTGGAGAGAGATCGCGAGAGGGAGAGAGAGAGCGGTTGGGTTAATTTAATTTATCCCCAATTTTATTAGGTTGACCAATTTTGGCTAAAATTAAACCGATTTTGACAGAAATTCTCACCATTTTTTTTACTTCAAAATAGTGAACATATTATATAATTATAAATAAAGATAATTTAATAATAGCAAAAATATGTGCTAAAAAAAGTTACCTGCTACTGTTGCTGTTTGGAGAGAGATCGCGCGCCTTGATGGCACATGCCATGGGGTGAGTGGCGCCTTATGATGCACGGATACGGATACGGGGATACGAATACGATACAACACGGATACGGGATACACAATTTTTCATACGATACGCCGGTGGTATGAAGATATAAATATTTATATATATACATATATATATATATAAATATATATTGAAATATTTATATATATATTAACTTGAATTTTTTACAATCCACTAAATGAAGTCACATGACCATTCATACTTATAAATGAATATGCTATTATAATAATTAGTTAATTACTAAACATATAAAATTTCTATAATCGATAGTCATAACTCTAGTCATAACTATTGAATTTTTTTTCTACACACCAATTAAGTGGCTTTAAAACTTTATCAACATTTTTTTCGAGCAACATTACAAGACAGAAATACAAGCCTCAATCCATATTATTGCATATTACTAAAAGTAGAAGAGTGTTCATTGTTTATACTCAGCACAACAACAAAATATTTAACAAAATTGAAAATTGTAAACAAATCTCAAAATCCTAAATAACTTGCTTGAAGAGTTCTTGAAGAATCGAAGGGTGGAATCCGAAAGGAGTCTAGAAGACGGATTACTCGCAGTTGCAAGACGAAGATGGATTTCTATCGCGTATTGGGTATCGCAGTTGCAGAGTAGAAGACGGATGAGGGTTTTTTCTCCATTCTCGTTTTTATTTTTTTCCAATTAATCGTGAATTTTTTTGTTAAATTATTATAGTAATAAGTTTTTACTTTTGAATTTTGAGTTTTGACCCAAAAGTATTTCATAATATTAAAAAATACTCCTGTTGTATCCGATACTTCCCGGATACTTCTAATTCCCGTATCGTATGCCGTATCCGAATTTTTTTATTTTTTATTATTTTTGGATACTTTAAAATTGTATCTGATGCGTATCCATCCCATATCAGTATCCGGTACGAGTACGATACTGCATGGGGTCATTTTTAAGAGTATTCGTGCATCTTAGATCGCGCCAATGGCAACCTAGGTGCCACGCCATAGTTCATGGCGCACAGACTACGCCAAGTTCACCATGGCGCACGGCGCGCCTTTAACAACACTGGTGACATTTCACCAACTACCACAAATCATCTTACAAGTTTCCCTCCAAATTTCAAACTTTTGTCTTCTACAACCTTTCCGGGCATCATAGGTCAACTAGTCAAACGTAGGTCTTAAAAGGCCTCTGAGAAAATCCGAGGTCTTGAATCAAATACTTGAGTTCAACCAAAGCTCGTTTATAATCAATCCCAAAGATTAATTAAAAGTCAATTCAATTGGCCTAGTTAATTAAATATATTTTCCTTTCAATTAACCTCATTACTTAATTCACAAAATTCATCCATCAAAGTAATTAATCCCACAATGTTGGTATACTAATTTAAGTAAGCGTATGACCCCCTTAGGCTCATCCATGTGCTAGTAGTAGTTTCACAACCCCGTTGTGATTTAGCAATAATATTATAAGTATTGCTGGATTATATAAAAGTCCTAGTATTTAACCTGACCTTAAATTAATCACCAAGTTAATTCAAGATATTTATAAATCGAGGTTGATGTCTAGCCACGTGCCATGAAGATCTAGACATGAATGATACTCACGAAATTGTCCAATCACGATTGTCGTGTAGTAGAATCCTTCCATCATATCTATTAGGTCTATCAACCTTAATAACCCAATGATATGATTCCATTGCAAGTGATATTGACTTTGATTAACTAAGCTAGGAAACCCATGCTTCCTTGGAAATCCGACTCTAGCTAGAGACTCCTATAGGCAATGCGCCATGAAAAACATAGGAGATTCAGGATCCTATCTTGGTGCTCATGTGTCTCCATATGCAACCTGACTATACTCAAAAGAGCCTAATATCATAAGATAAATCAAAGTATAGTGGGCGAGGCACAAGACAACTGGTGGAGCCTCAATTCATGAGGATCAATCTCACGCCCACATGACTATGAAACTTCCAAATTAGACATGGATATCGATGTGAAGTTTTGGGCGGGGCTGTTTAGTCTACTCGTTCCCAATGAGGAGCCTCATACCACATTGGTGTACACCGTATCAATATCTATGGAATGAGGTACACCGGCTCAAGAGTATGCAAGGCACATGTGAATTATTAATATCCCCTTTTCAATGATTCTATGACTTGGAACATATTTAAGATCACCACCTTAGAGACGCATTCTATGATTGCCATATTTGATGTGCAACGGTGTCTAGTAGCCAAGTGTGATCTAAGGGGCTTTATCACTTGCAATTGAAATACACATGTAGGAAAAAATGTCCTTTATAGATTGACTTTTGTAGTCATAAGATTGTTACAATAGAGTTCTCAATACAAAAGGATGCCCCAAATATTTGTGCTCTAGGCAAAACTCTATCATTATCAACTAATGTTCATTCTTGAATAGTTGGCGATTTCAAGGGGATCTTGAATTTTTTTTTATCTACAAGGGCTATTTCATAAATTGCTAGAATCAGCAGGCGTTGTTCGCTTGTATTTTCGTTTTTGCATTTTCATTTTCATTTGAAAATGGAAAGACACAGTTTACACAATTTTGAACTAAAAATACAATTGTTTTCAATTTTAATTTCACATTCTCCAAGAACTACCTTTCACTTCATCAAATCACATCCACATCTTTCTTTCTCTCACATCTCCGACTAAAAAGCCGTGTTTGCGGCGACGATAGTGGTGCTATAGTGAAACAAAATACATAGTATCAACCTCCACAGTCTCGTACACATTTTAAGACCTATTTTGAGTATTTTAGTGCTATTTTTGAAGGTCTATATTTGTCATTTCCACTAATGAATGTATTTAATCAATGTAATATTATCTATTATTTTATCTATACTATTTACCTGATCATTACTTTTAACTAACTCAATCATTTTACAAATTATCAAATCATGAGTTCCAGCCATTTTCAGAAACACAACCAAACATGCCTACCATTTTCACACAAAAATAAAAACACTTTATATCCCTTTGCGTTAAATGGCTATTGAAAATGAAATAAAAACTCATCCAAACAAAGCCTAAGTGTTTGATTTTACTTAATCATATTTACAATTTTACATCTTTTTAGGTTAGGAATCAGTTATGAATTAACTTGTAGACAATTTTTCATTCGAGAAAGATATGTTTAATCCTACTCATTCGTAGTTATATTCTGATTAGAAGTCCTGTTATAGTAGAATTTAATTCTTGAAAGATTGCAATTTTTAATGGCAGTCTCATTAAATTTCTTCTAACATATATTTTTAAGGTTCTATTTCAGCATTAATGAGATTTTGTCAATATCGAATTTTTTTATTCCTCATCCTTGTGAGATAAGACGTTATTTTGGAACGCATGTTTTGGGATTCCTTGAATATATACATATTGGCTGGAAGTCAGGAGGGATCTCCATGACTGATGCTTTAGTGCTTCTGCCTTACATTTTAAGTGATTATGCTTCATACTTTAGAAAGAGACCAGAAGCTACTTTTCAGACATTAAAAAGCAAAATATAGGTTGTTTTAGAATTCCAAACATCATAGGTAAAGTCTGATCCAAGTCTATGCAATCTGATTAGATGAAACAAGATTATTTGTGAAATGGGTTTGTAGTGGATCTAGTTTGGCTCAGTTGAATGATAAACATTGCAACTTATGAAGATAAAACTTTTAAAGGTAGGTCTTCTTGTTGTTAACAGTAAAATAAATCTTGTACTAAATAAAAGTTCGATCTGTTGGTTCCATCTACCTGGAAAAAACTCATTCTAGATTTGTGTCAGAGTTGGAACAAACCAAATGTGGACTACTTTCATATGCATGTATGCTCACAACTTAATGCTAGCTATATAGAGATTTTCATTTTCTATATGTAATTTGTAACTCCATTGTATGACAGAGAGGAGTTCTGGAACTTGCATAGAAGCTACTTTCATCAGCCATTGCTCGAAGGTAAACTACGTTTATGTCTCTACGGTCCAGTACCAATTACCAACTAACTGAGGCCCAAAGAAGAGAAAGCCTAATGATGACCAAGTAGGGACAACGTTAATACACTTTGAGGAGAATTAAGAGGTGCGTTTGGGTAGTTGTTGAAATATTTTATATATGGTGCATCTGTGTTTTGCATATAGTGCTGTAAAACAACAGGTCAAGTATTTTGTGCTGATATGGTAGTTGTATTATTTTGTTTTTTGAATTGACCTGATTTTCTCCTTTGGGTCTTAAGGTTATGAATTCGATCAGTTTTGTAATGATTACGATGAATGACTTTTCATGACAAAACTCCTGGTTCTTCGTATAAATTATATTGTCCTATTTTTCACCATATGAATTTCTTTATTTTACTGATGAACATTTTCCTTATTCTTCATAATATGAATTTATCTTTATTGTAGTGACGAACAATCCTTTTATCTTCTAACTGGACTTATGTCATCACTCTCAGTAAAGGATGAGTGAAGTGACTTATGCACGAATTTACATGAACTCTCTCTAAATTCTATGAGAGGGCTATTTGAATTATAAAAGTATTTGGAAAAAAAGGGGTGTGGACTTGAGACAATTTCTTGTGGCAAGTAAAGTATGTTGTTGCTCTGCATTGACAGATGGACACATTACGAATCATAGGAGTTGCTATGCTCTAGGTTTCTCACGTTTTATAGTTTTTTCTGAAGAGTGTAATAATAAATTGACTAGATTAACAACAAGTAGTGGTTGGTTTCAAACATTATAGTTTACTGTGCATCTCAAGTTTTTGTCGCTCAATCTTTCTTCTTTATTTCCCACTATTATACATAGGTCACTCGAATTCTTTGTATTTTTTCTTGGAAACATCATCAGCCATATCAAGCCCAAAAAAGAGAATTTATACCATCACGAGATTGAAATAGTTATGGCTTATTTAGAAAGACCCTACTTAGTTCAGTTAGTATTTAGTTTTTAAACGTTAGCTAATTAGTTATTTTTTAATGATATATGCAAAAACTTTATGTCTTCAAATTTTATTGACTTCAAATATTTTAAATATACGATCTACCAATTACAATTACAATGACTCAGAAAGTTCATATTCTTAAAAATATTTGTGAAATTTAATCATTAGGATTACAAGAAGAATACCTACTAAGATAAAATGCTATTAATTGGAAACAAAAATCAGTTGAGAAACAAAAAAAAGTTCTCATTTTTATTATTTTCTCAACTGCACATTAGCACATGCAACACATGTACACTTCTTTTACTCTTACATTTTTATTATTAAAACTTAATTTTATAAATGAAAAAAATATCCAACCGTACGGAACCAAAAATAAAGGAAAACACTGTCTACCCCAAGTTTAAAAGAGGTACACAAAGAACTCAAAACGGAAAGAAAAAGCTAGAAACTAGAAATATAAACCAGAGAAGAATAAATGAACTCTGAATTTTGAATTTAAATAACAAATAAATAATTTGCTGACGAACATTTCCAAAAACTAGAAATATAAATAAATTGACCTTGATCAGACCAAACAATTAAACGAATTCAATATCATTGTGCAATTTCCCTAAAGACAGTTCATTTACACCAACATCTAATTTCCAAATTTTACAAATATTCTCTTGGTTTTCGAAGAGGCTTGCATATTTAAACGCGAAGGCATTATCATCAACTACTATTGGTAAAAGAAAAAAAAAGAACATACAAAGGGACATTTTCAGAATATCAAACAATGTCAGCTGGATACCGCAATCAGCAAACAATAGATGAGAATATTTTTAAATACTATAACTATATAAATAAGGGATTTTTTTTGGGTAATTAAACCTAACCTCACGATGTAGATGTAATTCATCTAAAAAGACCTGCAAAATAATATTAAGCACAAACAATCTACCTACGGTACATACTTGTAGATTTAGCCACAAAAAGATCCAACTTCTCTATATCCAGCAATCCATATCCACCAAGAAATAAATTTCAATAATTGCATAGTTAGTTATATCCAGCAGAACACAAGTAACAGGTACATTAAATGCGAAGAGAAAGAAGAAAAGAGAAATACATATATATATATAATTACACACATACATATATCTGTGTGCGTGTGCATAGACTAATTGAGGTTGGTGTACTACACAGTATTGGATTAACATTAAAAAAAAAAAACCTATAAGACTTGATTAAAGAGTGAAATTGTGGTGGTTATAAAGTAACAAGTTATGATCATAGAATGCATCAAGCTTCTGAAGGAGCAATAGGAATGGGTGGTTCATCTCTTGTTGAATCAATACCGTCGCTCCAAAGTTGTTTCGTCTCTCCTTTTATGAAACCCAATATGACACAAGTTCCTGAGATTTCCAGAGACATACATAAATACACTTCAAAACAAAATGGAAAGACAAAAATTTCTCTTAAAAATTGATCATTTGGTAAGAAATTCATACCCAATGTACATGGGACTAGGTATAGGAGAGCCGGTTGACCATGCCCATTCATCAAATACAAGGCTAAGTAAGTGAGCATTAATCCTGCATCAACAATCTCCACCATTAATAAATTACTTTAGCCTATCCAAAATTTTTCTTCCCAAGCATAGTTGAAAATGCTCCTATTTACATACTAATCATTGGGCTAATAAAAATTTGTTGTTTGAACCCTTGGATTACACATTGATAATGCTAACACTCAATTTGTGGCACATACATTAAACGGCTTACAAACCCATTTAAAAAAAATACTCAAGTGAGTAACACAAAATTTTCCAGAAAATTCTCTAAGCTAAAAACAACGATGTTCATCCTTTTTTCTTCTTACATTTTATAATTCCAACATATTTCAGTTATGGAACATATAACTAGGAGCAACATATTCAAGAATATTCAACCAAGAATAAAAATGTGGAGATAATAATTGTAATTACCATGAAAATTTAAACATACACATGCAATAAAACATGAAAATCAGCAGTATACACTAGTTAGATGTCAAATGCTTAAAAAGTAAACGTACGTGAAGTAAAATATTTGCACGACACAATATGCACAAAGAGGAAAAGTTTTTACAAGCAAGCCTACCTTCCAAGAAAAGTTCAATGAAATTAGAGTGTGCATGTGCTATGTGCATAGAGCAATGAAATAAAAAGTGTTCCCATGAGTCATCTAAGTGAGGCTCGAGGCTGCCAAATCATACAAGTGAGGAAAAATGATGGAACCAATGATAATGGTAAATCTAAAAGGAAGACAACCTAAATTCACCCAGAGGTTATTAAAGGATCTGAAATTTAGTTTAACTGTAGATTCAATCCTTGATTGAGCGAGTTTATGAATTATAGTAGCAGACATCTATATACATGAAAAGGCTTTCTTAAGTTTAAAGTTCTGAAAAGTTATATCTTCACTGTTCAAATGAAAAATTAACATTACTTGCCACCTATAGAAAGATTTTGAGTTGAATCAAAGGACAAGCATATATCATACACCAAATGATCCATTGTAACAAAAGGTACAAATCAAATAAGGCGTTTGATAGCCCACATTCAACATCACTGTTTGATATCAAACCTTCTACTTGATTTGTGACGTCGAGTAAAGAGCATCAGTTTGTCAATAGGAAGTCAAGAATCAATAACAAACTAATAGAATGCTTAAAGATAACTAAGGCTTTGTTAAGATGTGTTTTTATTTCATTTTCAACCATTTTCTAAAATGTATGGGGGAATGAGTTTTTTGGTTTTTGTGCTAAAAACTAAGCATGTTTGGTTGTGTTCTTGAAAATGGTTGGAATTAATGATTGATGATTGATGATGTGTGAAAATGGTTGAGTTAGTTAAAATGAATGATTATGTGAATAGTGTTGAATTTGATGATTTGTAAGGGAGAGAAAACTGATGGAAGGTGAAAGGGAAAGAGAAATGTGAGAGAAGGGAAGCGAGAGAAAGATGAGGTGAAATGTAAAATGATTGGGTTTGTTGGGGAGTGTGAAAATGAAAAAGAGTGGCGCTGTTTGGATGTATTTTCATTTCATTTTCAACCGTCATTTTTTAAAACGTATGGAAAAATGATTTTTTTGATTTTTGTGTAAAAATGACCGCAAGTTTGGTTGTATTTCCGAAAATGGTTGAAATTGATAATTTGATGATGTGTGAAATGATTTGGTTAGTTAAAAGTAATGATTATGTATATAGGATAAGATAAAATAATAGATTTTATTATATTGGTTAAATATATTTGTAAGTAAAAATAATAAAAATTGGTTTTAAAAAAAGGGACTAAAAATACTCAAAATGGATCTTAAAATGTGCACAAGCATGTGAAAATTAATACTATGTATTTTATTCCATTATAGCACTACAATTGTTGCCGGAAAAATAGATTTTTAGAAAGAAATGTGAAAGAAAGAAAAAAGTGAGTGTGAATTGCTAAAGTAAAAAGTAGTTATTTGAGAATGTGAAAGTGAAAATGAAAATAGGTGTATTTTCAATTGAAAATGGTGTAAACTGTGTATTTTCATTTTCAAATGAGAATGAAAATGGAAATATAGTTAAAAAAAATACAAACAAACATAGCCAGTGTGTTTTCAGTTAAAAAATTGTGTAAACTGTGTATTTTCATTTTCAAGTGACAACGTAAATTAAAAAATATCGAACCGAAAACATAGGCAAACAAGGCCTAAGAAATTCCGTCCTTTAATGGACTACACAGTAGTCCAGGTAATTGCAACAAATTTTACGTTGTCCCTAGAACTGGACAAAGTACATATATAATTGGTGAATAACTAGTCCATAAATATACAACTAAAAGAAGTACATGACCAAGCAGCACACATACTCACCAAGCCCATAGCCAATCATTAACCAAAGAAAGTATCCGTTTAGCACCCCTTTCTTATTGACTTTGTCAAACCTGAAACAAAAACCACAAAATATTTCATCAGCCAAGTAAAACTGTTGAAAACCAAAACAAAAGATAATTAGAGCATACTATTCACCCCCTTTGCTTAATATGTACATGTATCTTACGGAAATATGAATTTGTTATTAGAGTGCAGTTTCATCGAGATGATATATTTGTAAATGGATTGAGAAATAGAAACAGTGCAAAACAACTGTACCAAGTATTAATAGAATTATATTTTCAAAAAAATGACAAAGATGTAGGAGGTACAATTGCTACTCCTATTAATTCTCATTGTAAATATGATGACAACATGGGTATTTAAATGAGTTACCTAAACGTAAAGCAAACTAGCAAACCAGGGAAGAGAATATCCCCAAAACCTATCATGTTATAACCATGATATGGATCAGCAAGTCGAGGAACTCTCAATAGCATGGGAATTGATTCTCCACCGGCCTTATCACCACGAGCAACCTGAATAACATGGGGATAAACTCAGATCGAATAAACTAACTTCACAAGAAGTGCATGCAGAATGCGCAAATGTTTCCAAATCTAATCAATACAAAGATGGTATCAGCCCGGTCAATTGAAGCACCAGAAAGAACTTCAGCTTGAGGCAGACAATGTATGTTGTGCGGATTTTGAGCAGAAAGAAAAAGAATTAGATGTAGTTAATTACATTTTTTTTTTATTTCCTTATTTTGAGTACTTGTTTAATTAGTTTCCTTATTTATTTAATTACTTGTTGATTAAGTTTCCTAGTTTGCTTAGATTTCCTTTCCTATTTAGGAGTCTTTAGTTATATATATGTGTTTTGGGTTATATATATATTTTTTTTTTGGTCTAAACCACAAGTATCCCAAAACCACATTAGGCCAGAGCAATCCTGTTCGCACCGGGTCGGCCCACAAAGGGATAAAGTGCTGTGCTCCCACATTAGGGGTTATGTTTTTAATTATTTAGTTTTTGAATCATTAAAGAATCGGCTTTTAGCTTGGAGCAAGATTTATTCTTGTTGGAATTTCGAGTTATCGGAATTATTTTCTAAAGTTTTTCCGTTCCTATCGATTTGGTCCAAATTCTGCAAACCACCACCCCTAACCTCCGACCAACACAAACCAAGTTGTCTACCATCAACCAAATTCCGTAAACCATCCCACAACAGACACACAACCACACCACCGCCATAGTCCCTACTTTTGACGGATCTAAACCATTTGGGTGGTTAACCCGGACTGGATTTTCCGACATTCCAAAGGCTGCGTTTGCACCCACAACATGCACTATGAGTTCTTGGTCTTGCCTTTCGGCTTGACGAATGCACGAGCGACATTTACAAAAGGTGATTTAAAAGTGCAACAAGGCTTAGTTTCTACAGGATATCTGAAGACTGAAGACCAACTTAGAGATCTATTTACAAAAGCTTTAAATGGGGTTCGTTGTAACAAGTTGGGCATGATTAACATCAGGATGAATACCTTTAAAAGGACATATTCACTCTTCTCGAGGAATGAATAGGATAGTAAAAGCGGCAACATAGTAATTTAAAAGCAAAGAGTCCCTACCTTGTTTGGATCTCTTTTTCTAACAAGCCTAGATTTGCAGAGGAAGTAGCAAGATGTGTCTGGTGTATCGTACAGAGGTGGCAAGATGGTGTGAGCCTGGTTATAGGTTGGGGTGGGTCCTAAGATTTTGAGATGGGTTCATGAGTATTTGGTCTAGAAAGAGTCCATTCTAGGTACACAGGGACGGAGCCAGGATTCAGAGCTCGGGGGGGGGGCGAATGTAAAAATTTGGGGAAACCTTAATATTTTTAGATTTTGAGGGGGCGAAATGTCAAAAATAAAAAATTTATAGGGGGCAAAATGTAAAAAGTAAAAATTTTGTAGGGAAAAAAAAATTTCCTCAAAATTGAGGGGGGGCGGGGGCCCCCACTAGCCCCCCCCTCCCTCCGTCTCTGTAGGTACAGCTCGAGTCCAACCTAAAACAAAATATGACTTTAGAATTAATGTTATTTACCATTTGTTAACAAATTCAAACTTGTAACCTGAAATAATTTTGTAAAGATATCATTAACTACCAAAATATTATTTAGTCAAATGTACCAGAAAAACCTAAACTCGACCTACCCGGCACCTTGTCGCTCCTCTCCCTCTCAATATGTGGGTACTTCTCTTCGGTACCAACCAATCAATCCTCGGTCACAAACCACAAATCTGTTTCTCTCAGTCGCCACAGACTGCCTCACTGTCACCAATCACTGCCTCCACCCATAGGCCATACCCCAACCTTTCCTCCTCCATCCACCCCCCAACCACATGTAGAGTAGTTGCTACAAAATCCGAAAAATGGAAGAGCTTCTGAAAAGCAAAGCACTATAGTAGGAAGGTTACCATGTGCAAACTAGACAAGTTTATTACAAGAAGAAAAGAGAGAAATGACAGGGTATATACTTACAGAAATCATAACACTGTCATGGAATATCAGTGGAGATATAAAAACCCAAAAGATGTCGTATAGGAATGCTAAACACAGAAGTATTGTGGCAACCTAAAAAAAACAAAAGTTATCAGATGAAATGCAAAACATCAGCGATCTAGTTATCAAATATGGTCTATGCGCATACCTTTATGTTTGGCAATTGAGCCAATTGCAAGACTGTTAGCATCATACAAATACCCTGACATCAACAAATTGTCAATATTTGGCACTAGAAATTTGTAAACATGACCAATGGCTGTTCCTTGATTTATATAAATGTCTAGAGAAATGTCAAAATAGACCAAAATAGTTGCAAGAGAATGCAAGACTAACATACTATACACAACAATCCCAATATCATAAAACGGAAGAGCAGACACGGAGCCAGCTATATATAAAATAAGCAATTGCAGGGACATACATTTGAAAGTTTAGAAAACTAGGATTCTAAAGTACATGCTAACATAGAAACACATTCCTCCAGACATTCACTAGGTCAAAAAAATTATGCATGTATGTTAGATACAAATTAAATGAGCATAAATAAGAAATGAGTACAAAAATATCATGTAAACATTGGCAATTTAGCACAAAGTCGTCAACAAAAATTGCAAGACTAGAAAACAAATTGACAATGATATCAAGATATGTGTGCATATTCCATCACATCGCAAAATCTAACAACTTGATTTTTAGTCATCCTAAAAAAGATTTAATCAAAATTTCATCAATAACTTCACTTTTATAGAAAAATATAGACAATATAAAAAAATCGTCCAAATATTCAACAGTATCTAAAATAATCTCAAATTAAAATATGAATTGCCAAAAGAGAAGTTCGATTAGAAAAGCCCAAGAGGCCATTGTTTAAGGTGGAAGGAATATTTGTCTATGTCAGAATTCAGGACAAGGATAGAGGGTGGTTGCAGTTATATGATAGCTTACAATAAAGTCTTGTCCAATCCAAGAGTATGAAGCCTTGCGAGTAGCAGCCCATCCAATGGCAAATAACAGACAGAGTATGAAGACAACTACAGAGAAAACGGAAACTTCCCCGAGAAGTGGCAGATTCACTGTCTTCTGTCCACAACCTCTGCATTTGCTGCTCAAAAGACGAGTAAACAGGAATATATTACACGAAAATGACATTCAAAATATAGCATTATTCATTTTTTATTAACAGACCCAAAACATACCTCAGAACCAATGAAACAATGCAATTATGCATTCCCTGATAACAAAAAAAGACAGAAAATCAATGAGAGGTCCTAGTATGAGTGTATAATGATTTTTTCCAACTTACTGAAATGCCTAAATTAGAGGAAATATACGAGAACTTTGTAAGAAAGCAAATTGAGATAAAAATGAACACCCTTATCAGACTGAAATCTCATCGAAATGCTGCACATCACTTAGAGAGAGGCCTAAATCCATGTGCATGCTAAAAGCAAGTCAAAGACGGACAGAACCAATAAGCACTAAAACTTTAAAGTTGCCTGAGATTTCTGTATCTTCCACAATAATTTGAAATTGACAAAGAAAAGAAGAAATTAAATTGCGTGGTCTTGTTCAGGAAGTATTAGCTACAGCAAAAATAGTCCTGTTGGATAGAAGACACTATTATAAATAGGTAAGGATCCAGGCTCTATGGAGCAATAACATATTGTACTGAGGGATGAGGCCAAGAAATAAATCAAGAACGCTTCAGTGAGCAACTCTAAAATTTCTTCCAAGCCTGAAGAGCATCGAAGTACTTCCAATCTGTAAAGAGTTGAAAATCAGTTCTTAATCCAAGGCACTCCCACAATAGATTTTTTTTATTTTGAAAGATAAAATTTAGAAGGACAAAATATACCAATATTTTGCCAACATCTTGTGCAAAGATGGATCTTGTATATGTTCCAAAATCTTTAAGAATTCAAGGTCAAAGATCGAGAATTTTCATACTTCAACACTTCAGTCTTGAGCTCAAGTTAAGTCCACATTTACATATTGTAGTATTGTAATTCTTGAGAAATACTGTAATGTTCAGCACTTTGGACAAAGGGCTTTCTCAGGGGATTTAAGTGTCAATTATTGGCTTAGTATTTCTAAGATTAGTTTGGAGAAAGAGATTGTTTTCTCCCACCAGGTTCATAACTTCGGGGTCTTTCTAAACTCTTGTAGTAGTTCTATTTTTATTAAAATTTGACAATTGACCTTTAGAATCTATACCTAAGCTTGTAAGGCTTTCTTTTGGTATGGTGATGCATACAAAAAAATTTATGGGAAAGGGATTGTTGCACCGCCACCAGGCATATAAAAGTTTTCACCTAGTTTTTCATCTTTCGCCCAGTGTTTTAAACTTCAAAAAATAAAACTGTGCCCAGCCTATTAAGAAGCTTTTGTGAGCAAATATTGTCAAACCAATCTACTAATCGAACCTTGGTCCTAATGATCCAAAAATCTCATGAATCTCATAAAATGTTTATTTAGGTAAGCTGTGAACATTATTTTTCCTTTTTCCACATGAAGATCCGTAAAAGAATAGAATTCTTGTAACAATGTCCTTCATGAGGTTCGTATAACAGAGATTTGTGTACATGCAGGATGCAACATTCAAGTTAGTATATAAACTTTTAGTTCAATCCTAATTACAAGAATGTACTTAAGAGGAAATAGTTGCAACATTGATCATGATTCTTCTCTAAACAGAAAATTTAAGTTCCAAGCTGACACATACAATGTACAGCTAAAGCAATCTAGCTAAATGGGAAATGCCCATTACAATTATGCTTGTAAGTCACAAGTAAGGGACTTAAAAGGAAAAAGACAAATAAACATGACTTTCAGATGATGGTGTTCAAAACAGTGAGCATGATACCGTAATAGCAGTGATAACAGAAACTTAGCGTTGATGAAACACCAACAAGATTCTGCATGATCCTAATTTAACTCAAACAGTTTATGGTACAACAAACCACTTAACATTGGTCATCAATTCTTTTATTTGTATTTTATTCTCCTTTTGGTGGGGGTTTTATGGAGTGAAGAAGACTAGAGCAACTGCAAAAGGCAAACAATGAAATATTTAAATATTTAATAGATCTCTCTCAAAACAAAGTTGGTCATTGCAAAAGATGGGGAAGTTCTCTCATTAATTTTACAAACAAACAGACATTATATACTTGAATCATTTCCCTTTTACTTTCTTGATGTGCAAAAGCAAAACAGTTGCAACCATCTTTGCCAGGATAGAATGATGCTAAACTCACTTGATCCTATATCTTAATGTTTCATGCTCGTATAAAACAAGATTATAATTATCCAAAAGCAAACCAAGTAAATCTAATGAATATTTACCTGAACACCTCCGATGCAGAAAAGTACTATTAGCACCCAGATAAACCATGTCGACATAAAGAAGTAAAGTAGCACCAGGAAGGTTGATGCCATTATAACAAAAACTATAGCAGCTGCCGTGGTAATATAGACGATTTCCTTCTCTTCCTCATCCTTGCCTGCTGCAGCATCAGATTCCTAACATGAAAAAAGAAAACAATGGATGCAGAACCTCTTATTTCTGAGCAGAACAAGTATGCATGAAAAACCAAAACAACAAAATTCGAAAATATAATAAGGATAAATACTCCTTTGGATCTAAAGTCAAAATATAAACAACTAGCAGACAACCACATAATGTTCTAATTAACAATGAAGAGAAATTGAGAACCCTTTTACACTATGACTCTACATTGCACAAGATCATTAAGGCAAATAGGTTTACGGAACCTTTGGTGACAATTCATTATAGCGTTCATCACTTTCCTCTGATCCAGTGAATTTTGACCAAAGTGAAGCAACAAATACAGTCCCAACAGCCATCAGCCACAAAAGTATCACGGAGTAGTCTAGAATCGGGCGCCTTGGAGAATATAACAGAAGTTCCACTACATCAAAAATAAATAAGTTAGCAATCTATACTAATCAAAGAAACATATTTGAACACAGACACCACGATGGATTGAAAAAGCTGCAGGAAGCCAACAAATCTGGCAAATTTTAAAAATGTAAAGATACAGACAAGATAAAAAACCTTGCTTCCTGTTAGTGGCAAGATACAAAGTCAACACTTTCTCAAAAGTAATATTTTTTTGGTTACAGAGCATGACAAATTGGTTCCATTTCCTTTTGGCAAATCATTCTTCTAGATTCAGGTCCAGTTGACAGCCAAATCAGGTCACTGTTGGCGCCATGTCTCAAAATATCCTTTTTAATGATCTATACATTATTGGCTAAGAGATCCACATCGACATACAACAGCCAATGGTTAACTTTCTTAAACTTTTCTAGTAGGTGGCCAGACACCTATTGTGGATTAGAATAAGAGATTGAGTGAGCCTCATAAAGAACTATTCCAACAAAATCCCAAACTAATACTCTTTTAACAACATGTATGTCAGATTATAAAAAGATATTCTGGTTGACCAAGCATTTCTACTCATATTCACAGTTGAAATTATTCAAGTAGTTCACTTTTTACTTCACAATTTAAGAAATTCTTACAAATGGGAGTAGTGTCTGTCAATTGGACACCAATGGTCAAATGCATGTATTGAATGGAAGAAGACAGGCAGGAAAGATGAGAAATGCAAGTTAAGTTGATGGCATTAGAGAAAACCAAAATTCATTTACTACAAGAACAAACACAAAACAGAAATGACACCAATATGCTGCTAAAAAAAACCACAAACATAATAGAGAGAGTAGTACCAAACTCTGAGCTCAATACAGTAAATACGAGCATACACTAGACAAAGATTAATACATCTCTTCTGAAATTGCATTCAAAACTATTTGACAAAATTAGGGGAAGGGGACTTACCCTTCAAGCCGCCATCCATCAATTTCTTTAGATCATCTCCTCCTGACTTTGAAATCGTAATAACAGGAATTGTAATGTTCAGATTCGTGTCATTCCCACATCCCATCTCCAGACGACCTATAAAATTTCAAGCAAAGAAGGCATCAATTTAAGACCAAAGAGAAAAGCAATGAGCCAAGATAGGAGGTATAAAACATTGGCAAGCTAAACAAAATTACATAAGAAATGCCATTAGAAATGAAGCTACCTTCATCATCATTTATCACCACCAATCCTACTGCTCCTCCCTCTTGCGCAACTTGAGCCTTAGTTGTAAAGGCGCAATCACCACGTACAGCCAATGCAATAGATCCAGATAGCTACAAGCGAATAGAAGATACTATTTAAGTTGCATATGAAAATAATTATCGTAATAGAGGGTACATATTGTGGTGGCTTCCTGATGACAGAGTTATATTTTTTCATCTGACATTCAACAGTAGATGATAAGAGGTTAAAAAACTAAATCCATGTCTCAAATAGTTAGAAATGCAAGGAGTCGTGAGTCCAAAACCTAAAAATGATTTTGAGTTTACCAAACTGACCTTGTCTGACATTTTATGATGCCAAATTGATTGTTTCCCTAGCCACAGCTTATTCACAGGTGAGATTTTGGGGCACTATTCAGTTTTCTCTTTGAATATAACATAACTTCCTCCATCGGAACAAGAGTAAACTTATGGAAACATTTCTATCAATGACGAACCATGTTATCAGATCATTGAACCCCATTCTTCATGGCTATTTCTGGGATCAAGTTCGGGTTTAAAGTCTTGGTATGGATACGGCAACTAAGGTTATATACGAATCAGTCGATCCGAACAAGATATTGTTCAAGCTTGTTTGAATTGTTATCTAGCTTCGGAATTTGTGTTTGAGCTTGGTTTGATTGTTAACTGAACCGAGCTTGAATGAACTATAATCAAGCATACACAAGTGGAGCTCGGTAGCTTGATCTTTTTGCATATTTTTATCATCATTTTGCCATCTACCCGAGCTCAGTTATCGAACAAAAAAAGATTGTTCAAGCTTGATTAGTTATGTCAGTGAATTAAAATCAAACAAGTTTTTAAAGATCAATCTTGAGCCGAGTATCGAGTAATTAGATTCATTTCTCAGTCGTAGTCGATATACTCAACCAAATAGTTTCTCCTATTTGCCCAATAAGATTATGGAATACTTAATGCACATCAAACTCCTATAACCACAAAGTATATGATAAATAAAAGGAAAAAACTTGATACACAGAAAAAATTACCTTAGAGGATGAGGATGTACAACTATTTAAGGGTTCTGTATAAGTAGCAGGGTATCTATGGCCTTGTTTAGCATGTGCAGGCAATATAGAGCCAAATTCAGCACTTAGACCATCAATTGTTTTCTTTTGAATTCCATTCGCCCACATGTTGAGCTTAACCTGGAAAAACAAAAGAAAGAAATTAGCATATTCTCAAAAGAAGGATTTCTGTTTCTCTTTAAGGCTTATTAGCAAGATATTCCCAAAAACATGCCTTAAACATAAAAGTTTAAATTTGAGTTGGTCAACAAAACAAAAGATTAAATACATCTTCTTTTTGCCTCTCCACAATAGAATCAAAACACTACCGTCCATGTCATATTGGTCCATCTCAGAACTTAATCATCACCATGGAAACCAAAACATAGAACCTAATATCACCTCAAGAAATCAGGGGGAGAGAGAATGTAAATGATTGGGCCCCCATCAAATAATCACTCAGTACACATACATACAAACACAAAACAATTACAGTACGAGGCAGGCATGCACACGGTATTCATAGTAGGAGACAAGCGCGCGAGCAAGCAGACCACAAACACTCTAATGTAAATTGCTTGTCGAACATTATTCCCAACACCTTAGAATCGGCAATGAACTACATACAAATCAATCAATCAATCAATCAAAAACATATAAAAGTTGAGGTACAAAAACAGCGCAAATCTAATGAACATTGTTATAAATCCGGCAAGTCAAGACAAGAAGAATGTAAAACAAAAGAAACCTCATTTTGTGAAGTAGGAGGTTAGAACATTATTATTATTATAATAATAATTAAAATTATACCAATAGGAAGTCGTTTGTGCAGGCGGATGGTGAAACGTCGTCATTCCCGGCGGCGGCGGCTATTGCTACTGATGATGATAGGAAAAACAATAAAATCCCCAATTTGAATACAACCATTATTAAGCCCAAAGATGATCCATATTCTGAAGCAGCCATACCTAAAATTAGTTTTGTGTTTTTTTTTGGTTATTTTATGGAAATTGAATCGACAGCAACTAGAATGTTAATCTATTCTATATCATCTCCGGGCAGCTGGGGCAGGAGTCAATTATTACAACATATAAAAGGAGTCGGAGTCAATGTCAATGATTACATGACTTGTTTGTTGTATTTGCAGATAAAATGTATGTATGTATGTATGCGTGGATATATATATATTCTGGGAGAGGAGATAGGAGAGGAACAAGGGAGAAAAAGAATGGGAAAAGAAAGAGAGAGAATCAGCAAAAATGGCGTGGCACGTCAAACAGACCGACAGGGTACGATGCGAAAGAGCGCAAGGGTGGAGTTTTAACTTTTTATAGTAGCTCTAGTTATTTCCTCCAAGGCTTCCGTCGGCCTAGCTCAGCCGTTGGATCCCCTAAACAGGGGGGTCAAAATCCCATTTAACCCCCCCCGTGAGGGGATCCAACGGCCCTGGCTGGACCGAGACCATTGGTCTCGGCCCAGCATAGAATTTTCCGCTTCCATTCAATCCATATATACTAGTACTAGTAGTCTAGTACTCATCAAGATTAAAGAACCAATGGCATACTATTAACGGTGACATATTTGATGCTTGTGACCGATTACAAATCAAATAATCTTGTCTATATTTTTTTATAATGCTTTCAATCCCTTAGAATACCTACTATGGTGTGTTTTCATTTGAATTTCCTAAAATTGTCTTCTCAAAAATTTTAAAATTTTATTTTATAAGCAAAAATAGATGTATTGAAAGAGTTCTCCACGTTATGCTATCACTTGCCATCCATATCCTCAACAACTAACTTACATTGTTTTCAAAACTCTGCATCTGATATCATAATGTTAACTGACTATGTAACTGGCCACCCACTCCCGTCCCGCCATTGGTTCTCTTAAATTTCAAGTTTATAATTAAAATAGGTATTGACCAATTAAGTATGTCTGGTGTTCGAATGGAAACCCATATATATATTAAGTATGTGCCATCGATGCCAACGAGGAGTTACCACTTGTAGGGCACTGATTTATATTGTACAAATCAATAAAGACATTTGTTTTGTTCATATCAATCTTGATGGCATATATATAAATATTGAACAAATAAGTCCTGAGTAATCAAGAGGGAGCTTCTACTCCTCAATGGTTGGAAAAGAAGGACACTAAAAGTATCGGTTCCTTGTTTACTTAAACTAGAGTTCGCAAGTTGAAGAGTCTTAATTAGACATTAAGACCAGACTTGTATGACACAAGCTATGATAAGGAGTGCCAGTCGGTTATTTTGGATGGTGGGAGCTTGGTCATAGATATAACAATGGAATTGATATATTCGAACACAGCTCGCCGTAATTCAATCATGTGGATAATTACTCGTTGACTGTCAATGATTGAATTATTGTTCACAGTAGTGTGCGTGAGTCGTAGACCTGAGGATTCACGAAGATTGAACTTGTGACACTGAACGAGTTATTAGAGTAGTTAGATCCAATTCACCTTTTGGTGGGATCAACCTCGAAGTGTGATTCAGAAAGACAAGTGGCAATTGTTTGGTGATTGCCAATATGGGATTCACTATCTCAAGTAGTAACAAGTTAACGTCTTGTGCAATCGTAGGTAAATGAAATTATAAGTCTTTGGCCAAAGCAGGAGAGTTAACTTGTGTATTGTACACGAGGGTAGTTTAGTAATTTCATTTTACTATGATTCATTGAGCTCAACATCGAGTCATGTGAGTTTGACACAATCCATGACTTTCACTCGACTGGGATGTTATAGTGAAAGGCTTATAATCACAGGGTGTTTGTGACCTAAAGGTTCATATATGATCTATTAAAATTGATCTTAATTGGGTTTTGATGTGAGTCCACGAAACTGGTTACGTGACACTCATATCCTTGGTCTTATCCTAATGCCAATTGAGACGAACCTAGAGAGTCGCGCTTTCAAGGAATTAAGTAAAGAAATTCTTTTGCTGTCAAATAATATATATTAGGTAATTTGTCATTTGATGGACAAATAATTTATTTGATTAATTAGATTAATGGAAATAAGCTAATAATAAATAATTAGATTTATTTATTATATTTCTTCCTATCCTAAATTAAATTATTAGATTAATTTATTTAGTTGATTATTAATTAATAACATATTTTAATTAGATTAAAATATATTGGACTTAATTAATAATTGGACTAAGTTGAAAGTCAACTTGGCCCAATAGGAATGAAGGTGGGCATGTGTTATGGTATTGGTGGGCTCAAGGAATTAATTAATTCTAAGCCCATCATCTCATACAAATACACACTACCTAAATGAAAAACCTAAATCACTCATAATAAACTTGATAACAAAGAAAGAAGAAGAGAAAATTCTCTCTTCCCTTCCTTTATAGCCGTCGGCCATGGTGGAGCCAAAGGAGGTGGATTTTCTTCAAGTCTTATTCCAGCATGATATCTAGAGGGAGGAGTCCCAGGGATTGCTGCTGTGTAGACGGTAGATCAAGATACGAATCACACTACGATAATGGTAAATCATTGTTGTTCTTGTTTCTGTTTATATAAAATTATTAAATGCAATAAAGTGATCCGGCTTTAGGAATCCATGAATGTTTATGTTTTCACTGCGCATCTGATCAGATTCCTAACAATATATATATATATATATATATGAGGGAGAGTGGAAGTGAGAAGAGAATGTGAAAGTACGATGAAGAGGGCCATATATTGAAATTTCTGTATGAAAATGGTTGTCTTCATTACACAAAGGCTACAGGTTGTTGGAGTTTCCAATTTCACCCTATCCATAGCTGCTCAGGGCAGTAACAACAAAGCCTAGGCTTGCATCCAATTTTTTACTTTTTGGCTCAATTTTTTTTCTTTTTAAATTCTCACTTCTATTCTATGTTTTGTTTTTTTGAATTTATTACAAAGCAAAAATGTCGGGCTACAGGAACATAATGGAAAATATGAAAATAAATATTTTGTAGAATTGGTGTCATAGTTGGCTGAAAGTTCTCATTATAAAAGAAGATAAAAGAAATACAAAATTAGAGTATGTGGGAGGGTCGGTATATATGGGTAAGAGTGAGAAATATAAATGTTATATATCAAAATTTTTGTAGTTTTATACTTTACTATTTTTTTAATCATATTTCATTTTTACTTTTATTTTAGGTTTATATTTCATTCATTTTTTTTTAAAAATGTATTTTGTTTTTCAATGTCTATTACTATATTACAATGTTCTGTCTTTTTTATGTATGAATTTACACTACATTTCTTTTGTTTCTCTACCATGGTACTATCTATATAACAGTGAATTTACGATGACTATGAATGATTTTGATTGTTTAAAAACTGATATTTTGAAGGTCCCATAATGACATTATACATGTGACTTTAGAAAACCCTCATCATCATATTGCCAGACAACCTGCATGGGATGTATAAATGCAAAGGGTTACTTAACTACAATCTCCACTTCTACCCCATAACAAAGAGATCATTACATACCTTATTAGCAAGTATTCCCACTGGTGGCTAGGGGTGTACATAAACCCGCTCGAACCTCTCAACCCGAGCCGATCCGCCCGAAAACCGCTGATTTAGAATTATTAAATAATAGTGGGGGGTTGAAAATATTGCAACCCGCCACTTTTGGGTAGGGTGGTGGGTTTAATAATTGTAACCCGCAACCCGACCGCTAATCATTTATGTTACAAGTATAAATATATATAGTTAAAGATTAACACTAAACTTTGAAAACTATATATGCATACATATATACTCTCTAATAAGAGTGGTTTGTTCATATTCATGTAACATATTTTATTTTTTATTTGAGCAAACAAATTGACTCGTTTGAACACTTGTTTTTATTTGATTTGAACGAAAAATTTATATGTATATGTATATTTTGATGATAAATTTACAAAAAATATTAATTTTATTAATATTTTAGAGTTTTTCACTCATTAGAAATCATGGTAATATGAATTTTATTTAATAACACCACTTATTTGTGTATTTCTCACCAACTTAATTTTTTTAGTCAAATGTACACAAAGTATAATAATTAATTTCTTATTTACTAATTATAACTAAAATTAAGTTGTAAAAATTATAACTATAATTTGATAACCCGCCAACCCGCCCGCTAAAACATTAAATCCGATCGACCTGAACCGCTCGATTTGAAAAGATAATTATGCATTTTTGGTTTGATATTTTGTCAACCCGCACATGTCGGGTTGGGTTAATTTTTTTTTGTAGAATCGCCCGAACCCGACCGTGTACACCCCTACCGGTGGCATACTCAATGCTTGTGACCAATTACAGATTGTATAATCTTGTATTTAATTATATTTGTATAATCATTGATTTTGAAGCATAACTGAAATTATGGGAAATTAATGAAAAAACACATAAAACACATAAAAAATTGGTTAATCTAAACTCTTCCCACTTTATAAAAAGTATAAATATAGTAACTATTGTCAACCAAAATCATGATAGTATATAGAATGCACATGATTCTACCAAGGATTAAAATTTCGTTTCGACGATAAGTTTCGGGTTCTTAAATATAAGAAACGTATTGGAAACGTTTCGGAAACGTCATGAAAAACTTGAAAAATGCTAGAAACAAGGTGGAAACAGTGAAAAAAGAAGTAAAGAAGAGTTACTTCCTCTTTTTACTAGTAAAAAATAATAGTTGTGTAAAATATTTATACATCTACATCAATAATCGATCAAATTATACTAATAAATAAAGTGGTAACGTTTGATTCAAGTTTAACATCCACAGAACATATAACCGACAAAATTTTAGTAACTTAAATTGTGAAATAAAAAAATTCTAAAAGTGTTGTCGTGAAAAAAATGAAAAGTTGTATGCTTGATTTAAATTTAGCATTCACAGAGCATATAATTGAAAAAAAATTAGTGACTTAAATTGTGAAAAGTTAATATGTATGATACCATAATTTCAAACTTATCTGCAAATTATATGAAAAATTACTTTTTAATCGATAATACAATAATCTTAATCTTGAGTCGCATGATAAAAAGTCGCTCCTTGGTGAAATAAATATTTGTTTGATTGTTAGATTTATTACTCTTCATTTCTTTTTCTTCTTGTCTTCTTCTTTTTCCTTTTTTTTTTTTTTTTACATTTTTCCCTAACAACGAGAGATTTGAGAGCTCTGTTGTATTTGCAATAGAACAAATCTTTTTGAAAAAGAATTACTAAACTCTCAATATTTTCATGATTTCCATAAAAATCTTTTTGAAACTCTCAATGCGTTGAGGATAGAGCAAATCTGTTTGAAAGAAATTGCCAAATTCTCTATGTTTCCATGTTCCATGGAAACGAATATGGAAACCATGGAAACATTGAGAGTTTCCATGGAAACATTGGAAACATTAAGAGTTTTCTAGGAAACAATGTAATTTCGAAACTACATGGTGATTTCTTTTCCGTAAGTCGAAAAACAGAAACTTTTCGGACGTTTCGGTGGAAAAGAAAAGAAACTTTGAACCATGGATTCTACAACTACCTGATCTTACTCAATTTACAAACTGTTACGGTTGTTGTGAGCACTTGTATATTATGAAGAAAATTTCCAACAAAGTCCATTCAGTTTGTGAAAAAATAAAATTCATAGAGATTAATGCTTAATCATGCTCCTACTCCCAAAAATTGTATTACACGTCTTTCCCTAGATCTATCTTACATTATGTTTTATCTCATCACCTCAAACTTTCTTATCCATCTATTCCAATTTTCTTTTAACAAAATAATTAAATTTTAGAGCTTTTTTGCTGCCATCATCTCACTGTACAAATTGGTAATGTCTAGCTCAATTTGGCTATTTCGGTTGTTTTGGGGAGAAGACCTCTTGATCAAAATATTTATATTGATTGAAATTACACTCAGTAAGTATTTTTTGTTCTTTAATATTTTTTATCGCATCAAGTTGCTTATGAGCTTTTCTATACAATATTTTGTTTAAATTTACTTTATTTTTGTATGATATTTAGTTTCAATCTTCTTAAAGATTTTTCTTTGTGCACACAAATCAAGTGTGTTTTGATCAGTTGTAGATATTTCATTACTTAGATCGAATAAAACAATTAGCAGTTGCTGGTTAGGTTCAAAGAAAATAATTATTTTCTTTTGGTTAGGTTGAATTGCATTTTAGCCCCTATACTCTGATTCAGCCATATTTTATCATCTCATGTTGTATCACTTTACCTCCATCCATATATTCTTAAAAGTGCTCAAATAGTTATTTTCTATCCAAACTTCTAGAATTGTTCTTACCTCTAACAAAGCATATAACAAAATAACATGTGATTGAATCAAACTGTAAAGGGGTAAACTAGAATTTATATATTACTACTACATAGAAGAGGAAATTGCCCCAAATCTATAGTAATATTTTCGGTTCTTAAATTTATCTTAAATTTATTTTTCATTATGTTAATGGAACCGACATCATTCGAGCCTTCACATGTTTTCAAGTCTGTTTCAGGGTTGTTTAATTGTCAATTTGAATTGTTTTTACTGTGATTGGGCCTACCATATGTCAATGTTGCAAAGTGCTTATGCCATTCACATTTCCGCCCTTGGCGTTTCCTATTCATATGATGGTTTTCCATGTAATTTATTTTTACATTTTGTTGTTTCAGGGTTGTTTAGTTGTCAATTTGAATTGTTTTTACTGTGATTGGGCCTGCCACATGTCGATGTTGCAAAGTGCTTATTCCATTCACATTTCTGCCCTTGGCGTTTCCTCTTCGTATGATGGTTTTCCATGTAAGTTATTTTTATATTTTGGGTATTTATCTACAATAACACTTTTGTCGTCCCTCAAATTATATTCCTCTTTTTCTTTTTTTGTTTGTTTAAATTCGCCTCATAAAGTCGACGTCCTTCAGGCTTTCCCATGTTCACACTCAATCGGGGGGTCGTTTGCTTGGAATTTAGAATTTTCTTCACTTATACTGGTCCACCCAATGTCACCTTTCTCATGTGGTTATGCTTTTCATTTATGCTCTTAACATTGGCATTTATGCGTTGTTTGAATATTTATACCTCTATATTATTTTTTTTCCTGTTGACTAACAAAACCAAATCGTTTTAGCTTTTCTTTTATCATTTTTTATCTTACTTATTAGATTATGAATTAGCGTTGATATTTTAAAATGTGTCCCATAACGTTCACACAACATTGTTATTTTTTTTATTTAATTTTTTAAAAAACCCTATCCCTGGTAGAAGAATATTGCATTTACTTTAGCCTCTTTATGCTGCAGTTATTTTGCATGCTTGTCAACAAAATAATGATGTGTTGACCTTACTCTGCATTATCTTTTTGGCACATTTTATTGGATTTGGATTTGGGATTTCCTTTATTTAAATGTGCAACATTGCTTATTTAATGTTTCCAATTTTTAGAAATTTCTATCAGTGGCAAGACAATATTGATTCTAATGTAACCTGCTTATCATATGGTATTATTTTGTACGACTGCCAACAAAACGACATTACCTTAACATTCTTTATAGTATTATCTTTTTAGCATGTTTTACGGATTAGTATTTACAATTATCTTTGTTAAAATGTGCCACATCACGCGCTAAATTTTTATTTGTCAAGCAAGTCCTATCGTTGATTGAACAACACTAGCTTATTCTTAACATGCAGACCATATAATGTTATTTTGCCACGTTGCCAACAAAACGACATTGTTTTACCCTTCTATATAGCATTATCATTGTGGCTTGTTTATTGGATTATGATTTATAGTTGTATTTATTAGAATGTTCCCCATCCCGCATTAAATGTGTAAATATAAAATCACTTTCCCAAGAATTTTGCTTATGTCACACACCATGGTCATAATTCATATCTAAATTATCGAACAAGGGATAGTAGAGATTCTATATTGGTAAGCAAATCATATTTGGAAAATAAGTGGATAGTTCCATATAATCCGTATCTTCTCTTCAAATTCGATTATCATAGTCAATGTTAGGTTATGTTTCAGTATTAAATTGGTTAAATATTTGTTTAAGTATATTTATAAAAGCCACGACATAATTTCTTATCACATCATCGGTGTGCGTCGTCCATCAACCATGATTAAATCAAACAAAAGAATGATGTGCTGTAGCTCCGAAGCATTTTGGAGAACTCTTGGGTTTGCACTGAGTAAAATGAATCCACCTGTTCTTATTTTACAAGTTCACCTGGAAGATCATTATTATGTGTGAATCGAAAGCAAACTATCAATTTAAGATATTTTGACAAATTCTTTGTTGAATAACACAATGCTAACTGCGTTTTTCGAAATGAATGATAAAGATGACGGTGCAAAAATAATTGAAACTGTTGTATGAAGAGTTTCCTAACTATTTTGTATGGAATCACACTGCAAGAATTGGACTCCATGATGTAAAAAGGAAGTTGTGGGTAGATTAATTACAACAAGTGAAGGTGAGAGGTTTTATCTTAGGCTTTTGGTTAGAAATATCAAATGTCCTCCTTCGCGTGAATATCTAAAATTTGTAAATGGTAATCGGGGGATGCTAGAAAGTGATAGTTATGTAAATGGTATTGTGCATGGAACATACGGTGATGTAGCATTGCATATGTTGGGATGCAGTGGCTAACCACCAGGATTGTGCGCGCAGTGAAAACAGATAATTAAAATTTAACAAAGCACAATCCCTAAACAAGGGATTAGGCAGACATGGTACCATTGGATTTTTCGCAAAACATTCATAGGAGTTTTTCACGAGTTACCTTTTTGTAGATTCCTATCAATAAAATCTTACAACAACTTCTGCTTTACGGAGAGAATGGTTTTGCTCCAACCAATTCTCTTGAAGTTGTTATCTTTAACGCTTCTATTGTGAAAAACGTTTCTAACGGTATCCACATCTTAGCTTGTACCCTCGATCTTCTCTATATTGTCGGTCCCGGCGAGCCATCTATTGGCTTGACCATTAGATTGAAAAACACCATCACACTGTTATCTTTGATATTAACATCGAATTAATCATTGGCAACTCCGTCTTTATTGCATATTCTTTAACTAGTTTAGATAAAGATCTTATGAAGTATGAATTAAGGGGAGTTGTCGCCACATGGGGAATGGTAACCGTGGAACGTTCCCAATGACTTTATATTCTATCTCTTAAGGTTAGCACTGAAAAAGAGGATCGAGGGTACGAGCTAAGATGTAGATACACTTAGAGGTGATTTCGCTGTTAGAGCACTAGAGCAAGTCAATCCAAGTTCAAAGTGAAGTGGAGATTGCTGTGAAGAATTTAATCGATTGAAAATCTTCAAGAGGTACACACGAGAAAACCACTCTTGAATCCGATGGTACCATGTTTGCCTAGCCTTGTTTATGTTAGAATATATGCCTTCGAATGCCATAAAGATGATAGATTTATAGGGTATAAACATGGTAACTAAACTATGGTTTTTCTATTAATATAAGGCAGTTGATTGTTGTTTTCTTATAGGCATTTATAAGGTGTGAATAAACAACGTAAAGTCCTTGATGACAAGGCGAACCTTCTACCTCCTATGGGATAGGAGGAAAGACACTAGAATGGTTTGACCCTTGACATTTAAAAGGGTTCGCAAGTCTAAGAAATATTGATTGGGCATCAATAGTGAATAAAGACTTGTATGATGTAAGTTTCGACAGAGAAAGTGCCAGTCGTACACTATGGAAATGGTAGTGGGAACTTATATCATAGACGTGTCAGTTGGACTGATATGTTCGAACACGGCTCGCATCAGTTCATCACATGGGTATTCACTCATTGACAGTCAATGATGAAACTGATAAGTAGTGATAGGTACGTGTGAACCTCTGACCTGAGAAATTGAGTTGAAGATGTACTTGTGACATCAAGTATGTCATTAGAGTAGTTAGATTCAAATCACCTGTTGGTGGAATCGACCTCGAAGTGCGACTTGATGGGCAAGTAGCATTGTTAACTGTTTTGCAATATGGAATTTATTATCTCATAAGTGAATGAGTAAAATATTCTATGCAATCATGAAAAAGTGAGGGTGAAAGTCTTTGGCCAAAGCATCTAAATACCTCGACTTATTATGAACTTAGGCATATGGTCAAGTTATATGAGTTTGACTTTAAACCATAACTCTTACTTGACTGGGATATAAGAATAAAAGGTTCATACACGTATGGTATTCACGGCGTAAAGGTTTGGAATGATCCTATTCATTCGTTCTCAATTGGGTTACGGTGTGAGCCACGAGACTGGCTAAGTGTCACTCACACCCCTTTGGATTCCTCCCAATTGCCTTTTGAGACGAACCTAAAGAGTCGCGCTTAAAGGAAGTGCAAAAGGAAAAACATGGGAAAAAAACTTGAGAGAAATTCACGGCATTGGATGCCGTAATTAATTAATTAATTATTGGATAATTTAATTAATTAATTAAATTAATGAGTTAATTAATTTCTCGGAGAAATTGAATTATAAATTAATTAGGAATTGAATTAATTGGATTACCAATTTATTTATTGGATAAATAAATTATCCGATTAATTAATTAGCAAGCAAGACGAAAGCCCGAAGGCTTCCGAGCCCACTAAGGGGCGGCCAAATAGACGCCCAAATAGGGCTCTTGCATGCTAGGGTTATTGTTTCATAATGATATAAATATATCACAAGGTGAAAAATAACACAAGGCAACTTACATAACTTTCTCTCCAAGAAAAAGTCTCCCACCTCTCTCTCTCTCTCTAGCCGTCTTTGACAAGGAAGAAAGAAGGAGTTTTTCGTTTTTGATTCTGGCGTGACGAATTAGAGACGTTGGCAAATTCGGCGTTAGAGAAAAGGATCACGTTCAGAAATCAACATACGCGAGAACGGTAATCTTTCTATACACAATTAAACACGAGGATTAGAGATGATTCGGGCTTTGGGAATTAAATTTACTTTCTGCTGCGTTTTATTCAAATAATTCTCAACAGTGGTATCAGAGCCAATCTCTGAATTCTGTGTTTAATTGCTTATGTGATTGACTGTTTTTTTCGCGTTTTTGAGGCCTGCTTTGAACGTGTTTTTCATATGAATATATTCTGAATCTAGCTTCAGTTTATTCATTAAAGTTGTAGTTTAATGAGTTACGAATCTGGGAATATAAATTTTATAAGAATCGGAGAAGTATAACCCCGAGACGAGCGCGACGCAAAACGCGTGTGCAGTCTGCCCGCCGCGCTGTGCGCGCAATAGGAGGCCTTTTCGGCCTCCCGTTGTGCACACAGCGTGCGCACTGCACACACTGGGTGCGCCCCAACTCCGTGCCATTTCACAGCGTCGGTCGGAGGGGTGGGCCGGACGCTGGGCATCTGGCCAAGCACGATTAAACCGTGCGCTGGGCGCACGGCATACCGGTTCATGCGCCCAGCGCACGAACCTATTTCGAGGGCAGCGTTTTCATGACTCGGGCCCTAATGGGTCGGGTTATATTTTCCTAAGGTTCAAATTTTAATTGAATAGGTGTTTGGGCTATTTTAGTTATCCGAGTGGGTCAAAAGGATGATGACTCGGATTTAATTAAAAAGGGGCCCAAATTGTTTTGATTAAAATTGTGGATAATTCAATAAATTAGTTATTGGGCCTAATTAGTTAATTTTCAATATGCCAATGGTTGGTAATTTAATTTTGATAAAATTAAGCCCAATATAGTTTTTATTGATCTTTATTTGAATGAAATAATTAATTAATAAACTCTTGGAGAATTTTATTTATTAAGTTATTTATTTAAATAAAGAATTCTCATAAATATGATTATTTTCATATGAATCAATAAAATTTGGAATTTTATTGTGGAAATTAATTTAGTTGGACTAATTAGTTTTTATTAATCACCAACATAAGTGCTTTATTTATCGCGAGCATGTATTATGTGATGGTGACATATGTCTATGGGCTTAGGTTGCTTCTTTTGATTATGTATTTCTTTTGATGGGTTGTAAGGGCCGGTTTGAGCCCATTTTATTTCTAGATTTATGTATAGGTTTTAAATTACCTCTTGTAATAAATAGAGTAGAATAGGTCTTTCAAGATGGAGATCATGCAAAAGAAGAGGAGCTTGGAGCCCACGAAGATTAGCTAGGCTTTTCTTTTTCTATTTTATGCTCTAGATAAAAGCCCATAAACATGTGTGTTGTTTTATTGCTTTCGATGCATGTTCATTAGTTGTATGAAGCATGTGTGTTATCAATATGCGCTATATAAATTGGTAAATGTGCAAAGTGAGACGAAATAAATGTTTTGAACATGAATTCTCCCAAACAAAAATAATACTAAGTTAGTAAGGGGTGCTAGGCATCCTTTCCCTCCACTAAACTTAATAAGATCAAGGATTAAATCCATAAGTGGCATCTTCCCAGTAAGTGGGGGTCATATATTAAGATTTAATTCTAGAATTTTATTAAGTGCATTGGATGCCTTAATCGAGACATATTTCACCCCAAATATCATTAAAGGATTGCAAGGTAAAATTCAAATGTTAGATTATGAGGAGTTAGTGGGAATGAACTTAGATAGTCCACATTACCAATAAATCGTTAAAGGGTTGCGGTATTTGTGGATTATGGGATAAATATGATTGAACCGTCTATTTGATAGATAGATGTTTGACATCACTTTAATTAAGTAATGGATCAAATGTCGTTAAAGGGTTGCCATCCATTATATTAATTAAAGAATTCAATCCCCACCACGAAGTTTTCATCAACGATCGCTTCCGTTATTTCACAGTGGGAGTGTGGAATTTCGAAAAATGTAGTGGGAGCTAAGTTATAAATCGAAGTCCTTGATTTTAAACTTGGTCTTAGTTTAGTCCAATATTCTAATTAAGTCTGGTTTATTTTCTGCAGTTATTTGTTTTATCTCTCTCGTTTTTCAAAAATGACAATCAACCCACTTTCCGTATTACTCGAAAAGAATATCCTTACTGGACCCAACTACGTGGATTGGCTAAGGAATTTGAGAATAGTCCTCAATATGGAGTCTCTAGGATACGTGTTGGACACTGATATCCTTGCTCCTCCTGCCAGAACACGTGCCAATGAGGAAGAAGTCCAAGCTCATGAAAAATGGGTGAAGGACGACGTCCGAGTGCGTGGGTACATTCTTGGCTCTATGACGAATGAGCTACAGAGGTCCCACGACAAGATGACCATAGCGAGGGCTATCTTGGCGCACTTAGTCGAGCTCTATGGTGAGCACAGTAGGACTACTAGATATGAAATATCTAAAGAGCTCTTCGGAGCCAAAATGAGAGAAGGGGAGAAGGTTGGGGATCATGTCCTCAAAATGATATCGAGGATCGAGAGATTGGAAGCTCTCGATTTTACAATGAACCCGCAACTTCAAACCGATCTTATCCTGCAGTCCCTTCCTGATTCTTTTTCCCAATTCGTCATGAACTTCAATTGCAATGAGATTGAATGCAACTTAGTTGGGCTAATGAATAAATTAATCACTGCACAATCTCAATTGAAGCCCAAGGGAAAAGAAATTGCCTTGGTTATCACTTCTGGGCCCAGACGGGCGAAGAATAAGAAGAGAAAAACCAAGAAGCAGGCTGACGAGCTTGGAGCTCAGGGTGGTGTCGATAAAGGAAAAGGGAAAGCTCCTGTGATTCGCAAGCGAAAGGGGCCACAAAAGACAGACAGATGCCTACACTGTGGTGAGCTGGGCCACTGGAGAAGGAACTGTCCGAATATGGGGCCTGGCGCACAAGGTATGGAACTTTATGTTCATGAAACTTATTGTTCTATGACCGTCTTCTCTACATCTTGGATTCTTGACTCTGGAGCTAGTGCTCACATATGTTGTATGAATCAGGATCTGATGCGAGAAAGGAAGATGGACAACGATGAGGTGAAGATCAGAGTAGGCAGCGAGCAAAGCGTCGCGGCTACTGCAATAGGATCTACCTCGTTGTTTTTAAATTCTGGACATGTACTATTACTGGATAATGTTTTGGTTTTGCCTAATGGGCTTAAAAACATTGTTTCTATTCCCGTTTTAGTTAAGAATGGTTACACTTTCCGTTTTATTGATGAACGATGCAACATTTATTATGGTAATAAATTTGTAGGCTTTGCTTCTTTGATAAATGGATTGTATTACCTTAGTGTCCAGAATGAGTATGCAGTGAATACTATACAAAGGAAACGTAGTAGGCTTGAAATAAACCAACGATTGATATGGCACCTTCGACTAGGCCATGCTGGCGAACAAAAGATTCGCAAAATGGAAAAAGATGGGCTAATTGGCCCACTGGGATTGGATCCCTATCTTACTTGTGAATCTTGTCTCAAAGGCAAGATGGCTAGATCGCCCTTCAGAGGGAGCTTTGAAAGGGCCTCACAAATTTTAGGTTTAGTGCACACTGACGTTTGTGGTCCATTTGGAGAAATGGCCAGAGGAGGTTTCCTTTACTTAATCACCTTCACAGACGACCATTCTCAATATGGTCTAGTGTACCTGATGAAGTATAAGTCTGAATCCATTGATAAGTTCAAGGAATTCAAGGCTTTAGTGGAAAATCAAACAAGTCAACGTATAAAAACTCTTCGATCTGATCGAGGAGGAGAATATATGAGCGACGAGTTTGACTTATACCTCAGAGAGAATGGTATAGTATTGCAACTCACACCTCCAGCGACTCCACAGTTGAATGGAGTAGCAGAGTGAAGGAATCGAACCTTGTTGGACATGGTTCGCTCCATGCTTAGCTACACTGATTTACCCATTTCACTGTGGGGTCACGCGCTGCTTACAGTCACACACATTTTAAATAGATGTCCGTCCAAGTCTGTTCCTATGACTCCCTATGAAATGTGGAGAAATAGGAAACCAAGTTTTAACCACATAAAGATTTGGGGATGTCCGGCTTATGTCAAAAAGACTAAAGTGGACAAGTTGGAGGCTAGATCCTTAAAGGGACATTTAATTGGATATCCTGAAGATTCTATGGGATACCTCTTTTACCTGCACAATGATCAAAGGATCATTGTAGCCTTACAAGCTCACTTTCTTGAAGATGAGTTCATTCAAGAAGGAGGAGCGGGTAGAAAGATTGTTCTAGAAGAAAAAAATGAAACCCCACTGGATACATCTACACAGGGAGTGAGAACCGAACCTTCTGTAACATAACCACAACCATGACGATCAAATAGAGTATCTTAACCGCCTGAGAGGTACGGATATCTAATACAGAGGGAGATGGATCTCCATTTTGTGTTAGAGGAGGATCATGGAGATGATCCCTCCACTTTTGATCAAGCGATGGTGGATGTGGATGCTGCTAGATGGCATGAAGCTATGCAAACTGAGATCGATTCGATGCATGTAAACCAAGTCTGGAAACTTGTGGACCAACCTGAAGGGGTAAAACCAATCGGGTGTAAATGGATCTACAAGAGAAAGATTGGTGTTGATGGTAAAGTAGACACCTACAAAGCCAGGCTAGTGGCGAAAGGGTATAGTCAAAAGGAAGGAATTGACTACCAAGAAACCTTCTCGCCAGTGGCTATGATCAAATCAATAAGGATTCTACTTGCAATAGCTTCACACCTAGATTATGAAAAATGGCAAATGGATGTCAAAACTGCTTTCCTAAATGAATTCCTAGAAAAGGATATCTATATAGAACAGCCTAAAGGTTTTGAATCGGAGGAGCATATTCATAAGGTGTGTAAACTTGAGAGATCCATTTATGGACTCAAACAAGCGTCTCGTAGCTGGAATCTATGTTTTGATGAGGTTGTCAAAGGATTTGACTTCATCAAAAACGAAGATGAGCCCTGTGTTTACAAGAAGGTCAGTGGGAGCAAGTTGACATTCCTAGTGTTATATGTAGATGACATATTACTCATTGGGAATGACATAGGAATGCTCACCACAGCGAAGAAGTGGCTTTCGAGTACATTCTCCATGAAAGACTTGGGAGAAGCGACCTATATTCTAGGGATTTGGATCTATAGAGATCAAACTAAAAGAATGATAGGACTTTCTCAAGCCCTTTACTTAGAAAAGGTCCTAAAAAGGTATAGGATGGAAGATTCTAAGAAAGGGTTCCTACCAATGAGACATAGGATACATCTTTCGAAATCTATGTGTCCTCAAAGTGAGGAAGGTAGAAAAGAAATGAACATTATACCCTATGCGTCTGCTGTGGGCAGCTTGATGTACACGATGCTCTGTACTAGACCCGACATTGCTTATGCTGTGAGCGTTGTTAGTCAATTTCAAGCAAACCCTGGTAAGGAATATTGGATAGCTGTGAAAAATATCCTAAAGTATCTGAAAAGAACTAAGGATATGATTCTCACTTATGGAAGTGGTGACCTGAGGGTGGACGGGTACACTGATTCGGATTTCCAATCTGATGTTGATGACCGAAAATCCACCTCGGGATTTGTATTTACTCTAAATGGTGGAACGGTGACTTGGAAAAGTTCCAAGCAAAGCACAACCGCAGATTCCACCACAGAGGCTGAATACATAGCTGCCTCAGGGGCAGCTAAAGAAGCTGTTTGGATTAGGAAGTTCGTTGAGGAACTTCAAGTGGTTCCTAGCATAAAGCTCTCGTTGCCACTTTATTGTGACAACATCGGAGCTATAGCGCAAGCGAAGGAACCTAGGTCTTACAATAAATCCAAACACATAGAGAGGAGATATCACATCATAAGAGAGATCGTTGCACGAGGTGAAATAGCTGTTCAGAAAATAGCCTCAGCCGACAATGTCACTGATCCATGACCAAGCCATTGGCACAGGCGGTGCTGGAAAAACATCTCGAAAAGATGGGTATTAAATACCACAGCAAATGGCATTGAGTGCAAGTGGGAGATTGTTAGAGTATATGCCCTCGAATGCCATAAAGCGGATAGATTTATAGGGCATAAACATTGTAACTAAACTATGGTTTTTCTATTAATATAAGGCAGTTGATTGTTGTTTTCTTATAGGCATTTATAAGGTGTGAATAAACAACGTAAAGTCCTTGATGACAAGGCGAACCTTCTACCTCCTATGGGATAGGAGGAAAGACACTAGAATGGTTTGACCCTTGACATTTAAAAGGGTTCGCAAGTCTAAGAAATATTGATTGGGCATCAATAGTGAATAAAGACTTGTATGTTGTAAGTTTCGACAGAGAAAGTGCCAGTCATACACTATGGAAATGGTAGTGGGAACTTATATCATAGACGTGTCAGTTGGACTGATATGTTCGAACACGGCTCGCATCAGTTCATCACATGGGTATTCACTCATTGACAGTCAATGATGAAACTGATAAGTAGTGATAGGTACGTGTGAACCTCTGACCTGAGAAATTGAGTTGAAGATGTACTTGTGACATCAAGTCTGTCATTAGAATAGTTAGATTCAAATCACCTGTTGGTGGAATCGACCTCGGAGTGCGACTTGATGGGCAAGTAGCATTGTTAACTGATTTGCAATATGGAATTTATTCTCTCATAAGTGAATGAGAGAATGACACAAGATATGAAAGGTTCACTGGGTGATGTAATCGCAGTTACGTCTTTCTTCTCTTTTACTCTTGGAGGAAATCCACTAAGATGATAATCGAAGGATCACACAGAGGCTTCCACAAAATAGAGGATAAGGAAGATGATCTTGAGCTCCTTGATCACACAAACTTCAGCTCCAATGAAGATCTTCTTCAACAAGCTTCTCTTACACAAAAATGCTGCTTGTAAGTCAACAACTTTCTCACGCAGATGAAAGAGGTTGAGGGTTTTCGTCACAGGTTTGTTTGATTTTTAAAAGTTCAAATAACTTGGGATATCTCAATATGAGTGTAGGGTTCTTCTATGAAGATGTTTGAGATATCGGTGACTGTCTTAGGAATGTTTGAAAAGCTTGAAGGATATGGAGTTTTGTAAGCTTTTCTTGGAATGATTTCAGCAGAGTTTTGACCTAATTCTTGTTTGTATTCGTATGTTTTAGGGTTTGCCGAGGGGAGATATTTGAAGGAATTTTTTTGGGATTTGTCCGTTGGACACATGCAAGCACGTGCCTCTCATGTAGCGAGTGAGTAGTACCTTTTTCTGACATTCCTGAAATCCTGCTGCACAGATTAGATGTGGCAGGCTTGAACTCTGAAACTCTGATAGTCTTAGCCAATAGGATGGTTTGCTCCGTATGCAATTCATCCTTATCACATTTAATGCTCTTATCAAGCACTTAATGCAATTGAATTTATTTCCCGTTCGAAAGAAATGCCCGTTTAATGATTGCATTTAAGACCTTAAAAACTTTGAAATTAATTTTGGATGATCTGATCATTTGATCGCTTGATTCATAACTCCTGAAATGTCCTTGGCGATTGGCAGTCGCTTAAGACAAAATGTTCATCTTCGCTTGGCTTTAGACGCTGATCTTCAACTTCATCTCTGACAGACTTACCTAGAATTCTTTCAGTGACTTGGTATCCAATACTAAGTTTAAAATCTACAAAGATAAAAATTACAAGCCTAGTTTAAAAATTACAACTCGATAACTTTGTTAAATGCTTAAACATATTCTAAGAAAGATAAACTTCCATAATCTTTGGGGTCTAACATAAAGTCTATCTTGTCATCATCAAAATATCTAACATGAAATTTCCTAACAATTTCCCCCTTTTTGATGATATCAAGACCTTAACTCTTTTATAGTCCAAGGGCTAGACAAATAACAAAGATTATAAAGTTAGCGTTTAAAAAGATAGAGGAGTTAGCTATAAGTTAGTACATTATAGCGAGAAACAAACGTTTTAGCAAAACTCATTCATTTGGACAATTCATGTGAGTACAAATGAGTTATAGAAAGATAAAAAAAGAAACATTCACAAACATGTTAAACACTTAAAAGAAAATATAAAGCAAATAAAGTTTAGCGCTTTCTCTTGGTTCCTGAAGGAGGCTACTCTTTTTGCTTTTGATTGAACATAGTCTGAGCAAATTTCCATAGCGTATTATTAGCATCTGTCAATCTCCTATGTATCTCGTTGGCGAATTGTACTCCCATACTTTCAGCCAATTCTTCAAAGTTGTTAAGACACTTGTTCCAAATTGAGGGATCGACTCCTAGCTTACACAGTAGATCTTTGAAGATTTCATAAGTTCTAGTGAATGGAGCTCGATTCTTGGGAATATACTTAGGAACAAAGATAGCAAACGGAGGAATGCCTAACTCTTCTTGAAGTTCCACGAAGCAATCTGGGATAGGGAAACCTTTGTAGAAACGCGACTTTCGTTTCTTAAGGACGACTAGCTGGATGGATGAAATAGTCTTCTACATCTCTTCCCAGCGACTGTCGTCAAAGCATGGAGCGCTCTTGGATGGGCCTTTTCCTTTTCCCCCCTTCTTGACATCAACAAGGGTTTGCTTGATCTCGCTCATGTCTTTCCGCAATAACTTCACTTCTTCATTAGAAGAGCAATCTGCGCAGCGATAGACTGACCAACAGAATCAGATTGATTATGTCGCTCTGTATCGGCTGAAGCATTCTGAGCGCGCGATTGGTTGAAAACGGCAGACAAGCCTGCGATTAAAGGGCGCATTTTGTCATGTACAATTTCAGTACTTCAGACCATTGAGCTGACTATGTCATGACTTCGAGTATCTGAGGAAAGTCTGATGAGACGCTCATCATTCTGGACCATTTTTAAACAGGAACCTTCAATTTTTAGAAGAGAGTTCCTTACTGCCTTTCGAAAGCCTTTCGCTTCTTGATCGCTGTCAGAATCGAAGTCTGATGAGGAGGAATGCTCAGGCGATGGAATAAGTCCATATGAGCTGGAAACAATAGCTTTGCCCTTCGATGTATCTTTAACAAAAGGTTCCTCGGGGTCCTCAACAACATCCTGAATTGCTCTATTCAAAGAATCAGTCGCAACGTCAATTTATGCAACTTGAAGAGCAAGAGGGGACTCAACTACTAGATCATTTGGGGCATCTGTCATTTCAGCATCTGGAATTGAAGTATTGAATTTAAGCGTCTGCAATAGTAGGAGTCTCATCCACTTGTAATTCTGCAATCTCCACAAATGAAGAAGGTCTTTCAATAGGAATGACCCAAATTGGGCCAATCGCTTCAAAAAGATGCCTCGCACTAAGGTAAAATGATCTCAGGATAAAGAATAGGCCGTCTTCACGCTCTTTGGTACTAAATGCTAAGTCAGCGTCATTCGGGATCACTACACCAGATGTGTAAGAATTGACGAAGTCCATCAAGAAAAGCATCAGCGCTTGAGCTAGCTCTTGATCCACTGGCCCAATAAGAGAAATGATCTGGGCCACTCGGATGTTTTGCATTAAGATAGGATGAAGATTGTAGCCATGGAAATCACTAAAACCAAAGTGATGGTTGTAGGTGATATCCAGCGATTGAGCATTTTCAACAATCACTCTTCTGTCTCTGTGAAATTTTGCATGATCATCAGTTAAACGTATATGCGCTTCATTGGGCCTTGGCGTGTCATCGTGCTTGCTGGTGGAGGCATCTTCATTTAAGTCTAGATGGATAGGCTGAACAAAATCTTGAATTAGATGAAAAACATAGCGTTCTCCTTGACTGATCTGAGAAAGCTCATGTCTAATATAGCGTTCCATGCCTTGTCTAGAATAAGGTAGTCCATTCACATCTCCCACTAGCGATTCCGGCCTTTGAAGCAGAAACGAAGCGTAACCATGACGCCTGTACTCAATTCCATAGTTGAAGAGAAAAAGATACTTGAGCATCTCTTCAATCGTATGATAGTGCAGTACAAAATCCTCTGCCCATCTGGATGTGTCCAGTATCCAGCATCTTCCGACTTGCTCAGCCACATCTTTATCTTTCTTGGCCTCGAGTAACTTCTTAAATCTTTCCTTTTCAACATCGAAGTTATCGGCCCAGACTCTGACAAGATACTCTCGAGCTTCATCTTCAACCCAATTGTTAATTGGATTGGGGTGTTCTCTGAACATTGTACCCTTTCCTTTTCATAATCCCAGGGGTTTTGGAGAAGACTTGTTAGCGGCAGAATGGACGACTTTTGGTAGGGCAGAATAACCCATTGGATTCAACTGTTCTTCATCGGGGTTCTTTTCCCAATTGCCCATATGAGGATTCCTGATTTGGACATGAGTGCGGCGAAATGAAAAATTACCTTCAAAACTGCGACCAACTTCTTGAAAGCGGTTGCTCTCAAACTCTGCCAAATCACTAACAGGAGTCTCCAAATACTCATGATGAGCATTGATCTCCTTCTTGGACTTGAGACCTAGCGTTGCTAGCTTCTCGAAAACTTCTAACTTCTGAGCGTCAGAAAGAGCAGGATTGTGGAGTGATGTTTGAAAAGTTAACTCCATCGCAATCATCTGCCAAATGGTGGTTTGTCTCCAAGCATAAGAGTACTATAGGCTTTTATCATAGCCTCTTGGAAAGAAATTCACCGCAGGAGGAGGAAGACCAGTTGGGGTAGGGATTATCGGGGCCACTTCTATCGACCACTCAACATCTACAGTCGTTTCCCTAGCTGGAGAGATCTCAGCGCCCGGAAGGATAGTATCAACTTCTTTAGTGATTTCCACCATGGTTGATAGATCAATGTCCAACTCTAGTTCAACCTCGGGAGGGGGAGATGCATCAGCCTTTGAAAATCTTTGAGCTGATACATGCAAGCGTTTGAGAAAAAAGAAAAATTTTTACTAAGTAGAAATTTGAGATTTAAAAGACAGAAACGCTTACCCTGAGGACAATCTTGGACTATATCAGTCGCTTAATCTTTGGAAATATTTGGTTCCATTGCCTCAGGCTCCAAAGCTTCTTCATCATCATCTAAATTGAAGAAAATAGTGAGGGGAGCAGCAAGAATAGGAATTTTGCATTTTTCTAAAATATTAAGAACATTTTGAATCACTGCTTCACTACGAGTTGAAAATTTATCCTAGCGTTAGGGAAAAATAACAAACGAGGAAAGGATAATGTATATTGTTTATCACAAGTACTTACCCTAATAGCGAATAAAATCCTATAAAGGAGTAGTAGCTTCAGGCTCTGGAATAGATGCAGGAGGAAGAGGAGGAGTAGGGGCACTCACTGGTTCTTCAAGCTCTGGCTCTGCTGGAGCGCTTGTTGATCCCCTTCGAGTAGACTATGGTGTGTGTTTACGAACAAGCGACACTTTCTCTTTTTCTGCTTCTTCGTCAACCTCGGGAATAAAAAAAAATGCTGGAGGAAAAGAAGGAGATTTTGGAGACGTAGAGGGAGAAGGTGATTTATTTTTTGTCTCCTTCTTCTTCTTTTGTTCTTCACTGGCTTGGATAGCTTAGCGTCCTTCTTGGCAACTTTCCTTTTTGGTCGCTTGACCACCACTTCTTCTTCTGGTTCATCTGATGAGGAAGTCGCTTTCTCCTCATCATCAGCATGAATTATTCCTTCAGCAAGGAGTCGCTCACGCTCCTCCTTGGGAACCGCTGCACCACCACGTCCTTTTGGGTTGAGCAGTGCACTAATCATTTTCTTAGCGTAAAACTTAAGCACAGGGACTTTAGATCCCTTAGAATTGGCGTATCTACTAGCTCTTAAAATATGACTTAACAAAATCCCTTAGGGCTTAGGATTCACAGACTTTTGCATTGGTGCTTTGAAGCGATTAAACACATACAAAGCCCAATTGATTTTTAGTTTGGTCAAAATGGCTATCATCATCTTGTATTGAAAGTGGGAATCTTATCAAACGAGCCCTTGCGGCATTCCACCATCTTCGCGCATATGTCTGCAAGAATGACAACTCGCCTTTCATGTCATTCTTCTTGAAATTCGATTCATACGTTGCGACGATAGCATCTCTCCGGACTCTTTCCCAGATCTTTGTAGCATCTCCCGAAGTAACTTCCTTGACTTCTCCACCATCAGTGGGCCATTGTAACAAAGTAGCTAGCAGTTGGGCAGTAAGAACCAAAGGGGTTACATCAAAAGGGAAATAACATGAAATTGAGTTGCCATTGTCAGAAATGACAACATGCTCAAAGAAATATTTAACCTCATCTTCATGAATTAGAGAATGAGAGGTGAGAAAGGTTCTTAAACAAGATTCTTCAATGAGAGAAAGAATGGCTCTCATCGGGAAGTGTTGATTCTCAAGAAGGTATTCCCAGTTGACCAGGAATCCAGCATTATAACCCATAGGTTTTTCTGCTTTGGGTTTGGAGGTGTTTCCAGCATCAGATTTTGAAGAGTTTGAGGACTTTGGTGGTGCCAGTGATAAAAGGTGTTAAGCTTTTTGAGAGAGTTGAAAGAAAGACTTTGTGCCTTAGAGAATTTTTACAGCAAGAAAAATATGAGAGTGATAAAGTTTTTTTGTAAAAATTTGAAGAGTTTAAATAGAATGGGCAAAAGTAACTCTTCAATCGCTCGATACATGCCACGTGTAAATGCAGTCAATCAAGAAATGAACAACATTGAATCTGAGCCGTTTAATCATAAAGACGTATTTGAAAAGGGGCAATAAATTAGGATAACTGCTGTAAAATATAAAATTTGAATTCCGCAGTTACTTTTCAAAAATGTTTGAAATTTTTGAAAATTTTCAGCGTGAATTGCACACGCCTGTTGGTACACTGACACGTACCCAGACATGTGCATTTGCTGAACCGCCTATTTTGAGATAGGTTTAATGAACTGTTAGTTTGATTTGATAGGAGTGCATGGACAGTTGTTAAAATCTTATCTGTTGGACTTATCCACACACTACCTTTTAGTTGATGAAAACAATGTATGATTTTTAGAGAAAGTTACTTAGCGTTAAAGTGAGAATATTCTTAACGCTGAAGTCTTGTTTTAGAATAGAAACAATTGAATCGCTTTTAAAGTAATATCATTTTTGTTTTATTAGCGATCAATCTGTCACGCATAAAGATAAACGCTAATGATCAATGCATAAAATTTTTGAAAGTCATTTTTGATCATTGTCGCTTATTAATTAGAATAAGTACAATTTTAAAGTTCCCCCTAAAATTGATAACTTATTTCAATTTTGAAATCGCTTTAGACATTATAATAATGTGGATTCCCCCTAAATTATATGCCTATAAAATATGATGCTTCATGATTAAGCGTTTAAATCAATCATACCTAATTCACTTCTCAAAGTGAGAAGACGTTGTTTGTTGAGCGCTTTGGTGAAGATATCTGCCAATTGTTTGTCATTTCCAATGAAATGCAAGGCATGTTCACGCAAGAAATGGAAGCGAATGTCAATGTGTTTAGTTCTAGAATGAAGGACTGAGTTTTGGGTCATAGCTAAAGCACTTTGGTTATCACAATGGATAGGGGTAGGACCTAAGAGGGTTCCATAATCTTTAAGTTGTTGCCTCATCCAAAGAATTTGTGCACAACAGCTTCCAGCGACTACATACTCGGCTTCAGCGGTAGAAGTCGCTATGGATTGTTGTTTCTTACTATGCCACGAAGCCAATGTATCACCTAGAAATTGACATGTACCACCAGTACTTTTTCTATCTATTTTGCATCCTGCAAAATCTGTGTCTGAATAACCAATTAGTTCAAAAGGAGAGTCTCTTAGATACCACAAGCCCACATTTTGTGTGCCTTTTAGGTATTTAAGGATTCTCTTAGTAGCAATTAAGAGTGACTCTCTAAGATCAACTTGAAAGCGACACATGCATACCGAAAACATAATATCAGGTCTACTAGCAGTAAGATAAAGAAGTGATCAAGTGATACCTCTATAGTTAGTGGTATCAATTTTCTTCCCATTTTCATCTTTATCTAACTTAAGCGTTTGGCTTAGCAAAATTTTTGAAAATGATGCATTTTCCATACCAAATTTCTTAATCATATCTCTTGTATATTTAACTTGGTTTATAAATATGCCATTAGGGAGTTGTTTAAGTTGTAATCCTAAGAAGAAAGTTAATTCACCCATCATGCTCATTTCAAATTGATCTTGTATCATTTTCGAAAATTTCTCACACAATCGCTTATTAGTAGATCCGAAAATAATATCATCAACATAAATTAGGACTAAGAGAATATCTTCATTATGGGTAATTTTAAATAACGTTGTATCAATGCTGCTTTTTGAAAAGCCTTTACCTATAAGGAAGATAGAGAGAGTGTTATACCATGCTCTTGGTGCTTGTTTAAGGCCATAGAGTGCCTTATCCAATTTGTAGACCATACTTTTGCCATGGTTGTTGATGAATCCTAAGGGTTGCTCCACATATTCCTCTTCTTGGAGTTTACCATTCAGGAAAGCACTCTTCACGTCCATTTGATACACTATAAATTTGTTGAATGCGGCAAATGCTAGGAATATCCGAATCACTTCAAGATGGGCTATTGGGGCATAAGTTTCATCAAAGTTAATTCCCTCTTCTTGACAATAACCCTGAGCGACTAATCTAGCTTTGTTTCTTACAACAATACCATCTTCATCTATTTTGTTCCTGAAAACCCATCTAGTCCCAATAACTCCTTGGTGAGTTGGCCTGGGAACTAGCGTCCAAACCTTATTATGCTCAAATTGGTTAATGTTAGGAATTTCATATTAGATGTTTTGATGATGACAAATAAGACTTCCTGTTAGACCCCGAAAAGTGTAAAAGCTTTCATAGAATGTTATGTATAAGTACCTGAAAGCTTATTTATCTTAGGCTTATAGTATTTATCTTTGTAGAACTCTTTAGACTAAGTATGTGACACTAAATCACTTAGGAAAATTCTGGGTGAGTCTACCAAGTGATGAAGGTAAAGATCAAGCGTCTGAAGCTACAATGGATAAAGATATCTTGAAGCGTCCGTCAAACGCTTTAAGGATTATCCTAGTGCTCAAACTACGAATGGATAACTCAGGCCGAATACTCAACATCAAGTGAAATGACGGAATTCTCAGTGAGACCATCAAGACAAGATTGAAGAGTAAGCGTCTGAAATAAAGAAAAGAAAGTCAGGATCAGTCCAAGCGTCTGTCCAATACACGAGAATAACTATTCTCTTCAGCAAGCGTCCAAAAAGGTTAAACCAACACAACCTACAAAGAACGTAACCTGAAAAACTCAAACCCAAAATCATCCAAAGACTTAAAAATGCATGAATCAAACGGACGAATTATTTCCAACGGAAATAAGACAAGATGCATTAAAAGTCGGATAAGTGCTATTAAAATATAAGCACTATAACTTATGGGCAAGCCATATCTTTGACCTAGACTGTCAGATTTATGAAACCAAGACCATGCCTAACCAATTAAATATACCCAAAGTTAGAAATGTCTGAACTCAAGGAATGTTTGGGGAAACGAGACTCCAACCGTGTCAAACGGACAAAAACCACCAATACCTTATAAATAGCTTTTTCAACAAACAAGTAAACTGACACACAAAAAATACCTACCTTGTTGAAAGAAAAGCTTACTAAAAATCATAGCCAAATATCCATATAAGCTTTTCACAAATATTCCAGAGACAGTCACCCATATCTCAAATCTCTTTTTAAGAAGAACCTATACTACCATTGAGGTATCCCCAAGTTGTTTGAACTTTCCAAAAACAAACAAACCCGTGACCAAAACCATCAACACCTTTCATCTGAGTGAGAAAGCTGGTTAACTTGCAAGCAATATTTTTGTGTAAAAGAAGCTTGTTGAAGTTGATCTCTATTGGAGCTGAAATCTGTGTGACCAAGGAGTTCCGAGATCAAGAGTAACTTGCACCATTTCTGAGTGAAAGAAGCAAGGGGATAGAAGGTCTTTAGTGGAGCTGAAATCTGTGTGACCAAGGAGTTCCGAGATCATATCCAATCTTCCTCTATCTTGTAGAAGTCTCTGTGTGACTCTTCGATAATCATCATAGTGGAAAACCTCCCTGATAAAAGGAGAAGAAGGACGTAGCTGGGATTACATCACCCAGTGAACCTTACAAATATCTTGTGTCATTTACCTTTTTAAGCATTCATTGTGTTACTGCTTTACTATTCATACTGCATACATTCTGATAAAGTCTTAAAACAACTAAGCGACTACATTCGATTAATTAACCGAACGCTAAGCTATAAAATACTTCCGCTGTGCTAACTCTGATTTAGTGATTAAACTCTGCCCTACTTTGGTAAGCGTTGAAATCACCGAGTCTAAGTTAACGTTTCTCAAGCGCCACATCCAGCGCTTAAACTTGTCAAGCGTTCAAATACTTCAAAGTGATACGAATTTTTAAGAAGTCAAAAAAAAGACTTCAGGGTCTATTCAACCCCCCCTTCTAGACCCTTTCGTATACCACTTGGGACCAACAAGTGGTATCAGAGCGGTTGAAGTTGAAACCTAAGCGTTTCCAAGCGTAACTGCTTGTTCAGATCCATTTTTTTTATATAGTCGCTTTAAAATTACTTTAATTTCTTCATGGCATTCTCTAAAGTTCCCAAGTTGACCGAGTCAAATTATGACTCTTGGAAGGTCAAAGCATTTACTTATTTGTGTTCATGTGACGATGAAATGTGTGATATCATTTCAGATGGGCCAATCAAAATATACAAAGTTATCACCAGAGCGCCCGAAGCCACAGGAGAAACACCTTACGGTTATGTGGAGAAGCCCAAACAAGAATGGTCCACCGATGAGCGTCGACGAGCAAATCTAGACAATGTCGGTCGGAATGCATTATACACAGCCATTGGTGACAACGACAACTTATTCAACAAAGTCAAATCATGCAATACAACTAAAGAAATTTGGGATAAGTTGGCTACTATTTGTGGTGGCTCAGCACAAATAAAGGAAAAAAAATTATCAATTGCCAAAGAAAAATTCAACGGCTTCAAGATGCTACCTAATGAGACGCTAGAGCAATTAGACATGAGGTTTACAGCCCTTGTCACTGAACTAACATCTCTGGGTATGGAGCTACAGAATCGAGAAACAGTGGTCAAAATCTTTAGGACTTTTCCAAGCAGATTCCTAATGAAAACAACTGCAATGAGAGAATCAAACAATCTGGACAGCCTAACTCCAGAAGATGCTTTTTCAGAACTCAAAGCATTTGAGTTTGAGCTAAATTCGGCCAGTGATGCAGTAAGTAATCCAGTGATCGAATCTGGAGCGCTAATGGCATCAATCAAAGGAAAATCTATCAAAGAAAAAGGCTCGGATATAAGTGAGGAAGAAGAACTGGCGCTTCTAAATAGATTCAGGAAATTCCTGAAATATGAAAAGAAGGGAAACAGTCCTAAGCACCCAGGACAAAGTTCATATCAAGCGCTTCCTCAAATACAACCACAATATCAAGCGCCTCACTATCCTGCGCCCTCCTCCCTAGCGCCAATTCAATATCAAACTCCTTCTCAGCAAGATCTCTCAGCGCCTGCAGCGTTAAACCAACGATCCACAAGATTAACAAACGAACAAAAGATGAAGACCAATCTTTGTTACAACTGCAGGAGACCAGGGCATTTCCAAATTAATTGCCCATATCCAAATGTGTCTAAACCTACAAAGCAAGATCACACGGATAGAAACCAATTCAGGAGCAACCTGAGACAACAAGGCTTGCTAGCAGAATCAGAACCTCTCTATACGCCTGAAGAGGACTTGGAATCATCAGATGAAAGCAGCGATGATGAACCATCAAAGGACTCAGCATTCATTTGTCTCATGGCAAGAGAAAATGAAGCATCTAACGACTTACCATCTGAGGTAACCACTGATCTGTATCATCCTCTCTCTTATGATGAATTACTTGACAAAGTAAAGGAATATTATAAAGATTGTCAAGATGCCACCCAATTATTCCAAAATCACCATCGTATTATTTCAGCACTCAGAAGTGATAACTTAACGCTCAAAGCAGAGTTGCAAATTCAGCAACAGTGCATTGAGAAAAACCAATCACTCGAGAGTGAAATTACTCAGCTAAAAGGTGATCTTGATATAATAGTCAAAAGAGAAGCTGAAATGGTCGCTAAACTTGCCAAATCAGAGCAGCTCATCTCTTCATTATCGAAAGCGTCTAGAACGCTAGATAATGTGACTAAAGTAACCAGGGCATTTGGTGAAAAGACCGGTCTAGGTTTTGATAAATTCAGTTATAAAGCCAAAGCGTCCAATGTTACAACAATCAACAAAGGAAAAGGTGTAATCTTTGTTGAAGAAAGTTCAATCAGACAAACGCTGAATGAATCAACAAATACTGGTACAAAAGCTAATGATAAAGTCAACACTGACTCAGGCAAAGGAAAGACCAAAGCGAATGTCTCACAAAAGAAAATATATCCAAACGCTCAAAAAGCTAAGGAGATATTTCCTGCCAGTGAATCAAACGTTAAGCGTCCCGCACCAAAAGTGCATCCTAAGCCAGTACCAAACAAAATCAAACGTCTATATCCAAAACAATCCAGTTCATATTATCAACACTATGATAATTATGATTACGATTATGATTATTACTATAATCAAGGATATTTCTATACATCTAGAAAAAGTATGCAACTCAAAACGAAAACCAAGAAGGCCAATCTTTCTCCCATAGTGAAGACAAGGCAAATATGGGTTCCGAAAAATCTAATTCACGTCACTAACAAAGAAGGACCCAAAACAAAATGGGTACCTAAAGGAAATTAGATCTGCCCTTTTGAATGCAGGTACCTAGAGCCAACACCGACGCTTCAGTATGGTACATAGATAGTGGATCATCGAGACACATGACTGGATCAAAGGATCTCTTGATCAACTATTGTGCAACCAATGGTCCTCAAGTTATATTCGGTGATAATTCTAAAGGTAAAACTAAAGGTATAGGTATCATGCATAGGGGGAACATCATGATCAATGATGTATACTATGTTGAGGGTCTTAAACATAATCTCCTAAGCATAAGTCAATTCTGTGATAAAGGCTTTGAAATTAAATTTTCTAGTGACTTGTGCGAGATAATCGATGTTAAGACAGGATCTACTAAATTAAAAGGAAGAAGAACCAACAATGTATACTTAGTAGATTGGGATTCAACATTAGATAACAACCCTACATGTTTCGTAGCTAAGAATCAAAACGAATTAGGTTGGTTATGGCACAGAAAAATGAATCACCTCAATTTCAAAACAATCTCTCAATTAATATCTCTAAATCTCGTAGAGGGATTACCTAAAGGTTCCTTTAATAAAGATCGCTTATGTGATGCCTGTCAAATGGGTAAACAAGTTAAATCATCTTTTAAGAAGAAGCTTCATCTATCGACCTCTCGAATACTTGAATTACTACATTTAGATTTGTTTGGTCCTATTCAAATCATGAGCGTTAGTGGTAAAAAGTATTCACTAGTAATAGTTGATGATTTTTCACGCTATACATGGGTAGAATTTCTAGCATCTAAAGATGAAACTAGTGCCAAGCTCACCTCTCTAATTCGTCAACTACAAAACTCAAAAGATCTAAAAGTAACAAGAATTAGAAGTGATAGAGGAACTGAATTTACTAACCATATTGTTGAGAAATTTTGTAAAGACTTTGGAATACTTCATGAGTATTCAGCACCTAGAACACCTCAACAAAATGGAGTTGCTGAACGACGGAACAGAACGCTTAAAGAAGCCGCTAGGACTATGTTAGCCGAGTCTAAGCTGCCTCAAAGGTTGTGGGCCGAAGCTATCAACACTGCTTGCTACACTCAGAACCGGTGTATGATCAACAAGCAACATGAAAAGACTCCATATGAGTTATGGAAGGGACGTAAGCCGAATGTTTCATACTTTCATGTATTTGGTTCAAAATGTTTCATTCATAACAATGGTTCCCAAAGCCTAAAGACATTTGATCCTAAAGCAGATGAAGGAATCTTTCTAGGTTACGCCAAAAATGGAAAGAGCTTTCGCATCTTAAATAAGGTCAAATCGAAGGTTGAAGAATCCATTCATGTTGTGTTTGATGATGCTAACCAAGAACCGAGTAAGGTTAATATTAATGATGCAGGAATTGAAGATTTATCTCAACAAGCGTCACAAATCAATCTGTGTGATGATAGTGATATTGATGAAGATAATGAAATCATTGTACCTAATCCTAAGACTACTCGTAAAGACATCAACGATGACATTGCAAGAAACGCTGATGATCATGAAGGGAATGTTCATCAAGAGCAAATTCAAACTATAAACACTGAAGCGCCTACGCAAGGAATTGGTCAAGCGCCTGCACAGTTTAATCAAACGTTAGATCAATCTCTTAACTTGTTCCAACCAGACAGAAAATGGGTCAGAGACCATCCACCAGAACTAATTATTGGAGATATTGGAGCACCCGTTAGAACAAGAGCCGCTACAATAAATGAGGCCATGTTTGCAAGCTTCCTATCTCAAATGGAACCAAAGAAAGTGGATGAAGCGCTTAACGATCCAAGTTGGATAGAAGCCATGCAAGAAGAGCTAAACCAATTTGAAAGAAATGAGGTATGGACGCTAGTACCAAGACCAACCCACCAAGGGGTCATTGGAACTAGATGGGTCTATAGAAACAAAATGGATGAGAATGGGATTGTGATTAGAAACAAAGCCAGACTCGTAGCTCAGGGATACTGTCAAGAAGAGGGCATCGACTTTGATGAAACATACGCTCCAGTTGCCCGTCTTGAAGCAATCCGCATGTTTCTAGCGTTTGCAGCATTTAACAAATTTACAATGTATCAAATGGACGTAAAGAGTGCATTTCTGAATGGTAAACTCCAAGAAGAAGTATATGTGGAGCAACCACCAGGATTCATCAACAACCATGGGAAAAGCATGGTTTATAAATTGGACAAGGCACTCTATGGTCTTAAACAAGCACCACGAGCATGGTATGACACTCTTTCTATCTTCCTTATAGGTAAAGGCTTTTCAAAAGGCAGCGTTGACACAACGTTATTCAAAATTACCCATAATGGAGATATTCTCCTAGTTCAAATTTATGTTGATGATATTATATTTGGATCTACCAATAAGCGTCTATGTGAGAAATTTTCGAAGATGATGCAAGATCAATTTGAAATGAGCATGATGGGTGAATTAACTTTCTTCCTAGGATTACAAGTTAAACAACTCCCTAATGGCATATTCATAAATCAAACTAAATATACTAGAGATATGATCAAGAAATTTGGTATGGAAAATGCATCACCTTCAAAAATTCCAATGAGCCAAACGCTTAAGCTAGATAGAGATGATAATGGAAAGAAAATTGATATCACTAACTATAGAGGTATTATTGGATCACTTCTTTATCTTACAGCTAGTAGACCTGATATTATGTTCTCAGTATGCATGTGTGCACGATTTCAAGCTGATCCTAGAGAATCACACTTAATTGCTGCTAAAAGGATCCTTAAGTACCTAAAAGGCACACAAAATGTGGGCTTATGGTATCCTAGGGATTCTCCTTTTGAACTAATTGGTTATTCAGATGCAGATTTTGCAGGATGCAAAATAGATAGAAAAAGTACTAGTGGAACATGTCAATTTCTAGGTGATAGACTAATTTCATGGCATAGTAAGAAGCAACAGTCCATCGCTACTTCCACCGCTGAAGCTGAGTATGTAGCCGCTGGAAGCTGTTGTGCACAGATCCTTTGGATGAGGCAACAACTTAGAGATTATGGAATAATCCTAGATCCAACTCCTATCCATTGTGACAATCAAAGCGCCTTAGCAATGACTCAAAATCCAGTTCTTCACTCTAGAACCAAACACATTGACATTCGCTATCACTTTCTACGTGACCACGTTCAAAAGAAAGATATCTCCATGCACTTCATTGGTACAGAAAAGCAACTGGCAGATATCTTCACCAAAGCGCTTAACGAACAACGTTTTCTCACTTTAAGAAGTGAACTAGGTATGATTGATCTAAATGCTTAATCATTCGAAACATCATACTTTTGTTAGGCATGAAATTTAGGGGGAATTCACTGTATGTTATGTAATTTATGGGGAACCTACATAGGGGGAACCTTAAAAGAGCTAACTATACCTAAGTGAATATGACCAAAAATGTTTTCCCTTGCATCGGTCATACGCACTTAGCACCATACACTTAAATCCTTTTGACGCTTATTACACAAATCTGTCTTAGCGTCTGCACTTCTTTCAAAATAAACTAAACGCTTAGCTTTATTCCCGGCTAAAGCAGCTTAGTAAAAGGACCCTTTAAAAGCAAGCGTACATTACCCTACGCTAAAACGAGAAAGTGGATTAGTCAATCAATGCAATTAATGCTGACTTGACATTCCTCACCCTTCGCTCAAGAAAACCCATGGGTACTCATCACGTTTTTCAAAGATGGTTCAGCACATGTACACGTGTCAGTACAATTACCATGTATCTTAGACGAATACAACCAGCGCTGAATATTTTAAACCAAAAGTAAAACACTACTACCAAGACATAATGATAAGTACTGGGAAACTGTGTCCTCATATACACCCTGAAAGGAATAATTCTATATGTTACAATGACCGCTAAAGCACAAAATGTTCCTTGAAAGAGACCCTCAAGATTCTTAAGCGTCCACATAACACTGAATTGTTTCAAGCGTCATTCTGAATAGGTCCGGACGCTTTAACAAATTTTTGGCGGGCATTTGAATAGTTGTTCAAAATTATGATTCCCGAACAGTTTTCATAAAGAACGTATCCGCTTTTCATGGGCACACGTATCACTCTCAGTATATCAAAAGTCTCTGTTTCAAACTTTTAATCGGACTTCAAAGTAGTATATGTGGCAGTTACTAAAAGAAACCGTGCCTATTTAATCTAAATTCACGTCCACAGTTATATTTTAATGGCTGAGATTTATATTCCTCCACGTGTCAACATCTCAAACTTCAAACACACAGAACATTCAAATTGAAGTATCTCAAAAACACACTTTCTGCAGAACACAAACACTCTTATACTCTATTATATTCGTGCAAGAAAAATTCTCTCTCTTTTTCAAAAACAAAAATTTTCATTCGTAATCTCTGTCTACTTCTCACTAATGGCACCCAAGAAAGCTACTGCTGGAACCACTGAAGTTGTTGTTAAGGTCACTGAAGGCCTTATAGTTGATTGGAAGTTTCTCTATGAAAACCCCCAAATTGATTTAACGGAAATGATGGATTCTGTAGCAGAGGCTGGGCTTCAGAAATTTCTCACAAAATACTCGTATATGTTTCCTGAAGAACTAGAATTCTTCTGGAGAAATGCTCGACTGTCTGACGATGAGACTTCCATCACTTGTTTGTTTCCTGTCTCCAAGAAGGAATCAAAGACGTTCACTCTCTCTGCGGCCTCTATTGCCCAGAATTTCTCTCTACCTAATGCTGGAGCCACTTTAGACACTATCACTGAAGAACAAATTCAAGAAGTCTGGACTCAGATTAGCGCTTACGATGATGTTCCATACAAACCATACTTTGAGAAGAAAGATATAGTGAACAGGTATCGAGTCTTGGCTGATTTCTGCAGTAAAAACATAGAATGCAGAGTGGGAACCTTCGACAAAATCAACCCAACCCAGTTCCAGATGATGACTGCCATCCTACTCAAGATAAAAATCAACTGGAGCGCCTATATATTCAGCAGGTTCAGAGACAGTCTACGCACTTCAAACAGACCTTATGGTCTAGTTTTAAGTGATCTACTTTTTCGAGCAGAGTGCACCTCTTCAGCAGGAGTCACCGTGGCCAAGCATAAGTTCTATGGGCCAAGAATCATCAATAATCTCTTCAATCCACCCAAAGTTGGAGGTGCTGCTAAGCCTCTCTCTGAGCGCCAAGTTGTCCGAGCAGCGTCAGATGAGGAGGCTGAGCGTCCAGATCAGGAGAAAGCCAAACGTAATGTGAAGCGTCCCACTGTCACAAAGAAACGGGCTCCTCGAAAGCCCAAGGCTCAACCTATCAAAAACGATGAAGATGACGAGGATTCTATACCCCTCATTAGTCGAAAAGATCTGGAAAAGGTTCTCAAAAATATTGACTTTGAAGAACCTGCAGTTCCACAGACTCAAGCGTTCCCCGCCGAAGGTATAAATGTGAAGCGTATCTTCAAGAGACGTAAGCGTCCAACTGCTGCCATCTCTTCTGAGGCTACACAAAGAGATCAAGCCACAGCTGCTGTCCCGATATCATCCTTCGAAACACCAGTTGATGTCCATCTGGATGTTGATATGGCCCACATTGTGGCCATCGCACATGAAGCTGCCATCGAATCTACAAATCTCGAGCCTGATGAACCTGAAATCCCAAGGGCTCAACCATTGCTTGCCTTACCTAGTACAACAGAGGCACGCTCAACCATTGCTTCCCAAGGTCAGAGCGATGCTAACGACGTTGTGATTCATCGACATTTCTTCAAGCTGGATCCCTTAAAGACTATCGATCACTCAGTCGATTATTTGCCTCCAGCGCCCACAGAGACCTTCATACCTGCAGGATACAATGAAGAAAGTCTTATCAATGCCGAAAATGATATCGCCAAACTCATAAAGTTTGATCTGGCTGTACGCAACACTCTCTTCAACACCGCCTCAACCCCAGCTGATGAAGCTTACTACACAGCTCTTGAACTCGGGAAGACTCCCAAACACATCCCGGCTTCCGTAACTCTCCAAGCACAGTAGCAAGGAGGCAAGACTCCTAGAGCTGATGTTGATTTAGCTTATTATCTGGACTGTGGGACCAGCAAACCCACTGGCTTCGCTCTCAGAGACTACAACATCAGAGTCTATGAGCGTCAGGATAAGCTTGTGAATCCAACGGAAGGGCTACTAAACAGAGAAGGCTACTCTCACTTCCCCACACTGGTCAAAAGCAGGGAAAACAAGCGCTCAGCTAACCCTCTCCTCCTGTGGAAGAATAAAGGAGTACATGCCGGTGAGCGTCCAGCTTCCCTTACCGAGATAATTCAACTTGAAACCGATGCATACTTTGACTGCGTCTGGAACGCTAACTACCAACCAGACATGTATCGTTTTGAATCCATCTGTGATATTCATCACCAAGGATTTCGTGCTATACTTAATGCAGGAACTGAGTATTGTATGACTGAGATAAGATGGGCTGAAGCTTACATGGGTGACACGTATAAATTTGAAGACTTGGTTAGTGCTCCCCATCTGTTCAGAATCGGGATGCATGATAAAAAGACCAAATTTGCACGCTACATGCTAACGCAGCGCCAACATCGACTTGGACCCGTTCTGAAGCTGCCTCTGATCCGCCATCAACCTGAACACCGCTTAAGACAAGCGTTGCACAAACTGGCCAGCTCTTCTCTACGCTTTGCTGATCAAGCGTTCACCAGCGGTTCCTCTCCCCTGTCCTGTCTGAACTGCACCCCTAGCCACTGTGAAGACAACTTTTCTTTCATGATGGCAATTATGCCTCCAGTTTCCCTATTCGACAAAATCTTCACAGAAAATCTGCGACAATGGAATGGCTCTCGGATCAATCTTTTCAGAGGATATCCACTTCTTCCGTCTATTCGACAAGAAGTCTTTAGTCACTATGATTTTGTTTCATCGCTGCTAGAAAGATCTCAAGCGCTTGCTTCAGCCATCTACCCATACTTGGAAGAGTATTACCGGCTCCACGTTCCCGACTCTCGGAAACCGAAGACTCTCCCAACAGATCGGCTAATTGGCTTCTCACAACACTACTGCCCAGATGCCCTATTCTCCATCTGCCAAGCGCCCTCCAAAATCTTTCCCACTCATGTGCTGGATATCCTCGGGCCAATGTATATCAGGGCCCTGGATAGTCCTATCAGAACGTTCATTCAAGGTACTTATCTCCCCACTCTACATTTGAATGAACTTCTACAGACTGCTACGTATCCATATGCAGATGAGCCGTTTGCCAGCTTGGACTTTCGGTTTACGGACTTTAGCCGTATAGAATCAGAATTTACTGCAGCACCAGCTGACACGTTACCTGCTCCTGAGCGCTTATTAGAATTACCTCAAGCGCCTCATTCCCCCAGTCCAACTGAATCCGACTCTACTGCATCCACCGAGTCCAACACTGCCCCAGAGCTTCGAGGAACAGTATTTGATCCTACTTATCAAGTACCTATTGAATCTCTCAAACACACATCTCGTTTTAAGCCTCGAGTCAGCACTGCACTTCCTGACGCTCAACCGTCCATGACTGAATGCCTCACTCAAATACAGCAACTATCTACCGCTACTCAGGCAAGTCATGTGGCTTTAACCAATGATCTACAAGACCGGTTCACGGCTCTAGAGACCTCTCTCACAGACGCTAATCACGCTCAACTCCTGGTCATGAAAGAACATTTCGACCAGCGTCTAACCACTCTTGAGGCCTCTGTCGCTCAGATTGCTACTCAAGTCAGTCTTCTTACTCAGCATTTCATCCAGACTGATGATGGCAATAAGGGGGAAAAGAAGGGAGAAAAGAGGAAATCGTCAACATCTAAAGATCAAGTTCCTCCTCCACCATCCAAGCGTCAACACATTGATACTTCTCTCACACTGAGTACAGAACCAAGGTATCCCTATCCCTCTTGGGTAACTACATCGGTTGAAGCATCCAATAAGAAAGAAGAAACTCCCAGAGTGCTCTATCCAACTCTTCCATTGCCTTCAAGAGCACTGCTTGAACAGTTTGACATTCCTCTTCTCAGAGCATCAATACCAGAACCATCTGATCCAGCAGTATTAGCCTTAAAAAGAAAAATGTCGGACTTCGACCAAACCTTCAGAATTTGCCTACGATACATGGGCATCAGTCCAGAGGAATGGGATAAACACTTCATTGCCTTTAAGGCACGACAAGTTCAAGAAAACAAGCACATAATCAGTAAAGATCATGCTGCAATGATGACGTTAGAAGATCAGATAATTGAAGCAATCCGTGCTGAAATGACTAAGAGATACAAGATCAAGCCACGATCTTGATTTTTTTTGTGCTCCTCTCTTTTTAGTTGTAAAATGCCTGTACTATGAAATATATATATAAAATGCATTTTACAGCTGAAACATCTCGTTAAAGCTCAAACTAACTCACTAACTTACGCTAACCTTCACTTTAGGTATCTAACGCTTGAACTAAATAAGTATTGCCATCATCAAAAAGGGGGAAATTGTTAGGAATTTCATATTAGATGTTTTGATGATGACAAATAGGACTTCCTGTTAGACCCCGAAAAGTGTAAAAGCTTTCATAAAATGTTATGTATAAGTACCTGAAAGCTTATTTATCTTAGGCTTATAGTATTTATCTTTGTAGAACTCTTTAGACTAAGTATGTGACACTAAATCACTTAGGAAAATTCTGGGTGAGTCTACCAAGTGATGAAGGTAAAGATCAAGCGTCTGAAGCTACAATGGATAAAGATATCTTGAAGCGTCCGTCAAACGCTTTAAGGATTATCCCAGTGCTCAAACTACGAATGGATAACTCAGGCCGAATACTCAACATCAAGTGAAATGACGGAATTCTCAGTGAGACCATCAAGACAAGATTGAAGAGTAAGCGTCTGAAATAAAGAAAAGAAAGTCAGGATCAGTCCAAGCGTCTGTCCAATACACGAGAATAACTATTCTCTTCAGCAAGCGTCCAAAAAGGTTAAACCAACACAACCTACAAAGAACGTAACCTGAAAAACTCAAACCCAAAATCATCCAAAGACTTAAAAATGCATGAATCAAATGGACGAATTATTTCCAACGGAAATAAGACAAGATGCATTAAAAGTCGGATAAGTGCTATTAAAATATAAGCACTATAACTTATGGGCAAGCCATATCTTTGACCTAGACTGTCAGATTTATGAAACCAAGACCATGCCTAACCAATTAAATATACCCAAAGTTAGAAATGTCTGAACTCAAGGAATGTTTGGGGAAACGAGACTCCAACCGTGTCAAACGGACAAAAACCACCAATACCTTATAAATAGCTTTTTCAACAAACAAGTAAACTGACACACAAAAAATACCTACCTTGTTGAAAGAAAAGCTTACTAAAAATCATAGCCAAATATCCATATAAGCTTTTCACAAATATTCCAGAGACAGTCACCCATATCTCAAATCTCTTTTTAAGAAGAACCTATACTACCATTGAGGTATCCCCAAGTTGTTTGAACTTTCCAAAAACAAACAAACCCGTGACCAAAACCATCAACACCTTTCATCTGAGTGAGAAAGCTGGTTAACTTGCAAGCAATATTTTTGTGTAAAAGAAGCTTGTTGAAGTTGATCTCTATTGGAGCTGAAATCTGTGTGACCAAGGAGTTCCGAGATCAAGAGTAACTTGCACCATTTCTGAGTGAAAGAAGCAAGGGGATAGAAGGTCTTTAGTGGAGCTGAAATCTGTGTGACCAAGGAGTTCCGAGATCATATCCAATCTTCCTCTATCTTGTAGAAGTCTCTGTGTGACTCTTCGATAATCATCATAGTGGAAAACCTCCCTGATAAAAGGAGAAGAAAGACGTAGCTGGGATTACATCACCCAGTGAACCTTACAAATATCTTGTGTCATTTACCTCTTTAAGCATTCATTGTGTTACTGCTTTACTATTCATACTGCATACATTCTGATAAAGTTTTAAAACAACTAAGCGACTACATTCGATTAATTAACCGAACGCTAAGCTATAAAATACTTCCGCTGTGCTAACTCTGATTTAGTGATTAAACTCTGCCCTACTTTGGTAAGCGTTGAAATCACCGAGTCTAAGTTAACGTTTCTCAAGCGCCACATCCAGCGCTTAAACTTGTCAAGCGTTCAAATACTTCAAAGTGATACGAATTTTTAAGAAGTCAAAAAAAAGACTTCAGGGTCTATTCAACCCCCCCCTTCTAGACCTTTTCGTATACCACTTGGGACCAACAGTTAAGCTCCTCTTGCATCGCTTCTACCCAACTTGAATCATTAAGTGCTTCATCCACTTTATTTGGCTCCATTTGAGATAGGGAACTTGCGAACATGGCCTCATTAAATGTAGCGGCCCTAGTCCTTATAGGTGCTCCAATGTTTCCAATTACTAGCTCTGGTGGATGATCTCTAAGCCATTTTCGATCTGGTTGGAACGGGTTGAGAGACTTTTGATTATCAATCACTTGACCCTCATTTGCCTCTTGCACAGTCGCTTCATCATTCACATTTCCAATTTGCTCTTGATGATCATGAAGAGAATGATCATCAACATTTCTTGCAATATCATCATTGATAACCTCACGAGTAACCTTAGGATTGGGCACAAAGATCTCATCATCCTCATCATCATCACTATCATCACCAAGATTGATTTGTGACTCTTGTTGGGAAAGATCTTCAATTCCTACATCATCAACATTAACCTTACTCGGCTCTTGGTTAGTATCATCAAACATAACATAAATAGATTCCTCAACCTTTAATTTGATCTTATTTAGGATGCGGAAACTCTTTCCAATTTTGGCATAGCCAAGAAAGATTCCCTCATCTACTTTAGAATCAAACGGCTTTAGGTTATGGGATCCATTGTTATGAATGAAACATTTTGAACCAAATACATGAAAATACGAAAGGTTAGGCTTACGTCCCTTCCTTAACTAATATGGAGTCTTTTCATGCTGCTTGTTGATCATACACCAGTTCTGAGTATAGTAAATGGTATTGATTGCTTCGATCCAAAACCTTTGAGGCAGCTTGGACTCTGCTAACATTGTCCTAGCGGCTTCTTTAAGCGTTCTATTTCGTCGCACGATAACTCCATTCTGTTGAGGTGTTCTAGGCACAGAATACTCATAGGGTATCCCAAAATTTGTACAAAACTTCTCAACAATATGGTTAATAAATTCAGTTCATCTATCGCTTCTAATTCTCGTCACCTTTAAATCTTTTGATGTTTGTAATTGACGGATTAGCGCTGTGAGCTTGACACTAGTTTCATCCTTGGGCTAAAAATTCTACCCATGTATAGCGTGAGAAATCATCAACTATTACTTGCGAATACTTTTTACCACTAACACTCATAATTTGAATAGGAACAAACAAATTGTTGGTCCCAAGTGGCATACGAAAGGGTCTAAAAGGATGGGGGAGGGTTGAATGGACCCTGAAGTCTTTTTCGACTCCAAAAAGGTTTCGTATTAAAATGGTTTTGGACGCTTGAAATGTGAACGCTTGACTGAGCGTTTACTTAGAAATATAAACGCTTAGGTTAAGCGTCTGATGAAGACTGTTTTTAGAGAGTTAACTTAGACTTCAAGATTTGAATACTTTAACCGAGTGGGTTTAAGCGTTCAGTTCTTTAATCAGTGTTAGCACAGCGGAATGATTTTTCTAGTCTTCTTTTGAAAGCTTTAGCGTCACCAGAAGTTGCTTAGTTGCTTAGCGTTTGATTGTGTTTTACTTAATCAATTTATGCAATGATATGATATGAAAGAATTGCCTGTAAAGTAAATAACACAATATTTGTAAGGTTCGTTGGGTGATGTAATCCCAACTACGTCCTTCTTCTCCTTGAACACTTGGAGGCAATCCACTAAAGTGATTCTCAAAGAATCACTCAAAATCTTCTACACAATAGGGAGAGATAGATGTCGATGACTTGAGCTCCTTGATCACACAGATTTCTGCTCCAAATCACTTCAATCTCCTTGCTTCTTTCACCCAGAAATGATGCAAGTATCCAACTTCGACTTCACACAGATCGCGAGGCTTGGATGGGTTTTTCTAAAACGGTTTCTTTGATTTTGATGAAGTTCAAACAACTTGGAAATATCTCAGTAGAAAAGTGGTTTCTTCGAAAAGAATGTTTGAGATATTTGTTGACTGTCTCAGGATTGAAGAAAAGCAGAGGGAATGTTTTCTTGAATATTCTAGCTTTTCTGAGAGTTTAAAGAATGAGACTTCAATGCAACAACAATTCGACTTCAAGATTAATTGTTCTCACTATTTGGCTTGTTGTTGAAGTCCTATTTATAGGCATTCTTGGAGAAAGTGTCCGTTTGACACATGCACAGGCACGTGTCTCTCACTTCCGCGAGTGAACAACTTTTGTCCTTTTTCCTGAAAATTTGCTGCACAAAAGTTGGTGGTCTGAGATAGTTGACAGTCCAATAGGGTGGTTCCTCCGTACGTTTGAAAGTGCTTATCACATTTAATGCTATTATCAGCATTTAATGCATTTGAATTAAATACCCGTTGGTACTTAATGCTTTGAGAATATTTGCATTAAACTCCTTCTGGACTTAGAAATAAATTCAGGTGAAATTACTTCTGTCCCATAAGGAAACGCTTGATGTAGCTGGTCAATTGGACGCTTGGAGACTTTTATCTTCTTTCAGAAATCAAGCGCTTGAGTCTTCGAACTTTACCACTGATAAACTCACTCAGAAATTATCAGACGCTCAGCCTAAGACTACTTAGCCTAACAATCTAAAGTAAAATAAAACAAAGCCTAATAAGCCTATTACAAAACTAACGCTTCAAAGCTTATACAAATTTTCTACTAAAATCAAACTTACATATTTTGGGGTCTAACACAAAGTCCTGATTGTCATCGTCAAAACATCTAACATGAAATTCCTAACACAAATCCATATGCAATAGTTCAAGAATTCTAGAAGTAGATAGATGCGGTTTCTTCTTAAAAGACGATTTGACTTGTTTACCTATTGGACATGCATCACATAAGGGATTTTTCTAAAAGGAACCCTTAGGTAATCCCTCTACAAGATTTAGCGATATTAGCTGAGAGATTGCCTTAAAGTTGAGGTGGTTCATTCTTCTATGCCATAACCAACCCAATTCATTTTGACTCTTAGCAACAAAACATGTAGGGTTGTTATTAATTGTTAAACCCCAATCTACCAAATAAACATTATGTGTCCTTTTTCCTTTCAATTTAGTAGATCAATCTTAGCGTCGTTAATATAGCAATAGTCACTAAAATTTGACTTCAAAACCTTTATCACAAAATTGACTTATGCTTAAGACCCTCAACATAATATACATCACTTATCATGACGTTCCCCCTATGCATGATGCCTATACCTTTGGTTTTACCTTTGGAGTTATCATCGAATATAACTTGAGGACCATTGGTTGCACGATAATTGATCAAGAGATCCTTTAAGCCTATCATGTGCCTTGACGACCCACTATTGATGTATCGGTGCTGGCTCTAGGTACTTGCATTTAAAGGGCAATTCTAATTCTTTTTAGGTACCCATTTTAACTTGGGTTCTTCAACATTAGCAGCGTTAGTCTGGATTAAAACTTGCGGAACCCATATTTATCTTGTCTTCATTACAGGAGGACTAGTCTTTTTGGGTTTCGGTTTGTGTTGTGTGTGCTTCTTAGGTGTATAATAATATCCTTGATAATAATTATAATCATAGTCATAATCATAATCATCATAGTATTGATAATATGATCTAGATCTCTGAGGATATAGACACTGGTATTTCCTCGGCATTAGCTTAGGAGTCACTTTTGGCGATTGACGCTTATCGTTTGATTCACTTGTGGAAGGTTTCTCTTTAGCCTTTTGAGCGTTTGGATAGACCTTCTTTTGTGAATCATTCACTTTCATCTTCTCCTTATTTCCTGAGTTGTCTTTGACCTTCTCATTTGGCCTCTTACCATTGTCTCTTGGTTCATTTAGCGTTTGACTTTTTGAACCTTTCTCAACAAAGGCTACATCTTTTCCTTTGTTGGTTGCCGTAACCTTAGACGCTTTTGATTTATGACCAAATTTATCGTAACCTAAACCGGTCTTTTCATCAAAAAGTCTGGTTACCTCAGTCACATTATCTAAATTTCTTAAAGTTTTTGATAATGATGAGACGAGCTGCTCTGATTTGGTAAGTCTAGCGATCAGCTTAGCTTTCCTCTTGATTACCATATCAAGATCACTTTTCAATGCACTGTTGCTGAACTGAGGTAATGTGACTGAGGTAACCATATCAAAATCTCTGCCTCAAGCGATTTGTTCTTCTCAATGCACTGTTGCTGAACTAGCAACTTGACTTTGAGCATCACATTATCACTTTTAATCACTGAGATTTCATCAGTGTGTTCTTGATATAGTCTGGCAGCACCTTGACAATCTTTATAATATTCATTTACTTTGTCAAGTAATTCTTCATAAGAAAGAGGATGAGATAGTTCAGTGGATACCTCAGATAGTGAGTCATCAGATGCTTCTTTATCTCTCGCCATGAGAAAAATTAGTGCTGAGTCACTAGATGGCTCATCATCGCTACTTTCATCAAAAGATTCCAAATCCTCTTCAAGTACGGGGAATGGTTCAGATTCCGCTAGCAAACCTTGTTGACGAAGGTTGCTCCTGAATTGGTTTCTATCTGTTGGGAATTATACGAATAAAATGCAGCGGAAAGTAAATTTAATTCCCAAAGCCCGAATCATCTCTAATCCTCGTGTTTAATTGTGTATAGAAAGATTACCGTTCTTGCGTATGTTGATTTCTGAACGTGATCCTTTTCTCTAACGCCGAATTTGCCAACGTCTCTAATTCGTCACGCTGGAATCAAAAACACAAAACTCCTCCTTTTTTCCTTGTCAAAGACGGCTAGAGAGAGAGAGAGAGGTGGGAGACTTTTTCTTGGAGAGAAAGTTATCTAAGTTGCCTTGTGTTATTTTTCACCTTGTGATATATTTATATCATTATGAAACAATAACCCTAACATGCAAAAGCCCTATTTGGGCGTCTATTTGGCCGCCCCTTAGTGGGCTCGGAAGCCTTCGGGCTTTCGTCTTGCTTGCTAATTAATTAATCGGATAATTTATTTATCCAATAAATAAATTGATAATCCAATTAATTCAATTCCTAATTAATTTATAATTTAATTTCTCCAAGAAATTAATTAACTCATTAATTTAATTAATTAATTAATTAAATTATTAATTAATTAATTACGGCATCCAATGCCGTGAATTTCTCTCAAGTCTTTTTCCCATATTTTTCCTTTTGCACTTCCTTTAAGCGCGATTTTTTAGGTTCGTCTCAAAAGGCGATTGGGAGGAATCCAAAGAGGTGTGAGTGACACCTAGCCAGTCTCGTGGCTTACACTGTAACCCAATTGAGAACGAATGAATAGGATCATTCCAAACCATTACGCCGTGAATACCGTACGTGTATAAACCTTTTATTCTTATATCCCAGTCAAGTAAGAGTCATTGTTGAAAGTCAAACTCATATAACTTGACCATATGCCTAAGCTCATAATAAGTCGAGGTATTTAAATGCTTTGGCCAAAGACTTTCATCCTCACTTATTCATGATCGCATAGGATATTTTACTCATTCACTTATGAGAGAATAAATTCCATATTGAAAATCAGTTAATAATGCTACTTGCCCATCAAGTCGCACTTCGAGGTCGATTCCACCAACAGGTGATTTGAATATAACTACTCTAATGACAGACTTGATGTCACAAGTACATCTTCAACTCGATTTCTCAGGTCAGAGGTTCACACGTACCTATCACTACTTATCAGTTTCATCATTGACTGTCAATGAGTGAATACCCATGTGATGAACTGATGCGAGCCGTGTTCGAACATATCAGTCCAACTGACACGTCTATGATATAAGTTCCCACTACCATTTCCATAGTGTATGACTGACACTTTCTCTGTCGAAACTTACATCATACAAGTCTTTATTCACTATTGATGCCCAATCAATATTTCTTAGACTTGCGAACCCTTTTAGATGTCAAGGGTCAAACCATTCTAGTGCCTTTCCTCCTATCCCATAGGAGGTAGAAGGTTCGCCTTGTCATTAAGGACTTTACATTGTTTATTCACACCTTATAAATGCCTATAAGAAAACAACAATCAACTGCCTTATATTAATAGAAAAACCATAGTTTAGTTACAATGTTTATGCCCTATAAATCTATCCTCTTTATGGCATTCGAGGGCATATACTCTAATACTATCCGCATGATCTTGCCTTGTGGGCTTAGATACATTTGGATAAGGGCAATTTACCTGGTAGTGCCCTAGTTTCCTGCAATTGTAACAAAGATTAGTTCTCATCTTTTGTTCAGTTGTTAACCTTTTGGAAACCACTGGCGATGAGAGATTCTGATTCTGATTAGGAGATGGAGGCGCTTGATATTGAACTGGCGCTGGAGGCTGAGAAGCAGAATACACTGGCACTTGATACTGAGGCGCTGGTGCAGGGGGAGGGGTTTGAAATGATGTCTGTCCATTAGAATTTCTCTTTTCATATCTTAGAAATTTCTTGAATTTCTTGACCAATAAAGCCATTTCCTTTTCCTCATTTGATTCTGTCGCTTTTACCTCACTGAATGCTTTTCCCTTACTTTTGGTAGTTGCAATTAAAGCTCCGGATTCAATCGCTGAAGTCGACGTATCACTGACTTCTCCCAACTCAAATTCAAAAGCCCTTAACTCCGAAAACACATATTCTGGAGTTATAGTATCCAATATTTGAGATTCTCTCATCGCTAAAGTCTTTATCAAATACTTGCTTGGAAGACTTCTAAAAATCTTATTGACCATTTTCTTATTGGTAAACTCTTTGTCCAATGATGCTAACTCTGTAATAAGCGAAGTAAACCTCGCATCCAATTGATCTAGCGTCTCGCTGGGCTGCATTTTGAAATGCTCAAATTTCTGCATGGCCATGGAGAGCTTATTTTCCCTCATCTGTGTAGATCCTTCACACACAGAGGCTAACTTATCCCAAATTTCCTTTGAAGTCTTACATAACTTGATTTTGTTGAACAATCCCTCATTGTCTATCAACACTGAGTAGAGAGCAATGAGCTCTTTTACGATTTTCTGGCGTCCATTCCAACTTGGGCTTTTGAACATAACCATCTGGAGTAGCTTCAGTCGCTCCAGAGGCTCGAGCTATAACGTTCATAATCTGAATGGGGCTAGCTGTAATTACATCACACATTTCATTATCACATGAGCATAAATATGCAAATGCTCAAAGTTTGCATGAGTCATAGTTTGACTCAACTAACTTCAGAATTTTGTTAAAAGCCATGAGAAGAACAAATCACTTGAGAGTGATATAACCAATCTGAAAAGTGATTTTGATATAATAGCCAAGAGAGAAGCAGAGCTGATTGCTAGACTTGCTAAATCAGAGCAGCTCGTCTCATCATTGTCTAAAGCGTCAAAAATGCTAGGACGATGTTAGCAGAATCCAAGCTTGCTCCTAGGTACTGTGACGAAGCGATCAACACTGCATGTTACACTCAAAACCGTTGCATGATCAACAAACAACATGGAAAAACTCTATATGAACTATGGAAGGGACTTAAGCCGAATGTTTCATACTTTCACATCTTTGGTTCAAAATGCTTTATTCATAATAATGGATCCCAAAGCTTAAAGACATTTGATCCTAAAGTGGATGAGGGAATCTTTCTAGGCTACGCCAGGAATGGAAAGAATTTTCGCATCCTAAATAAGGTCAAATCGAAGGTTGAGGAATCTATTCATGTTGTTTTTGATGATGCTAACCAAGAACCGAGTAAGGTTAATATGAATGATGTAGGAGTTGAAGATATATGTCATCAAGCGTTTAAGATTACCATTGATGATGATAGTGACGACGATGATGAGATCTTAGTGCCCCCTCCTAAGATTACTCGTGAGGTTATTTCAGATAACAATGTAAGATATGCTGATAGTCATGAAGAAAGTGATCATCAAGAGAAAAGTAGGACCTGTGAACTAGAAGCGCCTAGGTAAGAGGAGAGTCAAGAGTCTGAGCAAGTGAATCAAGCTCCTATTCAACCTCTTAACCCTTTCTATCCTGATAGACTATGTCTACGTGATCATCCACCTGAGCAGATTATTAGAGATATTGAAGTGCCTGTTAGGACTAGGGCCGCTACATTCAATGAGGCCATGTTCGCAAGCTTTGTATCTCAGATGGAACCTAAGAAAGTGGATGAAGCGTTATGTGATTCTAGTTGGATTGAAGCCATGCAAGAAGAGCTTAATCAGTTTGAGCGTAGTAAGGTTTAGACGCTAGTGCCAAGGCTAACTCACCAAGGAGTTATTGGGACTAGATGGGTTTATAGAAACAAGATGGATGAGAATGGAATTGTAATAAGGAACAAAGCCAGACTTGGCGCTCAAGAATATTGCCAAGAAGAGGGTACTGATTTTGATGAGACATATGCTCCTGTCGCCCGTCTTGAAGCAATTCACATGTTTCTAGCGTATGCAGCGTTCAACAAGTTTACGGTGTATCAGATGGACATGAAGAGTTCTTTCTTGAATGGTAAACTCCAAGAAGAGATATATGTGGAGCAACCATCAGGATTCATCAACAACCATGGTAAGGGTATGGTCTACAAGCTAGATAAAGCACTTTATGGGCTTAAACAAGCACCCCGAGCATGGTATGACGCTCTCTCTATCTTCCTTATTAGTAAAGGCTTTTCAAAAGGCAGCGTTGATACAACGTTATTTAAAATTACTAATGATGAAGATATTCTTAGTCCAGATTTATAATGATGATATTATATTTAGTTCTACTAATAAGCGTTTGTGTGAGAAGTTTTTGAAAATGATGCAAGAACAATTTGAAATGAGCATGATGGGTGAATTAACTTTCTTCTTAGGAGTACAAGTTAAACAACTCCATAATGGCATATTTATTAACCAAGCTAAATATACACGTGATATGATTAAGAAATTTGGTATGGAAAATACATCATCTTCAAAAATTTCAATGAGCCAAACGCTTAAGTTAGATAAAGATGAAAGTGGGAAGAAGGTTGATATCACTAATTATAGAGGTATCATTGGATCACTTATTTATCTTATTGCTAGTAGACATGATATTATGTTTTCGGTATGCATGTGTGCACGCTTTCAAGCTGATCCTAAAGAGTCACACTTAATTGTTGCTAAGAGAATCCTTAAGTACCTAAAAGGCACACAAAACATGGGCTAATGGTATCCAAGGGAATCTCCTTTTGAACTAATTGGTTACTCAGATGAAAATTTTGCAGGTTGCAAAATAGATCATAAGAGTACTAGTGGTATATGTCAATTTCTAGGTGATAGGTTAGTTTCATAGCATAGTAAGAAACAACAATCCATAGCTACTTCTACAGCTGAAGTCGAGTATGTAGCTGCAGGAAGTTGTTGTGCACAAGTGCTATGGATGAGGCAATAACTTAGAGATTATGGAATAATCCTAGGTCCAACCCCCATTCAATGTGATAAGCAAAGCACCCTAGCCATGACTCAAAACCCTGTTCTTCAGTCAAGAACCTAACATATTGACATTAGATACCATTTTCTTCGTGACCATGTTCAAAAGAAAGATATCTCCATGCACTTTATTGGTACTGACAAACAATTGGCAGATATCTTCACCAAAGCTCTCAACGAACAACACTTTCTCACTTTAAGAAGTGAATTAGGTATGATTGATTTAAACGCTTAATCATTATGCATCATAATTTTATTAGACATATAATTTAGGGGGAATCCACTTTATTTATGTCAAAAAGATTTTTGAAAAGTGTTACGGGTTATCAAATTTAGTGGGAACCTTAAAATTGTACATGAACATATCTGTAAGTGTCAATGATCAAAACTACTTTCATATGCATAGATCATCAACGCTCAGTATTATTTGTGCATAATACGTTGGACGCTCAAACACAAACATAATTTAAATTTTAAGCGTCAAACATAAAACTTACAATATAACATGTAACAAGTGGTATATGTTAAGCGTTGAACTTATTCCCTTCAACACTTAATATAAAATTATTTATAAAATTCATGCATAAATTTTACATGCTTAATGACATGATGGATAGACTCAAAAGTCCATTTTGAACTCTATTCACACGCTTCTATCACATCAAACTGGCGATTAAATTAAAAACTTTTTAAAATGACGGTTCAGAGTTAGTAAGTGTTTGTGTACGTGTTAGTGTACCATCAAGCGCGTGCATTACACTCTGAAAATGCCATACATTTTTAAAACCTTCACTCGGACGTCAAAGCTTTATATATGGTAGTTACCAAATGTAACTTCTCTCTCTTGCTCAAAACTCGCGTCCGCAGTTAAAAACATTCATGGCTGAGATTCAATAACTTTACACGTGTCAAAATCCTACTGAGATGAGTGAACACAAGTTTCAAAAGTTTTAACTGTGTCATTTAAAACATAACTTTTGCAGAAAAATTATTCACTTTTACTCAAGCTATCTGCAAAATTACTCTCTCTCTCTCTTTTTCAAAGCAAATCTCAGTTCGTCTCTTTCAAAATACTCAAATGGCACCTAAGAAATTTGTAAACACTACTGAAGACACCATTAAGGTTACTGAAGGCCCCGTGGTGGACTGGAAATTTTTGTATGACCAGAATCAAATAAACATGACGGATATGATGGACTCTGTGGCCAAGTCTGGGCTTCAGACGTTCTTGATGAAGAATTCTTATGTGTTTGCTACTGAATTAGACACTTTCTGGAAGACTGCTAAACTTTCAGAGGGCAAGAAGTCTATTTCTTGCCTCTTTTCTTTATCTAAGAAGGAGTCTCCGAAAGAATTTATTCTTTCTGCTGCTTCCATTGCCAAGAACTTTAATCTGCCGAATGAGGGTGAGGCAATGGATTGTGTTACTTAAGAACAAATTCACGAAGTATGGACTACTATGAGTGCATATGATGGTGTACCATACAAACCGCACTTCGAGAAGAAAGAAATAGTGCCAAAGTCTAGATTAGTGGCTAATTTCTGCAGCAAGATTATCGAATGCCGGGTAGGAACCTTCGGTAAGGTCAATCTGATGCAGTTTCAGATGATGATTGCCATACTCCTCAACATCAAGATAAACTGGAGCGAGTATGTTTTCGAAAGGTTTAGGGACTATTTGAGCGCCACAAACAAACCCTATGGAATTATTCTGAGTGATCTGCTGTACAGAGCAGAGTGTGTTCACTCTTCAGGGCTTCCTTTGGCCAAGGTCAAGCTACTAGAGAAGAGAATTCTGACTAATCTTCTTGACCCTCCCCGAGTTGGTGGTGCTACGAGATCACTATCTGAGTGCCAAGTGGTGCTTGAAGCGTCCTACTCCGGTTGAAGTCGTGAAGCGTTCGGCTGTACAAAAGAAGAGGGCTCCTCGTAAGCCCAAGGCTTATGTTGTTCCATCTCCTCCTAAGGATAGTGAGGAAACTTATGAGGATGAGGAGGACAAGATTCCTTTAATAACGTGGAAGAAGTTGGAAGGAATCATCAAGAAAATCGACTTTGAAGAATCAACCGTTGCTCCTCCTGCCCAAATGCTTAAGCTCATTAAAGGGGTAAACATCAAGAAGATTTTCAAGCATTCTAGGACAGGCAAGCGTCAACCTGCCCCTGCTCCTGTAGAGCCTAAGACCGTTGAGCTAAGCGCTCAAAAAGCTGCTGTTGAGACAAGCTCTCAGGGTAAGTTTATTTCTTCCCATAACGTTTTTTTTCCTACACCTGTAGAAGATCCTGCTCTTATAGAGGATAGTTTTTATGCTACAACTGTTGTTCCAGCTGCTAATGAAGCACCAATCGACGTCCATCTGGATGTTGATTTAGAAGAAGTGGTGGCCATTGCCAAAGATACTGCAACCAGCATTGCATTGGATGCCGAGGAACCTACATCGGAAGGGGTCCAATCACTACTTTCTTCAGAGGTCACAACTGAGGCACGCTCAGAAGGTCAGAGTGTCGCGGAGGATGTTATAAGACCAAGGCATTTCTTCAAGCTGCATCCTATCAAGACAATTGACCATTTAATCAACTCTATGCCACCAGCGCTTGAAAAAGACTTTATTCCAGCAGCCTACAATAAAGAAAGATACATAATTGCTGAGAATGAGGTTACCTTGTTGATAGAGCATGACAAATATATCTGTCAGATGCTGTTCAACTAGAATTTGACAGATGTGGAGCGGGCATATTATCAGTCCATTGAAGATGATCAACCTACTGGGCCAATCCCTACCTCCATTCTTATCCATGAAAACAGAACAGATGGAAGAACTCCTCCAACCGACATAGACTTAGCATATTTCCTAAATATGGGGCATAGCAAACCGACTGGCCTTGCTCCAAGTGATTTCAATATCAGAGTCTATGAGCGTATACCTGTTGAGTTTCTAAATCCAACAGTAGAAATCTTAAATAGATATGGATACTCTCACTTTCCAGAAGTGGTGCACAGTGACTAGAATAAAAATTCAGCTAATCCACTTCACCTTTTGAAAAATAAGGGTATTCATGCCGGTGAGCGTCAAACATCTTTGATAGACTTGATTTAAGAAGAAGCAGATGACTATTTTCAGAGCGTTTGGAATGCAAGTTATCAAACAGACAGATACCACTTTGAATCCATTAGAGACATTCACCATGAGGGCATTCAGACTATAGTCAATGCAGGTGCTAACTACTGCATGAATGAGGTTAATTGGGTTGAAGCATACATGGGAAATAGGTATACATTTCAAGATTTGGTCAAAGCTCCCCATCTCTTTGGCATAGGCATGCATGACAAGAAGTGTCAATTCGCTAAGTATTTCTTAGAGAAGCGTCAATAGCTTGTGGGACCAATAACTCAATTGCCAAGCATTGCCAACCGATAAAGAGGTTTTTGCGCCAAGCGCTACATAGGCTGGCAGCCACTCCTCTTAACTTCAATAGCAAAGCGTCTAGCAGTGGAAGATTTCCAGTATCAGATTTATCAACAACTCCCAGCCACTGTGATGACAACTTTAGGTTGATGGTGAAGATCATGGCTCCATTCCTCACTTTGATCAGATCTTCACAAAAAATCTGCGAAAACCTAACGGCTCAAGGATTCGCAACTTTCATGGTTATCCACTCCTACCAACTATCAAATAGGAAGTAAGCGAACACTATGCGTATGTCCTTTCCCTGCTAGAAAGAAATCAAGGCATCGCTCGAGCGGTTTATACCTATTTGGAAGAGTACTATAGTATGTATGTGCGTGCAGCTCATAAATCTGACCGTCTTCCAAAGGATAGGATCATTGGATTTTCCTTGCACTACTGCCCAGATATGTTGTTTCTGATCCCCAGATCGCAGTCAAGGATTTTTCCAAATCATGTGCTGGACATCATGGGTCCAATGTATGTCAGGGTTAGGGATAGTCCAATCCGCACTTTCATTCAGGGATCGTGCATTTCTCATTCACTGCTGAACGAACTTCTTGAAGATGCTTCAGACTTCTATACAAATATACAATTAGCCAGGTTGAATTTCCAATACATTGACTTTCATCAAGAGGAGCCAACGCTTGTGGAAATACTTGTGGAATTCATTGAAGAGCCTGAATCAGACATTGCATCAGAAATGCCAAGTATTCCAGCGTCTACAGAGGAACCAGTTCAAGCGTCTTCACCAGAGGTCAATCCTGACGCTTCAAAACCAGATGTTGCTGAGTTACCGATTGAAGCACACGGCACCGTCTTTGATCCAGAACATCAAATCTCCTGTGATTCACTCAAGCACACATCAAAGTTTAAGCGACTGGCTACTCAAGCAGTTCTTTCTAATATGAGTCAAAATTTTGGGCCACTGTTGAAATCAGTTTTGGAGGAAGTGAGTAATCATGCCACTCAAAATGAAGAAGCCCTCCATTGGATCAAAACTGATTTAGCCAAGATTAAGTCTCAAAATATGAGCACCCAAGTTGCTCATATGCGCGGTGCAGCTCAAGCTGCAGTTGCTGATTGCCTTAAGGAATTTCAAGAGATGAATGATGCTACCCGGGAAAATCAACTGGCTATGAAAGAACACTTTGACAAGGCATCAACACTTTAGAGGCTTCAATGGCTCAGATTGCTACTCAAGTTAGCCTTTTAACAAAACAGTTTTTGAAGGCTGATGATGGCAATAAGGGGGAAGAAAAGTGTAAAGGGATGAAGAGGAAAACTTCTAGTTCAAGAGCTGCTAGTCCTCCGACCAAGCGTCTAGTAACTCCTCCTGCTCTTATCAGTCTAGCAGTGCCTTCTCGAGCGTTACTTGAACAATTCGACATTCCATTTGAACGAGCGCCTATTCCAGAGCCTTCTGATCCTTAGCTTATAGCTAAGGAACAGAGGATGACAGATTTCAACAAAACGTTCAGAATATTTTTAAGGCGTATTGGTATTGACCCGGTTGAATGGGCTAAGAAGTTTGTTGCTTATAGAGAGAGATAAAAGAAAGAGAATAAGACTGTAATTGACAGATATCATGCTTCCATGATTAGACTTTAAGAGAATATATCTGAAGCGATCAGGGCTGAAATAGAAGAGTCAACGCTCAAACAGAAGACTAAAAACTCTTGTTTACTTTGCATTATCTATATTCTTGTCTCTTTATTTTTTATTTTAGTTGTAAAATTCTTGTACTCACCTTGACATATTAATAAAGTGCATTTTTTTAGCTAAAACATCTCGTTGAGGCTTAACTAACCTTAACTAACTTTATCTAACCTTTATTCAAAGCTAACTTTTACTTTTTGCTGTCTAACTCTTGAACTATAAAAGAGTAAGTATTGCTATCATCAAAAAGGGGGAAATTGTTAGGAAATTTCTTGTTAGATGTTTTGATGATGACAATTAGGATTCTAAGTTAGACCCCAAAATATGTAAGTTTGATTTTATTAGAAATCATGTATAAGCTTTGAGCGTTAGATTTGTAATAGGCTTTATTTATTTTCATTTTAGTCTGTTAGACTAAGTAGTCTTAGACTGAGCGTTTGATAATTTCTGAGTGAGCTTATCAGCAGTTAAGTTTGAAGACACAAGCTTTTGAAGTCTGAATGAAGAATGAAGAATCCAAGAGTCCAAGCGTCAAGCTATATCAAGCGATTGATTTAAGGGCAGAAGTGATTCAGATTGAATGAGCGTCTATTTAAGACAAGATTTTACCTGAATTTATTTCTAAGTCTAGAAGAAGTTTAATGCAAATATTCTCAGTTCATTAATTGCCAACGGGCATTTAATTCAAATGCATTAAATGCTGATAAGAGCATTAAATGTGATAAGCACTCCAGGATGTATGGAAAGCCACCCAATTGGACTGTCAACTATTCAGAGACTGCAGCACCAATTTTTGTGCAGCAGATTTTCAGGAAAAAGGATAAAAGTTGTTCACTCTCGGAAGTAAGAGACACGCGCCTGTGCATGTGTCAAACAGACACATTTTCCAAGAATGCCTGTAAATAGGACTTCAACAACAATCTAAAACAACCATCGTATTACAAGCAAAATTGTTGTTGCATTGAAGTCTCAAGTACTCAAACTTTCAAAAAAGCCAGAATATTCAAGCCAACATTCTCTTTGATTTTCTTCAAATCCTGAGACAGTCAACCAATATCTCAAACATTCTTTTCGAAGAACCTACATTACTATTGAGATATTCCAAGTTGTTTGAACTTTATCAAGATCAAACAAATCGTTAGAAAAACCCTATCCAAGCCTCGCGATCTGTGTGAAGTCGAAGTTGGATACTTGCAATATTTTTGGGTGAAATAAGCAAAGGGATATAAGTGTCTTGGAGCTGAAATCTGTGTGTCCAAGGAGCTCAAGTCATCAACATCCATCTCTCCCTAATTTGTAGAAGATTTTGTGTGATTTTTTTAGAATCATTTTAGTGGATTGCCTTTGAGTGTTCGAGGAGAAGAAGGATGTAATTGGGATTACACCACCTAACGAACCTTACAAATATTGTGTTCTTTACTTTACAGTCAATTTCTTTACTATCATATTATTGCATAAATCCGTTAAGTAAAACACAATCAAACGCTAAGCAACTAAGAAACATCTTGTGACGCTAAATCTCTCAAAGAGAAGACTTTAAAAGCATCCCGTTGTGCTAACACTGATTGAAAAACTGAACTCTTAAACCAAATTAGTTATAGTATTCAAATCTTGAAGTCTAAGTTAACTTTATAAAACAGTCTTTTAGTAGATACTCAGCCAAGCGCCTACATTTTCAAGCATCTAAACCATTTTTAATACGAATATTTTTGAAGTCGAAAAAGACTTCATGGTCTATTCAACACCACCCTTCTAGACCCTTTCGTATGCCACTTGGGACCAACACTTAAACATATTCTAAGAAAGATAAACTTACATAATCTTTGGGGTCTAGCCTATCTTTTCATCATCAAAACATCTAACGTGTAATTTTCTAACAAATATGTTTTTCTCTTTTCACAATATACAGACCAAATGGCTAAAACTCCACTCTTAATAATCCTTAAATCTAATAAGTTAAATGGCCCGAACTTTTTTGACTGCCACCATAGCCTTGAGATGTTCTTGAAATTTGAGGGGCTTGACTATGTGTTGACATAAGTTGTTGATCCCCCTCCTGAGCAGACTGCTCCCAAGGCCGTTCACGATGTGCATGAAAAGTGGCGCAAGGACCATATCTATGTGTGTCGTCTCATGCTTGCCTCCATGACTAATGAGTTACAAAGGCAATCTGAAACAGTAGATAACGTAATAAAGATTATCGTTGCACTAGAGGAAGTATACAATGTTAAGACACGTCGTTAGAGGTATTCTATCTCTTATGAGCTATTTGGGGCTTGCATGATGGAAGAAACATTGGTCACTGACCATGTATTGAGAATGATTGCCTTGGTGAACAAACTCAATCAAATGGAAGTGTCGGTGAATCCTGACTTTGAAATCGAATTGGTCCGGTAGTCCTTCTCACCTACCTACGATTAGTTCATAGTGAACTTTAACATGAACCAGCGGGTTACCACTCTTTCTGAGTTGCTGGATATCTTACGCACTGCTGAGTTAAAGGTAAAAAAGACTAAGCCTGTCTTGCTTGCAAATACTGCTTCCTTCCCTACTTTTGATAAAAGTAAATGCAAATGGAAAAATAATGAGAAGGCTAAGAAAATGCAAGTAAAGGGCGGTGTGAAAAAGCCAAAAATGTTGGGAATGTGCCCTCGATGCCAATAAGGAGTTAGAGAATAGGGAACTAGTTTATACTGTACAACCTATTATTAATATAAAGGCATTAGTGAGTTGTTCATATAATTCTTAATGGCGTCTATAAGTTTTAAATGAACAACTTCATAGGCACTGGAAGGATCTGGTACTTGAACACTTAAATGGTTCGCAAGTCGGAGAATCTCAATTGGGCATTGGGATTCGTGTGGACTTGTATGACACATGCTCAGACATGGAGTGCCAGACAAACACTATGAGATAGTGGGAGTTTGAATCATAGATACATTGATTGGATTAGTGTATTCAAACACGGCTCATAGTAATCCGATCACATGGGCTTTTACTCGATGGCTGTCAATGATCAGATTACTGATATGATAATATGCGTGAGCCTCAGACCTGAGGATTCATGATCACAGTGTGCTTGTGACGTTGGTTCTGTCATTAGAGTAGTTAGGTCCAATTCACCCATTGGTGAGGCCGACCTCGAAGTGCATTCCAATGGGCAAGTAGCAGCTGTGAAGTGAATGCCAAGAGGGATTTCCCTATCTCGAAAGTAAACACGAAGTATCCTATGCGATCATAGGTAAATGAGATTAAAGTCTTTAGCCAAAGCTCATGAACCAACTCGAGTTGGACACTAAGGCTAGTTTGGTAATCTCATGTTACAATGATTCTTAAGCATAACATCGAGTCCTGTGAGTTTGACATATTCCATGACTCTCACTCGATCGTGATACGTCAGTGAAGGGCTTATACTCACACAATATTCATAATCTAGAGGTTCGTAATGACATAGTCATTTCGTACTCGGTTGGACTACGATGTGGGGCCACGGTTCTAGCTAGGTGTCACCCACATCCTTTGGTATCCTCCCATTGCCAATCGAGAAGAACCTAGAGAGTTGGGCTATAGGAATAGATAAGGAGGTAGTTATTTGTATTTGGAGGGCGTTTTGGTAATTTGTTTCAAAGGACAGATTAATTAATTGTACGAATTAATTTAATTAGTTGTTTAATTAGATTAAACATGACTAATTAAATTAATTATGTTGACTAGGTCAACTATGAATATTAATTAATTATTTTGTTAATTAATTAATTAAAATATTAATTTAATCTGTGTATATTTAATTAGATTAAATATTAGAGAGTTAAATTAATTGGGCTAAGCTGATTGGGTCAACATAACCAAGTTGGCTTCCAATTAGGACTTGTAGGCGTGTGTTTGGTGGGCTTAGTTCAAGGATTTATTTAATCCTCCAACACAAGCTCTAAAGTAACACAAAGAACAAAATTTCACATAACAAAAATATTACGTGAAAAACTCCTCCAACAGAAATACACTATAGAAAAAAGAAACTCTCTTCCACTCTCTCTCACCTAGCCGCCTATGGAGATTAGAAATGTAGATTTTCTGAGTCAATCTCGTGCGTGATAATCTAGAGATGGGACACGTAGACCGTTAAACGAAGATTTGCGAGGATTGATTGAATACGAGAAAAGATAAGCTTTCGGATTCATCTTTTTAATTAAAATCAACGAACAAAACAAATTGATCTTGATTTTGGGAATCTAGATATGATTTTCAATTTCTGCTGTGCATGATACCAGGATTCCCAATAGTGATATCAGAGCCAAATTTGTTAGCTTCGTTGATTTTTATATGCGTGTTCTTCATGTTTATTTGATATTCGTGTTGAATGCGTATTTTATTGATTTTGAATCAATATATATTGAATCAAAAAATCTAACATAATATTTTTTTGGAATTTTTAATTGGATTAAAAATTGGAAAACCAAATCGGAATCATTGTGTTTTTGAATCAATTTCTTATTGGGCTGAAATTTCTGGAAAGTTGAAATTGGAAAATTGAGTTTTGTGATTTCTGAAAATCGATTGGATATGTTGTAAATCTGGGATTTATGAATTAATTTTATTTTCGAAATTATTATTTTAGAATCATGTGTTTGGGGATGAAAAAAGAAAAATCGGGGCTAAATATGGGCGTTGAAGATAGTGTTGTCAGTAGACTGGTGTTGTAGTATATGGTCACGTCGAGAACGGCGATAGTGTCGCCGCTATTTGATGGCCTCCTAACGCTATGTGGCAATACACAACATAGGTCTTGTTAGGAAATTTCTTATTAGATGTTTTGATGATGACAATTAGGATTCTATGTTAGACCCCAAAATATGTAAGTTTGATTTTATTAGAAATCATGTATAAGCTTTGAGCGTTAGGTTTGTAATAGGCTTTATTTATTTTCATTTTAGTCAGTTAGGCGAAGTAGTCTTAGACTTAGCGTCTGATAATTTAAGAGTGAGCTTATCAGTAGTTAAGTTTGAAAACTCAAGCGTCTAAAGTCTGAATGAAGAATGAAGATTCCAAGCGTCCAAGCGTCAAGCTATTGATTTAAGGGCAGAAGTGATTCAGATTGAATGAGCGTCTATTAAAGACAAGATTTCACCGAAATTTATTTCTAAATCTAGAAGGAGTTTAATGCAAATATTCTCAGTTCATTAATTGCCAATGGACATTTAATTCAAATGCAATAAATACTGATAAGAGCATTAGATGTGATAAGCACTCCAGGACGTAAGGAGAAGCCACCCTATTGGACTGTCAACTATTCATAGATTGCAACTCCAACTTTTGTGCAACAGATTTTTAGGAAAAAGGACAAAAGTTGTTCACTCGCGAAAGTGAGAGTCACGCGCCTGTGCATGTGTCAAACAGACACTTTTTCCAAGAATGCCTATAAATAGGACTTCAACAACAAGCCAAAAACAACCATCGTATTACAAGCCAAATTGCTGTTGCATTGAAGTCTCAAGTACTCAAACTTTCAGAAAAGTCAGAATATTCAAGCAAACATTCTATTTGCTATTCTTCAATTCCTGAGACAGTCAACCAATATCTCAAATATTCTTTTCGAAGAAACCTACATTACTATCGAGATATTCCAAGTTGTTTGAACTTTTCCGAAATCAAACAAATCGTTAGAAAAACCTCATCCAAGCCTTGCGATCTGTGTGAAATCGAAGTTGGATACTTGCAACATTTCTGGGTGAAACAAGCAAGGGGATAGAATTGTCTTGGAGCTGAAATCCGTGTGACCAAGGAGCTCAAGTCATCAATATCCATCTCTCCCTAATTTTTAGAAGATTTTGTGTGATTCTTTGAGAATCATTTTAGTGGATTGCCTCCGAGTGTTCGAGGAGAAGAAAGACGTAGTTGGGATTACATCACCCAACGTACCTTACAAATATTGTGTTCTTTACTTTACAGTCAATTTCATTACTATCATATCATTGCATAAATTAGTTAAGCAAACACAATCGAACACTAAGCAACTGAGATACATTTTGTGACGCTAAAACTTTCAAAGAGAAGACTTGAAAATCATTCCGCTGTACTAACACTGATTAAAGAACTGAACGCTTAAACCTACTTGGTTATAGTATTCAAATCTTGAGTCTAAGTTAATCTTTTCAAGACAGTCTTCAAGTAGATGCTCAGCCAAGCGCCTACATTTTCAAGTGTCCAAACCAATTTTAATACGAAACTTTTTGAAGTCGAAAAAGACTTCAGGGTCTATTCAACTCCTTCTTCTAGACCCTTTCGTATGTCACTTGGGGACCAACAAATGGTATCAGAGCGGTTAAATTTGAAATTTATATGCCCTAGATGCCAATGAGGACAAATAGTTAGATTAGGGTATCTTATTATGTTGTACAAACTATTAGAACGATATTAATAAAGGCATCTACATTTTGTTCATATAAATCTTTATGGCATCTAAATAAGTATTGAACATATAGTCCATGTGAATAAAGGTTTGACTCTTTGCCCTCTATGGAATAAAGACGTGGCATGGGAAGAGTCTTACACCTTATCACTTAAAAGGGTTCTTAAGTCAAAGAATCTTAATTGGGCATTAAGACTTTACTTGTATGACACATGCTCTGATGATGAGTGCCAGTTGAACGCAATAGGGATAGTGAGAGCAAGTATCATAGATATGTCAATGGAATTGACATATTCGAACACGGCTCGTAGTAATCCGATCACATGGGTATTTACTTAGTGACTGTCAATGATTGGATTACTGATCGTAATAGTATGCGTGAGCCTTAGACCTGAGGGTTCATGATCAATGTGCTTGTATTATTGGATCTGTTACCAGAGTAGTTAGGCCCATATCACCCGTCGGTGGGGTCGACCTCGAAGTGCGATAACAATGAGACATGTAGCAGTTGATCAGTGATCGCCAAGATGGGATTCACTGTCTCGATAGTAAACGAGAAAGTATCCTGTGCGATTATAGGCTACTGAAATTATAAGTCTTTGGCCAAAGCATAACAACTAACTCATGTGGGACATTGAGGGTAGTTTAGTAATTTCATTATGCTATAATCTAATGCACAATATCAAGTTTAGTGAGTTTGACATTTTCCATGACTCTCACTTGATCGGGATACGTCAGTGAAAGGCTTATACTCATACGACATTTATGATCAAGAGGTTCATAAAATGATTCGTTCATTTCGTACTCAATTGGGTTACGATGTAAGTCCACGGGACTGGCTAGGTGACACTCACATCGTTAGGTAATTCCTCCCTTTGCCAATTGAGACGAACATAAAGAGTCACGCTATAAGAAACGAGTGGGATGTATCTTTTTGTGTAAATCTTTTAGAAAGAATTAAATAGACTGATTGATTTAATTAGATTAAATCAATTAATTAAATATTTAATTTAATTGGATTAAATTAAATTATTTGATTAGTACATTAATTAATTGGAATTAATTAATAGAATATATTATGTTTAAATTGGATTTAAATTTAAATATATACAGATGGGCTAGAAATTAGACAAGCAAATTAAAAGCCCACCCAGTCCAAGGCAACCCTAGTAGGGGCGGCCACTTAGGGCTTTTTGGAGTAGCCTCCAACTTGTTCCACAAGTTAGTTGAGTTTAAAAGGACTCCTATAGTGGAACAAACCCTAAGTAACAAGATAACATCACACAACACAAAAAGAAAAGAACTCTCTCCCCTCTCTCCTCTCTAGCCGTCCACTACTGTAAAGAAGGAGGAGTTTCAGGATCTTTGGAAGGCTCGTTTCGCGTGAAGCTTTAGAGATAGGAGCCCTTGGAGGATTGTTGTTCTGCAGAATCAATCAACGAATCAAAAAGGTATGTTTATTCGTTCAAATTTTCGCGAAACCCATGAAAAATCATCAGATCTATTTTTGTGATCTGCCGGTAGGAGTCCTCGAATCTTCCGCTGCAATTCTCTATTTTCCTGTACGGGATTCCTAACAATTTTAAAATTTCCAAGCATAACAACTTGTTTAGATCCTTTCAAATCTAGTTGCATTAAAATTTTCATGGAATTTGCTAAAGTTCCTAAACTGACTGTGTCAAACTATGACAAATGGAAAGTCAAAACATTTACATATCTCTGTTCATGTGATGAGGACATGTGCGATATTATTTCAGATGGACCTATTCATATATACAAGGTTATCACTAGAGCGCCTGGAGCCACAAAAGAAACTCCGGATGGCTATATGGAAAAGCCAAAGCAAGAATGGTCTCCAGATGAGCCTCGAAGAGCAAATTTGGATAATGTTGGTCGTAACACTCTATATACGGCTATTGGTGATAATGACAACTTATTTAACAAGATCAAGTCGTGTCATACTACTAAGGAAATATGGGATAAGTTGGCTACGATTTGTGGTGGTTCAGCACAGATTAAAGAGAACAAGCCCATTGCCAAGGAAAGGTTTAACGGTTTTAACATGTTCTCCAATGAGACTTTAGAGCAATTGGACATAAGATTTACAGCTCTTGTTACAGAACTTACATCTTTGGGTATGCATTTACAGAACAGAGAAATGGTGGTTAAGATTTTCAGAAATCTACCTAGTAGATTTTTGATGAAGACAACAACAATGAGAGAATTGAACATGTTGGATCTTCTAAGTCCAGAAGATGCCTTTTCAGAGCTCAAAGCATTTGAGTTTGAGTTGAATTCAGCCAGTGATGTTGTGAGCAGTCCGGTGATTGAGTCTGGAGCACTTATAGCTTTCAATCAAGGGTAAATCGGGTAACAAGGGAAAGGTTTCGGATATCTCAAACATTCTTTTTGAAGAAACCTACATTACTATTGAGATATTCCAAGTTGTTTGAACTTTTCCAAAATTAAACAAACCGTTAGAAAAACCCCATCCAAGCCTCGCGATCTGTGTGAAGTCGAAGTTGGATACTTGCAACATTTCTGGGTGAAAGAAGCAAGGGGATAGAAGTGTCTTGGATCTGAAATATGTGTGACCAAAGAGCTTAAGTCATCAATATCCATCTCTCCCTAATTTGTAGAAGATTCTGTGTGATTCTTTAAGAATCATTTTAGTGGATTGCCTCCGAGTGTTCGAGGAGAAGAAAGACGTAGTTGAGATTACACCACCCAACGAACCTTACAAATATTGTGTTCTTTACTTTACAGTCAATTTCATTACTATCATATCATTGCATAAATCTATTAAACAAACACAATCAAACGCTAAGCAACTAAGATACATTTTGTGACGCTAAAACTTTCAAAGAGAAGACTTTAAAATCATTCCACTGTGCTAACACTGATTAAAGAACTGAACGTTTAAACCTACTTGGTTATAGTATTCAAATCTTGAGTCTAAGTTAATCTTTTCAAAACAGTCTTCAAGTAGATGCTTAGCCAAGCGCTAACATTTTCAAGCGTCCAAACCAATTTTAATACGAAACTTTTTGAAGTCGAAAAAGACTTCAAGGTCTATTCAACCCCCCCTCCCCTTCTAGACCCTTTCGTATGCTACTTGGGACCAACAGGTCTACTAGTACATATGCTTTCAACAGCAGTAGTCGTGATAGTCGTACACCACAGATGGTAGTGAAAAATGCAGAAGACGGTTGCTGTTCGAGTTACTCAGAGATGGAGGTTGACTGCTTCAACGGGTTGCCGTTTGGCCATTTAGTGATTGACTCAAATCACCATCTGGCACTATTCTGATGGTAGAGGTGGCTGTGAGAGATGATGGTTGAGGCAGCGGTGCCATAACCGGAAGTCTCCGGTGCGGCGTCGCTGTTGTGAATCGAACCAGCGGATAAAATTTTTAATCGATTCACATAGTCCGGATTCAATTCATATTTTTGGTAGAGATCACAAAAGATATTAAGAATAGGTGGTAATCTAATTACCTTTTTCAATGAAAAACAAAAGCCTAGCCTTTTGATGAGAAGCAACAGATTGTTCATTCCTCTAGATAATCACGCGAAAGATGACCTTCAAATCTTGAAGCTCGACTTTCTCTACCTCAGACTGGGTTGGACGCCTTAGGGTTTATGTGGAAGGAGAAGGATTTATGTTTTACTCTTTTTTACTCTCTAAGATGAAGAATTGACTTGGGTTATGATTTTAGTTAAACACCTAATGTTTCAATAAAAGACTACTCCTTGACTAAGGAGAAGAGGGGGAGCGGCCGTGTATGCCCCAGGGGATAGGTGCACTGGGCCTTTTCTTACTCCAAGCCCAATGTTAAGTATTTAATTAATATTCTCTGTCCAATCCAATTGGTAATTAATTAAATCCTATTCTCCTTTTATTAATAGTACTTTATTAATTCTAAATTAATAATACCATACTATTAATATTGATTGAATCATATAATTTAATTACAATAATTAAATATATTTATTATTATCAATACTTATCATTTTTTGATAATTTCCACTCCAAGTGAAATTACCCAAATACCCTTCAAAAAATAAAACTCCGTTATTATATCATCTTTACATAGCGCAACTCTTTAGACTCATCTTGACTAGCATTGGGAGGATTCCCAGGATATAGTTATCACCAAGTCATCCCGTGAAGCTATACCGAAACCCAATCAAGTACTAGATGAATATTTCATCACGAACCTTTTTGTTATAAATACCATATGAGTATAAACTCTTCACTAACGCAATCCAGTCAAGTAAGAGTCATGGAACGTCAAACTCATAAAACTTGATACTGTACTTTATAATCATACTGATGTGAAATTACCAAACTACCCTTCATATCCAATATAAGTCAGTCATTAATGCTTTGGACAAAGACTTTAATTTCAAAACACCTATGACGTACATGTTACTTCTTGTTTACTTTTGAAACAGCGAATCCCTTATTGGTAGTCCATTTCCCATTGTCGAATGCACCAATTGAATCATACTTCGAGATCGACCCCACCAACGGGTGATTGGGCCGAACTACTCTAATAACTTATTCAATGGTACGAACAAAATATAAATCACTCCTCAGGTCTAAATTTCACTCATACTATCATAACGATAATCCTCATCATTGACTGTCACTGAGTAAAAACCCATGTGATAGGATTACAACAAGTCGTGTTTGAATATGTTAACTCCGTTAACCATATTTATGACACCTGCTCCCACTATCCAATTAGTGTGAGACTTAGCACTTAACTCCACCAGCGCTCCTACTTATCAAATAAGTAGTGGTGAGTACACATCGATCTTAAGGACCTATTTGTTCAATACATTTAATGCCACAATTAGATTTATAAGAACAAACTCAATGCTTTTTATTAACCAATAATAATGTTCATACAATATAAATAAAATGCCCTCTTAAATCTAATTCCTCAATGGCATAAAGGGCATAACACCTAACAATCTCCCACTTGCACTCAATGTCAATTGCTATTATATTTGAGTCCCATCTTCTCAACATGTTTCTCTAGCACCGCCGATGATAGAGGCTTAGTGAGTGGGTCAGCTACGTTTTTTACTGAGGCTACTTTCTGTACGGCAATGTCGCTTCTTCCAATGATTTCTTGTATTATGTGATACCTCATCTCTATGTGTTTAGATTTGTTGCGAGACCTTGGTTCTTTAGCTAGTGTTATTGCTCCATTGTTGTCACACCATAGTGGCAACGACATTTCCATGCTAGGAACCACTTGAAGTTCAACCATGAACTTCTTTATCCAAACAGCTTCGTTAGCTGCCTCTGAGGCAGCTATGTATTCAGCTTCACATGTGGAGTTCACAGTTGTGCTTTGCTTGGAACTTTTCCAAGACACTTCTCCACCATTCAGAGTGAATATAAACCAAGACGTAGATTTTCGATCATCCACATCAGACTGAAAGTCTGAGTCAGAATATCCATCTATTCTCATATCTTCATTTCGATATATTAGAAGCATATCCTTCGTTCTTCTAAGATACTTCAATATAGTCTTCACAGCCATCCAACGCTGCTCACCAGGGTTAGCTTGAAACCGACTAACTACACTCATAGTGTACGCTATGTCAGGTCTCATGCATAACATTGCATACATGAGACTTCCCACTGCTGATGCATATGGGATTTTACTCATATATTTAGTCTGTCCTCATCCAATTTCGGACACATAGACTTAGAGAGATGCAATCCATGTCCCATGACAGAAGTCTTCCCTTAGAGTTACTCATTTCATATCTCTTAAGGACTTTCTCAAGGTAGATCACTTGGGAGAGACCTAACATCCGATTTGCCTTGTCCCGGTAGATGCAAATTCCAAGGATGTAGGTTGCTTCTCCTAAGTCTTTCATGGTAAATGTGCTTGAAAGCCATTCCTTGACAGATGTCAATGAGCCTATGTCATTCCCCATTAGTAATATGTCATCTACATATAACACTAGAAATGTCAACTTGCTCCCATTGGACAATTTATAGACACACAACTCATCTTCATTCTTAAAGAATCCATAAGATTTCGCTTATTGATCAAACCGTTGATTCCAGCTGCGAGATGCATGCTTAAGTCCATAAATGGACTTATTAAGCTTGCAAACCTTATGAGAATCTGTATCGGATATAAAACCTCTGGGCTGCTGCATATAAATGCCCTCCTCGATGTATCCATTCAAAAATACGGTTTTCACATCCATTTTCCAGATTTCATTGTTTAGGTTCGCTGTGATGGGGAGCGGGATTCGAATGGATTTGATCATTGCTACGGAAAAAAAGGTTTCCTCATAGTCAATGCCCTCTTTTTTACTATAACCTTTCACGACAAGTCTGGCCTTATAGGTGTCTACCTTGCCATCCAGACCAATCTTTCTCTTATGGATCCATTTACACCCTATCAGCCGTACACCCTTTGGGAGATCAGTAAGAGTCCAGATTTGGTTCGAATACATCGAATCCATCTTTGCATTCATGGCTTCCAGCCATTTTGAGGAATCAATATCAGTCACTGCTTGCTCGTAGCTAGAGGGATCATCTCCATGGCTTCCATGTCCTACAACAAACAAATATTGTTGTTCATGAAGGTAACCATATCTCTCAAGCTGTCGAGATACTCTACCAGAGTGATGCAGTGACGGTTGTGTCTTATGAGTTTCAGGGTCAGTTCTTTGTACTTGAATAGGTGTCTCTGAAGGGGAATCATTTGGTTCTTCTAGTAGAACTAGTTTCCTACCTGCACCTCCTTCTCTAATGAACTCGTCTTCGAGAAAGAATGCTTGCAAGGCAAAGATTATATGATGATCGTTTGGTAGGTAAAACAGGTATCCTATAGATTCAGTGGGAAAACCTATGAATCGACCCTTGAGGGATGTTTCCTCTAGTTTCTATACCTTAGTCTTCTTAACATATGCGGGGAAACCCCACACACTTATGTACTTAAGATTAGGTTTCCTTCCACACCACAACTCATACGGTGTTTCGGGAACAAATTTCGAGGGACACTTATTCAATATGTGTACTACTGTAAGCAAATCATGTCCCCACAATAAAATAGGTAAATCGGTGTAGCTAATCATAGGTCTTGTTATATCCAATAGAGTATGATTTTTGTGCTCAGCTACTCCATTTAATTGTGGGGTTGCTGGAGGAGTAAGTTGTAACACTATGCTGTGTTCTTTTAAGAACTCATCAAACTTAGCACTCATATATTTGCCACCACGATCCGATCATAGTGCCTTAATATTGTGCCCGTTTTGTTTTTCAGTCATAGTCTTGAACTTCTTGAACCATTCAATAGCTTCAGACTTATGCTTCATTAAATACACGAGTCCATATGTACTATGGTCGTCAGTGAATGTAATGAAATACTGAAAACCTCCGTAGGCCTCATCCTTGAAGGGCCTACAAACGTCTGTATGAACTAAACCTAAAAACTTCCTTGGATCTTTCAAAATATCCGGTGAAGGGTGACCTAGTCATTTTTTCTTTTAGACAGAATTCACATGTTGGATATGGATCAGATCCAAGAGGACCGATAAGCCCTCATTTCTCCAACTCGTGGACCTTGAACTCACCAGCATGTCCAAGTCTAAGATGCCACATAAGTCTTTGGTTAGTACCATTCATACTATGCTTCTTAGTCATAGTGTTAACCATGCAATGGTTTTGAACATTAATATAATACAATCCATTAACTAAAGATGCTGAGCCAACGTTTTTATTTCTAAAATAAATATCACAACCATTGTCATTAAAAGTAAACAAGTATCCTTTCCTTACCAATACAGGAATAGAAACAATGTTCTTATGCCCATTGGGCAAAATGAAGCAATTATCTAAAGTAATAGAATGTTCAGACATTAATGTAATAGAAGTGCTTCCAACGTGTGTAGCCGCGACACTGTGCCCGCTTCCCACATTGATCATCACTTCTGTTTCTCCCAGCTTTCTACTTATTTCCAGATCTTGGTTCAAAACACAGATGTGAGCACTAGCTCCCGAATCTAGAATCTATGAAGTATAGAAAATAGTCATAGAACAATTAGTTTAAAAAACAAAGGGTATGTTTGGTTATGTTTTCAACTCATGTTTGGTCCAAAATTCCCACCAAACAATGTTTGGCTCACACAATATTTGGTCAAAAATACACTACTTTTTGGTCCAAAAAAAACACAATAATTATTTTCCATCTTTCTACACCTACTTTGTCCCTACACTCCTCTCATAATATTTTCTCTCTTCTCTCTCCTCTCTAACAGACAAAAGCTTCATGATTTGACTGCTACAGTAACTTTTGTTCCCTCTGGAAACAAAACCAAACATTATCTCACAAAAAAAACACACCCAAAAACCAATTCCCAAAATAAAACCAAACACAATCTCATCAAACACACACGTATCCCCATAAATTTCTCACCAATAATTCTCACCAAAATACCATCCCAAAACATAACCAAACATAGCCAAAGAGTTCTATACCTGCTTTTTCAGCTTTCAGCTTAGGAAAATCTCGCTTCCAGTGGCCTAGCTCCTTGCAATGGAGGCAGATGTTCGTTTTCTTCAGGGTCCTACCCTTGAACTTCTGGACCTTTTTGGTTTTGTCATTACTTGATGATTTGGAGACTCCTAGCTGCTCCTTACCTCTTTCCTTTTTCCTACTTCTCTTAGAATCAATAGAAATGACTAGAGCAGTTTGTTTCATCTTCGGCTCCAACTGTGATAGAGCATTGATCAGCCTGTTCATTAGCCGAGCTAGTGTGCATTCAATGTCATTCATGTTGAAATTCACAATGAATTGTGAATATGATTATGTGAGCGACTGGAGAATGAGATCAGTTTAAAGGTGGAAGTCCATGGTGAAATCAAGGTCTTCAAGTCTCTCAATCATAGAGATCAATCTAAGGGTGTGATCCCCAACCTTCTCCCCCTCTTTCATTCTAGTTCCAAAAAGTTCCCTCGATATCTCATATCGAGCAGTTCGACAGTGTTCTCCATAGAGTTCCCTCAAGTGCAGCAAGATTTCCGCAGACATCTTGATTTTCTCTTGAGATCGTTAGAGATGATTTCTCATCGAACCCAGTATGATACCACTGTTGTAAATCGAACCAGCGGATAAAATTTTTAATCGATTCACATAGCTCGGATTCAATTCAAGCCCAATGTTTCATATTTTCATGTCTTTGGTTCAAAATGCTTTATACACAATAATGGATCCCAAATCCTAAAGACATTTGATCCTAAAGCGGATGAGGGAATCTTTCTAGGCTATGCCAAAAATGGAAGGAATTTTCGCATCCTAAATAAGATCAAATCGAAGGATGAGGAATCTATTCATGTTGTTTTTGATGATGCTAACCAAGAACTGAGTAAGGTTAATGTGAATCATGTAGGAGTTGAAGCTTTGTATCATCAAATGTCAAAATCTACTATTGACGATGAAAGTGACGACGATGATGAAATCTTAGCGTCCCCCTCCTAAGAATACTCGAGATGTTTTGGACAATCATGTTAGATTTGCTGATGATCATGAAGAGAATGATCATCAAGAGCAAGGTAGAATCTATGAACTTGAAGCGCCTACGCAAGAAGGGAGTCAAGCGCCTGTGTAAGAAGTTACTCAAGAGCCTGTTCAATCTCTTAACTCATTCCAACCAGATAGACTATGGCTACGTGATCATCCAACAGCGCCTGTAAGGACTAGGGCCACTACATTCAATGAGGCCATGTTCGCAAGCTTCCTATCTCAAACGGAACCTAAGAAAGTGGATGAAGCATTAAGTGATCCTAGTTGGATTCAAGCCATGCAAGAAACGCTGAATCAGTTTGAGCGTAGTAAGGTTTATAGAAACAAGATGGATGAGAATGGCATTGTGATAAGGAACAAAGCCAGACTTGTCGCTCAAGGTTATTGTCAAGAAGAGGGTATTAATTTTGATGAGACATATGCTCCTGTCGCCCGTCTTGAAGCAATTCGTATATTTCTAGCGTATGCAGCGTTCAACAAGTTTACAATGTATCAAATGGACGTTAAGAGTGCCTTCCTAAATGCTAAACTCCAATAAGAAGTTTATGTGGAGCAACCACCAGGATTCATCAACAACCATGGTAAGGGTATGCTCTACAAGCTAGATAAAGCATTTTATGGGCTTAAGAAAGCACCCCGAGCATGGTATGACACTCTTTCTATTTTTCTTATTAGTAAAGGTTTTTCAAAAGGCAGCGTTGATACAACGTTATTTAAAATTACCAATGGCAAATATATTCTCTTAGTCCAAATTTATGTTGATGATATTATATTCGGATCTACTAATAAGAGTCTGTGTAAGAAATTTTTGAAAATGATGCAAGAACAATTTGAAATGAGCATGATGGGTGAATTAACTTTCTTCTTAGGATTACAAGTTAAACAACTCCCTAATGACATATTTATTAACCAAGCTAAATATACACGAGATATGATTAAGAAATTTAGTATGAAAAATACATCATCTTCAAAGATTCCAGTGAGCCAAACGCTTAAGTTTGATAAAGATGAAAGTGGGAAGAAGATTGATATCACTAATTATAGAGGTATCATTGGATCACTTCTTTATCTTACTGCTAGTAAGCCTGATATTATGTTTTTGGTATGCATGTGTGCACGTTTTCAAGCTGATCCTAGAGGATCACACTTAATTGCTGCCAAGAAGATCCTTAAATACCTAAAAGGCACACAAAATGTGGGCTTATGGTATCCAAGGGACTCTCCTTTTGAACTAATTGGTTACTCAGATGCAGATTTTTCAGCGTGCAAAATTGACCGAAAAAGTACTAGTGGTACATGTCAATTTCTAGGAGATAGGTTAGTTTCATGGCATAGTAAGAAACAACAATCGATAGCTACCTCTACAGCTAAAGCAAAGTATGTAGCTGTAGGAAATTGTTGTGCACAAGTTTTATGGATAAGGCAACAACTTAGAGATTATGGTATAATCCTAGGTCCAACCCCTATTCATTGTGATAACCAAAGCACCCTAGCCATGACTCAAAACCCTGTTCTTCATTCCAGAACCAAATATATTGACATTAGATACCATTTTCTTCGTGACCATGTTCAAAAGAAAGATATCTCCATGCACTTTATTGGAACTGACAAACAATTGGCAGATATCTTCACCAAAGCGATCAACGAACAATGCTTTCTCACTTTAAGAAGTGAACTAGGTATGGTTGATTTAAATGCTTAATCATCATGCATCATACTTTCATTAGACATAAAATTTAGGGGGAATCCACTTTATTTATGCCTAAAAGACTTTTGAAAAAGTGTTACAAGTCATCAAATTTAGGGGGAACCTTAAAATTGTACTTGTACACATTTGTAAGCGTCAATGATCAAAAAATATTTTTTGCATAAGATCATCAACGCTTATTATTATTTGTGCATGATATGTTGGACGCTCAAACATAAAAAGAATTTAATTTCAAGTGTCAACATAAATCTTACAACAAGTTGGAATATGTTATGCGTTGAACATATTCCCTTCAACACTTAATAAAAACTTTTATGAAAATCATGCATAACTTTTTAAAAGACTGGTGATGTGATGGATAGACTTAAAGATCTATTTTGTACTTTATCCACATGCTCCTATCACATCAAACTGGTGGGTAAATTAAAAAAATTCAAAATGACGATTCAGGGTTAGTATGTGTTTATATACGTGTCAGTGTATCATAAGCGCGTTTACACACTCTGAAAATGCCAAACGTTTTAAAATTTTTGTTCGGACGTCAAAGCTTAATATATGGGAGTTACCAAATGTAACTTTCCTCGCTTGCCAAAAACTCGCGTCCGCAATTAAAACTAATAAAGGCTGAGATTCAATAACTTTACACGTGACAAAATCTTAATGAGACGAGAAAACACAATTTTTAAAATTTTTGAACTGTGTCATTTAAAACAAAATACTTGCAGAAAATTACTCACTTCTCACACAAGCTCTCTACAAAATTACTCTCTCTCTCTCTCGTTCAAAAGAATCTCTGCTTTCTTGCTTTCTATCTTCTCAAAAGAATTTCAAAGGGACTAAAGAAGTCCGTTAATGTTACTGAGGATACCATTAAGGTCACTAAAGGCCTGGTGGTGGACTGCAAGTATCTGTATGAGCAGACTGAGATCAACATGACTAATATGCTAGACTCTGTTGCCAAGGCTGAGCTTCAGACGTTCTCGACCAAGTACTCATACCTTTTTACTCCTGAAGTTGATACCTTCTAAAGATCTGCTAAACTCTCAGAGGACATGACCTCCATTTCTTGCCTCTTCTCCTTGTCCAAGAAGGACTCTCCCAAGGAATTCATACTGACTGCTGACTCCATTGCCAAGAGTTTCAAGTTGCCAAATCAGGGTGAGGCATTGGAATCTGTTACTGCAGAACAAATCGAAGATGAATGCGTATGATGATGCCACATACAAACCCCATTTTGAGAAGAAAGAAATCGTTCCGAAGTACAGAGTTCTGGCTGATTTCTGCAGCAAGATTATAGAGTGCAGGGTGGGAACTTTTGACAAGGTCAATCCACTGCAATTCCAGATGATGACGGCCATACTCCTAGATATCAAGATCAACTGGAGTGAGTATGTGTTTAGCAGATTTAGGGATTGTTATCAGCCACAAACAAGCCCTACGGAATCATTCTCAGTGACTTATTGTTTAAAGCCGAAAGTGTTCATTCTTCCGGGCTACCGTTGGCTAGAGCCAAGTTGCTAGGGAAGAGGATAGTGAAGAATATCCTCAACACTCCCTGAGTAGGTGTTGCTGCGAAACCTCCATCAGAGCGCCAAGTCGTTCGTGAAGTGTCCGATGAAGAAGCTGAGTGTCCTGCTCAAGAAGAAACTGTGAAGCATCCGGCTATTCAGAAAAAGAGGGCTCTCTGAAAGCCCAAGGCTCCTATTGTTCCATCTCCTGTGAGGAATGATGATGATGATGATGATGATGAAGAAACTGATGAGGATAAGGAGGACAAGATTCCGTTGATCAAGAGACGGAAATTGGCTACAATTATAAAGAAGATAAACTTTAAAGAAGAGCCAGTTGTCACTCCAGTCCAAGCACCAAAACTAATGGAAGGGGTCAACGTCAAGAAAAAATTCAAGCGACTCAGAGGAACAGTAAAGCGTCCGTTTGTTTCTGCTCCTCAAGAGTCTGAGAACGTTGAGCCAAGCGCGCAAGGAACATCAACTGTTGAGACCAGTTCTCAGGCTCTTTCTATAGTTGCTGTTGAAGCACCAGTTGACGTCCATCTGGATGTTGACTTAGAAGAAGTGGTGGCCATAGCCAAGGACATTGCAACATATGCAGTGGACATTGAGAAACCTATAACAGAAGAGGTCCAACCATCACTTACTTCAGAGGTCATGACAGAGGCACGCTCAGTGAGTCAGAGTGTTGCTAAGGAAGTTACAAGACCCAGCTACTTCTTCAAGCTGGATCCACTCAAATTCATTGATCATTCGATCAACTATATGCCACCAGCTTGTGAAGAAGACTTCATTCCCGTTGGATACAAGGAAGAACAGTACATTATTGCGGAGAATGAAGTGGCCATGTTGATAGAACGGGATCGATCTATCTGTGAGATGCTATTCAACTCAGATTTGATAGACATTGAGAGTGAATACTATCTGGCCATTGCCAATGATGAACTGGTGAAGCAGATTTCGACATCAATTTTGATTCGCGAGAAGAATCCAGAGGTGAGAACTCCTAGCGCTGATGTAGACCTAGCGTACTTCCTGGATATAGGGCATAGCAAACCATCTGGCTTTGCTCCAAGAAGCTACAAGATCAGAGTCTATGAGCGTCTGCCCGTGGAGTTTCTCAATCCCTCCGAAGAATTATTGAACAGAGAGGGATATACCCATTTTCCAGAAGTGGCTCACGGTGTGGAGAATCTGAGTGCAGCCAACCCACTTCGATTATGGAAGAACAAGCGTACCTATGTTGGTGATCGTCCAGTGTCTCTAATAAACTTGATTCAAGAAAAAGCTGATGACTACTTCCAGTGTGTATGGAATGCCAGCTACCTAACCGATAAACACCGCTTTGAATCAATCAGAGACATTCACCACGAGGCGATCAAGGCTATCTGCAATGCTTGTGCAAATTATTTCTTGAAGGAAGCTAATTGGTGTGAAGCGCACGTAGGTAACAAGTATTATTTTCAAGAATTCGTTAGCTCACCTCATCTTTTCGGCATAGGCATACATGACAAGAAGCTGTAGTTTACCAAGTATTGCCTTCAGAAGCATCAACAGAGGGTGGGACCAATCGATCAGTTACCAAGCGTCAGACAGCCAGTTGAGAGGTTTTTGCGTGAAGCGTTACACCGGCTTGCAGAGACTCCTCTTCATTTTTGTGGCCAAGCGTCCAGCAGTGGCTCAAAACCAGTATCCGATTTGTCTATAACTCCTAGCCATTGTGAAGAAAATTTGAGGCAGATGATCAAGATCATGTCTCCAATTCCACACTTTAACAAAATCTTCACTGAAAACCTGGACAAACCCAACGGCTCTAGGATTCATTTCTTTCAAAGATATCCACTGCTCCCATCAATCAGAAAAGAAGTCAGCAAACACTATGAGTATGTCCTTTCATTGCTGGAACGGAATTAGGGCATTGCTCGAGCTATCTATCCGTATTTGGAAGAATACTACAGAGTATATGTGCCTGAATCTCAACGTCTTCCAACTAACCGGATAATTATTTTTTCCTTGCATTACTGCCCAGATATGCTTTATCTGATTTCTAAGGCGCATTTAAGGATTTCTTTGAATCAAGTGCTGGATATCTAACCTTAACTGACTATATCTACCCTTTCAACACTAACATTTATAACTTGGCTGTCTAACTCTTGCACTATAAAAGAGTAAGTATTGTCATCATCAAAAAGGGAAAAATTGTTAGGAATTTCTTGTTAGAGTTTTGATGATGACAATTAGGATTTTATGTTAGACCCCAAATAAAATGTAAGTTTATGCTTTCATAGAAGATTTGTATAAGCGTCTGAAAGATGTAATTTTGTTAGGCTTGTAATTTTTATCTTTGTAGATCTTAGACTCAGTACTAGATACCAAGTCTATGGTAGAATTCTAGGTGAGTCTATCAAAGATGAAGTTAAAGATCAGCGTCTGAAATCAAGTGAAGATAGAAATTTGTTCTTAGTGTTCGTCAAGCGCTATAGATCTGTTTCAGGACTTATGAATCAGGTGCTTAAGCCACTCAAGCGTTCAACGAAGGGATTCACCTGAAATAAATTCTCAAGTCATGAAGGACTTAAATGCAATCATCAATGGACATTTATTTCCAACGAAAAATAAATTCAAAACGCATTAAATGCTTGATAAGAGCATTAAATGTGATAAGCTATTGTGACTTGTGGCCAAGCCACCTTTTGACTAGACTGTCAATATTCAGAATTCAAAACCTGCTCCTGTCCAATCGGAACCAGCAGATTTTCAGGAATGTCAGAAAGAGTCTATTTAACGTGCCGCGTTAGAGACACGCTCCTGCATGTGTCCAACGGACAATTCCCAAAAAATCTCTATAAATAGTACCTCTTAGCAAACCCTAAACACACCACTTCATGCACATAAAGCCAAAACTTTGCTGAAATTACTTGAGAGAAAAGCTTACAATTTTTCATAGCCAAAAATCCTCAAAGCTTTTCTATCCATTCCAAGAAAGTCAAAAGTATCTCAAAAATCTTCAAAGAAGAACCCTACATTCTTATTGAGATATTCCAAGTTGTTTGAACTTTATCAAAATCAAACAAACTGTTAGAAAAACCTCATCCAATCCTCGCGATCTGAGTGAAGTCGAAGTTGGATACTTGCAATATTTCTGGGTGAAAGAAGCAAGAGGATAGAAGTGTCTTGTAGCAGAAATCTGTGTGACCAAGGAGCTCAAGTCATCAATATCCATCTCTCCCTATTGTGTAGAAGTTTCTGTGTAATTCTTCGAGAATCATTTTAGTGGATTGCCTCAAAGTGTTTAAGGAAAAGAAGGACGTAGTTGGGATTACACCACCCAACGAACCTTTCAAACTTTGTGTTCTTTACATTACCATTATTTATTGTCATATCATTGCATAAATCGGTTAAGTAAACACGTTGATAAAATCATCCAAAGCTAAGCAACTAAAGAAAACTTTGTGACGCTAAAACATTGCAAAAGGGAAGACTTAGAAATATTCCGCTGTGCTAACCCTGATTAAAGAACTGAACGCTTAAACCTACTTGGTTATAGTATTCAAATCTTGAGTCTAAGTTAGCTTTATCAAAACGGTCTTCAGGTAGACGCTCAGCCAAGCGCCTACATTTTTTAAGTGTCCAAACCGATTTTAATACGAAACTTTTTGAAGTCGAAAAAGACTTCAGGGTCTGTTCACCCCCCCCCCCTTTCTAGACCCTTTCGTATGCTACTTGGGATCAACAAAGTCCATGAACACAAGAGTTAACTCTCTAAGGCACTTGAGGAGTTTGATACTCGTGTACTAAAATAGTCTGCAAGTTAAAGATTTTCAATTGGGCATTGGAAATCGTGAAGACTTGTATGATGTGAGTTTTGACGAGATAGGTGCCCGTCAATCACTAGGAAGTAGTGAAGAACTCATATCATAGGTGCACTGATGAAGATAGTGGCACTCAGACATGACTCGCATCGATTCTACCATATGGGTTTTCACTCTTTGACAGTCAATGACAGAATTGATTAATTGTAATAGGTGTGTCTGAACTTTAGACTTGAAGAATTGAGTTGAAGATATACTTGTCACATTAGGTTTGTCATTAGGCCCAATTCACCCTTTGGTGGGGTCGACCTCGAACTGCAACGTAATGGGCAAGTAGTATTCTTAACTGATATCCAAGAAAGGATTCGTTCCCTCGTAAGTGAACGAGGAATTATCCTATGCATTTATAAGTAAGTTAGATCTCCAAGTTTTTGGTCAAAGTATTCAAATGGTCTGAACTTATTATAAATATAGCATAGTGTCAAGTTAGTGAGTTTGACTCTCACTTGACTGGGAAACGAAGAGTTTGTATTCACACGGTATATACAAATGGAAAGGTAAAAATGATCTAATCATTTCATCTTATTTGGGTTAAAATATGGACCACTCGACTGGCTAGGTGGGACCCATATTCAATGAAATCATCCCATTGCCAAATATAGATGAACTTAAATAGTCATGCTTAAAAAGGAAAAATTGATGAAAAACGGGATAATTCTTGTGGTAATATTTTAAGTATTGGATACTTAAAATTAAATAAATAGAATTAATTATTTGAGAAAATAAGTTAATTTAATTAATATAATATTTCTTGGAGAAATAAGTGATCTATTATTTAATTGGATTAATTAATTAGATTAAGTTAATTAATTAAATATTAGATTACACTAAGCTCAAATTAATACACCAAGTGGCACTCCAAGCCCTAAGAAGGGCAGCCACTAGGCGTGTTTAATGGGCTTGATTTAAGTCCAAGCTAATAACTTAAGTGATATAAATACCACATTAGTTATAAGCCTAGGTCATAAGTTGCATTACACAACACCACAAGAAAAAGAACTCCTCTGCCTCTCTCTCAGTAGCTGTCGGCCTTCAAGCCAAAGAAGGGGGAAGATTTTTCATCAAGTTCTTTCTGGCGAGACGATTTAGGGGCAGAACAATTGGACCACTTGGATCAACATAATTTCAGCCGTAGTAATTTCGCGAAGAATTGAAGAATTCAAGTTCGTAGGATTTGTCAACCACTTCGCTACAACGGGTAAAGTTAATTTTACCCTATCGTACATACGTGTGTTTAAACACCAGGATTGATCCAATCATGGGAAAATAAAGAAAAAATTTTAATTTTATTTTCCGTTGCGTTTGGTAAATTTTCCCCAACGTTTATTCCTATTAATTAATTTCTCCATAAATTCACAAAGTATTAGTACTACAATATGTTAAGTGTGTGACCTCTTAGGCTCATTAATAAGCTAGCAATAGGTTTTATCCCCCAAAGGCTATGCAATCCCCACATTGTCTTAATTAATTATTTAGCCAAATAATTATTTAGGTCTTGAATTAATTTCAGCATATTAATTCAAGACACCTATTGGTCATAGATCGATTTCTAACAACGTTTCCATGACTTCTTAGATATTAATGATGAACATCAAACCTTTCCAAGTTACAATCTTCTTGTGAATCGAATCCTTTCATCTTTTTCTCGTCTGTAGTCTAGGGTTTGGAGCCGGTCGAAACCCTATTAACTCAGAAACTATGCATGTGTTGGAACACTGATGATCTGGTCTTCTAAGTAGGGATTCCACAACCTCTTTTAAGACATTGCTTTAACTTACACAACAACATATGAAATACAAGGCAGGCAGCCGTGGTCGGATCCCGTATCTAATACCATATGTTTTGTCATACTACCAGACCATATCTAACATACCCCGTTTGGGTGATTCTCTTAGAATAATGAGATATATCAAAGTACAGTGGGCAGCACACATCCCAGCCATGACACCTCAGGTCAGAGGACTAATCTCACACCTACATAACTCTATGACTCTAAGTTCGACATAGAAAAAGGAACCCTAGTGGGGTCGTTCAATCTCATACTCTCCCAAGTATAAATATTTGTGCATGCACTGACCCTTGGTCATTGCCCATATAACAAGGCACTCTCCCATGAGAATGTCATACAAAAACAAGTCTTGACGAGACTATGATATCCCATATCTCATAGTCTCTATGACTTGGAATAGGATTTTAGGATCACAACCATCGAGAGCATTCCACAATCGCCACTCCTGCGTGCGCAAGCGCTCCTCTAACTACAAGTGATCCATGGGATCTTTACCTAAACTAATGAAAGTATATGCGATAAAGAAAATGCAGTCAAAATAAATTCGATATAATATTAAAGACAAAATTATCATAATTTTTACAATCTAATGATCAAGCCACTAGATGGCACGTTGGGCACCTAACACTATCAGCATCGGGGTATGGATGAGGTGGAGCTAGGGTTAGAGAAGCAAAATGAGAATTGAGAAACTGATGATTATGAGGTTTGCTGTTCCATCCATGACTGTGGTGGTGACAGAGCTCTGGCGGTGTGTGAGCATGAAATTTGCACAAAGAGGTTGAGATGAATTTGTAATATAGGCAAAAACGGTTTTTGAATTTAGAAGAACTTGTAATTGGATTCTGAGGGATTTGAAGGAAGTTTTAAATGTGCCATGTGTGGTCCTTCGGAGCATGTCGTACAAGGACTCTTAAAGAATATTAAAAACTCTTGACTGTGAGTTGGAAAGGGTCCAATAAAAGGAGAAGTAAATGTTGATGATTTTGGTGGTGTTTTGGGTACTTTTGTTACTCATGTGGTTGTTGAAGTGAGGCTCAGACGAAGTGCATGGTTATTATAACTGAGGATGTAATTTAGGGTGTAACATATGGACATTTGTGCAAACTAACCCCACATTTGTTTAATTTACAGTGCAATATCTATCAAGGGACCAAATTGAAAACTATTAAAAAGTTAAGAGACCAATCCAAGAAGTGTTGAGAAGTTAAGGCACTAAAATGGAAGTACTAAATTGAATCGACATTTTTACATATTAAATCAGTCACATGCCATGCACATGGCCTATTCTTCACTCAAAATTGACGAAAATTGATCGGAGGGACTACATTGAAACTTGACTTTAAGTTGAGGGACTTAATTCATGTGATTCGAAAATATGCCACTAAATTGATTCTAACACAAAAGTTGAGGGGCCACAAGTGACATTAATCCCAATATTAATATAAAAGGGCGGGAAATCCAAAAAGTTCTCCTGCCGTGGCGTTGGTGATTTTTGCAAAAGAAGAAAAAATATTCTTATTTTATTCAAATACATTGAACTTAACTTTTAAATAAGATTCACCATTTTATAACCTCCCAAAATTTCTTGTAGGACATAAGAACTTATAAGGTATTTCAAATAAGCTTAGACAAAAACCCACTTACAAAATTCTATTCTCTAAAGCGAGGGACATAGTTGGATCTAATATGCTTTAGCATGTTAGAAACACCTTCAAATTTATGCTGAGTATTAGACGTTCATTATCATCAACAGTGACTAACTAACTATTAATGCGTTATGAGACGATTTTTGACCTCGCCCCTGCTGCATATTTGGCATGAAAGAGTTTAGGGGGCTATAGTTCAAACTTATACAGTTGAAGGGTGCAAAGTGCTATATTGTCTTTTGCAGGGTGTAAAGTGCAAATTAGCCCAAAACGTATTAGCCTGTTTAGATTTCAATTTTCACGATCTTCACTCTCTTAATCTCCCCGATAAAAATGGCTGCCGCTGCGATGCGATTTTTCTTCGGACTCCTTACTATTGTCACTGTTGGAATGATTATCGGTATTTCCCCAATCCTTTACTCCTGTACTTAATTAATAATAATTACTCTTCATTTGAGTTAGATAATCTATTATCTTTTTTGTATGCGAATGTGATCAGGTTGGACTATTGAATTGAACTGATTCATTTCTTGAGCACTATGTATAATCCGTTATTTTTCTTCTTTTGTTTTCTTCTTTAGTGGTGATTATAAACATATAACCTTACTTCGCGTAGAAGTAAATAAATAAATATTTATTTGTCGAATATTTTGATAATAGTCACTGCTAGTTTTGCTGTGTGCTGTTAAACTTATATCAGTGTCCTAAATTAGTTACATCATATTAATGTCCAAACCCATTAGTCATTCACTGTTTGTTGACTATAGCAATTGTTATTTTAGCACATTTTCTTATTCCTTTTCTTTATTGTTTTCCCGAAAATTTATCATTATTGTGCCATTTGCAATTATTCGAAATTTGACATTTTGATTATGGATGTCCAGGAGCTTGGATGCAGTTGGCATTTATAAGGAGGTTGGAGGAATCATATGGTAGATTCTTCATTATCTAATTCTCCAAGAGTATACAATGTATAAGTGTTAAGACGTCACTTTTCGAGTACCCTTCTGGGAAACTTGTAGGGGCCAAGTCTTCTTTGACAAGGATTCAAGGTGTGAATGGAGGCGGAGGCAGTTTTCAACTTACTGGAGGTTTATACCAATTGATGCCCGGACACGCTCACACAAAAACACTCATAAAATATGTGCATTAGCCTGTGTTAGACACCTCCAGTCTTACTGCTTTGTTCCCTTTTTTTAGGTATTTCTTATTGGGATGACAAAGAAGCGGCAATTCTGCGTCTTGGATATGTACGTTTCATGGTCATTTTGAATCTTTTCTCGGTTAGCTCGTGGTATTTGACAAAGACTTTGGTACCATGGGACATTGATAAACTGGAAAGAGTTTTCTTGGGTGAATGATTACATATATTCCTATTAGCTTTTTGATATGGTTTGTTATATAACTCTTCTAGTAAGTCAGTATTTTTGAAGCATAATAGATGAGCTTGTTCATTTTCTGCTTACAATTATAGTAAAGACCATATTCCCTCTATGCTTTGCCATGTACATTGACACCACAATAAGGTCTCCTAAAGTAGGTTTAAACTAGTACATTTACAGAACATTGGAGGACGTACTGTATGTTAGCCAGGACCAATGTCTATATTCTGGCAAGTATCAAATATAACCTCCTTACTTTTGCTCGATGGAGACATGCCATAAAACTGTCATAACAACTAGCAGTGAGGAGTTGCATTGAGGCTGGTTCTTGATGAGCTGGAGGAAGTGCCTGCCCTTCTTTAAGACGTTTCATGGTACTAAATAAGAAGGAAGTTCAAGTGGGTGTAAAGAGAGGAGTGCTTGACAGATGAGAGATTTTTAAATTATAAAATGTCATTATTGTAATGATCAATTCCCTTGTCAATATGTAGCCCTACGATACTCCCAAAGGCCGCAAATAACCTAGTGGAATTCCAGTTTTTGGCTTGGGAATCATTTAAGTCATAACTTGTCCCCTATGTAGCAAAAAGCATCTTATAAAATTACTGGTAAGTTGCAGATTTTTGTAAATACACTGAAATGCTCAGACCTAAGAATTATTGACAAATGAGAACCTAAGAGAAATAACGGTCTAACATATGTACAATGTGTTTGGCTATAGCATAAGGTCAAACAAGCCTGTAATGTTCTAGATTCTTCTTTCTGACTTCTTCTCGTCGTCTCTGTTAAGGGTGTCCCTTTAATTGTACTTCTAGGGATACTTATATGAACTCAAGTAGGTTAGTCATCTTTAGAGTTTACTACCAAATCTTATCCCCAAAACACATCATTGGCATTAAGCTCCATTATACACAAGCTAATCAAGTCTTTATGAATTTTCTGATTCCAACTTGTCAGTTTATCTTGAGCATCAACTCTACGGATTGTTTCTTTATTGAAATACAAGTTCATTTGTTATGAGAAACATGATAAAGTTAAGACTTATTTTGGAAGAAGGCCTACATACAAAATGACGTTCATATTTTTGGATTTTTTCATTTAAAACTTTGATTTTATATATAGTAGAATATTCAGTGACAAAAATTATATAGTGCTACTTGTGATCAACTTCTAGGAATCACTTTACAATTGCAAATTAACCACTTAAATTAGAAGATGTAATTTCATATTTTGGCCTTTCCGAAGCCTAAGACATCTCGTTCAAGTCTTTGTTAGTGATTTAAGAGTATCTTTAGCTTTACGAAGAGAAGTAAGGGATAGTAATGTGAGGGAAACAGAGCTTGCAACTCTTATAGACCACACCCTAGGCAAAGGGTACAAAAGATACAAACAATCCAAATATGAGCTAGCTTTTCCAAGCTTAACTTATCATGCAAAGGGAAAGGGCAAACTACTTTACTGATAAAGTAAGTGGGGATCATACTGCACGGTCGAGATTTATCTTTTCATCAAACTTGTTGAGCAAAGCCTCTAGACTTTGTTAATTGATGAAATTCAAAGAGATTAGATCGTTTTTCTTCTAATAGGCTCCTGTTTTCAATATGTACTTGCAACTGTACTATTCTCCTATGCAATTTATGATCGTCAAGCATTTCTACTTGTATGATCATTGTAAATAATTTAAAGAGCTTCATTATCGTTATATGTTCACTGATCCTAGTAAGACAGATAGATATGTTTAATTGGACTTACTATATTAATTATTATTCTTCCACTCCTGTGATGCAGGTCAAACCTGAAATAATTAGCTGGTCACCACGTATTGTTTTGTTTCATAACTTCTTAAGCGCAGAGGTATGGTAATAACATCACTTTTATAATTCTCGTGTCAAATATTTAGTTTATCAATGATATTCTTATGTAACTCCACCGGTTCGTTTTATATATATTCCTCCTATAGGGGATTAATTTTCTTTCGCTTCTGATTTTCTGAAAATAATGATTTCTTTCTTAGAAAAATGTTAACATGGACTCAGATTCTTAGGACCCATTATCTGGGTATGGTTAAAATTACATAAAAATAGTCGCCTTATCTATTGTCAATTAAAAGCTATGTGGGATTCCATACGAATGGTGCTGATGCCATTTGTCATGCATTACGCTTGGGTATATTGAGGTGATGTTAGTGATGAGTGATGAATTCAAAATCGAAATTGCAATAAATTTAATTAATAACAAGAACAATTGTCTTGCCCAGCCGTGTCCAAGTCCTTGATCAATACTTTGATAAAACTAACAAATAACCCTAACAAAGTTTATATATGACTACTCTCATCTCCTACCCAAAATAGGACTCTGCTAATTAAGGAAACTAATAAATAATAAAGCAACAACTAATAACAATAATAATATCAAGACTAATTATCCGCTGGCCCCTCCTCATTTGCACGCTGGTCCTTCATCAACTTCTTGCGCCTCACATAGACTCGAATCGGCTTCGGTTGGCCCCCATCACTCACCACTGGTTCGAACTCGTCCTGTTGCTGCACATCAATTACCTCCCCTTCGAAAACAGCCTTGTCCTCAAGGCGGAAAGACGGAAACTGCCCTCGAAACTCCTCTTCATCAACCCACGATGCAACTTCCTTTGGCCTTCCCTTGCCATTCTACAAGAAACTCGCGCACATTCTTATCATTTTTTTTTACGAACCCGTGAGCTAGCAATCGCCAATGGCTCAAACCACCCCAACTCCTGAACTTCCAAAGTCAAAGGTAACTCAGTTTCCAATGCATGATTACCCAAAACTCGTTTAAGTTGTGACACGTGAAATACTGGATGAATGCGACTAGTACTCGGCAATTGCAACTCATAAGCCACCGCTCCAATCCGTCGAATAATTTTGAAAGGACCATAAAATTTTGCAGCCAATTTCGTATAACCCCGAGCAGCCATAGATAACTGTCGGTAAGGCCTAATTTTCAAGAAAACAGGATCACCAACCTGAAATTCGACATCTCTCCGGTGTTTATTCGCATACTTTTCCATTTGACCCCTAGCCACCAACAAATTACTCCTCAAACTCCGCAACAACTCATCCCTATCCTTCAACATAGCAGCCACGACCTCCACTCTACAGTCTTCCGGCAAAAATCGTTGGGTTGAAGGAGGTGGCCGCCCATACACGATCTCAAACGTGGTTAGTTGTGCCGCCGTTTGAAATGAAGTATTATACCAAAACTCGGCCCATGACAACCAACTAACCCATTTTTTCGGTTGTTCAGACGTAAAACAGCAAAGATATGTTTCAAGAACTCTGTTTAATACCTCCGTTTGTCCATCCGTTTCCGGATGGTATGCAGTACTAAATTTCAGCTTTGTCCCCCCTGCAGACGAAATATCTCTCACCAAAACAAACTCATAAACACCGGATCGCGATCACTCAGAATGGACCTCGGGACCCCGTGTAGACGCACTACTTCGCGAATAAAAATTTCAGCCACTCCTCGAGCTGTAGCCGGCGCCTTAAGTGGAATAAAATGCCCATACTTGGATAGTCTATCCACCACCACCAATATACTCGAAAACCTCAATGATTTCGGTAACCCCGTAATAAAGTCCATCGAAATGTACAGAGGGCTCGTGGTACCTGCTGCCCACCCTTCCTCCTCTGCTTTGAGAACCGTCCTCCCAAATCATGTTGGGAATGGGTAACGCCGCTGGTGATTGAGCATCATACTTCGATTTTTGACAGACGAGACATTCCGCGACATAATCCTGAACTCGGCGGTACATTCCTCTCCAATAAACACTAGCTGCTAAACGTCGATAAGTGCGCAAGACCCCGGCATGACCTCCTGATGGTGTATCGGGGAACTCATGCAATAAGCGAGGAATCCAATCCGAATCCTCCGGCAAAACCAACCTGTTCTTGTAGAACAACCGCCCTTGTCGCATTGTAAAACCCGGACGACCCGCCTCGTCTAACTCCACCTGCTCAATGATCTTCCGTATATGCATATTCCTTCTTTGTTCCTCTAACACATCTGCCATTGCTGTCCAAATTGGACCACTAATGGCCGCACACTCGGCCCCCTTTTCTCCCCTTCGTGACAACGAATCCGCTGCTCGATTTGAGACCCCGGTTTTATACACAATCTCAAAGTGATACCCCAATAGTTTAGCTACCCAGTTTTGTTGCGAAGGTGTGACAATCTTTTGTTTAAGTAAATGTTTCAAGCTATGGTGGTCGGTTTTTACCACAAACCGTCGACCCACCAAATATGGCCTCTAATGCTGCACGGCAAGGACCAAGCCAATCAATTCACGCTCGTACGCTGAGGCCAATTGCGACCCAACTTGCAAAGCCTTGCTGAAATATGCAATCGGCAGCTTCCCTTGCATCAAAACCGCGCCGACGCCACTACCCGATGCATCACACTCAATTATAAACTCTTTAGAAAAATCCGGCATTTCAAGTACCGGGGCAGAAATAAGCGCTGTTTTAAGAGCCTAGAAAGCCCCTTCGGCCGTGGTATTCCACTCAAAACGACCCGACGCCTCCTTCTTCAACAACTGAGTTAACGGTCGAGCTATGGTTCCATAATTTCGAACAAACCGACGGTAGTACCCCGTCAAACCCAAAAATCCCCGAACCTCCTTGACCGACTTCGGAACCGGCCATTCCTTCATCGCCGACACCTTCCCCGGATCCATGGATACCCCCGCAGTCGAAATTATATGGCCTAAATACTCCACCTCCGGACAGCCAAAAGCACACTTCTTTTTATTTGCCAAAAACTTATGCACACGTAATATAGTTAGAACATGAATAAGGTGATCAAGATGTTCAGAATGGGAGCGACTATACACTAGAATATCATCAAAAAATACCAAAACAAACTTACGTAACCAAGGCCGGAAAAGATCGTTCATGGTGGACTGGAAAGTGGCCGGTGCATTAGACAACCCGAACGGCATGACCAAAAACTCATAATGGCCGCTATGAGTCCGAAACGCTGTTTTGGCAACATCTTCCTCGCTCATTTGGATTTGATGATATCCCGATCTCAGGTCAATTTTCAAAAATATTGTTGCGTCGGCGAGTTCATCGAGCATCTCTTATATCATGGGGATAGGATATTTATCCGGTACAGTGACCTTGTTCAACTCCCGGTAGTCCACACAAAATCGCCAACTACCACCCTTCTTCTTTACTAGTAAGGCCGGGCTCGAAAACGGGCTTGAACTCGGTCGGATGATCCCTGCAGCCAACATGTCCTCCACTAGCCTTTCTATTTCATCCTTCTGGACGTGACCATACCGATATGGTCTAACCGATACTGGTCCCTTGCCCGGCACTAACTCAATGTGGTGATCCGTCGGGCGTTTTGGTGGTAAGCCCTCGGGATCACCGAATACATCTCCAAACTTACCCAACACCCGCGCCACTTCGTCGTTCATACCGCCCTCAGCAGCCGTCACCACCCAACAATGACTCGGCTCCAACAGCACGGCACGAAATTCCACTTCCTCGTCTCGCATTATCACCTTGAGCGACGCTCCCGCTCTACAAGATGATCCATCCCCTTCCAATTGCACCGTCTCCCCGTCAACATTAAAACTCGTATACAAATTCTCCCAATCCACCATCATCTTTCCCAATGTTCGTAGCCACGCTATCCCCAATATCATGTCTATTCCCCCTAAGGGAAATACGTACAATTTGTAGTAACCGTCGTAGTATCGAGATGAATTGACAAGTTACGACATAAACCAGTCGACTCCGTGCGGCGTCCGTCTCTCAATTTCACTCCAAACCGATTCGTGTGGTCCACCTCCAAAGCTAATTCGGATACGAGCTTATCCGATATAAAATTATGACTCCGACCACTATCCACTAAAATCGTCACGTGTCGATTCTTCAATAGACCCTTCAGCCGTAGGGTACGTGGGCCAGATATCCCCACTGCCGAACACATAGAAAGTGCGACTTCCTCAACCGGCTGCTCCTCTTCGCTTTTCCCCGACTCTCCCACATACTCAGTCAGTTCAATTTCCTCCAATTCCAACTCAGGCGCTTCATCGTCACTCACTAACAGAATCCACTATGATTTGAACGGACAGTCGTGTTGCGTGGGATGGTAGGGCTGCTCGCAACGATAACAAAGGCCCCGACGACGTAAATCCTCCCGCTTTGAATCCGATAAACGCGCGAATTGAGCCCTCGCTGGCCCCTTACCTGTTCCGCCATCCCTCGCGTTCGTTGGGGCCCTAATCCCGCCGGGTTGTGCTGGAGCCGGAAGTGCCAGTCGTGGCGGCGCCGACGGCAGGCGCGGTATGGTGGTCGAACGCGCGGGCTGCCAATTTGCGCGCACCACCCCGCTGTTTCGCTGTTGTACACGCAATGCCACCTCAAGATTTAGAGCCATCTTCATCGCTGCATCCAAGTCAACCGGGTCCAAAACACGAACCTGAACTCGCACCTCCTCTCGTAATCCATGCATAAATAATCCCAGAAGGGTCTCCTCGGTCAATGCAGGGAGTTGATTGGCCAATTGTGTGAATGAATGAATGTATTTTTCCACCGTATCAGTGTGTCGAGTCGAAGCCAATCGCTCATATGCGTTCCCTGCGCAACGGTCATCAAAACGGGCGATTAATGCGTGTGTTAGTTCCTGCCACGAGAAGCGTGGTCGTTTCCTCTTAAACCAACGAAACCAATTGAGCGCAATTCCCTCCATAGCCACCATACTTAATTGAATCTTTTGTTCGTCGTGACACGGGTATAAATCAAAGTGTTGGTCAAGATGTGCGAGCCACCCCAACGGGTCATCTCCATTAAAGTTCGGGAGGGAGGGAACGGTTGTAACCCCCTCCGCGTGCATATTCAGGGGCTGCGCCGCCGCCGCTGGTAGCCAAATTGTTTACCCCTACTTGTGTTGTCATCAACGCCGCCGTGGTATCGCTCATCTCCTTCATAAATTCATTCAGTTGTTGTTTGAGTTGTATAACATCTTCGGATATTACCCCCACATTCTCTTCCAACGCCTCTACGCGTCCGTTGTTACTCCCCTCACCTGTCATCGAACCCGAGCGTGTTTGAACCATCGTTCCGATCCAACAGGTCGGACCAAATTGATGAGTGATGAATTCAAAATCGAAATTGCAATAAATTAAATTAATAACAAGAACAATTGTCTTGCCCAACCGTGTCCAAGTCCTTGATCAATACTTTGATACAACTAACAAATAACCCTAACAAAGTTTATATATGACTACTCTCATCTCCTACCCAAAATAGGACTCTGCTAATTAAGGAAACTAATAATTAATAACTAGGACTCTACTAATTAAGGAAACTAATAAATAATAAAGCAACAACTAATAACAATAATAATATCAAGACTAATTATCCGCTGGCCCCTCCTCATTTGCACGCTGGTCCTTCATCAACTTCTTGCGCCTCACATAGACTCGAATCGGCTTTGGTTGGCCCCCATCACTCACCACTGGCTCGGACTCGTCCTGTTGCTGCACATCAGTTAGCATCGCTTCCGATCCAGTACGTTTTTACTCAAGCTAGAGACAACTGTGCAAAGTAAATCCTAGTGGTGCATTACAATTTTAGGTCACCTATGATTTGGTTTGATATCCCACAAGAATCCGTTGTTGGACAAAATAGTGAGTCTCTCAAAATCTCTATCTGGTGTGGTGAGGTTTACTGATTCTATCAAGTATCTTGAATCATTTGATCACAGCTTAGTTGAACAAATTACTTTCACGATTTCAGTCATTATTGTTTGTGAGTTCACAAGTAAGGACTTACTTGTACGCCTGTTGTTTCATGTGCTTTTCATTCTTTTCATTTGCAATTTATTATATTTTTCAGTTGGATTAGGAGGAATTGCATTTCCGGCTGTATATATATATATATATATATATACAAGATAAAAATCTCAATTCAAGATAGAGTGTTTGGATATGGATCATCACGTGCCGCTATTTTATCCTTGGCTATATTCATAGTTTCCAATTAAGCTTAAATTATTTTTATTGACTTTGCCATATGCATTTTAGGATGTATTCTAAGGTTAATTACTATATGAACAAACGTTTATCATTTATTCTCATATAGTAATGATCCAGGTTTTATTTAACAATAATCTTTAATTGTTTGGTGACATTATCTGGGATCTACCACCCTTCCCCCATGACTAAAATATATTTTGAAATACTCATTTTTGATATTCCATTACCTTCATTGTACTATATGAGGAAGTATTTATCCATCAAATGAACTATCTAATTCTTCGCAAATGGAATGAAGAAATGATTCAACATTTAGTCTCATCCTCAATACAATATCTCAAACAGAGCATACACGATGAGTCACTTTAGTTAATTAGTCCAAATTCAGAGCAAAAAAGTCTTGACTGCACATTGAATGCTGCAACCATATTATAGTCAAAACCCTCTAGGTTCAACATGCTCCTCGCTAGAACTTGTTCTGGCTAGAACCCCATCTCTGCAAGCTGATACATGCATAATTACGTTCATTTTTAAACCATCGTAAGACAGCCACAAAGACCTTATAATATGCCTTACCTAGATCAATGAATGCCATATGCATATCTTCTTTTCCGCCCATATTAGTCGTGTCCTCTTATCAAATTAATAGTCGTGCAGTTGATTTTCAAGACACAAGCCTTATTTATTCTTTAGATCATTGTTTCAAGCCTCAGGCTTCTTTCCATCAGTTTCTTCTTGCAACGTTTCTTGTAACACATTAATGTAAAGCTTAATAACTTGAACAAGTCGACTAGTTAAGCATTGGGTAAAAACAAACTCCAACTTCCTTACAACACTCTGATCCTACAGAGTAAATGGTTACAGATGAACAATTGGGTAGGAATATTAACAGGAGAAGTCTAGTTCAGTGGAAGATAATCTTGACTGAATTTATGCCTTAGCTTTTACATCAATTTTCTTATTGTTAAGTCCAAGGGTATATTAGGATTTTGTAAGAGCATAATATATAACTTGAGGTGGAATATGGAGTTTTAGTTTGCAGTCCTTTCCCTTGTTAGGAATTAATCATGAATTAGTTAAGTCTAATCATAGATGTAAAAAAGAATTTTACTTAATCTTAGTGTTTCTTAGTTATTTGTTTTCAGCAGAATTAGGTGTGAAGAAGTCTTTAAATACATTTGAATATCTCTCAGTTTAGATCGATTAATAGAAGAAAGGTCTTTTGCAACCTTTGCTACTTTGATGATAGACTCAATTAACTTTAGTCCAGTAGATCCTAAGGTTCTACTACTTCTAGGAGATTCAAAAGCCATATGTGTTCCCCTATTCTTCTTTACTCTACTTTATAATCTTTCCAACTGTAGTATATTTTCCAACTTTTAACTTTAAATTTGTTATAGAATAGGAAAGTATATATTTAGGGATAGATTTAAGGGATTTGATTGATTCCCTTCCTTATTTATGCTATAACTTTTGTATATAAATAGTGTGTATATTGGTTGAATAAGATAATAGAAAATTCCTCCATCTCTTTCTACATGGTATTAAGCCAGTAATTGCTTAAGAAAAAAAAAATAAAAAATTAGGGTTTCATATTTTTTTTAGTTGCCCAAGTGTGCAACATTCGGGTCACCCTTTTCGAGTCACCTCCGGTTCTCACCGCCACCCCCAGGAGGAGCGCCGGCCCATTTTCGGCCATTCACCGGAATCTGAACACCGTCCTGTCAGCGTGTTTGCCTCACTTGCCGCGTCAAGTTTCGGAAATTTTTCACGCGCCGGCGCGTGCGGTCGTCTTTCGGTCTCCGGTCAATTTTCTGGCGTCGCCCGTGCTCCGTTCTGATTATATGCCAGGTTTCGCTGCTTAATTTTATCGTTAACTGATCTGGGTTTGCTTTTTCGGTTTGTGCTACTGTTCGTCTCCGCCTTGCTGTTTTCTCTTGCTTCTTTTCTTGTTTTTTGTGTGACACTTTGTTGGGTTTGGATTTTGGTGTCATGTGGGTGATAAACAGAGAATGGTTAAAGTATCTGCAGCTGAATTTGCTAAATTTCTTCAGTACCAAGACATGTTAAAAACTTTATCTCATCCTATCACTGCCATTGCTGAGTCAGGTAATCCAAATACGTGCCTCCTTTCCTCTTCCTCACAATGGGTCATTGACTCGGGTGCTTCTGACCATATGATAGGTAATCCTAATTTGTTTACCACATTTACACCACACCCCTCTTCACCTAAAGTCACTTTAACCGATGGTTCTACATCTAATGTTCTTGGTTCTGGGACTGTTCATCCCACCTCATCCATTTCTTTAACACATGTCTTAAGTCTCCCTGATTTCTCTTTTAATTTAATGTCTGTGAGCAAAATAACTCGTGTTTTCAATTGTTGCGTCTCATTCTTTCCGGATTATTGTTTGTTTCAGGATCTTGTGACGAAGAAGATTATTGGTAAAGGACATGTATCGGGAGGTCTCTACCTATTGGATATTCAGGAGCCGATGCCCCGGTCCACTGCTTGCTGGGCAGTCTTAACTCCTTTTGAAGCTCATTGTCGGTTAGGACACCATTCTCTCCCTCCGTTAAAGAAAATTTGTCCTCAGTTTCACAATGTGTCCTCTTTAAATTGTGAGTCGTGTCAGTTTACCAAACGTCATCGGTTGTCTTCTAGTCCTCGTGTCAATAAAAGAGTCAGTTCTTCTTTTGAATTAGTTCACTCAGACGTTTGGGGTCCTTGTCCTGTTGTGTCTAAACCTGGATTTCGGTATTTTGTCACTTTTGTTGATGATTTTTCTCGCATGACTTGGGTTTATTTTATGAAAAATCGATTTGAACTCTTTACCCATTTTACGGCTTTCTGTGCTGAATTTAAAGCGCAATTTAATAGTTCCGTGCGTACTTTGCGAAGTGACAATGCCAAAGAATATTTTTCTGATTCTTTTCAGACTTATATGGTTAAAAATGGCATTCTTCATCAATCCTCTTGTGTTGACACGCCATCTCAGAATGGCGTAGCTGAAAGAAAAAATCGACATCTGCTTGAGACAGCCAGAGCCCTCTTATTCCAAACACACGTCCCTAAATGCTTTTGGGCTGATGCTGTCTCAACAGCCTGTTTTCTAATTAATCGTATGCCATCTTCTGTCCTTCATGGTGAGATCCTTTATAGTATCCTTTTTCCGATAAAATTTTTATTTCCTATTGAACCTCGTTTATTTGGTAGTACTTGTTTTGTTCGGGATGTTCGTTCTGATGTTACCAAGTTAGATCCCAAATCAGTCAAATGTGTTTTTCTGGGTTACTCGGTTACAAAAAGGGTATCGGTGTTATTGCCCTAGTCTTACCAAATATCTTGTGTCTGCTGACGTCACTTTTATGGAACATTGCTCTTTCTTTCCGGTCTCTTCTAATTCTAATATTAGCCAGTCAGGGGGAGGATGATGATTTGTTGGTTTACCACATTACCTATCAGGCGCCGATTGTTGCTCCTCCAGCACCACCTCAATCTCGTCCACCCATTCATCATGTCTATTCCAGACGGCGGGATCCTCCTATTACATGTCCAGCACCGGTTTCTACTTCGCCATCGGATCCATCCGACAATGATCCTGATCTTCCTATTGCCCTTCGTAAAGGTAAACGCCAATGCACTTATCCCATTTCGTCTTTCGTTTCGTATGATCATTTGTCTTCTTCGTTGTGCTCTTTTGTTGCTTCCCTTGATTCTCTATCTCTTCCTAAAATTGTTCACGAAGCCTTGTCCCATCTTGGCTGGCGTGCGGCAATGACAGAGGAGATGAATGCTTTAGATGTTTAATGGTACTTGGACTCTATTGAATTTACCTGCAGGTAAAAAGGCTATAGGATGTAAGTGGGTTTTTGCTGTTAAAGTTAATCATGATGGATCTGTTGCTCGACTTAAAGCTCGCCTTGTCGCCAAAGGCTATGCCCAGACTAATGGGGTGGATTATTCTGACACTTTCTCTCTTGTGGCTAAATTGACCTCCGTTCGGTTATTCATGTCTATGGCTCCCACTCATGATTGGCCCTTACATCAGTTAGATATAAAAAAAGCCTTCCTACATGGAGATTTATTGGAGGAAGTTTATATGGAGCAACCACCAGGGTTTGTTGCTCAGGGGGAGTATGGGAAAGTTTGTCATCTTCGAAAGTCTCTTTATGGTTTGAAATAGAGTCCCTGTGCTTGGTTTGGCAAATTTAGTAAGGTAATTGAAAAGTTTGGAATGTGCAAGAGTGACCATTCAGTGTTTTATAAACACTCTTCATCTGGTATTATTCTTCTTGTTGTGTATGTGGATGACATTATTATCACCGGAAGTGATGGTACGGGAATATCATCTCTGAAGTCCTTTCTTGACAGTCAGTTTCACACTAAGGATTTAGGGTCATTGAAGTACTTCTTGGGAGTTGAGGTGACAAGGAGTAAGAAGGACATCTTTTTATCTCAAAGAAAATATGTGTTTGATTTATTAACCGAGACGGAAAAATTAGGGGCTAAACCATGCAGCAATCCGCTGCAGCCGAACCTGCAACTCACAAAGGAGGGAGACTTATTCGACGATCCTGAGAAGTATAGGAGACTGGTTGGGAAACTGAACTATCTCACAGTAACTCGTCCGGATATTGCATACGTTGTGAGTACTGTGAGTCAGTTTATGTCTTCTCCAACAGTTGATCGCTGGGCTGCTTTAGAACATATCTTGTGTTACTTGAAGAGAGCTCCTGGACGAGGTATACTATATAAGAATCATGGTCACACTCGTATAGAGTGTTTTTCAGATGCAGACTGGGCGGGATCTAAAATTGACAGAAAATCCATTACAGGTTATTGTGTTTTCTTTGGAGGAAATTTGGTTTCATGGAAGAGCAAGAAACAAAATGTTGTATCTCGTTCTAGTGCAGAATCAGAGTATAGAGCTATGGTGCAGTCTACTTGTGAAGTGATGTGGATATATCAGTTACTAATTGAAGTTGGTCTTAAAGTCCCAATACCGGCGAAACTTTGGTGTGATAACCAAGCAGCTCTGCATATTACTTCTAATCCTGTGTTTCATGAGCGAACGAAACACATTGAGATTGACTGTCATTTTGTTCGTGAAAAGGTACAAGAAAATTTAATTTCTACAGGATATGTGAAGACTGAAGAACAACTACGAGATCTGTTTACAAAAGCTCTAAATGGGGTTCGGGTTGATTATCTTTGTAACAAGTTGGGCATGATTTGGAATGTTGTTTGAAGAGTGGTACAACTTGTACTCTCATGGAAACTACAGGTACTTCTATTAAGCCTGCAGCAACTTTCATTTCCATGAAAGAATTTCTTGCCACACGAGATTAGATTAATCGTTGATGGCTTATTCTGCTTGGAAGAAGCCAAAGGGAAAATCTGCTGGAAGAGATTAGTGGGGCTGATCATAGTGGACATCTCATTAACATAGCTTGATGACAAAAGCAATTAAGAATCATGCGGGAAATTAGGTCAGGACTGAAATCTGTGACTTTCTGTATGATGTGACAAGTAAGTGCACTTTGATGTTTGTGATATCGATGGAAAGTTGAATCCTACTGCTTTCATGGATTGATTATTTCCACGAAAGACTCTCTTGAATTGTTTTAATGCCAGACAACAATAAAGTTTATGAAGGCAGACTCGCTCATTTGTGGTGGCAAAGTGTAGAACTTTGGTTGAATAGGAGACATTAAGGATAGCATAAAGATTAGGGATAATTACACGCTCACCCCTAACTTATTGGGTAATTACCTCGAGCCCTGATGTTTTGCAAATCTTCAAGATGCCTCTTGTCACATCCTGACAACTCAATTAGAAAAACGGATTGTAATCTGCCTTTACTGCTTTTACTTGCAGGGGAACTTATGGTAATCAAACCTCGGGATGGTCTCACACTAGGAGGTTTATGTAATTTACCCTAAAGATTATCTTCCCCATATTAAGAGCAAGTCTTATGTTCCCAAATGTTTTCTCTGAAACAAGGTGGAATCTTTTTTGAAGTATAGACAGACAACTTGAATCCAGCAGTTGCTCATTTTGAATAGAGAACCACATAATCCTGTTGATTATGATGCTTTTACTGCATTAGAAAACTTGTTAGGAGGCATCACAAAAAATGGAAGTAGTTGAGGTTAACCCCACTGCTGAAGCAGAAGATTTGGATGGAAGGAATGTTGAATTCTTTTTTTTTTTTGGTAATAAAGAATGTTGAAATTAACATGTACGAGATTGCTATTCTGAAGTTCTGTTGAATTTGTTCCCACAGTTCACTTTGTCGTTCCAGAATAATTTCTTGAGACAAAAGAGCAGCTCATCATTCTAATATTTCTTTCAGTGTCTAGAAAGAGGTGGTGGCATAACAATCATGAATCTCTTATCATGTAATAGCTGATAGCTGAAGTAAGTGTCTTCAATTCTTCATACTCCAACACTTCAAAACGCGATAAAAGTGTTCGAGTTTTCTCCTCTGGGAGAGAATGATGTGGCCAACTGAAGGATTAAATATGAACAATCATAAAGGAGTAATTGTTGGGGAAATAGAACTTCCAATGAAGATAATCTAAATTATGTTTTAGCTTTAAATTTGTTCTTTATCAGTTTGGAGGGTATATTGACAATTTTTCAAATGCAGAACTTTTTTTTCATCAGAAAGGTGACTCTTATTCCAGTAGGCAAATATGACCCTTTTTCCCCCAAAGCGTCAGTAGAAATACGACCTGGTCTCGAAACAATAGCAACTTTTGTCATTTTTCTGGCTTCAGGCGCCTTCGCTACTTTTATTTGACTGGAAATAAGGCATGTTGGCTCTCCTGAGGTCATTTGCTTTATTCTACCCTTCTTTCTTCTCGCTCTGGTTCTAGTTAACAACAATTAAGATAAGATTTTACTCCAATGTCTTAATGTGTCAATATTCTAGTCTCCTTTCAAGATGAGCAATAGGATAAGTTTTAAGGTGGTTATGTGGAAACTTCTAACCTAGCTTACCTGAAATTTCAATACGACAGGTTTAATGTGATTATGCGGAAAAACCTGGACCTACCTCATCTGAAAATCCAATAGGTAGGTTTAGCGCGTTTATGTGTAAGTTTTGAGCCTACCCACTGGAAAATGTTAATTGGAAAATGTCAATTGGACTACATCATCAGCCTTATCTTCGGACCTGCAAAGTGCCACCTAAATTTTCCCTTGAAAGATTTTTACGTTATCTGAATGTCCTCTACTATTGATTCTTGTCTCACATAAAACCCATCTTAATTGGTATAACCAACTTTTCTTACTCTCTTTGCCTTTTAAAAGCACAAAACAACCCTCAATAGATTACAACTCTCCTAGATTTCCTTTGTCGCAGCAGTTTCATGAGACAAAGATGTTTGTACAGGTGAAGTTTTTAGTGATTATCGCTGGAGGAATTGCGAATATTCTACCTACCACAACCCAAGTCCAGATTGTGATATTCCAAATTACCACATTGTCCCACGAACCCAGTTATTTAAATGAATCTGACTGATTCTTGCTAATTGCAATCCTATTTGAAACATATCTTAGCAGGTTTCTCATATCAGATTCAGTGGGTTCCTTTTGAGTTTCCTTTTTAAGAAAAGCAAGACTAGATAAAATAAGTGAGTACTTAAACATACTTGTCCTGCTGTACACCCACATTATGCAATATGATTATATCAGAAGACTTTGGTTAATGTAAAATCTAGAGTTCTTACAAGCATATTGCCTGGGTGAATCATTTCTTTTGTCTTATTACCTTCACAGGAATGTGATTATCTTAGAGCCACTGCCAAACCCCGTCTACAGGTTTCTACTGTGGTGGATGCAAAGACTGGAAAGGTGAGAGTAGGGTTCACGTATTGTATTTTGATTTAAAATTTTGCTGACTTACACAATGTGTTATGTCCAAGATCATTGACAGACATTTATTTAGGTGTTGGAGATTTTCTTGAAAAGCTGATATTCTCACTTAAGTAATAAGAATTGAATAACATCAATAGTCCATTGACATTTATTTTTCAATCACCAAAATTAATGGTATTGTCGTTATATTGCAACCAGTACATTCTGAAGCAATCAGGTGTATCTCACTTTGCCTCATGCAATTGATCCCTTACTTTTTGGAATGATCTTCAATTGTTTTCTAGGAGGACTTGATATCTTCATAAGATGACAACTAATGATATGTGATCCTTCTTGTGGTTTAAATCATTCTTGATGGCTTTGAAATTCTTGATGTGTTGCATTGTTGTAATTTTTTCCTCCGGTTAATCTTTTATGGTCTGTGGTTGTGTTGAAAACACTAATGTAAGCCTAAGTTCGACATTCTGATATCTGTATGGATCATTGCGTTTTATTGTTTCAGGGTATCGCTAGTAAAGTTAGAACAAGCTCTGGTATGTTTCTGAGTGCTGAAGAGAGGAAGTACCCTATGATACAGGTTGATATACATAGAATATCCTTCAACTTCCTTTATTAACGGCTGGATGCTCATCTAGATTAATGTTATCTTGTTTGCTATATTTTTGAGTTGTCTTTTCTGTTTCCTATTAGGGATGTCATTGAGATAGGTGTTACATATTACATTTTCTTCATTCTAGTGAAAACCATGTGTGCTGACAATGGTTTTTAATGCCATCAGGAGATCGAGAAACGCATTTCTGTCTACTCTCAAGTACCAGTAGAAAACGGGGAGCGTATACAGGTGTTGAGGTGAGTTCTTATATTTCTACTTTGTTCAGTTTCTTCATCAAAAAAGAGGACTGGTAGATTTTAATATCAAGGCTAACATCTGCAGAAGCACAGGTACGAGAAAAATCAATTTTATAGACCCCACCATGACTACTTCTCTGACACAGTAAGTTTATTGTTCTGTGTCTTTCCAAATTGTTACTATTCTAATTATATCTTCCAACCTTATGCTGTGGTTATCATTCAAAGTTTCCACATAATTAAAATATAATCAACCTTCTTCTTGCAGTTTAATGTAAAGTTTGGTGGTCAAAGAGTGGCAACAATGCTTATTTATCTAAGTGACAATGTCGAAGGGGGAGAAACATACTTCCCGAAGGTGATTGCATTTCAAACCTGTTATTAGTTATATGTTCAAATAAGCTGCATGGTGACTCAGTTGCTACTCCTAACTCTGGCTGTCAACTTTCTGCTATGCGCTTCTGATCTTATAATATGTGCTGAGAGTTTTCTGAAGAACATTATGTAAATAATCGCCAGGCGTAGGGTCTATTACTTAGTCTTGAACTCTGACTTAAGAGGTGCAGAAACATGAATGCTAAATTAAAACGCAAGAGATTTCAGAATATTAAATCACAATTTGGTTGGATACACAGCTTGGTCTTTGAGAATAGTAGGCATACAATTAGGGAGTGTGAATGTTGAATCGAGCACTAGCTTGAGCAAGCTAATATGAAACATAAATTTCTTCATCAAGGTATTCTATTATTTATTTATTTTGAGATTTAATGAGTCATGCTATTAATTTAACAGAAAATAATATTTGAATCTAAAAATAGGTCAGAGGATAGATGATATTACTCGGATTTCTTGTTATTGTTGCCTCACCCAAAGTATTTGTGCACAACAGCTTCCAGCGGCTACATATTCTGCCTCAGCGGTAGAAGTTGCTATGGATTGTTGTTTCTTACTATGCCACGAAACTAGTCTATCACCTAGAAATTGACATGTATCACTAGTACTTTTTCTATCTATTTTGCATCCTGCAAAATCTGCATTTGAATAGGAAATCCTCCGAAATAACCATAATATAATACGGGCTTTCCATTGTTCTCGAATCCCACTCTCAAATTGAATAATTGGTTGAATCATGTGCCTTAATCACTTTTCTCGTTGATTTAATTCAAAGTTGATTTCTCTCATTAGTTGGTAATTGTTATTTAATATTTTAATTCATAATTCACATCTTTATCTCTTGATTTAACTTAGAATTAGATAACACAGTAATTTCAGTACTTAAATACAATTGTCTCTAGGGTCTCCTCCCCTCGAGAGCTTTTTTCGTTTTTCCTCTTCTACTTTCTCTTTCTGGCTCGGTTTATGTCAGAAGGGAGGTTTCCGGGGTGAATAAATTTCAAGGCAGATTAGACCAATAAACTGTAAAGTTTTTGTTTACATATACGGCCCTTCTCAATTCCTTTTTGGGTAACTCTCAAAGATCTTCCCTTGAATATCTAGTGAGTAAAGTGGTGACTTCACTTCCGCGACCTTTTATAGTGCAGGTTTGCTGTTAAAATGGCTAAATTGATATTGTAAATTAATATGGCAACGCTGAATTTTTTACTTTTTGAGATATGTGGACTTGCACAAGGATTATGTATATGTTGGTTAATATGATATGTTAGTTTGCAGCTGTCTCTTGATCACAATCGTGTTCTGATCTTTTAAATTCAATCATTATTAGGCTGGTTCTGGTGAGTGTAGCTGTGGCGGTAAAATGGTGAGAGGATTGTGTGTGAAGCCACTTAAAGGAGATGCTGTGCTTTTCTGGAGCATGGTTTGTTCTCTTTTTCCCCCATTTATGATTTTTGTTGATTACTTGGTACAGAATATTTTTCAATATCTGAAAACGTATGTGACCAGTTATTAATTGTGCTTTTTACGGTATAAACTACTAGCTGTTGGACCAACTCCAGAACTGATTTGGTCTAAAGAGTGAATGAAATAAATCTTGGAATCATTATGAGTTAAACTGTTGATGAGCGGTTTGGTGCGAAATTGTTACAGGGGCTTGATGGACAACCAGATCCAAATAGCCTGCATGGTGGGTGTGAAGTATTAGCAGGAGAGAAATGGTCAGCAACTAAATGGATGAGACAGAGCACTACCTCCTAACCCACAACCATTTTGTTGCATGTATGTTTTAGATTTATTTGACTCGTCTCTGATTTCTTATAAATAGAAACTATCCATACTTGGGAGGTATGTACAGAATGATACCCAAACTTGAGCTTGGACATGTAAAACACATTTATTTTAGGGGTAAATACACTAACTACCCCACTTATCTAATATAATTATAGTCCAATCCACTTATTTTGAGGACATAACAAACACCCCCTATAATAAAATCTTACAATCGCCCCCTTTCGTTATAAAACTGATGGAATTGCTGGCATAATCGAAAATATTTTTCAAAATTTTTATTTGCCTTTCTATTAGTCAACTTTTTTTGACCAAAGAATACCCGCGGGGTGATGAAATGTTATTTTTGTGAGCCAAAATAACATACTGAAAATCATGCTAAATATTTTGATTCGTCTAGATTGTTTTAGAAAATTCATTTCGTATTGAGGTGTTCCAGGAGTATAGATAATTTCACGATAATGTGTAAAAGCAAAAGACAGCAAATTATTAGGTTTGTCAGCAGGGTTGATTGGTGATTGTGGTTAGGTTTGTAAAGTAAACAGGCAATCCTACTATGAAAAAATAATTTTTAGAGATTTTTTCTCTGGATAATGTGTTTGGTTGGTACATTATAAGAACTTTTTTGACAAAAAAAATTCTCAAAGTTCTAGCTAAGTTTGAAGAAATTCTTCCAAAAAAAGAGAAAAAAAATATTTTTACTATTCATGATATAACAGTTTATTCATCGATTAGAAAGTTTTCTCCAGTTATTTCTCAACATTGAAACTCAAATTAAATTACATATTCTAATGCAAAATAATGGAATGCAAAATGACCTATTTTTTAATGTCTAAATCGGTGAGTTTTCTAAATCAATGGGTTTAACTAAAATATATTTACGAAAATTTATATCCGAACAAATTTCTCACCACAAAAAACATATCATATCAACTATAATCATTAAATGTTTTTCTTTAAACAACTCATTCAGACACTTTTAAAACCACATTTTTTATCCCTAAAAACACTTTTTCCCGCTTTTGTCATGAAAAAAAATTCTCCGAGTGGGATATGTCATCCAATTAAAGCTTTAAGTATCAACATTATAAAAGAAAAGTTAAGAGTGTGTTTGGATTGAAGGATTTGAAAACTATGGATTTCAAATTCATCAACAAATTCATTATACTTGTTGGGATGATTTCAAGTTACAATGAATTTCAAACTCATTTTGAGCTCTATTTTTAATCATCATGGTGGATTTCAAATGACACCAATTTAGAGTCATTTGAAATCCTTTCTCTAAATCCATTCCTCAAATTCAAATCCACCAATCCAAACGCACCCTAAAAGAAGTCAGCAAGATTGAATGTCAATAAATTGTTATTCACTTTAAAGTTTTCAATGATATCATATTTGGTTTTCTCCTAATCAAATTTGCTAGATTGGTGCGTTTAATAAGTGCAGAAACTCCTACTATGGAAGGCTTTGACTGTTGTAAAAATTGGTAAAGTTTTGACAAAGAGATTTATCCACGGGTAAAGTGCATTTTCGACTCCAACCTATGTCGGTAGGAGCATTTTGATACATAATTCATTAACTTTTTACACTCGAATACCCAACCTTTGTAAATTGTGACAAGTTAGTCCATCGGAGGAATAATTTGATATAATCTCTCCAAAAATTCTGTCACGTGCCTTATGCATGACTTAAATTGTGTACCAAAGTGCACATATCATGCAATATATAGGTAATCAGGTGCACAAAATGTAGGGGTGTTCATCGGTCAGTTTTTGGACCGAACTGAATCGAAATTTCAGACCGAAAATCGTACCGAAAAAGTTCAGTTCGGTTTAGTTAAAAATCGAACTTTTCGGTTCGGTTCGGTTCGGTTTTTCGGTCAAACCGAAATTCTGAAAAAAAAAAGAAAAGAAAATTTGATATAAATAAATAATTGAAATTTAATTATGACTAATTTTAATTCATTTTCTTTATTTTTCCTATAAGTTGTCACTAGGAACCACATTTTTTATAATTTTTGGTCTATATTATACTATATAAAAAATAAAATAAAAAATCGATTTTCGGTTAAAAAAATTGAATTTTCGAAAAGAAAAAAAAACGAAAACAGAAACGAATTTTTCGGTTCGATTTTCGGTCGGTTCGGTCAATCCGTGAACACCCCTAACAAAATGTCATAGGATAGGGTGCATAGTGTACATATCATGCAATGTATAGGTAGTCGAGTGCACAATCTTAAGTCAAATTATTCCTCCGATGGACTTATTTGTCACAAATTACATAGGTTGGGTACTGAGTGTAAAAATTAACAAATTAGGTATCAAAATGCTCTAACCGACATAAGTTGGGTTTCAAAATGCATTCTACCCTTTATCCTCACATGTGAATTACATTCTAAAGAAGTTGTGTTTTCCTGGCTTAATTACCTGGAAATGAATTTTTTTCCATTAAACATTTTAATATTTTTAGAGGTTTTTTCATAACTCAGACATGCAATGGTCATTGAAGGGGATGGGGGAATCAAAGTGAGGGGTGGTGCGATTGCAAGATGGGATGAGGTCGCGGAACAAAGAAGAGAGAGAGGATTTTATTTCCATTTTGTGGGTTGAAGTCGCAAAAATAGAAAATGAGAACCAAACAAAAGGGTGCAAATACTCGGCCCAAATGAGTATTTGGTGTTTAAATTTTTTGAGAATTGAGATTTTGGAAACCAAAACAAAACCATACAAGCCTTAAAGCTCTAATTCCAAACACCATAACTTTGTTACACATGGCATTATATGTAGAAAACATGAAAATCAAACAAGTTTTTTAAAATAATATTATTGGTGAATGGAAATACCATAGGGTCAAGAAAGTGTCATCCATGTCTTAGCTAGGGTTGTCATTCAAGTCCAATGGCCGGGCCTAGTCTCACTCACTCTCAATTTGTTATTGTGCAAATCTTTGTCGTTGAAAGCTTGAGTGTGCTTTTTGTTTCTAGGCCTAGATTTGACTTGAAAATTAATATGAACTTCAAGTTGAAACAAGAGCAAGTCCTAATTTCTTTTTTGATTTTTAAAAAATTACTAGTAAAGTTAATTAAAATTCAAAATCAAAAAAAATTAACAATAATGTTCAAAATCCTCCATGCTTAAACGATAAATTATTATAGTTTCACTAAATCAAAACACAATTATGTTGTTGATACGGTCATAAATCTCATCTTTGCTATTTGGGCTTATACGAATTGAGCCCGGAAACCTACGACTAATTGGGCTGAAGAGATAATCAAAAAATCTAAAAAAGAATCAGACAAGAGCCCATAAGAGGAGTTTTTGAGTAAGCAAGGTGGAAGCTCGTCTATCGAGCTCATGAGTGATCTAAAGGAATAGCTGGAGGAAAAGATAGCTGATAGCTGGAGAGGATGCTCATGAAGAATAGCTAACGAGAGGATAAGGGTGGACCAAGTCAAATGTCAACCACTATCACCTACAAAGGGGGATATGATCTCCATATCCCCCCTCCCCCACTCAAAATCGGCCAACTACCCCCCAAAGAAGAGAGAAAAATCGGCCATTAGGCCATTTTACTAGAATATATCTATTTTTGGTATTTACTTTATAAGAAAAAAGGAAAATTACACTCACACTCCCTCAATAATGGGGTAATTACACAAACCTCCCATCACTAATTGATAATTACAAACACATCTCCTCATGTTAAATATTTCTTACAATTGTACCCCCTGTGTGTGTAACAATTCTTACAATTGCACCCCCTGTAAACCTTACAAATAGACCCTCTGAGGGGGTGTGTTTGTAATTATCAATTAGTGAGGGGAGCTCTGTGTAATTACCCCATTATTGAGGAGGTGTGAATGTAATTTTCCCTAAGAAAAATTATAGATACTTTGTATTCTCTATCAAGAAAAGTTAATACATCTCCATTTTATTCATCTTGTGAATTTGAGTGATCTTTACATATAATAGCATATTATTTGTAGTAATTTAAAATATAAATGCGTTTGGTTTATGCGTTTTCTTGGTGTTGAAATCGAACCGCATTAAGTGGCGCCGTCTGTGGGAAAATCTGACTTGAAGATGTGAGTTACAATGGCAATTTTGGAAGAAAATCAAGAAGTTTCTATGCAATTGCCCGGAGAAAATGCCACTGAGCCGCCACCTATATCGGTTTTTCACTCCTTTTCACTTTCTGATGTGGAGATCTCGATTTTGGAGTATAAAGTGTTATTTTCGACCAAATTAGGTGATTTGGCGCTGTTTTGGAAATATCGACATATTTGGAGTTACATACGTCCGTTTTCAGTGGTACTTATATGAATAAAAAGCTAATACAAAGTCCAGACCCAGTTCGGATGTATAAAGGCTCGAAAACATTCATGAAGATACAACAGAATTCTGTCATGGACTGGGCTGCGCAGTTATGGTGCAAAATCATAAATTAGGCTACGGGTCTCGGATTCAGTCAAGGCCACTTGGACTGAAAGATCACGAGTAAATCTACAATTTTCTACAAGGAATAAAAGTCAGATTCGGATGGGATCCTTTCAAAAGCAGCGTTAAAAAATGTGGAAGAAAATCAGATTTCAATGCTTGAGATCTGACTACTTTTGAAGATAAAAATCGTGATTCCATGCAACCAACCGGGGGAAAGACCACTTTTACCGCCACCTGAATCGATCTCCCTTCTGGTCATTCATCCCGTCTAGATTTCAGAAGTTCAAATCTGCACCACTAGATTTCACTCTGTTACGCCGCTGATGACATGGGGATTACCGTCCCCAAATCATCAATTGGAGCCACCATCGCCGGTTTGGGAGGAAGTACCGTGCTTCTCACATCCCATAGTGTATGTTCACCGTCAAGACACGGGTGCTACAGTCACATCTGCCCCGGCGGTGCTCCCACCGCCGCCTGCTTGTATAACCTTCGGGCCCGTGCTTCCGTTCAACAGCCTTTCGTCAGCTAATCGCGGATGCAAGGAGCTATAGAGCAAGGTCCTGAGGTTGTACATTCCAAGACCTCATGATGCCGAGATTGCCACAAATAAGGAACACACTGCCTTTAGCTGATCAATGGGGATGCTTGTTGGCAGCTGCTATGGCATCAGTTCTCTAAAACAATGGCCTCTGATCGATGTCGTCCGCACCGGGAGCTATCCCACCAACATGCCTTTTGTTCTCAACACAGTCGTGTTCATCGTTTTTGGAGGATACATGAACTCATTATTTTACAAGAGCATTTCTATCCTCTAAATTCAAATGTTAATGACAATTTCCTCTAAAAGCTTCCTTGACTTAAGCATTAGAGCGCTAACATTTGTTTCACAGGCTCCCTTCCTCGATTCTCGATGATCAAGTAGCTTCACTTGTGGTGATACGATATGCTCTGTCACTACACATAATTCCACTACCTACCGAAAGACGTGGGAAATTAGAAGTAAAGTTTTGTCCCGCTATTATCCCAGTAAGGAGTAAAGTCGCCTGATGCACAAGCTCAACTTGTTGTCGCCTGTTGCACAAGTTGTTTCATACCTTGCTGAGCAAGCTCTCCCATCGCCTGATGCATAAGCTCAACTTGTTGTCGCTTGCTATGCAAGCTGTTCCGTACCCTGCTTAGTAAGCTCTCCAATCACCCGTTGCACAAGAAGCTTTGCCATCTGTTGTGATGTTCCTTGAGAAAGTTATCCCACCACCATCTATCGGGAAAGGTGCCTTCGCCATTATGGCGTGATCTGCCCAAGCATTGGCACCAAAAGGACAACTTTTGAGCCAACAAGACATACCACTATCACTGACGTAGTCAACCTCGCTTCCAACAATGCTACCGGTGCACATGTCGGCTTCAACATGATTTGTTTAACCAGCAAGAGGGGTACATACGTATAACTGTTACACCATTCCCAAGCAATGACGAAAGCTCTCTAATTGTAAGAATTGTGCAACTCTCTCAACAAATCAATGAAGACAGATATTCCCAGCAACTGCCTCTTTTTTTTTTTTCGAGCAACAGCTTCTAGTCGAAGGCACCATTACTAGACGCTATCCGAAGCTATCCCACCAGCATTCCCACTAGCTATCCAGGGAGTACCTTTCCCTCTGCAAGCGGCTGCATTCGTTCCGCCACCGATGACTCCGTAAACTTATAGGAACAACAATAGCACTCCAATTGTTGCCAAGAGAGGATTCCACCAAGGCACCATGGGGTAAATACTTTTGAAGCAAGGAATAACCTCCTGAGGCAAGGACACCAAGACCAGGGAGCTGTGTGGATGCCTCAAGCTAACATGATGGAAAGGTTTGAGGACATGCAAGAGAAAATGAGAGAGATGAGGTAACGTATCGGAGGGAACGTGCCTAACCCGCCAAGAAGGATCCCCTTTGGCCCGCGAGTGCTGACTGATGAATTTCCTAATAACTTTCGCGCTCTAAATGTATCAGAGTATGACAGCTCGTCAGACCCCACGGAGCACTTGTGGAAGTTCAAAAATTGCACTGTTACACTAGTAAACCGACGGAGTGAAATGCCGTGTGTTCCTGACAACGTTAACATGAGTTGCTCAACAGTGGTTCAACCAACTGGTACCAAACTCCATTATTTCGTTTAAGGAATTCAGCTCTATGTTCCTACACCAGTTCGAAAGCAGCAAGAAATACCAAAAGACAACCCTAAGCTTGTTCAGCATGCATCAGGGAACTAATGAGCCCCTACGAGGATATATACAGAGGTTTAATGGTGCCACTCTCGAGGTTCCCTTAGCCTACACAAATGTGCTATCCAATGCCTTCGCCCAAGGGTTAAATGATGGCGACTTATTTCGATCCCTCGCCAAGAAAACTACCACAAGTTTTGATAACCTGTTGGCTCGAGCTAGAAAGTATGTGTGTTGGGAGTCCTGGTATCATGCGCAGCAAAATCTAAAACATAACCGGATTCCCAAGCCAAAATCAATTTTATGGCTTTAGTTGATTATTACATAAAAGATGAACACGATAAAACCTACCTCTTGTAGCGTATTCAAATAATCATCACACTTCACGAACGGTCCAAGTGTCCCGTCTCTAGATTATCACGCAAGGAACAGACTTTGGAAATCTTCATCATCATCTCTCACACGGCGGCGCTAGCAGAGATAATATGAATTCTTTTCTTGTCTTGTATTTTTTGTTGGAGGAAATTATTTTCACATGTTGTGTTGTTCTCCATGACTTGTGTTGTAGGATTTAAATAAAATCCTAGAACTTAAGCCCATGAGTCATACGCCCAAATGGGCCATTGGACGCCTAGTATTGGGCTAAGTTGACTGGTCAACTTAGCCCTATTAATTGAATCACCTATCATTTAATCCAGTTAAATAAAATGATTTAATTTTTTCCAATTAATTAATTAATCAAATAACTAATTAATATTTGTAGTTGACCAAGTCAACATAATTAATTTAATTATCATTGTTTAATCCAATAAAATAACTAATTAAATTAACTTGTCCAGCTTAATAATTCGTCCTTCCAAAGGACAAATTACCAATATGCCCTCCAAATATAAAACTATGATTTCCAATCTATTCCTATATAGCGCGACTCTCTAGGTTCATCTCGATTGGCAATCGGAGGATACCAAAGGATGTGGGTGACACTTAGCCATCACTGTGGCCCTACATCGTAGCTCAACCGAGTACGAAATGACTGTCATTATGAACCTATAGATTATGAATACTATATGGGTATAAGCCTTTCACTGACGTATCCCAATCGAGTGAGAGTCATGAAATATATCAAACTCACATGACTCGGTGCTATGTTAAGAATCATACTAACATGAGATTACCGAACTACCCTCTGTGTCAAACACGAGTTAGTTTATCAGCTCTGGCTAGAGACTTTCAATCGCATTTACCTATACTTGCATAGAATACTTCTCGTTTACTATCGAGACAGTGAATTCAATCTTGGAAATCACTTTACAACTGTTACTTGCCTATTGAAATGCACTTCGAGGTCGACCCCACCAACGAGTAAATTGGGCCCAACTACTCTGATGATAGAACCAATTTCACAAGCACACTGTGACCATGACTCCTCAGGTCTAAGGCTCACGCATACTATCATAATCAATAATCCAATCATTAACAGCCATTGAGTAAAAACCCATATGATGGGATTACTAGGAGTCGTGTTCGAATACACTAATCCCATCAATGCATCCATGACACAAACTCCCACTATCCCATAGTGTTCGACTGGCATTCCTTGTTAGAGCATGTGTTATACAAGTCCACACGAATCTCAATGCCCAATTGAGATTCTCTGACTTGTGAACCGTTTAAGTGATCAAATACCAAGCGTTTTCAGTGCCTATCTCCTTAACTACCATAACAAGTGGAAGGTTTGCCTTGATACACATGGATTTGTTGTTCATTTAAGACTTATAGATGCAATCAAAGTACAAACCGATATCTAGAAGTTGGCCCTTTTCCCCAAGCCACTTTCCACCAATTCACTTCCTCAAAATGCTCCATTATGCGACCATATGCCTTATTAACAGTAAATCTCCAATCCTTGCACTAATTTTGAGTAGCATCTATTGCATCAAGAACCATATCCCTTATAACTAGCAATCTTTTCCAAAACCAAGACTGTGAGCTTTTAGCCTCCACTTCACACACTGTTCTTATTTTCAGATAGTATGAATGTGCCCATTTAATCCATAATGAATCAGACTTTGTTGCTATGTTATATATATGCTTGAAAATGACAGCAACATTCCATTGACTCAAAGCCATTATCCCTAGGCCCCTTCCTTTTTTTGGCAAACAAAGATCCTTCCACTTTACTATAGCATGACATCTCCCCATGGCCTTTCCACTCCAAAGCTAAGACCTACACATCCTCTCAATTTCATTAATCATTGTGAGAGATAAAGGAAATATTTAGCTCCAGTACCACCAAACAAAACATCTTTGATAAGTAACAGTCTTCCTACAAAGGACAAGTACTTAGCAGTCCAGAATGTGATTTTTTGAAAAAATTTCTCAATGAGGCTTTGGCAATTCTTCACTATTAACCTGGTTGAGATCAAGGGTACCCTTAGATACCTCATTGGCATATCCCCTTCTCTAAATCATGTTCTCAACTTCACTTGTTGCTTCAAGTCCTTCCCCACACCACCACAGATGATTTGGCTCTTATCTAAGTTAGCTTTCAAACCTGATATCTCTGAAAACTGCTCAAAGCCATCTTTTATTTTGCTGACTGACATGACATCTCATTTATAAAACATCATTAAGTCATCTGTAAAACACAAGTTACTGAGACCAACCCTCTTACATTTTAGATAAAACTTGAACTCAGGGTCCTTATGTATCAACTTGAAACTTCTTGACAAGCAATCCATGACTAGTAAAAACAAGTATGGGGACATGGGTCCCCTTGCCTAAGACCCCTCCTACCTTGAAAACATCCGAGCACAAACCCATTCATCATAATTGAGAACCTAGCAGTGCACACATAAATCATAATGAGCTTAGTAAATGCCACAGGAAATCCATACGCTAGTAAAATTTTCTCCAGCAACCCTTAATTGATAGTGTCATTGTTGGTGTTTATGCCCTAAGATGCCACACGAGGATAGATTGTATAGGGCATAGGTCTTGTAATTAAACTTCTATTTATTAATAAAGGAATTTCTATAGTTTTACTTATTGACATCTATAAGTTAGTAGACAATAAAATAGTCCATGAGATTGAAGGCCAAGCTTCTACTTCTTATGGGTTAAGAAGGACAACACTAGAAGCGTTCGATACTTGATCTCTAAACTTGTTCACACATCGTAGAGAGTTTCGAATGGACATCAAAATTAAATAAGACGTGTATGACATAGACTCTGACATGGAAGTGCTAGTCTAACACTATGGATATAGTGAGAGTTTATACCATAGACACATCAGTGGAGCTAATGAGTTTGAAGATAACTCGTATTGGTTCTGTCATATGGGTTTTCACTCTATGACAGTCAATGACAAAATTGATTTGTTGTGATAGGTGTACGTGAACCTTAAACCTAAAAAATCACGTTGAAGATGCAGTTGTTATATCAAGTCCGTCATTAGAGTAGTTAAATCCAATTTACTCGTAAGTGGGATCAACCTCGAAATGCAACTTGATAGGCAAGTGGTAGTTTTAACTGATTTTAAGATGAAATTTATTCTCTCATAAGTAAATGAAAATATATCATGTGCAGTCATAAGTGAGTAAGGCCAAAAGTCTTTGGCTAAAGCACTATGAGCTACTTGTGTTTGACAAAAGAATAAGCTCACTGACCTTGACTCATTATGACCCTAGCATATGGTCAAGTCCTATGAGGTTGACTGAACTATGACTCTCACTTGACTGGGATATTAAAATAAAAGGTTTATACTTACACAATATTCACAACGAGAAAGGTTTGAGAATAATCCATGCTTTCGATCTCATTTGGATTTCGATGTGGGGCCACATGACTGGCTAGGTATCACCCACACCTATGATTCCTCCCATTGCCATATGAGATAAACCTAAAGAGTCGCGCATCATCAAGCAATAGCATAGGAAAAATAAAGGGAATTATTTAAAGGGGAACCCTATAATTAATTACTCATTGAATGAGATAATTATTAAATGATAAAAAAGATTATTAATTCTTTTTTTGGAGAAATAAATTAATGAATTAATTTATCTAATCATTGTTTAATTAAAATAATTAATTTATTTATTAGATAAATAAGTGATTAATTAAATAATTAAATAATAAGTAAATTAACCAAAACCTAGACTAGGTAGGCGTCCACTTGGACGCCTACATGAGTCAAGTTGAGTGTCTACTTAGGCGCCCAACACTAGGATTTTTGGCTTTGCTTGTCACTAAGTCAAGTAATATATATTTGATTCTCTTGTGAATTTTTTATCTAAGCAATCTCATAAATTCATAAGCTTCCAAGAAAAAGAAAATCCCACCTTCTCTCTCTGTCTCTAGCTGTCGATCACGAAGGAGAAAAAGAAGAGACTTTTCATCTTCCTCTCCGCGTGATTATTCAGAGACATCGGCGTATTCGGTGTTTGGATTAATAATCAAGAGAAAGACTTTGGATTGCACGGATTTGAATTTTTCACAAAAGAACTTGAAGATTTCGATAGAAGCTGTCGGCTCAGAAATCGCGAGGAACATGAAATCTCCAAGCACTTCGCTTAGAAGAGTAACTTCTTCGTATTTATGATTTGAATATGTGATATGGAGATGACCACTTGGGAATTTTTCGTTCTTTCTGCTGCGTAATATTTAAATATATGCTTTCCCGACAGTGGTATCAGAGCCAATCTCCGATATTGCATATTTAATCATTGCTGTGATTGTATGTGCTTTTATTTTTGCGAATTTATGAAGCATGTGAAAACTGTGTTCTTATGATTTATAGCCTAGATTTGTTTTTCTGATTTATGTATTCATGATGGAATTTGAAAATCAAGAAAAATCAAGCGAGAAAAACCATGCGCGAAGCTGCGCGAGGGCAAAGGCAGAAGGCCTTGCTACTGTGCTGCCTGGTGGAGACAAGGTTTGCGCTGTGCGTGTTAGATGTTATGCCCTCTATGCCATTGATGATTTAGATTTAATTAGGCATTTTATTTGTATTGTATAAACATTATTGATTATTAATAAAAGGTATTGAATTTGTTCTTTTAAATCTAACTATGGCATTAAACGTATTGAACAAATAAGAGGTGTATTCACTACTACTTATTTGATAAGTAGAAGCACTGGTAGAGTTAAGTGTTTGATCTTATTGTTAGGATTATGCCCTCAGATGTCATAGAGGATAGAATCTATAGGGCATATATCATGTACTGAACTTAAACTCTTCTTAAATAAAAGGCATTATTGAGTTTTCACTTAATTCTTATCTACATCTATAAGTTCTGTAAAACGTTTTGTCCATGTTTTCAGTGTGATCCCTCTACTTCCTATGGGATAGGAAGATTGGCACTAGAGAGATTGATCTTGATTACTAAAATAAGTTCGCAAGTAATATGAAGTCTTTAATGGACAAATAAAGACTTCGAATACTTGTACAATCTTAGCTCCGACATGGGAGTGCCTGTCTGGTATCATGGGATGATAGGAGATTAAGATTGTACACACGTCAGTGGAACTGATATGTTCGAACATGACTCGCATCGGTTCTGTCACATGGGTTTTCACTCTGTGACTATCAATGACGGAACTGATTATGCGTAATAGGTATATGTGAACTTTTGACCTAAAGTATCAGGCTGAAGATGCACTTGTGACGTCAAGTCTTTCACTAGAGTAGTTAGACCCAATTCACCCTTTGGTGGGGGTCAACCTTGAAATGCGGACTTGATGGGCAAGTGGTAATCTTAGCAGATATCTGATATGAAATTTGTTCTCTCATAAGTAAATGAGTATGTACCCTATGTAATTATAGATAAATAGAGATCAAAGTCTTTGGCCAAAGCAAACGAGACGATTGTGCTTGGCACTAAATCCATCACAATGATCTCGTATTTATTATAATTTATACATATGGTCAAGTCCAGTGAGTTTGACGTAACCATGACTCTCACTTGACCGGGAAACGTGAACAAAAAGTTTATACATATACGGTATTTACGATTGGAAGGTTTCGAAATGATCCTATCATTAGATGAAATAATTAATTATAATGATAAGATTAATTATTAATTAATTTCCTTGTGAAATATATTAATGAATTAATTTATCTAATTAATTTGGTTTTTTAATTAATTAATTTATTTATTAGATATAATAAATTATTAATTGAAATAAAAAATGAATTAAACAAAACAAATTCCGGGCTAAATAAGGAGTCCAATTGGACGCCTATGAGGCCTCAAAGTGGCGTCTTTGAGAGGCCACATATTAGGGCTCTTTTGTTTTGACTTGTTCAATAAGTCATGAGGTATATAAGGACTCTTTGACTTAAAACAAGTAAGAAGAATACACAACTCTCATAACTCTCAAAAAGAAAGAAAAATATTCCCTCCCATCTCTATACCTAGCCGTCGACCATAGAGAAAGAAGAAAGGGGATTTTTCGTTTGTTGATCCGTGCGTGACGATTTAGAGACGACGTATTTTTGTTGTTCGGATCAAGTTCAAGTTTGAAGAATCAAATCAATGGATTGAAGATTTGGAAGCTTCAATATTTCGAGTTTGGAGAAGAAGAAGTTTTTCTCCATCATTATATTCATATTAACGAATAAGTTTTATACGTTATACGCTTTTAAATTCAATTATGCTAATTAGAGTACCAATTGGGTTTTCGTTTTAATTTTTGAAATCCCTTCCGCTGCGTTTATGCTTTTTCGAACGAAACACAACAGTGGTATCAGAGCCAATCTCTGATTTGCATATTTGATCTTTTTTACGTGATTTGAGAATTGCATGTTATGTGTTTTTGAAACATGTTTGTATGTTTTTCTTAAATCTGCGTTTTATGGTTTTTTGCCTAGTTTTTTTATTTTTAGTTATTGTAAATCTGGGGATATTTGATGATATTGAAAATCGAAAAATACCGAGGAAAAATGGGGCTCGAAAGCCCCGAGAAAAATGCGCACAGCTGCGCGCGCTGTTCATGGGCTGTTTAGCGCAGTCGGGCCGTTCGGCCCGGCCCTGCCCAGTCACGGCCCGTCGGGTCATGACCGTGGCCCGACGGGTCATGGTTTTGGATACCCAATTCGTTGATCCGGGTCATGGATTCGGGTCGTAAAACGGGCTATGTTTGGGTCGAAATTGATTTTTGAATTTTGCGTGATTTTAATTAATTGGGTGGATCAAAAGGATGATGACCCGAATAATTTAAATCAAGCCCAACAGAAAATTATCCAATTTCACAATCCTATGCGTGGAAGTTGTCAATCCTACGACTCTCTATCTCTCCCATTCTCTCTCTAAACCCTAATCTTCTTTTTTCTTCTATTTTTCTCCGCTGGCAATAGCTTGGTGAAGCAGTCATCTACTTCACCACTGTCACCACCACCATCGTCGACGGGTTGGGTTGGAGCACCCTCTTCGAGTGGTACATCACATCTTCAAATCTGACGAGACAGATATGGATCTAACGAGACAGAGACAGATCTGACGAGATGAAGATGGGTGATACATTAGTTTTTATATAGCGTTTTAGATATTTTATTTACTATTTATTTTCTCTCTCGTATGAGAGTTTGTTTTCTCTCTCGAATGAGAGTTTCGTCTCTTCTTGAATAGGAATTGCACAAGAATTTTCTTGTGTTTGTTTGTGAGTTCTTAAGAGTTTGTGAATGATATATAAGATCGTTTTTCTTCAAAAATAAAATAAAATTATCCAATTTCGATTTGTTAATTAGTTTGGACTTAATCTAATTAAATCTAAATGGGCCAATTAGATTGGTGATTTGGACTTAAATTAAATTTAGCCCAATAAGAAATTAATAAACGTGAATGTTGTACTAATTAATTATTTTGAGCCCAATTAAATTGAATCCAAGTGGACCAAAAGGATGGTGACTTAGGTTTGATGAAATCGAGCCCAATGAGATTAATTGGAATATAATATTTAATTAGAACTAATTAATTATTGTTCTTGGAGATTAATAATTGATTTATGGATTAAATATTATTATTTTTTCCACGACTTGGAAATTACTTCATTTTGAATAAGGAATATAAATTATTTTTCCTAGAGATTAATAATTAATTCTTTGATCAAATAAAAGTATTTCCAATTTTTGATGGCTTTAAATCATAATAAAATAAAATATAGAATTCCATATTTTATGTGTTCATATTATTTTAATTAAAGGTAGATGCACTTAATTCTTAATTTTGTACATCTAAGTCATCTAGTTGGACTAGAATGATTTTAATTGAAATAGTGAATATGTGAAATCATAAGAAGTTTTATAAAGGACTTTTTAGTTGGACTAAAATTTTAATAATCAACATAAGTGATTTAGTATTGCGAGCATGTATTAAATGTTGCGAGCATGTATTAATTGATGCGAGCATGTCTTATGTGATTAAAACACTAATCATGGACTTAGGATTATATGTTTTACCTTTAATTTTATGGGTTATCAAATTTGAAGCTATTTATTATATTCTTAGAAATAATGCATGAGTTGCTTTAGGAATCGAAATAAAATAGTTCAAAGTTGATAAAGTCAAAAGGCCCATGAATGTTTAATAGGTTTAATATATGCCTTTTGTGATGGGTCATTGACTCAGGCCCTCTAGTAAAAGTCCATGATCAAGTGATGAATTTATTTATTCATTTATTTAAATTCTATGTTTATTTATATTGAAAGACATGATTATTTGTAGTATTTTTATGCATGATCAATATAGAATAAAGCGCTATATAAATTGAATAATGTGCAAAGTGAGACCAAAATCTTTTGACGAATTAAATTCTCCCAAATAAATTATACCGAGTTAAAAAAGGATGTTTGACATCCTCAAGCTCCACTAAGCTTTCTAAAATTAAAATCACTATAAATGTGTAATGCTTCCCAGTTATGGGGGTTATACATTTAGAAATAATTTAAAATTTTATGAAGTGCATGCAAATGCCTTAATCGAAACATATTTCACCCCAGAAACCTGTTCGGTTGCAAGGTGAAATTCAAATGCTAGATTATAGGAGTTAGTGGGATAAACTCGGGTAGTTCACGAACCTAGAAATCGAATGGGTTGCGGTTTGGTGAACTATGGGGAAACGTATTAAAATATTTATTGGATAAATTGATATTAGATATCACTTCAAATAATTAATGGGCCAGAAACCGGTTAGGTTGCAACCTATATAATTAATTGAGGACCTCAATACCTGCTGTGGAATCGATGCCAATGATGATTCCCGATTTTCACATGGGAGTGTGGGATTCGAAAAATGCAGTGGGAGCCAAGATAAATTTTAAGTCCTTAATTTTTCTTAGTTAAGTCAAAACAAGTAATCTAATAAATCTGGTTTATTTCTGCAGTCAATTTCTCGTTTATGTCTCTCAAATATGACAAACCCACCTTCAATTCTACTCGAAAAAAATACTCTGACTGGACCCAATTATGTGGACTGGCTTAGAAATTTGAGGATTGTCCTCAATATGGAGTCCCCTGGGATATACGTCCTGGAGGCTGATATCCCGGTGGCTCCTACTAGAACACGTACCAACGAGGAAGAGGTCCAAGCCCATGAAAAATGGGTTAAGGACGACCTCCGGGTGAGAGGATACATGGTGGGATCTATGACTAATGATCTTCAAAGGTCACATGATAAGATGCCCACTGCAAGAGCTATCCCAGCTCACCTGGTAGAGCTCTATGGAGAGCATAGTCGAACTGCACGATATGAGATATCGAAAGAGCTCTTCGGAGCCAAGATGAAAGAAAGTGAGAAGGTTGGTGATCATGTCCTCAAAATGATTTCGAGGATTGAGAAATTGGAAGCTCTCGAATTCACCATGAATGTCACCCTTCAAACTGACTTAATCTTGCAGTCTCTTCCTGATTCCTTCTCCCAATTTGTGGTTAACTTTAACTGCATTGAGATAGAGTGCAATTTAGCTGGGCTAATGAACAAGGTGGTTACTGCACAATCTCAAATGAAACCAAAGGGAAAGGAAACTACCTTGGTCATCTCTTCTAGACCCAAAAAGTCTAAGAAGAAGAAGAACAAGAAAAAGTCTGGCGAGCTTGGAGCTCAAGGGGGTACCAAGAAGGGAAAGGGAAAGACTCAAGGGTTTTACAAGAGCAAATGACCTAAGAAAAAGGATAGATGTCTCGAGTGCGGTGAGCTTAGCCACTGGAAGAGAAACTGTCCCAAATTAGGCAAAGGCGCACAAGGTATGGAACTATTAGTTACTAATTGTTCTATGACCGTATTTTCTACTTCGTGGATTCTGGACTCAGGGGCTAGTGCCCATGTTTGTTGTTTGGATCAGGATCTACAGAGAAGTAGAAAGTTGGGCCGAGAAGAAGTGATGATCAAAGTAGGCAGCGGAGAAAGCGTCGCAGCTACTAGGATCGGATCTACTTCTCTTTATTTGAATTCTGGACATTTACTGTTTTTAGATAATGTTTTGGTTTTGCCCAAGGGGCTTAAGAACATTGTATCTATTCCTATCTTAGTTAAGATTGGATATACATTCCGTTTTTCTAAATTAAATTGCGACATTTATTATGGAAATAAATTAGTTGGCAATGCATGTTTAGTTAATGGTTTGTATTATTTAAATGTCCATAATTCATCTGATGTTAATGTTGTAACACGTAAACGTGGTAGGCAAGAAACTAACTTAAGACTCAAGTGGCATCTTAGACTAGGCCATGTCGGAGAGCACATGATCCACAAAATGGAAAAAGATGGGTTTTTCAGCTCACTAGAGTCGGACCCTATTCCTAAATGTGAATCATGTCTCTTAGGCAAGATGGCTAGATCCCCTTTCACAAGGACTTTTGAAAGGGCTACGCAAGTCCTAGGATTAGTGCATACCGACGTCTACGGACCATTTGGAGAAATGGCTCGTGGAGGTTTCTACTACTTCATCACTTTCACTGACGACCATTCAAGATTTGGTCTAGTGTATCTGATGAAGCAAAAGTCCGAATCCTTTGAAAGATTCAAAGAGTTCAAGGCCTTAGTAGCAAATCAAACTGGGCAAAATATAAAAACTCTACGATCGGATCGTGGAGGAGAATATATGAGTGCCGAGTTTGATGAATTCCTAAGAAACCAAGGAATAATGTTACAACTAACACCACCAGCAACTCCTCAACTGAATGGAGTAGCCGAGCGAAGGAATCGAGCACTATTGGACATGGTTCGTTCCATGCTTAGTTACACTGATTTACCCATTTTGTTGTGGGGATACGCGCTCCTTACCGTTGCTCATGTTTTGAACAGATGTTCCTCCAAATCCGTTCCTAAAACTTCGCATGAGATGTGGAATAATAGGAAACCGAGTCTTAATCATATTAAGATATGGGGATGCCCCGCTTATGTCAAGAAGACTAAAGTGGAGAAATTGGAGGCAAGATCCCTAATGGGACGTTTCATTGGTTATCCTGAAGATTCCATGGGATTCTTCTTTTACCTGCATGATGATCAAAGAATCATCGTGGCCCTACAAGCTCACTTCCTTGAGGATGAGTTCATCTTGGAAGGGGGCAAAGGTAGAAAAATTGTTCTAGATGAACAAAATGAAACTCCCTCAAATACATCTGTTCAAGAACCGAGGCCTGAACCCATAGTAGCACAACCACCACGTAGATCTGGTAGAATACCGCATGAACCTGAGAGGTATGGGTATCTACTGTAGGGGAGCGAGAGCTTCACACTGTAGTACAAGAAGATCATGAAGATGATCCTTGTACCTATGATCAAGCGATGGTGGATGTCGACGCTTCAAGATGGCGAGAAGCCATGGAAACAGAAATGGACTCTATGCAATCGAACCATGTCTGGACTTTGGTAGATCGTCTTGAAGGTATAAAACCTATAGGATGTAAGTGGATCTACAAAAGAAAGATAGGTAGCGATGGCAAGGTTGACACTTTTAAAGCCAGGCTCGTAGCGAAAGGGTATAGTCAAACAGAAGGAATTGACTATCAAGAAACCTTTTCGCCCGTGGCTATGATAAAGTCCATATGAATTCTGTTATCCATAGCTGCATACTTAGATTATAAGATATGGCAAATGGATGTCAAAACAACCTTTCTAAATGGATTACTCGAGGAAGATATCTATATGGAACAACCAAAGGGTTTTGTGTCCGAGTCCGATATCCATATAGTATGTAAACTTGAGAGGTCCATTTACGGTCTCAAGCAAGCATCTAGAAGTTGGAATCTCCGTTTTGATGAAGAAGTTAAGGGATATGGCTTCATCAAGAACGAAGATGAACCATGTGTCTACAAGAAGACTAGTGGGAGCAAACTCCCGTTCTTAGTACTATATGTGGATGACATTCTACTTATAGAAAATGATGTAGGAATGTTCACCACTGTCAAGAAATGGCATTCGAGTACGTTTTCCATGAAAGACTTGGGAGAAGCCACATACATTCTAGGAATTCGTATCTACAGGGATAGAACGAATAGAATGATAGGCCTCTCTCAAGCCCTTTACTTAGAAAAGGTCCTAAAGAGGTTTAGGATGGACAACTCTAAGAAAGGGTTTCTTCCCATGAGGCATGGAGTACACTTATCCGAGTCTATGTGTCCTCAAAGTGAGGAAGATAGACAAGAGATGAGTAATGTACCCTATGCTTCTGCAGTTGGTAGCCTGATGTATGCAATGTTGTGTACTAGACCCGACATTGTCTATGCTGTGAGCTTGGTGAGTCGATTTCAGGCAAACCCGGGAAAGGAACATTGGATAGCTGTGAAGAATATCCTAAAGTATCTAAAAAGAACTAAGGATATGATTCTCATCTATGGAGGTGGAGACTTGAAGATGGAAGGTTATTCTGATTCAGACTTTCAGTCTACTGTTGATGACCGAAAATCCACTTCAGGGTTTGTTTTTACTCTCAATGGTGGAGCGGTGTCTTGGAAGAGCTCCAAGCAAAGCACAACCGCTGATTCCACCACTGAAGCAGAGTATGAAGCAGTCTCAGAGGTAGCGAAAGAATCTGTTTGGATGAGGAAGTTTCTTGGAGAACTTGGAACAGTCCCTAATGCTCAGCTCCAGTTGCCACTTTATTGTGATAACAATGGAGCGATAGCGCAAGTCAAGGAACCGAGGTCTCATAACAAGTCCAAACTTATTGAGAGAAGATTTCACATCATCAGGGAGATCGTTGGCAGAGGAGAGATAGCAGTGCAGAAAATAGCCTCAGCTGACAATATAGTTGACCCGTTCACCAAACCACTACCTCAGGCTGTTTTGGACCAACACCTGGAAAGGATGGGTATTAGATACCACAATGAGTGGCATTGAGTGCAAGTGGGAGATTGTTAGGATTATACCCTCAGATGCCATAGAGGATAGAATGTATAGGGCATATATCTTGTATTGAACTTAAACTCTTCTTAAATAAAAGGCATTATTGAGTTTTCACTTAATTCTTATCTACATCTATAAGTTCTGTAAAATGTTTTGTCCATGTTTTCAGTGCGATCTCTCTACTTCCTATGGGATAGGAAGATTGGCACTAGAGAGATCGATCTGGATTACTAAAATAAGTTCGCAAATATGTAGTCTTTAATGGACAATAAAGACTTCGAATACTTGTACAATCTTTGCTCTGACATGGGAGTGCCTGTCTGGTATCATGGGATGATAGGAGATTAAGATTGTAGACACGTCAGTGGAATTGATATGTTCGAACACGACTCGCATCGGTTCTGTCACATGGGTTTTCACTTTGTGACTGTCAATGACAGAACTGATTATGCATAATAGGTATATGTGAACCTTTGACCTGAAGTATCAGGCTGAAGATGCACTTGTGACGTCAAGTCTTTCACTAGAGTAGTTAGACCCAATTCACCCTTTGGTGGGATCAACCTCGAAATGCGGACTTGATGGGCAAGTGGTAATCTTAGCATATATCTAATATGGGATTTGTTCTCTCATAAGTGAATGAGTATGTACCCTATGTAATTATAGATAAATAGAGATCAAAGTATTTGGCCAAAGCAAACGAGACGATTGTGTCTGGCACTAAATCGATCTCAATGATCTCGTATTTATTATGATTTATACATATGGTCAAGTCCAGTGAGTTTGACATAACCATGACTCTCACTTGACCGGGGAACGTGAACAAAGGGTTTATACATATACGGTATTTATGATTGGAAGGTTTCAGAATGATCCTATCATTCGTTTTCGTTTGGGTTACGAAGTGGGCCACGTGACTGGCTAGGTGTTACCCACTTCCTTCGATTTTCTCTCATTGCCAAACGAAACGAACCTAAAGAGTCGCGCTAAAGGATTGACAAAGAAAAATAAAGAAAAAGGAATTTCTATTATTTCTTCTGGGAGTTTTAATTTATTGGATAAATTAAATAATTAATTATTCATTAGATGAAATAATTAATTATAATGATAAGATTAATTATTAATTAATTTCCTTGTGAAATATATTAATGAATTAATTTATCTAATTAATTTGGTTATTTAATTAATTAATTTATTTATTGGATATAATAAATTATTAATTGAAATAAGAAATTAATTAAACAAAACAAATTTCGGGCTAAATAAGGAGTCCAATTGGATGCCTATGAGGCCTCAAAGTGGCGTCTTTGAGAGGCCACATATTAGGGCTCTTTTGTTTTGACTTGTTCAATAAGTCATGAGGTATATAAGGACCCTTTGACTTAGAACAAGTAAGAAGAATACACAACTCTCATAACTCTCAAAAAGAAAGAAAAATATTCCTCCCCTTCTCTATACCTAGCCGTCGACCATAGAGAAAGAAGAAAGGGGATTTTTCGTTTGTTGATCCGTGCATAACGATTTAGAGACGACGTATTTTTGTTGTTCGGATCAAGTTCAAGTTTGAACAATCAAATCAATGGATTGAGGATTTGGAAGCTTCAATATTTCGAGTTTGGAGAAGAAGAAATTTTTTTTCATCATCATATTCATATTAACGAATAAGTTTTATTCGTTATATGCTTTTAGATTCAACTATGCGAATTAGAGTACCAATTGGGTTTTCGTTTTAATTTTTGAAATCCCTTCCGCTGCGTTTATGCTTTTTCGAACGAAACCCAACACTTATAAACATGATTCGCGAGTTAAAGAATCTTAATTGGGTGTTAAGGTTCAACTCGTATTACACTTGCATTGACAAGGAATTGCTAGTCTTATGCTGATTGGATAGTGGGAGCTAGTGTCATGAATATGATTAACGGAGTTGACATATTCGAACACGACTCATTGTAATCCTATCACATGAGTTTTTACTCGGTGACTGTCAATGATAAGGATTATCTGTTACTATAGTTTGAGTGAGCTTTAGACCTGAGGAGTCTTTTACATTGTGCTCGTACTATTGAACAAGTTATTAGAGAAGTTAGGCCTAATCGCCTGTTGGTGGGGTCGACCTCGAAGTACGATTCAATTGGTGCATTCGACAATGGGAAGTTGACTGTCAATAAGGGATTCATTGTCTCAAAGTAAACGAGAAGCGACCTTTACGTCATAGGTGTTGTGAAGTTAAAGTCTTTGGCCAAAGCAATTATAACTAACTTGTATTGGATACTCAAGGTAGTTTGGTAATTTCACATCAGTATGATTATATAGTACAGTATCATGTTATATGAGGTTGACATTCCATGACTCTTACTTGATTGGGTTGCGTCAGTGAAGTGCTTATACTCATACGATAACTGTACCTTAAAGGTTCGTGATGACGTATTCATCTCGCACTTGATTGGGTTTTGGTATAGGTTCATCGGGCTGGCTTGGTGATAACTATATCTTTGGAATCCTCCCAATGCCAATCAAGACGAGCCTAGAGAGTCGCTCTATATAAAGAGGATAGAATAAAAGAGTTTTACTTTATAAGATTATTTTGGTAATTTCACGTAGAGTGGAAATTATTAAATAAATGGGATATATTGATTTAAATATATACATTTAACTATTGGAATTAAATATCTTTATTCAATCAATATTAATAGTATTATTAATTTATAATTAATAAAATTCTATTAATTAAAAGAGTAAAGTATTTAATTAATTGTCAATTGGATTGGACTTGGATTTATAAGCTATGTTTGGTTATGTTTTCAAGTCATATTTGGTTCAAAATTCCCGCCAAACAATGTTTGTTTCACACAAATTTCATCAAAAATACACAACTTTTTTCATCCAAAAAAACATAATCATTATTTTTCCTCTTTCTCTCACTTTGTCCCCAATCTCATTCTCTCTCCTCTATTTTTTATACAAAATTTTTATCTCTCCTCTTAATATCTACTATCTCTCTCTCCTCTTTCTCTCTCTCTCCTCACTCTCTCTCTTCTCTCTCCTCACTCTTTCTCTTCTCTTTGACCGTGTCCTTTTTTTTTTTTAATATTTTGTCATATCTTTAATCGTGTACCATTAAACTTTAAAATAGAAAAAAGTTTGTTTGTTTGTAATTCTATCATGAGAAATAGTATTGATAAAACATAGATTAAAATTTGTGAAGTTTTCTAAAGTAAAACTTTCAAATTTTGTTTTTTAAATTAGTTATAGTGAAAGTATTTGGATTTATATATATCTATATTTATATACATATATATGTTATTTGTACATATTATTTTAAAGTTTTACTCATTTTTTATGTGTGTGGCTGTGTATAATTTATCTCATTGCTAAATTTGTGATTTGATTGTGTATGTGGATTGAGAAATGCATGTGTGTTACCCATATATTTATGTGTATGTTTTCTTAATGTATATTATGTGTGGAAAAAAAAGGTCTTGGGACAGTCAAAGGCAATTTGACCACGGTCAACTCGGGTTTGACCGAGTCAACCATGTGGTCAACGTGGATTTGACCGCGTGAATAGTGACTTGAAGCAAGGGTTTCTTATTTTGTGGTTTTGGTTTGGATTTGGTAATTGACTTGTAGTAGAAGTGACCTAATTATCTAAGAATAGGATTGTATTTTAATAATTTTTAAAATAAATTACTTATTAATATATTTTTTTATAAATTAAATTAAAAAAAAGGAAAAAAAAGAAAAAAGAAGCGGGGCGGGGGGGGGGGGGGTTCATCATCTTCCCCAATCTCCCCCAACCCCCTCACACCCCTTTCCCACGCGCGCACACACACACACACACTGTTACACGCACACACAAACACACACAATTACACACACAGAAACACACACACAGTCACACACACACACACTATTACATGCACACACAAACACACAATTACACACAAAAACACACACACAGTCACACACGCTAATACATATATATAAATATGAATATATATACTTTTCTTTTAATTATATATCAACTATTATTAACACTATTACTTATATATATATGTGTGTGTGTGTGTGTGTGTGTATATATATACTTTTCTTTTAATTTTATATAAACTACTATTACTACTATTACACATATATATATATATATGTACACTAATATATATATATATATATACACACACACTACTATTACTTACATATATACATATATATTTATCTATATAATAATTATTTCAATCTCAATATTATATTATAATTTTTAATTATTGACAGACAAAAACATACATGATTTGACAGCTACAGTAATTTATGTTCCCTCTGAAAACAAAACCAAACACTATCTCACCAAAAAATCACTCAAAAACCAACTCCCAAAACATAACCAAACATTATCCCATCAAAATTGCACGTATCCCCATAAAATTTTCATCAATAATTTTCACCAAAATACCATCCCAAAACATAACCAAACATAGCCATAATTGTTGGGATTCGAGAAAATCAAATTGTGCAACGGAAGTTTTAAAATTTTAAACCCAAAGTGAATTCTCTGTTTCCATAGTCGAATCAATTAATCGCGAAAACGAATAATTACTTACCCGTTGAAGCGAAGTGGTTGGAGACTCAATTGCACCTCTAAAAATTCGAACCTTGTAGACTTCAAGATCACGTGCAATCCAATCTTCACGAATCCTTGATCCTTTCTTGAATTCTTGATCCAAAAAGCGAACTTGCGTTGCTTCTAAATTATCACGCAGATTGATTAGACGAAAAATCCTTCTTTTTCTCTATGGAGGCCGATGGCTAGCTTGTTTAGAGAGGGGGAGGAGTTTTTCTTTTTCTTTTCTAGGAGAGTTATGATTGCTTGTATCTTGTTTAGGTGAAGGAGTCCTTTTATAATCACTTGACTTATTGACCAAGAGTACAAACAAAAAGAGTCCTCGTTGGGCATCCTAATGGACGCCCAACTTAACCCTAGTAGGCGTCCTCATGGATGCCCCATCTAGGTCGGGGATTATCTTTTGTTTTAATTAATTATCTATTTAATTAATAATTTATTATATCCAATAAATAAATTAATTAATTAAATAACCAAATTAATTAGATAAATTAATTCATTAATTAATTTTTTAAAGATATTAATTAATAATTATTCTTATCTTTATAATTAATAATCTCATCTAATGAGTAATTAATTAATTATTTCATTTATCCAATAAATTAAATCTCCCAGAATAAAATAGAAAATCCTTTCATTTTTCTTTACCTATTGGATCATTCCACAACCTTCCAATCGTAAATACCGTATAAGTATAAACCCTTTGTTCACGTGCCCCAGTCAAATGAGAGTCATGGTTATGTCAAACTCACTGGACTTGACCATATCTATTAATTATAATAATACGAGATCATTGAGATCGATTTAGTGCCTCGCACAATCGTCTCTTTTGCTTTGGCCAAAGACTTTGATCTCTATTTATCTATAATCACATAGGATACTTTCTCATTCACTTATGAGCATGGTCTTAAATATCCTCCGAAACCTCGAAATTTCGACCGAAATTTTGGATTTCCGAGAGTCTCGAAGCGAAATCTCACATTCGGTCCAATTTTGCAGAATATCTATCGAAATTTCCCTATATTTTCGCTATTTCTCGATATTTCCCGAAATCTTGAATTCTTAAAAGAATCACTTTGTTAAATATCTACCGAAATTTCCCGAAATTCCCAAAATATTCCAAAACTCCCGAAATATCCCAAAATTTCGGCCAAACTCAAAATATTTCAAAATTTAAAATAATGTGGTTTTAAATGATGGTTTGTATTAAAATTGTGGTATTTTGTTTTAATGAAGTTCCTAGGAGATTTGGTTATTACTTTACTCTCAAATCATATTTATTTTATATTTTTCGCCACACATTTTAATCATACTACTTGACAAAATTCACTATACATGCATTATATATACAATATTATTTATGTAAAAGATGCATAATTATGATATTTAAAGTTACACAAAGTTTCATTGTAAATTTCCAAATATTTCTATAAATATCCATGATTTCTTTAAAATCGAAATCAAAATTTTGAATATCCCCGAAATTTCCATCAAAATTTTCGTAAACTTACTACCCCGATATCGATACCGATACCGGAATTTAATACCTTGCTTATGAGAGAACAAATCCCATATTAGTTATCAGCTAAGACTACCACTTGCCCATCAAGCCGCATTTTGAGGTCGACCCGAGTTTTATCCCACTAACTCCTATAAAACACAAAAATTCTCTCCCTCCCTTAAACTCTAGCCGTCCGCCCATGTCAAAGGTGAGAAGGTTGGAGCTTCAAGATGAATGTCATCTTTGCGTGATAATCTAGAGGAAGGAATGATCTTTTGCTTCTAAAAAACTAGGCTTGAATTAAATCGTCAAAAGGTAATTACATTACCTTAACCTTTAATTCTTTATTTTTGTGTTTATAAAGATTTAAAAAGCACGAATTGTATCTTGGATTGTGAATTGAAATTTTTTTATCCGCTAGAACGATTTACAACAGTGGTATCAGAGCCAAATTTGTTGCTTTTGATATCTTTTATGCGTTTATGTGTTTATATTATTTGATGAATATGAATATATGAACATGTCTTTATCATATTTTATGCTAAAATGTCGATTGGGTGATTTGATTTATTGTAATTGCATGTTTAAACAATTGGGTTTGGTGATTAATTGTCTGATTGGAAAAGAGGAGGTGGCACCGTGGCAGCACCGCCTAACCCGAGTCACCGAACAGCGCATGGTGCGTTGCCGGGTATCCGATCAGGTGCTGCACAGTGCAACACAAGGCGGTCGCACCGTGTAGCGCTGGTGGCCTCACTGTGCAGCGCACGGTGGCCGCACAGTATGGCCTGACTGCTGTAGAGCGCCTTGCGTTGGATCGTACGGCGCCATGCGTGCTAGGGCATGACATTTCCCTACCTAGGGTAACGCCTTGCGTCGGGCCTGGCCCGACGTGTAATTTTAATTAAGTCGGTCAGGGCCCCGACCTTGGAAAATTAATCCTATTTTACAATTAATTTTTTTAAATTTGGGACTTGGCCCATTTACTTCGTTCTAGTATTTTGAACCCGATGGATAATTTTGAAAATAAAATTGGGCTCAAACCCAATTAGCATTTTTAAAATTATTTTATGGATTAATTTTAAACATTAAAAGCCCTATAAAATCTTTTCATCAATTTTAAGTTTGGATTTGATTAAGATTAAATTTATTTAATTTTGATTAGTTTAATTGATAAATTAAATTTATCTAAGGCCAAAATTGGATTTTTAGCCACTAAAAATTAATCATTAATTTAATCCTTAGTCCTTAAATTGGATTTAATGACTTTTATGAAAAATAATATTTTGTTTATTTTCAAAGTAAATAAAGCTTGTTGGGCTTGTTTTACTTTATGGATTAAATTAAATTGGACCGGCCCAAATAATTATAATTGGATTTAATTATATGTTTTAGAATTCTTAGAGTTTAATTTCGCGTTTAAAGTTTTTCACCCATATTGGGCTTTATTTGAAAAAGTTCACCTTAATTGGATTAAAATATAAGTTATTTGGGCTTGGCCCATTAACATTAAATTCGAAATAAATTGGATTTATTGTCAAGAATAATTGAATTAGATTTAATTATTTGTTAAATAAGATTTAATAATAATAATAGTCACATATGTGTTTAATTTGATTATGTGCTCTTTAAATTATGTGATGGTGACACCTCGTATGGGCTTAGGGTTGGTTTCTTTTTATTATATGGATTGTATTAGGCCAGAGTTTGAGCCCCCCAGTTTGTATCTTTATTATTATTAGATCAATTGTATAGGCATATACTATTGTTATAAAAATACTAGATAGGTCCAATAAAGAGTGAAGACGGTGGCAAGCTTGGAGCGAAATCAAGAAGATTAGATTTTCTGTATAGGCAGAAGCTCATATGTAATAGATTAGATCTCCTCCCCGATTGCCTCATTGGCTTGAGACAATCTAGATTAAAGGCCATACGTGTGTGTGTTGTTAGAAATTGCTAGGCATTTTTTTGTTGCATTTCCATAATCAGTGCTTAATAAATTAATGTGAAAAGTGAGACCCAAAATAAAATAACTATCAACAAGTTTTAAATTCTCCCTTAAGTAAGTAAAGGGTATTTGATGTCCTGACTCTCCATCAAGCTTTAGAGTGAGATGGCTGCATCTTGTATATGGTATCTTCCCGGTATTGGGGGGGGTCATATATAAAGGTAATATGCTTAATCTTCTTCATTGCATTTGATGCCTTCAGTCGAAGGAAATTTTGCCCCATATATCGAAAAAGGTTGCAAGGCGAGATTAAAGTGTTAGACTAATAGAAGTTGATGGGATTAGACTTAGATAAATCACAACTTATATATCAAAAAAGGTCGCGGTTAAGTGATTCATGAGCCAAAGGGATTGAATCGTCAGTTTGACTGACTGGCCCTAGCCGCCACCTCAATCTCTAGGTGGGCCATATATCGAAAAATATTGCAACCCATCTAGAGATTGAGGACCTCAATCACTCACTATGAAACCAATCCAACGAGGTTTCTAATTATTGCAGTGAGAGTACAATAATTGAGAAAAATAATGGGAGACAAGTAATTGTACAAGTCCTTTAAAATCACTTGATTAACAATATAAAGCATCTAATCGTAAATCCTGGTATTTTCTGCAGTTTGATAATTACTCTCTAAAATGGTTAACCCACTCGTAATACTGCTTGAGAAAAATGTCCTCATTGGACCTAATTTTGTTGACTGGCAAAGAAACTTAAGGATAGTCCTTAGCCTCGAGTCCTTAGAATACGTACTCCAGTCCCAGAAAATGATAACTTTGAATATCGTCTTGCCTATAAAAATTGGCTAAGAATGACATCAAATTTAGAGGTTACATACTGAGTTTGATGAGTAGAAGCACTGGTAGAGTTAAGTGTTTGATCTTATTGTTAGGATTATGCCCTCAGATGTCATAGAGGATAGAATCTATAGGGCATATATCATGTACTGAACTTAAACTCTTCTTAAATAAAAGGCATTATTGAGTTTTCACTTAATTCTTATCTACATCTATAAGTTCTGTAAAACGTTTTGTCCATGTTTTCAGTGTGATCCCTCTACTTCCTATGGGATAGGAAGATTGGCACTAGAGAGATTGATCTTGATTACTAAAATAAGTTCGCAAGTAATATGAAGTCTTTAATGGACAAATAAAGACTTCGAATACTTGTACAATCTTAGCTCCGACATGGGAGAGCCTGTCTGGTATCATGGGATGATAGGAGATTAAGATTGTACACACGTCAGTGGAACTGATATGTTCGAACATGACTCGCATCGGTTCTGTCACATGGGTTTTCACTCTGTGACTATCAATGACGGAACTGATTATGCGTAATAGGTATATGTGAACCTTTGACCTAAAGTATCAGGCTGAAGATGCACTTGTGACGTCAAGTCTTTCACTAGAGTAGTTAGACCCAATTCACCCTTTGGTGGGGTCAACCTTGAAATGCGGACTTGATGGGCAAGTGGTAATCTTAGCAGATATCTGATATGAAATTTGTTCTCTCATAAGTAAATGAGTATGTACCCTATGTAATTATAGATAAATAGAGATCAAAGTCTTTGGCCAAAGCAAACGAGACGATTGTGCTTGGCACTAAATCCATCACAATGATCTCGTATTTATTATAATTTATACATATGGTCAAGTCCAGTGAGTTTGACGTAACCATGACTCTCACTTGACCGGGAAACGTGAACAAAAAGTTTATACATATACGGTATTTACGATTGGAAGGTTTCGAAATGATCCTATCATTAGATGAAATAATTAATTATAATGATAAGATTAATTATTAATTAATTTCCTTGTGAAATATATTAATGAATTAATTTATCTAATTAATTTGGTTTTTTAATTAATTAATTTATTTATTAGATATAATAAATTATTAATTGAAATAAAAAATGAATTAAACAAAACAAATTCCGGGCTAAATAAGGAGTCCAATTGGACGCCTATGAGGCCTCAAAGTGGCGTCTTTGAGAGGCCACATATTAGGGCTCTTTTGTTTTGACTTGTTCAATAAGTCATGAGATATATAAGGACTCTTTGACTTAAAACAAGTAAGAAGAATACACAACTCTCATAACTCTCAAAAAGAAAGAAAAATATTCCCTCCCATCTCTATACCTAGCCGTCGACCATAGAGAAAGAAGAAAGGGGATTTTTCGTTTGTTGATCCGTGCGTGACGACTTAGAGACGACGTATTTTTGTTGTTCGGATCAAGTTCAAGTTTGAAGAATCAAATCAATGGATTGAAGATTTGGAAGCTTCAATATTTCGAGTTTGGAGAAGAAGAAGTTTTTCTCCATCATTATATTCATATTAACGAATAAGTTTTATACGTTATACGCTTTTAAATTCAATTATGCTAATTAGAGTACCAATTGGGTTTTCGTTTTAATTTTTGAAATCCCTTCCGCTGCGTTTATGCTTTTTCGAACGAAACACAACAGTGGTATCAGAGCCAATCTCTGATTTGCATATTTGATCTTTTTTACGTGATTTGAGAATTGCATGTTATGTGTTTTTGAAACATGTTTGTATGTTTTTCTTAAATCTGCGTTTTATGGTTTTTTGCCTAGTTTTTTTATTTGTAGTTATTGTAAATCTGGGGATATTTGATGATATTGAAAATCGAAAAATACCGAGGAAAAATGGGGCTCGAAAGCCCCGAGAAAAATGCGCACAGCTGCGCGCGCTGTTCATGGGCTGTTTAGCGCAGTCGGGCCGTTCGGCCCGGCCCTGCCCAGTCACGGCCCGTCGGGTCATGACCGTGGCCCGACGGGTCATGGTTTTGGATACCCAATTCGTTGATCCGGGTCATGGATTCGGGTCGTAAAACGGGCTATGTTTGGGTCGAAATTGATTTTTGAATTTTGCGTGATTTTAATTAATTGGGTGGATCAAAAGGATGATGACCCGAATAATTTAAATCAAGCCCAACAGAAAATTATCCAATTTCACAATCCTATGCGTGGAAGTTGTCAATCCTACGACTCTCTATCTCTCCCATTCTCTCTCTAAACCCTAATCTTCTTTTTTCTTCTATTTTTCTCCGCTGGCAATGGCTTGGTGAAGCAGTCATCTACTTCACCACTGTCACCACCACCATCGTCGACGGGTTGGGTTGGAGCACCCTCTTCGAGTGGTACATCACATCTTCAAATCTGACGAGACAGATATGGATCTAACGAGACAGAGACAGATCTGACGAGATGAAGATGGGTGATACATAAGTTTTTATATAGCGTTTTAGATATTTTATTTACTATTTATTTTCTCTCTCGTATGAGAGTTTGTTTTCTCTCTCGAATGAGAGTTTCGTCTCTCCTTGAATAGGAATTGCACAAGAATTTTCTTGTGTTTGTTTGTGAGTTCTTAAGAGTTTGTGAATGATATATAAGATCGTTTTTCTTCAAAAATAAAATAAAATTATCCAATTTCGATTTGTTAATTAGTTTGGACTTAATCTAATTAAATCTAAATGGGCCAATTAGATTGGTGATTTGGACTTAAATTAAATTTAGCCCAATAAGAAATTAATAAACGTGAATGTTGTACTAATTAATTATTTTGAGCCCAATTAAATTGAATCCAAGTGGACCAAAAGGATGGTGACTTAGGTTTGATGAAATCGAGCCCAATGAGATTAATTGGAATATAATATTTAATTAGAACTAATTAATTATTGTTCTTGGAGATTAATAATTGATTTATGGATTAAATATTATTATTTTTTCCACGACTTGGAAATTACTTCATTTTGAATAAGGAATATAAATTATTTTTCCTAGAGATTAATAATTAATTCTTTGATCAAATAAAAGTATTTCCAATTTTTGATGGCTTTAAATCATAATAAAATAAAATATAGAATTCCATATTTTATGTGTTCATATTATTTTAATTAAAGGTAGATGCACTTAATTCTTAATTTTGTACATCTAAGTCATCTAGTTGGACTAGAATGATTTTAATTGAAATAGTGAATATGTGAAATCATAAGAAGTTTTATAAAGGACTTTTTAGTTGGACTAAAATTTTAATAATCAACATAAGTGATTTAGTATTGCGAGCATGTATTAAATGTTGCGAGCATGTATTAATTGATGCGAGCATGTCTTATGTGATTAAAACACTAATCATGGACTTAGGATTATATGTTTTACCTTTAATTTTATGGGTTATCAAATTTGAAGCTATTTATTATATTCTTAGAAATAATGCATGAGTTGTTTTAGGAATCGAAATAAAATACTTCAAAGTTGATAAAGTCAAAAGGCCCATGAATGTTTAATAGGTTTAATATATGCCTTTTGTGATGGGTCATTGACTCAGGCCCTCTAGTAAAAGTCCATGATCAAGTGATGAATTTATTTATTCATTTATTTAAATTCTATGTTTATTTATATTGAAAGACATGATTATTTGTAGTATTTTTATGCATGATCAATATAGAATAAAGCGCTATATAAATTGAATAATGTGCAAAGTGAGACCAAAATCTTTTGACGAATTAAATTCTCCCAAATAAATTATACCGAGTTAAAAAGGATGTTTGACATCCTCAAGCTCCACTAAGCTTTCTAAAATTAAAATCACTATAAATGTGTAATGCTTCCCAGTTATGGGGGTTATACATTTAGAAATAATTTAAAATTTTATAAAGTGCATGCAAATGCCTTAATCGAAACATATTTCACCCCAGAAACCTGTTCGGTTGCAAGGTGAAATTCAAATGCTAGATTATAGGAGTTAGTGGGATAAACTCGGGTAGTTCACGAACCTAGAAATCGAATGGGTTGCGGTTTGGTGAACTATGGGGAAACGTATTAAAATATTTATTGGATAAATTGATATTAGATATCACTTCAAATAATTAATGGGCCAGAAACCGGTTAGGTTGCAACCTATATAATTAATTGAGGACCTCAATACCTGCTGTGGAATAGATGCCAATGATGATTCCCGATTTTCACATGGGAGTGTGGGATTCGAAAAATGCAGTGGGAGCCAAGATAAATTTTAAGTCCTTAATTTTTCTTAGTTAAGTCAAAACAAGTAATCTAATAAATCTGGTTTATTTCTGCAGTCAATTTCTCGTTTATGTCTCTCAAATATGACAAACCCACCTTCAATTCTACTCGAAAAAAATACTCTGACTGGACCCAATTATGTGGACTGGCTTAGAAATTTGAGGATTGTCCTCAATATGGAGTCCCCTGGGATATACGTCCTGGAGGCTGATATCCCGGTGGCTCCTACTAGAATACGTACCAACGAGGAAGAGGTCCAAGCCCATAAAAAATGGGTTAAGGACGACCTCCGGGTGAGAGGATACATGGTGGGATCTATGACTAATGATCTTCAAAGGTCACATGATAAGATGCCCACTGCAAGAGCTATCCCAGCTCACCTGGTAGAGCTCTATGGAGAGCATAGTCGAACTGCACGATATGAGATATCGAAAGAGCTCTTCGGAGCCAAGATGAAAGAAAGTGAGAAGGTTGGTGATCATGTCCTCAAAATGATTTCGAGGATTGAGAAATTGGAAGCTCTCGAATTCACCATGAATGTCACCTTTCAAACTGACTTAATCTTGCAGTCTCTTCCTGATTCCTTCTCCCAATTTGTGGTTAACTTTAACTGCATTGAGATAGAGTGCAATTTAGCTGGGCTAATGAACAAGGTGGTTACTGCACAATCTCAAATGAAACCAAAGGGAAAGGAAACTACCTTGGTCATCTCTTCTAGACCCAAAAAGTCTAAGAAGAAGAAGAACAAGAAAAAGTCTGGCGAGCTTGGAGCTCAAGGGGGTACCAAGAAGGGCAAGGGAAAGACTCAAGGGTTTTACAAGAGCAAATGACCTAAGAAAAAGGATAGATGTCTCGAGTGCGGTGAGCTTAGCCACTGGAAGAGAAACTGTCCCAAATTAGGCAAAGGCGCACAAGGTATGGAACTATTAGTTACTAATTGTTCTATGACCGTATTTTCTACTTCGTGGATTCTGGACTCAGGGGCTAGTGCCCATGTTTGTTGTTTGGATCAGGATCTACAGAGAAGTAGAAAGTTGGGCCGAGAAGAAGTGATGATCAAAGTAGGCAGCGGAGAAAGCGTCACAGCTACTAGGATCGGATCTACTTCTCTTTATTTGAATTCTGGACATTTACTGTTTTTAGATAATGTTTTGGTTTTGCCCAAGGGGCTTAAGAACATTGTATCTATTCCTATCTTAGTTAAGATTGGATATACATTCCGTTTTTCTAAATTAAATTGCGACATTTATTATGGAAATAAATTAGTTGGCAATGCATGTTTAGTTAATGGTTTGTATTATTTAAATGTCCATAATTCATCTGATGTTAATGTTGTAACACGTAAACGTGGTAGGCAAGAAACTAACTTAAGACTCAAGTGGCATCTTAGACTAGGCCATGTCGGAGAGCACATGATCCACAAAATGGAAAAAGATGGGTTTTTCAGCTCACTAGAGTCGGACCCTATTCCTAAATGTGAATCATGTCTCTTAGGCAAGATGGCTAGATCCCCTTTCACAAGGACTTTTGAAAGGGCTACGCAAGTCTTAGGATTAGTGCATACCGACGTCTACGGACCATTTGGAGAAATGGCTCGTGGAGGTTTCTACTACTTCATCACTTTCACTGACGACCATTCAAGATTTGGTCTAGTGTATCTGATGAAGCAAAAGTCCGAATCCTTTGAAAGATTCAAAGAGTTCAAGGCCTTAGTAGCAAATCAAACTGGGCAAAATATAAAAACTCTACGATCGGATCGTGGAGGAGAATATATGAGTGCCGAGTTTGATGAATTCCTAAGACAACAAGGAATAATGTTACAACTAACACCACCAGCAACTCCTCAACTGAATGGAGTAGCCGAGCGAAGGAATCGAGCACTATTGGACATGGTTCGTTCCATGCTTAGTTACACTGATTTACCCATTTTGTTGTGGGGATACGCGCTCCTTACCGTTGCTTATGTTTTGAACAGATGTTCCTCCAAATCCGTTCCTAAAACTCCGCATGAGATGTGGAATAATAGGAAACCGAGTCTTAATCATATTAAGATATGGGGATGCCCCGCTTATGTCAAGAAGACTAAAGTGGAGAAATTGGAGGCAAGATCCCTAATGGGACGTTTCATTGGTCATCCTGAAGATTCCATGGGATTCTTCTTTTACCTGCATGATGATCAAAGAATCATCGTGGCCCTACAAGCTCACTTCCTTGAGGATGAGTTCATCTTGGAAGGGGGCAAAGGTAGGAAAATTGTTCTAGATGAACAAAATGAAACTCCCTCAAATACATCTGTTCAAGAATCGAGGCCTGAACCCATAGTAGCACAACCACCACGTAGATCTGGTAGAATACCGCATGAACCTGAGAGGTATGGGTATCTACTGCAGGGGAGCGAGAGCTTCACACTGTAGTACAAGAAGATCATGAAGATGATCCTTGTACCTATGATCAAGCGATGGTGGATGTCGACGCTTCAAGATGGCGAGAAGCCATGGAAACAGAAATGGACTCTATGCAATCGAACCATGTCTGGACTTTGGTAGATCGTCTTGAAGGTATAAAACCTATAGGATGTAAGTGGATCTACAAAAGAAAGATAGGTAGCGATGGCAAGGTTGACACTTTTAAAGCCAGGCTCGTAGCGAAAGGGTATAGTCAAACAGAAGGAATTGACTATCAAGAAACCTTTTCGCCCGTGGCTATGATAAAGTCCATATGAATTCTGTTATCCATAGCTGCATACTTAGATTATAAGATATGGCAAATGGATGTCAAAACAACCTTTCTAAATGGATTACTCGAGGAAGATATCTATATGGAACAACCAAAGGGTTTTGTGTCCGAGTCCGATATCCATATAGTATGTAAACTTGAGAGGTCCATTTACGGTCTCAAGCAAGCATCTAGAAGCTGGAATCTCCGTTTTGATGAAGAAGTTAAGGGATATGGCTTCATCAAGAACGAAGATGAACCATGTGTCTACAAGAAGACTAGTGGGAGCAAACTCCCGTTCTTAGTACTATATGTGGATGACATTCTACTTATAGAAAATGATGTAGGAATGCTCACCACTGTCAAGAAATGGCATTCGAGTACGTTTTCCATGAAAGACTTGGGAGAAGCCACATACATTCTAGGAATTCGTATCTACAGGGATAGAACGAATAGAATGATAGGCCTCTCTCAAGCCCTTTACTTAGAAAAGGTCCTAAAGAGGTTTAGGATGGACAACTCTAAGAAAGGGTTTCTTCCCATGAGGCATGGAGTACACTTATCCGAGTCTATGTGTCCTCAAAGTGAGGAAGATAGACAAGAGATGAGTAATGTACCCTATGCTTCTGCAGTTGGTAGCCTGATGTATGCAATGTTGTGTACTAGACCCGACATTGTCTATGCTGTGAGCTTGGTGAGTCGATTTCAGGCAAACCCGGGAAAGGAACATTGGATAGCTGTGAAGAATATCCTAAAGTATCTAAAAAGAACTAAGGATATGATTCTCATCTATGGAGGTGGAGACTTGAAGATGGAAGGTTATTCTGATTCAGACTTTCAGTCTACTGTTGATGACCGAAAATCCACTTCAGGGTTTGTTTTTACTCTCAATGGTGGAGCGGTGTCTTGGAAGAGCTCCAAGCAAAGCACAACCGCTGATTCCACCACTGAAGCAGAGTATGAAGCAGTCTCAGAGGTAGCGAAAGAATCTGTTTGGATGAGGAAGTTTCTTGGAGAACTTGGAACAGTCCCTAATGCTCAGCTCCAGTTGCCACTTTATTGTGATAACAATGGAGCGATAGCGCAAGTCAAGGAACCGAGGTCGCATAACAAGTCCAAACTTATTGAGAGAAGATTTCACATCATCAGGGAGATCGTTGGCAGAGGAGAGATAGCAGTGCAGAAAATAGCCTCAGCTGACAATATAGTTGACCCGTTCACCAAACCACTACCTCAGGCTGTTTTGGACCAACACCTGGAAAGGATGGGTATTAGATACCACAATGAGTGGCATTGAGTGCAAGTGGGAGATTGTTAGGATTATACCCTCAGATGCCATAGAGGATAGAATGTATAGGGCATATATCTTGTATTGAACTTAAACTCTTCTTAAATAAAAGGCATTATTGAGTTTTCACTTAATTCTTATCTACATCTATAAGTTCTGTAAAATGTTTTGTCCATGTTTTCAGTGCGATCTCTCTACTTCCTATGGGATAGGAAGATTGGCACTAGAGAGATCGATCTAGATTACTAAAATAAGTTCGCAAATATGTAGTCTTTAATGGACAATAAAGACTTCGAATACTTGTACAATCTTTGCTCCGACATGGGAGTGCCTGTCTGGTATCATGGGATGATAGGAGATTAAGATTGTAGACACGTCAGTGGAATTGATATGTTCGAACACGACTCGCATCGGTTCTGTCACATGGGTTTTCACTTTGTGACTGTCAATGACAGAACTGATTATGCATAATAGGTATATGTGAACCTTTGACCTGAAGTATCAGGCTGAAGATGCACTTGTGACGTCAAGTCTTTCACTAGAGTAGTTAGACCCAATTCACCCTTTGGTGGGATCAACCTCGAAATGCGGACTTGATGGGCAAGTGGTAATCTTAGCATATATCTAATATGGGATTTGTTCTCTCATAAGTGAATGAGTATGTACCCTATGTAATTATAGATAAATAGAGATCAAAGTATTTGGCCAAAGCAAACGAGACGATTGTGCTTGGCACTAAATCGATCTCAATGATCTCGTATTTATTATGATTTATACATATGGTCAAGTCCAGTGAGTTTGACATAACCATGACTCTCACTTGACCGGGGAACGTGAACAAAGGGTTTATACATATACGGTATTTATGATTGGAAGGTTTCAGAACGATCCTATCATTCGTTTTCGTTTAGGTTACGAAGTGGGCCACGTGACTGGCTAGGTGTTACCCACTTCCTTTGGTTTTCTCTCATTGCCAAACGAAACGAACCTAAAGAGTCGCGCTAAAGGATTGACAAAGAAAAATAAAGAAAAAGGAATTTCTATTATTTCTTCTAGGAGTTTTAATTTATTGGATAAATTAAATAATTAATAATTCATTAGATGAAATAATTAATTATAATGATAAGATTAATTATTAATTAATTTCCTTGTGAAATATATTAATGAATTAATTTATCTAATTAATTTGGTTATTTAATTAATTAATTTATTTATTGGATATAATAAATTATTAATTGAAATAAGAAATTAATTAAACAAAACAAATTTCGGGCTAAATAAGGAGTCCAATTGGATGCCTATGAGGCCTCAAAGTGGCGTCTTTGAGAGGCCACATATTAGGGCTCTTTTGTTTTGACTTGTTCAATAAGTCATGAGGTATATAAGGACCCTTTGACTTAGAACAAGTAAGAAGAATACACAACTCTCATAACTCTCAAAAAGAAAGAAAAATATTCGTCCCCTTCTCTATACCTAGCCGTCGACCATAGAGAAAGAAGAAAGGGGATTTTTCGTTTGTTGATCCGTGCATAACGATTTAGAGACGACGTATTTTTGTTGTTCGGATCAAGTTCAAGTTTGAACAATCAAATCAATGGATTGAAGATTTGGAAGCTTCAATATTTCGAGTTTGGAGAAGAAGAATTTTTTTTTCATCATCATATTCATATTAACGAATAAGTTTTATTCGTTATATGCTTTTAGATTCAACTATGCGAATTAGAGTACCAATTGGGTTTTCGTTTTAATTTTTGAAATCCCTTCCGCTGCGTTTATGCTTTTTCGAACGAAACCCAACACTTATAAACATGATTCGCGAGTTAAAGAATCTTAATTGGGTGTTAAGGTTCAACTCGTATTACACTTGCATTGACAAGGAATTGCTAGTCTTATGCTGATTGGATAGTGGGAGCTAGTGTCATGAATATGATTAACGGAGTTGACATATTCGAACACGACTCATTGTAATCCTATCACATGAGTTTTTACTCGGTGACTGTCAATGATAAGGATTATCTGTTACTATAGTTTGAGTGAGCTTTAGACCTGAGGAGTCTTTTACATTGTGCTCGTACTATTGAACAAGTTATTAGAGAAGTTAGGCCTAATCGCCTGTTGGTGGGGTCGACCTCGAAGTACGATTCAATTGGTGCATTCGACAATGGGAAGTTGACTGCCAATAAGGGATTCATTGTCTCAAAGTAAACGAGAAGCGACCTTTACGTCATAGGTGTTGTGAAGTTAAAGTCTTTGGCCAAAGCAATTATAACTAACTTGTATTGGATACTCAAGGTAGTTTGGTAATTTCACATCAGTATGATTATATAGTACAGTATCATGTTATATGAGGTTGACATTCCATGACTCTTACTTGATTGGGTTGCGTCAGTGAAGTGCTTATACTCATACGATAACTGTACCTTAAAGGTTCGTGATGACGTATTCATCTCGCACTTGATTGGGTTTTGGTATAGGTTCATCGGGCTGGCTTGGTGATAACTATATCTTTGGAATCCTCCCAATGCCAATCAAGACGAGCCTAGAGAGTCGCTCTATATAAAGAGGATAGAATAAAAGAGTTTTACTTTATAAGATTATTTTGGTAATTTCACGTAGAGTGGAAATTATTAAATAAATGGGATATATTGGTTTAAATATATACATTTAACTATTGGAATTAAATATCTTTATTCAATCAATATTAATAGTATTATTAATTTATAATTAATAAAATTCTATTAATTAAAAGAGTAAAGTGTTTAATTAATTGTCAATTGGATTGGACTTGGATTTATAAGCTATGTTTGGTTATGTTTTCAAGTCATATTTGGTCCAAAATTCCCGCCAAACAATGTTTGTTTCACACAAATTTCATCAAAAATACACAACTTTTTTCATCCAAAAAAACATAATCATTATTTTTCCTCTTTCTCTCACTTTGTCCCCAATCTCATTCTCTCTCTTCTATTTTTTATACAAAATTTTTATCTCTCCTCTTAATATCTACTATCTCTCTCTCCTCTCACTCTCTCTCTTCTCTCTCCTCACTCTTTCTCTTCTCTTTGACCGTGTCTTTTTTTTTTTTGTAATATTTTGTCATATCTTTAATCGTGTACCATTAAACTTTAAAATAGAAAAAAGTTTGTTTGTTTGTAATTCTATCATGAGAAATAGTATTGATAAAACATAGATTAAAATTTGTGAAGTTTTCTAAAGTAAAACTTTCAAATTTTGTTTTTTAAATTAGTTATAGTGAAAGTATTTGGATTTATATATATCTATATTTATATACATATATATGTTATTTGTACATATTATTTTAAAGTTTTACTTATTTTTTATGTGTGTGGCTGTGTATAATTTATCTCATTGCTAAATTTGTGATTTGATTGTGTATGTGGATTGAGAAATGCATGTGTGTTACCCATATATTTATGTGTATGTTTTCTTAATGTATATTATGTGTGGAAAAAAAAGGTTTTGGGACAGTCAAAGGCAATTTGACCACGGTCAACTCGGGTTTGACCGAGTCAACCATGTGGTCAACGTGGATTTGACCGCGTGAATAGTGACTTGAAGCAAGGGTTTCTTATTTTGTGGTTTTGGTTTGGATTTGGTAATTGACTTGTAGTAGAAGTGACCTAATTATCTAAGAATAGGATTGTATTTTAATAATTTTTAAAATAAATTACTTATTAATATATTTTTTTATAAATTAAATTAAAAAAAAGGAAAAAAAAGAAAAAAGAAGCGGGGCGGGGGGGGGGGGTTCATCGTCTTCCCCAATCTCCCCCAACCCCCTCACACCCCTTTCCCACGCACGCACACACACACACACACTGTTACACGCACACACAATTACACACACAGAAACACACACACAGTCACACACACACACACACACTATTACATGCACACACAAACACACAATTACACACAAAAACACACACACAATCACACACGCTAATACATATATATAAATATGAATATATATACTTTTCTTTTAATTATATATCAACTATTATTAACACTATTACTTATATATATATATATGTGTGTGTGTGTGTGTGTGTATATATATATATACTTTTCTTTTAATTTTATATAAACTACTATTACTACTATTACACATATATATATATATGTACACTAATATATATATATATATACACACACACTACTATTACTTACATATATACATATATATTTATCTATATAATAATTATTTCAATCTCAATATTATATTATAATTTTTAATTATTGACAGACAAAAACATACATGATTTGACAGCTACAGTAATTTATGTTCCCTCTGAAAACAAAACCAAACACTATCTCACCAAAAAATCACTCAAAAACCAACTCCCAAAACATAACCAAACATTATCCCATCAAAATTGCACGTATCCCCATAAAATTTTCATCAATAATTTTCACCAAAATACCATCCCAAAACATAACCAAACATAGCCATAATTGTTGGGATTCGAGAAAATCAAATTGTGCAACGGAAGTTTTAAAATTTTAAACCCAAAGTGAATTCTCTGTTTCCATAGTCGAATCAATTAATCGCGAAAACGAATAATTACTTACCCGTTGAAGCGAAGTGGTTGGAGACTCAATTGCACCTCTAAAAATTCGAACCTTGTAGACTTCAAGATCACGTGCAATCCAATCTTCACGAATCCTTGATCCTTTCTTGAATTCTTGATCCAAAAAGCGAACTTGCGTTGCTTCTAAATTATCACGCAGATTGATTAGACGAAAAATCCTTGTTTTTCTCTATGGAGGCCGATGGCTAGCTTGTTTAGAGAGGGGGAGGAGTTTTTCTTTTTCTTTTCTAGGAGAGTTATGATTGCTTGTATCTTGTTTAGGTGAAGGAGTCCTTTTATAATCACTTGACTTATTGACCAAGAGTACAAACAAAAAGAGTCCTCGTTGGGCATCCTAATGGACGCCCAACTTAACCCTAGTAGGCGTCCTCATGGATGCCCCATCTAGGTCGGGGATTATCTTTTGTTTTAATTAATTATCTATTTAATTAATAATTTATTATATCCAATAAATAAATAATTAATTAAATAACCAAATTAATTAGATAAATTAATTCATTAATTAATTTTTTAAAGATATTAATTAATAATTATTCTTATCTTTATAATTAATAATCTCATCTAATGAGTAATTAATTAATTATTTCATTTATCCAATAAATTAAATCTCCCAGAATAAAATAGAAAATCCTTTCATTTTTCTTTACCTATTGGATCATTCCACAACCTTCCAATCGTAAATACCGTATAAGTATAAACCCTTTGTTCACGTGCCCCAGTCAAATGAGAGTCATGGTTATGTCAAACTCACTGGACTTGACCATATCTATTAATTATAATAATACGAGATCATTGAGATCGATTTAGTGCCTCGCACAATCGTCTCTTTTGCTTTGGCCAAAGACTTTGATCTCTATTTATCTATAATCACATAGGATACTTTCTCATTCACTTATGAGCATGGTCTTAAATATCCTCCGAAACCTCGAAATTTCGACCGAAATTTTGGATTTCCGAGAGTCTCGAAGCGAAATCTCACATTCGGTCCAATTTTGCAGAATATCTATCGAAATTTCCCTATATTTTCGCTATTTCTCGATATTTCCCGAAATCTTGAATTCTTAAAAGAATCACTTTGTTAAATATCTACCGAAATTTCCCGAAATTCCCAAAATATTCCAAAACTCCCGAAATATCCCAAAATTTCGGCCAAACTCAAAATATTTCAAAATTTAAAATAATGTGGTTTTAAATGATGGTTTGTATTAAAATTGTGGTATTTTGTTTTAATGAAGTTCCTAGGAGATTTGGTTATTACTTTACTCTCAAATCATATTTATTTTATATTTTTCGCCACACATTTTAATCATACTACTTGACAAAATTCACTATACATGCATTATATATACAATATTATTTATGTAAAAGATGCATAATTATGATATTTAAAGTTACACAAAGTTTCATTGTAAATTTCCAAATATTTCTATAAATATCCATGATTTCTTTAAAATCGAAATCAAAATTTTGAATATCCCCGAAATTTCCATCAAAATTTTCGTAAATTTACTACCCCGATATCGATACCGATACCGGAATTTAATACCTTGCTTATGAGAGAACAAATCCCATATTAGTTATCAGCTAAGACTACCACTTGCCCATCAAGCCGCATTTTGAGGTCGACCCGAGTTTTATCCCACTAACTCCTATAAAACACAAAAATTCTCTCCCTCCCATAAACTCTAGCCGTCCGCCCATGTCAAAGGTGAGAAGGTTGGAGCTTCAAGATGAATGTCATCTTTGCGTGATAATCTAGAGGAAGGAATGATCTTTTGCTTCTAAAAAACTAGGCTTGAATTAAATCGTCAAAAGGTAATTACATTACCTTAACCTTTAATTCTTTATTTTTGTGTTTATAAAGATTTAAAAAGCACGAATTGTATCTTGGATTGTGAATTGAAATTTTTTTATCCGCTAGAACGATTTACAACAGTGGTATCAGAGCCAAATTTGTTGCTTTTGATATCTTTTATGCGTTTATGTGTTTATATTATTTGATGAATATGAATATATGAACATGTGTTTATCATATTTTATGCTAAAATGTCGATTGGGTGATTTGATTTATTGTAATTGCATGTTTAAACAATTGGGTTTGGTGATTAATTGTCTGATTGGAAAAGAGGAGGTGGCACCGTGGCAGCACCGCCTAACCCGAGTCACCGAACAGCGCATGGTGCGTTGCCGAGTATCCGATCAGGTGCTGCACAGTGCAACACAAGGCGGTCGCACCGTGTAGCGCTGGTGGCCTCGCTGTGCAGCGCACGGTGGCCGCACAGTATGGCCTGGCTGCTGTAGAGCGCCTTGCGTTGGATCGTACGGCGCCATGCGTGCTAGGGCATGACTTTTCCCTACCTAGGGTAACGCCTTGCGTCGGGCCTGGCCCGACGTGTAATTTTAATTAAGTCGGTCAGGGCCCCGACCTTGGAAAATTAATCCTATTTTACAATTAATTTTTTTAAATTTGGGACTTGGCCCATTTACTTCGTTCGAGTATTTTGAACCCGATGGATAATTTTGAAAATAAAATTGGGCTCAAACCCAATTAGCATTTTTAAAATTATTTTATGGATTAATTTTAAACATTAAAAGCCCTATAAAATCTTTTCATCAATTTTAAGTTTGGATTTGATTAAGATTAAATTTATTTAATTTTGATTAGTTTAATTGATAAATTAAATTTATCTAAGGCCAAAATTGGATTTTTAGCCACTAAAAATTAATCATTAATTTAATCCTTAGTCCTTAAATTGGATTTAAATGACTTTTATGAAAAATAATATTTTGTTTATTTTCAAAGTAAATAAAGCTTGTTGGGCTTGTTTTACTTTATGGATTAAATTAAATTGGACCGGCCCAAATAATTATAATTGGATTTAATTATATGTTTTAGAATTCTTAGAGTTTAATTTCGCGTTTAAAGTTTTTCACCCATATTGGGCTTTATTTGAAAAAGTTCACTTTAATTGGATTAAAATATAAGTTATTTGGGCTTGGCCCATTAACATTAAATTCGAAATAAATTGGATTTATTGTCAAGAATAATTGAATTAGATTTAATTATTTGTTAAATAAGATTTAATAATAATAATAGTCACATATGTGTTTAATTTGATTATGTGCTCTTTAAATTATGTGATGGTGACACCTCGTATGGGCTTAGGGTTGGTTTCTTTTTATTATATGGATTGTATTAGGCCAGAGTTTGAGCCCCCCAGTTTGTATCTTTATTATTATTAGATCAATTGTATAGGCATATACTATTGTTATAAAAATACTAGATAGGTCCAATAAAGAGTGAAGACGGTGGCAAGCTTGGAGCGAAATCAAGAAGATTAGATTTTCTGTATAGGCAGAAGCTCATATGTAATAGATTAGATCTCCTCCCCGATTGCCTCATTGGCTTGAGACAATCTAGATTAAAGGCCATACGTGTGTGTGTTGTTAGAAATTGCTAGGCATTTTTTTGTTGCATTTCCATAATCAGTGCTTAATAAATTAATGTGAAAAGTGAGACCCAAAATAAAATAACTATCAACAAGTTTTAAATTCTCCCTTAAGTAAGTAAAGGGTATTTGATGTCCTGACTCTCCATCAAGCTTTAGAGTGAGATGGCTGCATCTTGTATATGGTATCTTCCCGGTATTGGGGGGGGGGGGGGTCATATATAAAGGTAATATGCTTAATCTTCTTCATTGCATTTGATGCCTTCAGTCGAAGGAAATTTTGCCCCATATATCGAAAAAGGTTGCAAGGCGAGATTAAAGTGTTAGACTAATAGAAGTTGATGGGATTAGACTTAGATAAATCACAACTTATATATCAAAAAAGGTCGCGGTTAAGTGATTCATGAGCCAAAGGGATTGAATCGTCAGCTTGACTGACTGGCCCTAGCCGCCACCTCAATCTCTAGGTGGGCCATATATCGAAAAATATTGCAACCCATCTAGAGATTGAGGACCTCAATCACTCACTATGAAACCAATCCAACGAGGTTTCTAATTATTGCAGTGAGAGTACAATAATTGAGAAAAATAATGGGAGACAAGTAATTGTACAAGTCCTTTAAAATCACTTGATTAACAATATAAAGCATCTAATCGTAAATCCTGGTATTTTCTGCAGTTTGATAATTACTCTCTAAAATGGTTAACCCACTCGTAATACTGCTTGAGAAAAATGTCCTCATTGGACCTAATTTTGTTGACTGGCAAAGAAACTTAAGGATAGTCCTTAGCCTCGAGTCCTTAGAATACGTACTCCAGTCCCAGAAAATGATAACTTTGAATATCGTCTTGCCTATAAAAATTGGTTAAGGATGACATCAAATTTAGAGGTTACATACTGAGTTTGATGAGCAATGATCTGCAACGTTCCCATGACAAGATGACAACGTCTGGGGAGATCTTGCTGCATTTGAGGAAACTATATGGGGAACAGAGTTGGACTGCTCGATATGATGTATCGAAAGAACTCTTTGGAGCTAGAATGAAGGAAGGAGAAAAGGTTGGGGATCACATCCTCAAAACGATATCTATGATTGAGAGACTTGAAGCCCTTGATTTCACCATGGACTTCCACCTTCAAAACGACCTCATTCTGCAATAGCTCCCAAAGTCATTTTCGTAATTCATTGTGAATTTCAACATGAATGACATTGAATGTTCGCTAGCTAGGCTAATGAACAAGTTGACCAATGCTCAACACAGTTGGAGCCGGAGATGAAAGAAACTGCTCTAGTCATTTCTACTAATTCTAAGAGAACTCAGAAGAAGAAAAGAGGTAAGAAGCAACTAGGAGTCTCCAAGTCATCAAGCAATGATAAAGCTCAAAAGGTTAAGAAGTTCAAGGGACCCCAAAGAAAACGGACATCTGCCTCCATTGCAAGGAGCTGGGCCACTGGAAGCGCGATTGTTCTAAGCTAAAAGCTGAAAAAAGCAGGTATAGAACTTTATATTTTGAAACTAACTGTTCTATGACTATATTTTCTACTTCATGGATTCTAGATTCGGGAGGGAGTGCTCACATTTGTGTTTTAAACCAGAATTTGGAAACAAGAAGGAAGCTGGGAGAAAGAGAAGTGATGATCAATGTGGGAAGCGGGCATAGTGTTGTGGCTATTCACATTGGAACTACTTCTATAACATTGATGTCTAAACATTTTATTACTTTAGATAATTGCCTCATTTTGCCCAATGGGCTTAAGAACATTGTTTCTATTCCTGTATTGGTTAGAAAAGGATATTTGTTTACTTTTAATGACAATGGTTGTGATATTTATTTTAGAAATAAAAACGTTGGCTCGAAATCTTTAGTTAATGGACTGTATTACGTTAATGTTCAAAACCAATGCATGGTTAACACTATGACAAGAAAGAATAGTATGAATGGCACAAACCAAAAACTTATGTGGCACTTTAGACTTGGACATGCTGGTGAATTCAAGATTCACGAGTTGGAGAAACGTGGGCTTATCGGCCCACTTGGATCTGATCCATATTAGACATGTGAATCCTGTCTAAAAGGTAAAATGACTAGGTCACCCTTCACCGGACGTTTTGAAAGATCCAAAGAAGTTTTGGGTTTAGTTCACACAGACGTTTGTCAGCCCTTCAAGGATGTGGCCTACGGAGGTTTTCAATACTTCATTACCTTCACGGACGATCATACTAGGTATGAACTCGTGTACCTAATGAAACATAAGTCTAAAGCACTTGAATGGTTCAAGGAATTCAAGACTATGATTGAAAAACAAACCGAGCACAGTATTGAGGCACTGCGATTGGATCGTGGTGGCGAATACATGAGTGCTGAGTTTGATGAGTTCTTAAAAAAACATTGGCATAGTGTTACAACTTACTCCTCCAGCAACCCCACAATTAAATGGAGTAGCGGAACGCGGAAATCATACCTTATTGGATATGGTAAGATCTATGCTTAGCTACACTAATTTACCTATTTTCTTATGGGGGCATGCTTTGCTTACAGTCTTACATATATTGAATAAGTGTCCCTCGAAATCTATTCTCGAAGCACCATATGAGTTGTGGTGCGGAAGGAAACCTAATCTTAAGTACATAAGAATATGAGGTTGCCCCACATATGTTAAGAATACTAAGGTAAAGAAACTAGAGGAAAGATCCCTAAAGGGTCAATTCATAGGTTTTCCCACATACTCCATGGGATACCTAATTTACCTACCAAACGATCATCGAATAATTGTGGCTTTGCAAGCATTGTTTCTCGAAGATGAGTTCGTTAGAGAAGGAGGTGCAGGTAGGAAACTCATTGTATTACAAGAACAAAATGAATCCCCTTAGAAGACACCTTCAAGTACAAAGAACTGAACCTATAACTCAAAAGACACAACCCTCGCTGCGACACTCTAGTATAATATCTCAACCACCTGAGAGATATGGTTACTTGCATGAACAATAATATTTGTTTGCTATGGCACATGGAAGCTATGGAGATGATCCCTCTAACTACGAGAAAGCAGCGACTGATATTGATTCTACAAAATGGCTAGAAGCCATGAAGTAGAGATGGATTCGAAGTCTGGACTCTTACTGAGCTCCCTGAAGGTGTACAGCTAATAGGGTGCAAATGGATCTATAAGAGAAAGATTGGTTCGGATGGCAAGGTAGACACTTATAAAGCTAGACTTGTCGCGAAAGGTTATAGTTAAAAGGAGGGCATTGGCCTGATTCTCATAAGGTTTGCAAGCTGAATAAGTCCATCTATGGACTTAAGCAGGTGTCTCGCAGCTAGAATCAAGGGTTTGATCAAAAAGCAAAATCTTATGGATTCATTAAGAATGAAGATGAATCGTGTGTCTAAAAATTGTCTAGATGGAGCAAGTTGACATTCCTAGTGTTGTATGTAGATGACATACTACTAATGGGAATGACATAGGCTCATTGACATCAGTCAAAGCATGGATTTCAAGTACATTATCCATGAAAGACTTGGGAGAAGCAATCTACATTCTTGGAATTCGCATCTACCAAGATAGAGCGAATCGAACGCTAGGTCTCTCTCAAGCGCTCAACTTAGAGAAAGTCCTTAAGAGATATGAAATGAGTAACTCTCAGGAGGACTTTTAACCATGGGACATGGAATACATCTCTCTAAGTCTATGAGTCCAAAATTGGATGAAGAGAGACTTAAGATGAGTAAAATTCCATATGCATCAGCAGTGGGAAGTCTCATGTATGCAATGTTATGGATGAGACCAGACATAGCCTACGCTGTGAGTGTAGTTAGTCTATTTCAAGCTAACCCGGGTGAGCAGCATTGGATGGCTGTGAAAACTATCCTTAAGTATCTTAGAAGAACTAAGGATATGCTTCTGATATATGGAAATGAAAAAATGAGAGTAGATGGATATTTGACTCAGACTTTTAGTCTGATGTGGATGATAAAAAATCTACGTCTGGGTTTATATTCACTCCGAATGGTGGAGCAGTGTCTTGGAAAAGTTCCGAGAAAAGCACAACTGCGAACTCCACATGCAAGGCTGAATACATTGCTGCCTCTGAGGCAGCTAACGAAGCTGTTTGGATAAGAAAGTTCATGGCTGAACTTCAAGTGGTTCCTAGGGTGGAAATGCCGTTGCCACTATGGTGTGACAACAATGGAGCAATTGCACTAGCTAAAGAACCAAGGTCTCACAACAAATCTAAACACATAGAGAGAAGGTATCATATAATTTGAGAGATCATTGGAAGAGGCGACATCGCAGTGCAAAAAATAACCTTAGCGGAAAACGTAGCTGACCCACTCACTAAGCCTCTATCATCGGCGGTGCTAGAGAAACATCTTGAGAAGATGGGCTTCAAATACAATAACAATTGGCATTGAGTGCAAGTGGAAAATTGTTAGGTGTATGCCCTCTATGCCATTGAAGAATTAGATTTAATTGGGAATTTTATTTGTATTATATGAACGTTATTGATTATTAATAAAAGGCATTGAATTTGTTTTCATAAATCTAATTGTGGCATTAAACGTATTGAACAAATAAGTCCTTAAGATCGAGTTGTACTCACTACTACTTATTTGATAAGTAGAAGCACTGGTGGAGTTAAGTGCTTGATCTTATAAACATGGTTCGCGAGTTAAAGAATCTTAATTGGGTGTTAAGGTTCAACTCGTATGACACTTGCTTTGACAAGGAAGTTTTAGTTCTACACTGATTAGATAGTGGGAGCTAGCGTAATTAATATGATTAATGGAGTTGACATATTCGAACACGACTCATTGTAATCCTATCATATGGGTTTTTACTCGGTGACTGTCAATGATAAGACTATCTGTTACGATAGTATGAGTAAGCTTTAGACCTAAGAAATCTTTTACATTGTGCTCGTACCATTGAATAAGTTATTAGAGTAGATAGGCCCAATCGTCTATTGGTGGGGTCAACCTCAAAGTACGATATAATTGGTGCGTTTGACAATGGGAAATTGATTGCCAATAAGGGATTCACTGTCTCAAAAGTAAACGAGAAACGACCTTTACGTCATAGATGTTGTGAAATTAAAGTCTTTGGCCAAAGCAATTATAACTGACTTGTACTAAATACTCAGGGCAGCTTGGTAATTTCACATCAGTATGATTATATAGTACAGTATCAAGTTATATGAGGTTGACATTCCATGACTCTTACTTGATCGGATTGCGTCAGAGAAGAGATTATACGCATAAGGTAATTGTAACTTAAAGGTTCGTGATGACGTATTCATCTCGCACTTGATTGGGTTTCGATATAGCTTCATGGGGCTGGCTTGGTGATAAATATATCTTTAGAATCCTCCCAATGCCAATCAAGACGAGCCTAGAGAGTCGCGCTATAGAAAGATGATAGAATAAAAGAGTTTTACTTCATAAGGGTATTTTGGTAATTTCACTTAGAGTAGAAATTATTAAATAAATGGGATATATTGATTTTAATATATATATTTAATTATTGGAATTGAATATATTTATTCAATCAATATTATTAGTATTATTAATTCAGAATTAACAAAATACTATTAATTAAAAGAGTAAAGTATGCAATTAATTATCAATTGGATTGGACTTGGATTTATAATTAAATACTTAACACTGGGCTTGGAATTGGATTAGGCCCAATGACCACATCCCAAAGGACCATTCGCCACCCCCCTATGCAATTCATAGGAGTGATTTTTATTTAAACACTTGTTGGTTAATTAAAAATCATAGCATAACACACTTTTTATCTTAGAGAGCAAAAAGAAGTAAAACACAAAAATTCTCTCCCTCCCATAAATCCTAGTCGTCCTCCCCTGTCAAAGGTGAGGAGGTTGGAGCTTCAAGACGAAGGTCATCTTTGCATGATAATCTAGAGGAAGGAACGATCCACTGCTTCTAAAAAGCTAGGCTTGAATTAAATCATCAAAAGGTAATTAAATTACCCTGCCCTTTAATTTTTAATTTTTTGTGTTTATAAACATTTCAAAAGCACTAATTGTATCTTGGATTGTGAATCGAAATTTTTTTATCCGCTAGAACGATTCACAACAGTGGTATCACAAAAACATGACACGTAAAAACCTAGCAAGTGCACTAGATCATGTAAGTAATATAATGGTTATTAAATTCCTGATTATCGTACCCAAGGGACAACGTATTTAAGTATTGAAACTAGTTCTTTGATGGAAGGTTTAGGCTGCGAGGACAATTGTCTCTCTAGTTCTTCAAACTTAGGCCGATAACGTCTTCCAAATGGTGGAACAACTTCTAAACTTGCCACTATATCCCTCAGTCGTTCAGGAGTTGATTCCACAACCGTTGATCCAACAATACATTCCTCCCATTTATCTGGATATCGGATGCTCTTGAAATATTCCATGGCCAAATGATCAATTACATCGATTCGAAAACAAGTGTTATCTTGAGGTTGCTTCATTGCCTCACAGACATTGAATTTAATAGCATCCTCCCCCACTCTGAGTATGAGTTCACCCACGACTACGTCAAACAGTGCTCTGCCAGTGTTGAGAAATGGTCTTCCCAGTATCAAGGGCAACTCTACATCTTCTTCCATATCTAGAACAATGAAATCCACCGGGAAGACAAAACGGTCGACTTTTATGAGAACATCCTCCACAATTCCTCTAAGGTACTTGATTGATCTGTCAGCTAGCTAAAGTGATACAGTGGTCGGTTTTGGCTCTCCAAGGCCCAATTTCCTGAAAAGAGATAAGGATAACAAATTAATGCTAGCACCTAAATCACATAAAACTTTATTAAACGAAAGAGGACCAATCGTGCAAGGGATAGTGAAACTTCCTGGATCAGGTAGCTGTTAGGTCTCATATTTTACATATTTTCATCATGATTTACCTCACATTTATCTTTATTTTATGCCTTGTAGTTAGTCTTTTCCTTTATTTTTAGCCCAATTTACGTATTTTGATTTCTAAGTCGTTTCAATGTTTTTGTAGGCATATAAATGATTGTTTTGATGAGTTAAAGGAGTATTTTTACGTGAATAACGAAGGCTAACCAAGAGGAAGTGAAGAAATGCATTAGAAAGGCCAAACGAGAATGTTTCGTTGAAGAAAAATGAAGAGAAAAATTTCTGCACAGGCAACTGCACAACTGTGCAGATATTCTGCACAGCTCTGCAGCTGCGGATTTTTATATTTTTGTGGGCCAATTTTATGACTTGGATGGGCATAATTTATGTATCTAAGACTCTTTTTTAGTAAAAGAAAGTGGCAAAAACGTTTTATAGGCTAGAGTGAGGTGGTAGAATAATTCATTCTTGCAAAAAAAAGTAGATCTTGAAGACTTTTAGAGAGAGAAAATAGATCTTAGAGAGTTTTTGGAGAAGAGTTCTTGGAGAAGACTTCTTGGAGAAAAGCTTCATCTTCTCAAGTTGTATTCTTCCAATCCTCCATTATTGAACATGAGTAACTTTATGTTTATGCAATTTATTTCTTGTTTTTCTTTAATTATGCATAGCTAAATTATTTTCTAGGGTTTAAGATGTAGTCTTGTGTATTGATTTGGATTATTGATGATTTAAGGATGTGATTTCTTGTTTGGTTTATCTATTGATGAGTGTTTAATGCTTGTAATTGCTTGATCATCAATTGCATGATTTAAGATAAATTAAGAAATACCGGGAGGTGAATTAGTTTATTGGTTCAGATTTAATAGACATGTGTAAATTGCTTAATAGGGATATTGGTAATTTTGCATGAGACTAGTTAAACAATATTCATAAAACTTAATGGATTCATTTAAATTAGTTTTTGATCATGGGAGTGACGTTAAATTAATTAAATTAGTCTTAGAAGACGTGGAAACAATCTCCTTGAATGAAGAATGCAGTGCCATAATCCAACGAAACATTCCTCCAAAACTAAAAGATCCAGGGAGTTTTTCACTTCCTTGCACTATTGAAAAATTCCACTTTGATAAAGCACTTTGTGATTTAGGAGCTAGTGTTAGTCTAATGCCTTATTCAATTTGCAGGAAATTGGGCTTTCAAAAGCTTAAAAACACAAAGATGTCACTTCAATTGGCGGATGGGAGCATAAAACGCCCTATGGGAATATTAGAAGACGTTTTCGTGAAAGTGGACAAGTTCTACATCCCATGTGACTTCGTGGTGCTTGAGATGGATGAAAATTCGAAAACACCAATCATCCTTGGAAGACCGTTTCTCGCAACTGCGGGAACTGTCATTGATGTGCGTGCTGGCAAGCTAGCGTTAAACATTGGAGAGGAAAAGGTGGAGTTCGACTTAAATAAGGTGATGAAATCTCCACCTTTTGAAGAAAAATGTTATTCAGTGGATGTGATTGAAGAGGCCATCAATGACGAAACTTCTCAAGGTAAAAGAGATCCATTAGAGTCGTATCGCGAAATATCTTCTAGACCTAAGGTAAAACTTAAATCTCTTCCACCATATCTCAGGTACGTTCTTCTTGGAAACAATATGTTTCTATCTGTTATTGTAAATGCTATAATTAGTACACCTGAAATGGACCGATGGTTAACTGATTTACAATGGAAGAAAGACGAAATAGGTTGGAATTTATCTGATATGAAAAGGATTAATCGTTCTTTGTATTTTTCAGACGATGATATTCCTCAAGGGAAAGCAATTTCCCTCGCCAAAACTCAACAATAGTTTTGTCCAAGTCGAGCTAATGACTTTAAACAAGCGCTGCTTGGGAGGTAACCCAAGAGTTTTCGTTATTTTTGTCATTGTCGTTTTCTTCTTTCTGCTTATTTTGTTTTCAGTATTTTATGTTTGGAATTTTTATTTTATTTTATTTTATTTTTATTTTTCGGTGCACAAATGCTTACTATTGCAAGCTATTCTTGTTGAAAAAAATAAAAATAAATAAAATCATGAAAAACGAGGTGCATGGGCATTATACAATGTAAATCAGGTGTACAATTGTGCCAATTTTCGCACCACTGTGCACAATTTTCGCACTTAGAAAAATTTTTAGGTGCACAGTTGTGCAATTTTTCAGCACAATTGTGCAAAATTTTCGCACAAGATTAAACTCGCCATGCACAACTGTGCAATTTTCGTGCACAATTGTGCAGAATTTTCGCACTTTTGCACCATCAGATTTTTTTCAAAAAAAAAAAAAATTTCAAATTTTGACAATTGGGTCAAAATCCCCAAATTCGGTCAAAACACAAACTCAACCTCTCTCTCTCTCTCTCGTTTTCTCACACCAGCCACCAATCGCCATCTTCATCTCTCTCTCTAAGATTTCAGTCAACACAATCTCCAAACCCATCTTCCAAACTATTGCGTGCGTCACCACACATCTTCGACCAACTCTCTCCATTTTGACCGAGCCCGTCGCGTCACCGGCGCCGCCTTCGACCACCCATCTCCGATCAGCAACACCAAGAACTCGAGCTCCCCCGTCATCACCACCTAGAACCAGATCTGGCGTCGCTTTCGTCTCATCGCGCCGCCGCTACTCCGCCATCACAAAATCCCACCCCTCCCGTCGAGTCCAGCCACTACCATCCAACGCTGCTCGACTCTGCCGTTCAACCACCTTCCATCGCAGTCGCACGCCATCGCCGCACTCAACCACACAGCCACGCGCGACCGAGCGTAATTCAAGACAACTTCTCCGTCGTCCGTCGTCTCACATCCACAACAAAGCCACCACGCCGCCGTTTCTCTTCTTCGACCCGTTTTGCCGCCGTCCACCTCACAAGTCGTCGCCTCCATCGCCGCTCACAGCCACCACACCTCCCGTCGAGTTAAGCCACAATCATCACCACGACGAACCAGATCTGTTCGTCGCTGAATAACGCCGCACCACCACACAACCGGAGCTGCGTCGTCTCCACCGCGTCGTAGCTGCACAGCGCCGCCGTCTTCTCACAAACCCCATCGTTTCAGCCACCACACCTCCCGCCGACACCCCACACTTAGGGGGGTGTTATTTTTTTTTTCATTCTTATTTAAATGTCATTTTGCTTCCGTTCTTGATTATCGGTTTCACTTGATTACATTGAGGACAATGTGATATTTTAAGTGTGGGGTGTTTGTGGTTAAATTGGTGAAAGAATCGGACATATTACATGGTTTTTTGTTGAGTATTGCGTGTATTGAATTGCTCAAGTGTGGGGTAATGTGGTTAAGTGGTGAAAGAATTGGGCATACGTCAATTTTTGCTGAGTTGTTGCTGAAAATTGGTTAATTTGCTCATAATATTTGTGTTCCCATATTTGAGCTCTTGACTAGATAAACATATGAATTTGATTTCTGTACATGGATACTCTTTTTATTGAGTTTGATCGCTGAGCCTGAAATTTGTAAAATTTCTATGCATCTTTACACACTACACACGAGTTCTAGTAAAGGGGATTGATCGGGGAGATAAAAGCAATTACATATTTTTTTTGATACATGGTGATATTAGAGGAAAGTCGAGAAAATAGAAAAAAGAAAAAAAAATCGATGAAGAAAATAAGGAAAGAAAGTTGATTCAGTGGTTAATGAAAGCTAAAATCACCCAGTTTCGTTTCTAGCCTTTGTCACTTGAGTGATTAAGTCCGTTAGGGTGTCTTGACATCTAGTGCCTTAAAACCGACTGGTTTGAGAGTCATTGGCCCAAAACTCGTTACAAGGGTGACATAGAAAGCTTGATTAGCGAGACATTGCACGGGTTGATAAATTTTGAATGAAGGAAAGTGAATGAAGATGCATTATGATAAATGTTGTGTTTTTGCTTGAAATAACTGAGATGTTCCCTTGCTAGAATTCATAAATCAAGCACGAATGGATGTATATGAAATTGAACTTGTTTGGGATTAGTGTGATGACTTGAGAGTAAAGATGTTCATATGTGGAAAAATATTGATTCTATGTGTTTATTGGTTATTGTGATGATTGTGGGGAGTCATAAATGTTGTGACTAGTTGCGAATTTGATGAACAATGAGACAGATAGACAATTGTCATGAATTTTGTGGGTATATTCTCTGCAAACCCTCACGAGACAAAACTCGTCCACTAAGGGTAACCTAGGGGTTTAACGGCTTATTGCACGTGCTAAGTGCAATCGTATTCCCTACGAAAGTGGTGTTATCTTTAGTTTTGTTTTTTTTTTGTTTTTGTTTTGTTTGGATTTACTCGAGGACGAGTAAAGGTTAAGTGTGGGGTGTTTGTTAGGTCTCATATTTTACATATTTTCATCATGATTTACCTCACATTTATCTTTATTTTATGCCTTGTAGTTAGTCTTTTCCTTTATTTTTAGCCCAATTTACGTATTTTGATTTCTAAGTCGTTTCAATGTTTTTGTAGGCATATAAATGATTGTTTTGATGAGTTAAAGGAGTATTTTTACGTGAATAACAAAGGCTAACCAAGAGGAAGTGAAGAAATACATTAGAAAGGCCAAACGAGAATGTTTCGTTGAAGAAAAATGAAGAGAAAAATTTCTGCACAGGCAACTGCACAACTGTGCAGATATTCTGCACAGCTGTGCAGCTGCGGATTTTTATATTTTTGTGGGCCGATTTTATGACTTGGATGGGCATAATTTATGTATCTAAGACTCTTTTTTAGTAAAAGAAAGTGGCAAAAACGTTTTATAGGCTAGAGTGAGGTAGGAGAATAATTCATTCTTGCAAAAAAAAAGTAGATCTTGAAGATTTTTAGAGAGAGAAAATAGATCTTAGAGAGTTTTTGGAGAAGACTTCTTGGAGAAAAGCTTCATCTTCTCAAGTTGTATTCTTCCAATCCTCCATTGTTGAACATGAGTAACTTTATGTTTATGCAATTTATTTCTTGTTTTTCTTTAATTATGCATAGCGAAATTATTTTCTAGGGTTTAAGATGTAGTCTTGTGTATTGATTTGGATTATTGATGATTTATGGATGTGATTTCTTGTTTGGTTTATCTATTGATGAGTGTTTAATGCTTGTAATTGCTTGATCACCAATTGCATGATTTAAGATAAATTAAGAAGTACCGGGAGGTAAATTAGTTTATTGGTTCAGATTTAATAGACATGTGTAAATTGCTTAATAAGGATATTGGTAATTTTGCATGAGACTAGTTAAACAATATTCATAGAACTTAATGGATTCATTTAAATTAGTTTTTGATCATGGGAGTGACGTTAATTAATTTAGGTGGGTACTCATGAAAATCTCGGGAGAGTATTCATGTATTTAAGGAAATTGGGTCTTTAATTTAAACAAGAATGATAATCTATTGAAAGTCAATAATCCATAGAAATACCTTGATGAAATCTTAATCCCTAGGCCTTTCGTTAATTGATTGTTCGTTTTAATTATATTTGTGTTAATTATTTATAATTAATTCTGTTTTTATAAATTTCGACTTTTAATTAGTTAAAATCTCAAATCTTTGATAATCGATAGTCTAAATAATAAGATAAACTTTGTTTGGTACTTGATAACCTTCCCTGTGGAAACGATCTTACTTTCACTATATTATTTGTTCGATTCCGTGTTGTTACGGACGGTTAACAGTAGCTTTGGTGGTAGTTTATTCTGGAGGATGGCGGAGCATTCTTTTTTCAACAAGATAGTTTCGTGTTCTTCCCACTTTTTCTTGTTGGAGAGGAAGTCTTTAAGAAACTTCGCATAACTCGGCATTTGAAACAATACATCAATGAAAGGGATATTGACTTGTAATTGTTTCAACATGTCCAAAAATTTCCCAAATTGTTTATATGCTTTTCTCTTTTGGAGTGCCAACGGGAATGGTGGGTGAATAGTAACTGACACAGTAGAAATAGGCTGTGAGGCTGCGGCATCCAGTAATGATGCCTCGGCACCACTGTTTCTGAAAAGAATTTCATCAGCAGTTGTTTTGGCCTGCGATGCTGCGGCATCGAGTCCTTGATCCTGCGGCATCGCTGCTTTCATAGCTCCCATTTAAGTATTTTCCAATCTTTTTCCGTTTCGCAACTCTATAGCTTGAACCTGCTCCTTCAGGTTCTTTTCAGTGTCGCTCGAGAGTGATCCTGGTGCCCTACCTGATAATTGGTTTGCCAACTGCCCCAACAGTGTCTGTATGTTAGTCATGTTAACCTCAATGTTGTGACTCCGCTCGTCGTTCTTCTTGATGTATTGGAACATCAACTCCTCAAAAGTTGGTTTCTTCTCTTGCTGCTGGTAACCTCCTTATCTCTGGAAATTGTTCGATTGAAAACCTCCTTGTCACTGAAATGGAGGCTTCTCAGAGTTTGACTGAAAACCCGGGGGTGGCTTGACCACATTGTTGTTGTTACTCCATGAAAAATTCGGGTGGTTTCGCCATCCTAGGTTAAATTTCTCGGAGAAAGGGTCATTTTGGCTCCTATTTGGGTTGTGCATATAATTAGCATTCTCGACTAACTCAGGCTGGGAAGATGAGCCACCTTATTGGCAATCAGTACTATGATGATCTACACCACAAGTTTCACGAACGACTTGTACCTGATTTACCGAAAAATTGAAAGCATCTAACCTTTTGTTCAACATCTCCACTTGTGCAGCTAATGTTGTGGAGGTGTCCACTTCATAGACTCCACTAGGCTTCTTTGGGAGTATGATTCTCTCGGTAGGCCACTGATAATTGTTCTCAGCCATATTCTCGATCATATCCCGAACCTCCTGTGCTGGTAGGTTCATGAGAGTCCCACCTGCAGCTGCATCAAGATTGGTTCGAATGATGGGACCAAGACCCTGGTAGAAGACCGTCATTTGAGCCCATAACTCGAATCTGTGGTGGGGACATTTACAAAGAAGTTCCTTGAAGCTCTCCCATGCTTCATACAGTGATTCCCCTTCAGTCTAACTGAATCCTTGTATCTCAACTTTTATAGCTGCTGTTTTTCCAGGTGGAAAATACTTGCTCAAAAACTTCTCTACCAACTGATCCCAAGTGTGTATGGATGCAATTGGCAAGGAGTCAAGCCATGCTCTAGCCTTGTCTTTCAGTGAGAAGGGGAAAAGCCTCAATCTTACTGCTTCATCGATTACCCCGTTCTGCCTAAAGGTGCTCAGAATATCAAGAAAACTGGCAATGTGAGCATGTGGTTTTTCATCTACTGCACGCGGTATTGATCATTAGTGATCATCTGAAGAATTACCGGTGGAATTTAAAAAGTGTTCGCTGCTACAGTTGGTAACACAATAGCTCCTGCAGCTCCATGAACAGTGGGTTGCATATAGTCACGCAGAGGACGCGGTGCATGTTGTTGTTGTTAGGCTAGAGTGTTAGCAACTGCAGCCTGAATGATGGCTTGAATTGCCGGATAATCTGGATTAAACCCTTGTGGACCAGGCAACAGATTGTTTTGATTGTTCTCATCCATTGCTTCAGGCTGATTTCCTTGTTTCAGTGCTCTCCTTGCTCTATGGAATGTGCGTTCGATCTCAGGATCAAAATCAGCAAGTTCTTCTCGAGAAGTGCGGGTCATGCACTACTCAAAAGACAAACCTGTCAAAAGAGCAGAAAAAAACAAGGTAAAAGTAAAATAAAATAAAATAAAATAAATAATAAAAAAAAGACTTAATCTTAGAACAGATAAGTGAATCTCAATATTAAACAAAACAATTGTCCCCGGCAACGGCGCCAAAAACTTGACACGCAAAAACCTAGCAAGTGCACTAGATCGTGCAAGTAATATAATGGATATTTGCGTCCGGATTATCGTACCCAAGGGACAATGTATTTAAGTATTAAAACTACTATATTACCTAATTCCAAGTTAAATCAAATATTTGAGGTGTGATTATTTACTTTAAACTAAAGCAAATTAAGTATATAAAACACGTAGAGATTGAAAAATCAGAGGGAGAGAGATAACTAAGACACGTGATCCGACCAAACTACTCGTTATCGATTATGAAGCGTGTTATTCAATTATTAGTTATCATGCTATGGCGGAAACTCCAAAATTATACACTACCCAATCTCTTGGTATAGTGCGCCTATGTTAATTAATGATTCCCTATATCCCTATATGAGAATTCAATTAATACCCATGCATTAACAAGATTTATGAGAGTCCCCGTTACTGGACGACTACACGAATAAATCGAATCTATCCCTAGTCAATTCTAAGATGTGATGTTCAATTGCTCAAACATCATTTACCTATATCCTCTCGGAATCTAAGTTAAGCAATTTATCAAACAAGTGGTGATCAAACACTCATAAGCATTAAACACAACAAATTGAACACATAGCATGCCAAGCAATAATAAAAAACACAAACTTTATAAAAGATAATTCACAGTTTTGCCTTCACACGGCCTTAGTCAAACGAATTTTGTTCATGATCGAAAAGAAAGAGAAATCATAATCTTTAAAAGACATGTTCAATAAACTAATATCAAAAGAAAGTGAAAAACTCCCTATTACAATCTTGATTTTCTCGTTGTTGCTTGAATTCTCCGTTTTCGTAGACAAATTCGAAGTCTTCAAGCTTTTTCCTTGCTTCCTATGGTTTTCTCTTGTTTCCCTAGGTTTTTTTCTCAATCCTTGTGTTGTTGGAAGTGTGTAATCCTCCAAAACTAACCTAAAATGCTATTTATAGGTTGTTGTACGCGGAGGGGATGCTGCGGCATTGATATGTGATGCTGCAGCATTGAAATGTCAATCCTGACAGCCGATTTACCCTGTGATGCTGCTGCATCGATATGTGATGCTGCGGCATCAATGAGTTGTCAAACTTTTCTTGATTTATTTTTTTTCATCTTTTGGATTCAATGATGCTCTATACCTGATACACATAAATAAAACAAATCAAAGCATAATGTGGGATAAAATTTACTAGAAAATGAGCCAAATCCAAGAAAAGAGGCGCCCGAAAAGGCGTAAAATACTATCCTAGCAACACCTAGCAAGTGCAGAGCCCCTTTTTTATTTTTTTTAAGCCCATTTATTTTATTAGATTTATGTATAGGTTGCATTAAAAATCTTGTAATAGAATAGGCTACAAAGATCGGTGGATGCAATGGAGCCCATGAAGATTAGAATAGGTTTTATTTTATACCTTTTATTTTGTGATGGCCCATTGGCTTGGGCCCTCTAGAGAAAGTCCATGGTTATGTGTATTGGTAGCTTATTTGATTTGTTATGCATGATTTATTTGTAGTATAATTCATGTGATCCATATCTGTGCTATATACATTGATTAATGTACACAAAGAGACCAATCTTAAACAGCGAGAACTCAATTCTCATCATTAGATAATACTAAGTTAGTAAAAAGTGCTAGGCATCCTCTCCCTCCACTAAACTTAATACAATTAAGAATTATATCTAATATGTGGCATCGTCCTAGTAAGTGGGGGTCATGTGCTAGGATATAATTTGAAATTTTATACAGTGCATTAGATGCCTTAATCGAAACATATTTCATCTCATATATCGTTAAAGGGTTACACGATGAAATTTCAATGTTAGATTAAAAGGTGTTAGTGAAAATAAACTTAGATAGTCCACAAATCTATTTATCGTTAAAGGATTGCGATTTGGTGGGTTATGAAAAAAGAAGATTGAAACATCTATTGGATAGATTGATGTTTGACATTACTTTAAAAGGTTAGTAGACCATATATCGTTAAAGAGTTGCAATCCACTAAACTTATTAAAGAACTCAATTGCCACTATGAAGTATAAACCAACGATGACTTTCGACTTCTACAGTGGGAGTGTAGATCTCGAAAAATGTAGTGGGAGCCAAGTTTAATTTTAAGTCCTTACTTTAACTTGGATATTTTTTACAAGCATCAAAATCTGGTTTACATTTTTCTGCAGTTAATTTGTGTTACTATCTCTTAATATGACTATCAACCCACTTTTTGTATTATTAGAAAAAACCATTTTTACCAGACCCAACTATATAAAATGGCTCACAAAGTTAAGGATGGTTCTTTGTAGTGAGTCCATTGTTTATGTGTTGGAAATCAATCTTCCTCCCGTCTCTAAGAGAGATGAGTATGAAAAGGTCCGTATTGCCCACTGGGATTGGTTCAGCGATAACCATCGAGCAAGAACGTACATACTGAGCTCAATGTGCATTGAATTGCAGAGGTCTCATGAAAAGATGGATAGTACAAGGGATATTATCCTCCATCTGGATAAATTGTTTGGAGAGCGTGGTAGGACCATTAGATATTTTACATCAAGAGAGCTCTTCAGAACTAAGATGGCTGAAGATGAGGATGTGGTAGAACATGTTCTCAAAATGATGACCATGATAGAAAAGTTGAAATCTTTATATTTAAATATGGATCTTCATCTCTAAGTTGATCTCATCATACAGTCTCTCCCTCATTCCTTCTATTATTTCATCATAAACTTTGATATGAATGACATTGAGTGTTCATTGGCTGGGTTGACGAACAAACTCGAACTTGCACAATCTCAAATGAGGACGAATAAAAGGAAGAACCTATTTACTGTCCATATAATTAAGTCATTAGATGACCAAGAAATAAGGAAAGCAAATATCAAATGAGAGCATCCAAGAGAACTCGAAAGGATATGCAACAAAAGAAAAATTAAAGAAGTAGGCCAAGGTATGCGGATAGATGCCTATAATGCGGTGAGCTAGGCCACTGGAGAAGGCAATATCCGAATATGGGCCGAGGTGTATCAGGTATAGAACTAATTGTTCTATGACCGTTTATTCCACTTCGTGGATTCTTGATTTTGGAGCTAGTGTTCACCTATGTTGTATGGATCAGGATCTGGAACGAAGATGGATGTTGGGCCTTGATGAGGTGCAGATCAAAGTAGGCAGCGGGCAGAGCGTCGCATCTACTTGAATTAGATCTACCTCATTACTTTTATTTTTTGGACATTTACTTGTTTTGGATAATGTTTTGGTTTTACCCAAGGGGCTAGTTTCCATTCCTGTTTTAGTAGAACTTGATTATACTTTCTGTTTTATGGATAAACATTACAACATTTATTATGGTAATAAATTAGTAGGCTCTGCTACTTTAGTAAATGGATTATATTAGCTTAATGTCTAGAATGAATGTGTAGTTAATGCTATGACTAGGAAATGTGGTAGGCAAGATACTAATCAAAGACCGATATGGCACCTTCGACTAGGCCATCCTGGTGAACACAAGATTCACAAAATGGAGAAAAGTGGTCTTATAGGTCCATTGGGATCAGATCCCTATCCTACTTGTGAATCCTGTCTCATGGGCAAGATGGCTAGATCCTTCTTCACCGGGACTTTTGGGAGGGCCACATAAGTCTTGGATTTAGTACATACTGATGTTTGTGGACTATACAGTGAAATGGCTCGTGGAGGTTTCCACTACTTCATCACATTCACTAATGACCATTCTAGGTTTGGTCTAGTGTATCTGATAAGGCATAAGTCTGAATCCATTGAAAGATTCAAGGAGTTCAAGATTTTAGTGGAAAATCAAACTAGGCGACATATAAAGACTCTACGGTCAGATCGAGGAGGAGAATATATGAGTACTGAATTTGATGAGTACCTCAGAGAAAATGGCATAGTATTACAACTCACACCTCCAACAACTCCACAACTAAATGGGGTAGCCGAGCGAAGAAATCGGACCTTGTTAGACGCTGTGCATTCCATGCTTAGCTACACTGACTTACACAATTCATTGTGGGGTCATGCGCTCCTTATTGCTGTACATATCTTAAATAGATGTTCTCCAAATCCATTCCTAAGACTCCATATGAGATATGAAGAAATAGGAAGTCAAGTCTTAACCATATTAAGACTTGGGGATGTCCCGCTTATGTCAAGAAGACTAAAGTGGAAAAATTGGAGGCTAGGTCCTTGAAAGGACATTTCGTTGGGTATCCCAAGGATTCGATAGGATACTTCTTCTATCTGCATGATGATCTAAGGATCATTGTAGCTCTGCATGCCTACTTTCTCGAAGATGAGTTCATTCAAGAAGGCGAAGCAAATAGGAAGATTGTTCTAGAAGAACAAAGCGAAACTCCTTTGGATACATCTACACTGGAATCAAAACTGTTAGGAAATTTCATGTTAAATGTTCTGATGATGACAAGATAGGTTTTATGTTAGACCCCAAAGATATGTAAGTTTATCTTTATTAGAATATGTATAAGCGTTTAAAGTTATCGAGTCGTAATTTTTATATAAGGCTTTTTATCTTTACAGTTTTAGACTAGTATCTAGCGCTTGAGCTATGATAGAATTCTAGGTGAGTCTATCAAAGTGAAATCGAAGATCAGCGTCTGAAGACTTTGAAGATAAAGGATTCGTTAAGTGACTGTCAAGCGCCTAAGAATCATTCAAGGTGATCATGCCACAAGCGCCTGTCGTCGCCTGAATTAAATCTGAAGTCAACAAGCTCTTAATTGCAACATTCAACGGACATTTAATTCCAACGGGAATTAAATTCAAATGCATTAAATGCTTGATAAGAGCATTAAATGTAATAAGGACTATTGACGTACGGATAAGCCTTCCCCATTGGCTGTCAACTCAAAGTAGGTCTGCTACCCACTCTGTGCAGCAAAATCTTCAGAGATGTCAGAAAAAGACTAAGTCAAGCGCCTCGTGTTTCACTCGCTCCAGCTTGTGTCCAACTGACAAATTTCGAGAAAAGTTTATAAATAAATACTCACAGCGCAACCCTAAATACCGAGAATTATTATCAAAAACTTGATATACACTTACGCTGTTGAAATCTATATTCATCCTAAAAGCTCAAAACCTCCATAGCTAAAATTTCTTTGAGCTTAAACATCTCTACAGCCAAACCAATATCTCTTACCTCTTCTTAGAACAACCATCCTTTCTAAAGAGATATTACAAAAATGTTTGAACTTTTCAAATCAAACAAACCATGATAAAAACCCATCAACCTTTTCAATCTGTGTGATGAAGTTGTTGAAGACAAAGCAGTATTTCTGCATGAGAGAAGCATTGTTAGAAGCAGATCTTAGCCGAGTTGAAATCTTTGTGACCAGGGAACTCGAGATCAAGTCTTCACCATTTGCTATTGTGTTGAAGTTGTCTTTGTGAAGCTTCGTGAATCATTTTAGTGAATTCCTCCTGTGTGGAAAGGAGTAGAAGGACGTAGTTGGGATTACAACCCAGTGCACCTTACAATTCTCGTGTCTTATTTACTTACTGTTTTATTGCTTTTTGCTCACTATCTTCATACATTGTCATAAAGCATACTTTATAAAATCTCTAAAAGCGACTAAATACTTTCTAAGCGCCTAATCTTTCACACTAATAAACTTGCACAAGTAATTTTACAGAAATAAGTATTTTAAGTACATAAAATGATTAGTCATGTAATGATTTTCTTTATCTCTTCTTACTAAGAAAACCATTATAATAAACATAAAAGCTACCCAAGCTACAAATGTTGAGATGTATTTTCTTATACAATTAAAAGGTTACATCTACGAGATAATGAGTCTAAAACTTGAGAAATAATCATAGTTTAGAGTTTTTCCATTCAAAAATTTCAAGTGGATTATTGGTATTATATTTTATTTCATATATGCTGGCGTAAGAACAACTTTAACTATTTGGGGGGGAACCCAAAAAACCAATAAGTATATATTCAGTTACTTTTATAAATTTGCTGGGAATCTATATTTATTTATTCAAATTGAGTTGTGTTGTTATTTTATATTTTCTACCTTTGTTGACTTTGCCTTATATTCCAGGGAAAAAGTTTATATTTTTAATATGAGTGAAATAATAATATTATATTTTAAATATATTATGTGGATCATAATATATTTTATATTTTTTTATAACTTTAGTCTTTTCTGTTAGAAAAGCTTTAAAATAATTTATCGTGCATAGCACGAGGGTCACGCTAGTTACTAATAAAAGAAAGAAGGGAAAAAATCAAAACCAACAATTGAATCAGAGAAAAATTACCTCCTCCAAAACCTTACACCCACAGTACCACACCTCTGATTTCAAGCCGTTTCTTCCTATTTCTATCCCGATCCTACTGTGTCAAGCGAATCAAAACCACCACAAATCCAAAATCAAACAAACTTTAAAATCTATAAACCAAAATCCCAAACCCTGTTTTTTTTATCGCTGGTAGCTAGAGGGAGGAGAAAAGAGGAGGCGCCAGCCCCGCATGCATGATCAAAAACCTCAAAAATTCAAAATCACCACAAATCCAAAATCAGGAAAAATTAAAGACCATAATTAACACCTTTAGCACAAACACACACATAGAGATTTACCTATTCGTTTTCTCTTCAATTAACAGCTCCAGCTCAGCAATCTGCTCCTCTCGTTCTTTGTTCAGACTCAAAAGCTCCTCAGCACCATAGCCAGAGTCCTTAGTCAACACCTTAATCTCCTCTACTCTTCTTGCTCCTGACAACAACCCCTAATTAAACAGCTTCCTAAAAAAAAAAAAGAAATAAAAGCCCAAATGCTGAATAATAGAACAAACATTTGAATTTTTTGGGCTGAAAAATGCAAAAACCTGAGAGCCCAAATGCAGAAAGCTTCAAAAGGGTAAGCTCTCAGATCCATGGGGAGAGAGATGGTTGAGAGTAGAAAGAGAATGAAAATGACGGAGATAACAATGAGAGAGGGGGATAAACTGAGGCACATGTGTGGAGCCCACTCTTTGTACCCAAATTGCGCTAAACAACGTCGTTTTGGACCGTAAAGGAGCAAAAGAAAAAATAGAATTCCACGTCAGCATGGACGACGAAGAATCACTGTAGCAGTGGATTCGCTCTTATTAGGTGTAGTAATATATATATATCTATGTTTGTTAGACGTTCATTTGTAATTTCTTAGACGATTTTACCTCTTCTGAGATGAGATTTTTTACTAAAAAATTACATAGGTCAACTTATAAAGATTTATTTAATTTCATGGTGTATAATGCCATTTTTTCTTTTTGACGGTGGAAAGTGCCTATTAATCCTATTTTCAGAGTGCAAAGTTCAAATTACCAAGAAATATGAATGTAGTGCTCTTTATTTGTTAAGTCGTATAGATACGTTATACTATCCCAACATGCAAATAACTTCTAGAGACCTCCAATTCACTTAGTTGCACTTTGAGCAATCAAATTAGTAGTTCCTTTCTTACTTCTTTTGTCTCCTCTCAATTTTTTTTTTTTCAAATGTAATGCCACTTCTTTTGTATCATATGTTGGTTGGGTATACTTTGACCCCCTTTTAATATACTTTGGGGAATTTTCCTCAATATTAATGAAATATAATTATTGATTTATTAAGATGAAAACCTCTGAGTTTTTGTGAAAAATAATATTTAAGTTATGGTCCATGCGAGCTGATATCATTAGTTTCATACTAGTATATTATTTGTATATATGAATCATAGGCCTTGTTTATTTATATTTTTGAATTTCATATTCTATATATTGAATCACAAAATTCTAAAAAATCACACTTTAAATTATTTTGATCCAAACTACATTTTCTCAACTTCACTTTCCTTTTTTTCAATATAACTAACTATTAATCGCTCAATCATTTCATAAAATCATCAATCAATAATTATTTACTTTAACTAATACTTTTGTCTTGCTCTTTCATATTTTGTAAATTTTATTTTTATATTTAACCTATCATTCATAAATCAAATTGACGAGAAATTTGAAGGATTCTAACAAACTAAATAAATAAACAAACAAGGGCATAGCTATCCATCCTCTCATTCAGTCATTGGCAAACTTACGGCGGGAAATTGATTTATAACCCTAAAATAATAAATAAAGAAATTGTGAATCCCACATCAATCAATTCTTTGGTTTGTGTTCGTGTTCCTAATAATTAATTAATGGCTTCTCCCTCTCCATTTAGTTCACGTGAAGGTGATGAAGAGGATGAATTTGAAAGGGGGAAGTACATTCCGCTGTGCACCGTCTACTCCGCTACAGCCCCTTCTGGATCAAAAATGGTGAAGCCTCCTCCTCCTGCTGCCCATCATCATCATCAATTGAAACACTGTCCTGCTATCACCGTAAAGTCTCGTGCCACTCATGTTTACGCACGCCGGCGCAAGAGGAGAAAACAGGATCATAAACCCTCCTTTTTCGACTCCCTCGTTCTACAGGGCGGCCTACCTCTAATAAAATCCGGGGTTGATGGAGAAGCAGGACTCCAGACTGCGATTAAGCGTCGTAGGATGGAATTGGATGATCACATTAACTCTAAAAATGTTAGGAAATTTCATGGCGTTGTTAACAATGGTGACACCAAATATGATTCTCTGCAAAATGATCTAAACAGTTCAGGAGTTGTTAGCACGAACACGTGGAGCTGGTACGTTTAAGGTTTCACCAGTCTTCTAATTGGATAACAAGTTCATCTATTCAAATTAATGATGTTAATTTTAGTATTCAATTCCTTGGATGCAGGCTGAGTTTTGAGGGCTTTGATCCGAAGAAATTTATTGGGCTACGATGCAAGGTAAGAACTTTGCTAATCTTAAAACTCTGCATATGTATGTGTGCATTTCTTTTCTTTTCATTATAAATAAATGCCTGCATTTATATCATTGTAATAGTACACATTTACATTTATCATGTGGATTACATTCATGTCAGACATTTATTTATGTGGTAGGATCACAGTTTCCAAGTGCGCACAGGTGCTGAAATTCGAGTAATTTGTGTGAATTGTTCATATGCCCTTAAACTCTTATATATTTATATACGACTTATTGCTAAGTATAACATGAGAGTTAACCGAGGAACAGGTGCATTGGCCGCTGGATGCAAGTTGGTATCATGGCCACGTAGTTGGTTACAATCTCGAGACTGGCCGACACCGTGTAATGCTCTTTTACTCTAGATTTACTTGTGCTATACTTATGAGTTTGTGAACGGCAGTACTGACGCAATATCTCGAGTGCAATTTAGGTGAAGTATGAGGACGAAGAGGAAGAAGACCTGATTTTATCAAATGAAAGAATCAAGTTCCATGTGTCTTTTAAGGAGATGCAAAAATTGAAGTTGGAGTTCCGTGAAAAGAGCTCTGAAGCTGATGGGATTGATGTCAAGGAGATGATGGCGTTGGCTGCTACTCTGGATGATTGCCAGGAGATTGACACTGGGGATATAATTTGGGCTAAACTTACTGGTATGTCTCTGATTGCTTTGGATTGGAAAGTATATGTTTCTAGTGGGATTATAGGAGTACTCTTAAAATAAGTGATTATTAACTTGTGGCTTAAAATTATCTATTTAGGAGTGTTTGCAAACCTAACTTCTGATTTAAATTCTCTTAAGTGATAATAATGTATAATCTCTAAGTTGTTAAATAGGTGCTTAAAACTGATTATGGTATTTTGTAATTAAAATAATTTTATTTTAGATGTATTAATCACTTTTAATCACTTCTTTTGCAAACATTCATCTACAACTTTTTTTCACTTTTCACTTGTGTTTGCAAACACTACTAACTACTGATTTTTTTTTATCAATTCTAATAATTTCCACTTATAATCAATTTTCTATAATCAGTTGAGTTTGCAAACACTCCTTTTATATTCAAGCTATACCAGTTTATGTTGCTCTATATGCTTATATGGTTTGAAATCTAATGGGCTCAAAGAAGATAGGGAGATGCTAAATCGTAGCCTGCCCGCCGTTGTGAATCAACTTCCTTTTTCTTGTAATAGGTGCATTATTTCACCTCTGAGTAAGTGACTGCTCACTCATAAGTGGAGGACTCACTAGAGAACTTCATCAACATAAAATTTGATACCAATAATGTATGTTAGTAGTGCAGGTTTTATCTTTAGCCTTTATTTGTTACTAGTTGAGTAAGCAAATGATTATCGACATTAACGAGTGCTATAGTAGTTTCCATGCAAATTATGTCTCGCAGAGGGGAAACCAACCCCTTGGTAGAACAGACATATATTTAAGTAAGATGTACGAGAATTTGCAAACTACAAGAAAAACAATGATGTCTATTGCCCAAGTTATTGGCAAATCTGACAGCCTATCAATCTCGTAAGCCAAATTATTGAGCATTGTTAAGGTAATGCCTACTGTAATCTAAAATTTATAAGGAAAAATGACCTCAAGTCTCCTCTTAATGTATAGTATCGAACAAATTATTGTACCAGCTGATAAAACCCGGTCGATGCAAAAGAATTCGTGTCATTGACAGATAGTTATAAATGAAATTTAAACATTCAGCGTCATTTTTCTTTTGCCTGAAATTGTGTAAGGAATTGAAAATAGAGCTCTATTGCACAGATATCTGATAATGCGAGATATCTGTAGTTCGTACTTTTTGCCAAAACACTAAGATAGTGTTTGCCTGTTTGGTAAGCTTTTCTTCTGGGCGTTTAATTAGCAACTACTGTTGTCCGGATTGTTTGATCTGGTTTGTTAACCATAGATTTTTGAGCATTTTTATGTTTTTTTTTATTCACAATCTAGATCTGTTTCCCTTCATTTTTTTCTTAATAAAAATGTTTGAATATTTCATGAAATTACATGTTAAATTAACTAAGTAGTTTCTGAGTATTTTCTATAGCTTGCACTGAATCATGATTTGACCAAAGCAAACTAAGAAGTAATAGAAAATTGCTTTCGTTAAATTTTCTTATATCTAAGTAGATAAGATAGGAATTGATAACATAGTTTGGTCCTATTTCTAGAGTTTCAAATCTGATTTTATGCTATACACACTGCAGTCGTTTTTGGATGAATGAGCAAGTGAAAGCAATTATAAGGATGTTTATTCATTGCAAATCTCAGCTAGTTTGTTGGGCACTTTTGGTGGATCGGGCATTACTTTGCATCCTTGTATCCTCTTGGTGACACGTGACTCATTTCCACCTCCTTTACCTAAATTTTTCCTTTTGGTCTTGACATTGTTAGGAAGTGGCAGCTTTACCTTGGCACACTGCGGAATAGCATGTGATGAATTTGACATGCAGTTAATTGTCATAGCTGTTTGCTTTAATATTTATATGGTGTCTTAGTTGCTTTAGTCATATTCGTCTTGAAGTTAGTGTAACTTATAGATTTGGAGTGTGTATATCTTGTTATGAATGAAAATAGAACTGTGAGGAACACTAGAAACATATTTTGTGTTATCTCTCATTCTTCATAATTACAAACTTTATATATATAAAGTACGGAGGACAGAAAAAGAAAATTTTAGTTAGCTGAGGTACATTTGTTACTTATTCCTCGACCATTTTTAGTGCATTGTTAGTAGCAATCGTAAGCTTCATAGTACTTAACATTTCTACATCATATTGCTTACAGAACATAATTCATTGATTATCTTATTATGAAGGAACTACAAGGGCATTCATGTCCCCCTAACCTAAGCAAATTAGCGAGCACACTTCTGATGGGCATTTAAGAATTTTATTTTGGAGGGAACATATTATGCTCTTCTATGCATTTAAAACTTTTCTAAAAAAGTTGAATTTTCAGCACCTAAGAAAATGAAAATGGAATCTGTGCAAACACTCGAAAAGTGTGAAGTAGGCTTGTTTCTCTAGATTCACATGATTTGCACCTAATAAAGACATTTAAATTCTTAATGATCTTCTAATTTTTATTTTCTTCTGCAAATCCAATTATCAGCTGTTACCTTTTCTTTCTTTCTTTTTTATTTTTGAAGTTTTCTTTCTCTATCCAATCTCTCAAGCAGTTTCCTTTAGTACACTGTGCATGAGGTTCAAGCTATATGCAGTTTTTCCTGCATCTTCATCCATTCTTTCAGCAATGGTAACAGCTTAGTTGTTAGAGAACTTAGGATTTATGTTTTTGAACCTTGTTATTCGGAAAATGATTAGCCTCCATTACTAGATCTTCGACTCGAGTAGTATGTAGTTGTGGACTTGTTCGTCCTGCTTTTATGCTTTCTTTCTTGTATGTTTTTGGAGGTCAGGAACATTGTCCCTCACTCCCTCTCATGTTTAATTCTTTCTGGATCAATGAATTGTCGAAGTCATGCCCAACCCCTAGGCTCATCTGCCTTTACCAAAATGACCCTTTTATAACGAGGTTTCGATTATGTGTATTTGTCTTTTTCCGTGCACAAGAACAGTTTCTAGTCTTTACAAGTGCCTTCTGTGCCATTTTAATTAGTTACTGAGATAGCTGTCACTTTCTTTATATAGGACACGCTGTATGGCCAGCAATTGTTTTGGACGAATCTCATCTGGGTGAACGCAAGGGTCTAAACAAGATCTCTGGAGAAAAAACAGTCCTAGTACAATTCTTTGGCACCCATGATTTTGCTAGGTATTATTCCCTCTGTCCGAAATTTATTACTTCTATCTGTGTTGTAGGAAGTTCCAAAGTAAGTCTCCATTTCCTAAATTGGATATCTTGACCCTCTCAGTTAAAGTAATGATGGCACTCTTCAAATCCAAACCACTACTTTAAGGGTAATATGGTGGAAACATACTAAAGTTTCACTCGTTCAACTTCATATTGAACTCCATGTCCATTGAAACTGACTTATTTTTATGGGACTGATGGAGTATTAACTTTTATGTTCCAAAGTTTTTTTTACTGTAGACTGTTGAACAGCTTCTGGAATTTTATCTTCCGGCTGGAAACTGGTGGCAGGTATAATTTTGTGGTACTAATTCATTTTTACGTATTCTTGTCCGTTCAGATTAGCTCGGAAACAAGTTTTCTCTTTCCTCACGGGGCTTTTTACATCCTGCCATTTAAAGTGCAAGAAACCAACATTTCTCAGAGGATTGGAGGAAGCAAAAATGTGAGCGCTGTTCATTTCCATTCTTAAATTTCAAGTCTCTACTAATTATCAATGGCGCTGTTCATTTCCATTCTTAAATTTCTAGTCTCTAGACTCTCTACTAATTATCAATGATTTTCCTTGTTTGAATACCGCGTGCACTTAATATTACATGCTGAAACTGTTTCTGCTATCAGTTCTCCACTGCAAAATCTAGTTATCCATGTTTTGAGGAAATGCGTTATGGAGGGAGAACAAAAGCTAGATTAAAAATAAACGTATTATGTTTCTCAATTGATACTATCAGGCATTACCTTAGATATGAATGTGCGTTGTATGGCTTGTGAATTTATGCTCCATGTATGTGCTGCTTGACTTCTTGCTCTTTTCTGTACAGCCTCATATTACAAATATTGGGTGTTGATGTGCTTTTCATTTTTTTGTTATCACTATAGGATAGATTGACTTAGAGTTAAGACATTTTGTGCATGTAAGGTATTCACACATGTTTCCCCCTCTTTACTAAGCTAGTGCTTTTAAGAGAAATTTTACAGTTCAATAATGGCTAGTCATAATCGCTTGATTGGCATCTTTCTTTTTCTAGAGCCGAAAAACTTGTTGCTTAATTTTTTGTGTGTGTAAATATCATGTTTTCTTCTGTGTAGTTTGGGTTTACTTGTGAAGTATGTGAAAATTTGCATTTACCCTATCATATTCATAGTTATTAATTTTCGAGCGATCTTGGGCATTTCCCTAGTGGTGTCTCTCTTAATCTTTGGTGTGAGATGTCCTGTGTTGGGTCCAGGCTTGCCCTAATGCGGGGGAATTTAAGAGAAAAATCTCCAAGAATTTGTTCTGAATTACTTATTGTGTCTGGATTTTGAATGAAAGGAACAGTTATGCCAACTTTATTAGACAAGCTTCACCCTACCATGGTTGAAGAGAGTGCAATTGTAATGACGACCTGTTAGAGAATGTACATATCAAAATACAACAACAATTATGGTTTGAATTGGAGATGCGGCTGATGTAATTCTATTTTTAATATGTTGATGGTTTTGGTACATTTATATACTTTAGACTTTTCACGATCAGTGTGAAAATATGTGGTTACAATATTAAGACACTTGGAATGATTGTTTGGCTCACTAGAAGTCTAGGAACAGGAATTTTCAGTCCCATAACTTACACCATATGCAGTTTGGGTCCCAATATTAGGACAATTACCATTTTGCATCCTATATCTTCGAAGAATGTGCAATGTAGGTTCCAAGCTCAAAGTCCGTTAGTTCTTGGATGGAAATAGCTCGTGCTTATCACGTGCACCGTTACTTGAGCTATTTTCATCACATGATATGGGACCAAATTTTGCGGATGACCTGAGTTTTTGGACCAAAATTGCACATGGCCAATAAGTTTGATATTTCTCTTTTTTTCTTCTCCTTATTTTTCTTTTCTTTTCCGTTCCTTTCCTCTTCCCCTTATTTGTCTCTGTTGTGCTTTACCAAATGACCAAAGTATTAAAAGAATAAATCTCAAAAGCATTATTTTGAGCACAAACTACGATTTCGAAAGGAAACATTACATATTAATGTATAAATTTAAGAATAAATAATAAATACATAACACATTCATACGTGAATGATTAAATAGATTTCAATTTATTTAGATTAAAATTTACATATTTCATTAAACTTCCAAAATAGACTGATCAGTGGTACTTTAAGAAAATAAAAAGATAAAAATTACTAGTTTTATCAACTTTCTCTCTAATAAATGATTAGTGAGAATTAGAGAGACATAAAAAGCTATAAAGTTAAAATGGTGAATTGGGGTCTAAAACTTAGAATTGAGCTTGAATATTATTTATATCAAACATAGATTTTGAATTGGGGTCTAAAACTAAGAATTGAGTTCGAATATTATTTACATCAAACATAGATTTTTAACAATTTAAAATTTGTAAGTAGATACTGTAGTAGTAATAAATAAACTACTTAAATTAACAAATATTAAGCAGCTGAACACTTATTATTCATTCGTGAATTCTAATTAAAAATTCATGAATTATGTATGGTTACATCCTTAATCATATATTTTTTATATCAAACATAGATTTTTTAACAATTTAAAATTTGTCGGTAGATACATTAGTAGTAATAAATAAACTACTTAAATTAACAAATATTAAGCAACTGAAAACTTATTATTCATTCGTGAATTCTAATTAAAAATTCATGAATTATGTATGTGTTGAAATTTCATATTAGGTTGTAAAAGTGAAGAGAGTAGAAGAAAACACAAGAATTACATGGTTCGGCCAGTTGGCCTACATCCATGAAACAATGCCCAAAGGGTTATAAGACTTTCATTCTCTCTTGATTATGGATTACAATAGGCACCTCTATATATAGGTAAAATAAACATGTGATGAATGTGATGATGGAGGAAATCACTCCAAATCATACCACAATCAAATCAAATCATCAATCAAACCCCAATTATATCCATAATCTAAATCATATCAAATATGATTATTGAGATCAATCTTGATTTCCAACACTCCCCCTCAAGTGGAACACAGAAATCTGAATTGACGTGTTCAACTTGAAATAAAAGAAATGCCTTCAAGAAAAACTTGGATTCTTTTTGGACTTCATGATGTTGGAGATCCATGCTAAGTTAAAATATGCACGGAATAACACTTCGTGCACTACAATATGGAACAATCCATTTACGATAATCAGTTTGCTATCAAGGAATGAAATGCACGGAATGACCATCGTGCTATGTGGAAGCAAATGGAGCAAGATCAAACTTGCTTTGATACCATGTTGAAATTTCATATTAGGTTGTAAAAGTGAAGAGAGTAGAAGAAAACACAAGAATTACGTGGTTCGGCCATTTGGCCTACATCCATGAAACAATGCCCAAAGGGCTATAAGACTTTCATTCTGATGGATGATAAAACGTGAACTCGAAAATCAGAAAAGGAATTCCAATAAGCAAACTTAAGAACAATATGTAAACTCAAGATCAACTCGTTCTTGCCCAAGCCACTTCAATATTGATCATAAGATGAAAACTCAAAAACCCTACTTTAGAGTATTTATACAATCCCATAATAATCACTTACCAAAAATAAAGACTCCTACTAATTCAAACAACCATAATGAATTAATTAAAATAATAGCAATAATAATAACAGCAATAATAATAACAGCTACGCAGCAACATCAACCGCCGGCTTCTCGACTCGCTTCTTTCTTCTTTCATAAACTCGCAACGGCCTTGGTTCATCCCGCCTCTCCGATTCAATCCTCTCATCCGGCTCGTGCTCCTGCACCACATCACATTCTCTCTTGATTATGAATTACAATAGGCACCTCTATATATAGGTAAAATAAACATGTGATAAATGTGATGATGGAGGCAATCACTCCAAATCATATCACAATCAGATCAAATCATCGATCAATCACCAATTATATCCATAATCTAAATCCTAATCTAAATCATATCAAATATGATTATCGAGATCAATCTTGATTTCCAACAGTATGGTTAACATCCTTAAGCATATAGTATTTGATTTTATTTCTAGCAATTATATACACACATTTCATTTCTTATAATTATATACGTTCATTCCATTCTATTTTATCCATCTTAAATCACAACTTGTTTAGTTTAAAAAACAATTAGTTTTTTTCACTCAAAATTGAAATTATTGTGACCTAGCGTTTATCTAATGATTTTTTGTCTTGTAAGGACAAAACAGGGAAAAAGAATTAAAATCCAAAGAAAGAAAGAAAAAAGGAAACAAAAATAGAAGGAAAAATAGTTTTTTCAAAAAAGTATAACTAAAAAATCATGTGCAATATTTATCCCATAACTTGTGCAATTTTAATCCCAATGGCGAAAATAGCTCACCTAACGGTGAATATGAGAGGCACAAGTATTTCCATCTATAAGCTAACGGACATTGGGATTGGGCCCAAAATTGCACATTGGAAGATACATAATGCAATAAGGTGGAATCCAAAATATTGGGATAATTTTGCACATGTCCTAAGTTATGGGATTGAAATTTTTCGGTCTAGGAATATATCTCTAGATGAATCTGGTTGGTGATGTCTTCCCTGATTATCCAATCTCCAAGTTTGGAGATAATTTTTCATTTCCTTGTGACTTGAATTTTGGCTACGTCTTCAACTGCAATCCTGTATTTGCCACGATTTAAGCGGGTTATTTAGTTTAGTGTTATTTACTTGTATGAATCACTCTGAGGAACACGACTATCATTTATAAGCTTCGTTGTTTACTTCAAAGATATTGTTTATGTTAACATCATATGGTCAAATGATTAAACAAACTGATGTGTTGCTTATCATTGTAGTGAAATTTTTGATATTCTCCTTAGTAAATTTGCTAGATAACTTGCTAAAATACTTTGATCAGGTATCTTAGTGAGCAGAGGCTCCCGAAAAGAATGCTGCATCTAAGAGATGGCATTGAGGCTGATACAAATAGTAGTGGAAATGGTGATCATGAAGATGGTGCTGATTCAGGTGTTGAAGAGTGCACGATCCATAATGAAACAAGGAGGAAACTTGAAGATCTTAAAAGCTTCTCATTTGAAGCAGGAGAGTTGCAAATAATAAGTCTTGGTAAGTCTAGATATATTAATATTTCTTTTTATCGCTATACTGATGAAAGGTTGCCTGATGCATTACTGCACTTTTGATTTCTGTTAAGCCATATTTACTTGTATTATGAGTGTTTCATGGTGTTACTCCCCGAGATTCCAAATGTTGAAGGGTTTTTCTGTTGTTGGGTGTTGTCTTGTGCTCTGTGATGCTTAGGAGTTACAACCATCTGTAGTTAATGCATCATCTTACTACTTTATATATTGATGCTTCACTTCGATAAACATGTAAAATGCAGTAGGACCTCCATATTCAATGAATCAGCTCGTTAATTACATGTGCCTGTGAGTTTTCATGCAGGGAAGATAGCCAAAGACACTGGTAATTTCCACAATGAGAGATTTATATGGCCTGAGGGATATACTGCTGTGAGGATGTTTCCTTCAATAATAGGTGATCATTGCTCTGAAAAGGTGTTCAAATTTTAATTATTGCTTTTGCATGGTATCTAGCATTTTGTGTTGGCTTCATCTTTTCTACCTTTTGATTTTTCACTTTGAGCTTCAGATCCAAGTGTACATACCTTGTATAAGATGGAAGTACTGAGAGATGCTGACTTGAGGACCAGACCTCTGTTTAGAGTTACAACAGATAACGAAGAAGAGGTATCTTGTAAAGCTAGAATATCATTATTTAAAAATCACTTTTTCAGGTTAATTCCCTATGTATTTAATTTACTTTTTTTTGTTCTCCCTGTATCAGACTTTAAGTTTGTTCTGTACTTTTTGTCCATTTCTGTTTACTTCTACCTTTTCCTTTGTTATGATCCATGTTACTGTGTTTTCATTTCCCTGATCGAGTTTTAACTTTTGAGCTTGTTTTTTCTCGACAGCCTATGCAAATTTGAGTGCTTAGTATTTAATGAGCTGGTGAAACTCAACAATTAATAAGTTTCCAATGTGCTGGTTGTAATTTCAAGTTTTGGACATAGCTTTGAGGCTTCCAAGAGGCTTATAGGACATATAGTGAAGCTTGTCATAAATTGTTTCAGTATTAAACTCCATTTCACATAATTGAGGGCTTGGCCTCCTGTTAAGTGGTACTTTCTCTTTCATCATTAACGGCCTCGGGTATGGTTGGATGAATCTACTACAAAATATTTATTCATGGCTGAGGCAAGCTCCTCTATTTTACTTCATGGTTTCTCTTGGCTTTGGTTCATCCATGGAAGAGATCGAGCTTCAAGAACTAGTGGGGGCGGTCATCGATATAGATTGATTGCAAATTTGACTTGAATTGGATGTAGTTCCTAGTTGGTCGTGGTGGTCATGCGTCCACCGTTCCATATCCATTGCATCTTCATGGACCGGTCGCTGCCTTCTCACAACTTTTTGTCTTAAATTGGGCAAAAGTTTTTTAAAAGAATTTTACAAATATTATAATAGGATAATATCATAATGAATGTCCAAATTACTTAATTAGCATGATATTAGACATCAAAACCTAATACAATGGCGTATATCAGTGCTACTATAACCCTGAAATTCTATCATTTAATTCTTGCAATTAGTACAACTATTGAATTGCATTTATACAAAAAAGTATTTGCTTTAGAGTCAATAAGTGTCACCTTACACGTCCAATATATGAAATAAAATTAGTCTCTTCTTAATTAAGCCGAGTCTCTACTCAACACCAACATTATCTTCAATTTTTCCTATTTAAACATGAAAATAGTTTCAATTACAGAGATGCATGCCTGTTTGGGAATCTTTGAGGAGTTGAAAAAAAAATCTAAAAACATGTGGGAATAACAATTGTTTGTTCAAAATAATTATTCTTGAAAATGAGGATTCAGAATCTTTTAATGAAAAACATAGTCCCACTGTTCGTTACTCCAATAATCACCATGACAGTCTGCAATGGTCCGAGAAATTTCTTTTCCGGCTGTAACAACCCGATATACTGATTGTTCCACCGAAAATAGGCGTTCCCTCCCGCTCCATGCTCATCCCTGAGTTAGAATGGAACCTCGGAATATTGGCCTTTGTTCTCGTCGAGGAACAACTGTTCCAGTCAATATACCGGCATTCCGACGCACCATGCTATTACGTATGAAATGTAATGAATCAGTCCTCCCGACTGAACAGATTTAACTTCAAATGGATCAAATTTGAAGTACTATAATCTTTTCTTTTTCTTTTCCCTTTAATGCAGAATGTAGTCTGCTAGGAGAGAGTTACAGAAGTCGTTCAGGATCTAGCTTGTCGTCACTCCAAGAAGAAAGAATAGTGCCTTTCAGCTAATGTTGAAGCACCAGGCGCTATGGCTCGGAAATCTTAAGTCATGCATATAGGATTTTGTTGAACTGACAGAAGGCTTTGAAGATAAAACAGCACAATTCTTTACTGGATTTTGCATATTTTTTCCCAACTTGGCCATTAGACATTATCATCCTAGCAATTTGTTTTTTTATCGTGTATCTCTTGTTATATCTGCCATTCAATCATGTGAACTCTTTTTGATTTGTTCCAATCTCGTATTCTTTCCCAGTTCTTTTCTTAGTCATTATCTGCCTATCTCTACATTCTTAATTCAACTTTATCTTTTTGTTGATATGTTTTATATTTCATTTTACAGTTTGATGGACCAAGTCCATCTGCTTGCTGGAATAAAATCTACAAAAGGATTAGGACTTTGCAGATCAGGAATCCGGACCATAAAGCTGATCAGAATTTTGCATCTGGTTCTTACATGTTTGGTTTTTCCCATCCAGAAATTTCAAAACTCATTAAGGTATTTATGTTCAACCTTACCCTCTATTAATTACAGAAAAATGTCGCATCTATCTTTCTTTTGGGCACACATGCACATTTATGTCCTTATTTTTAGGTACATTTACAGTTACAGAATACTCCACATTTTTTAATATAACTCGAGTATAACTGGACATTTTCATACATAGGGATTCCATATATGTCCTTAAATTTTTACTTAACAAATTAGTTTAATATCTCGTTAATAGAGCGATTTTTTTCCGAATTTTGTTTCTATTTTCGTAAGATTAAAATGATTGAAGATGTGCATATCTTAATAACTTATTTTCTATTTTAGTCAGGAGATGCATATCAGTTTACTAGATAATATAGGTTTTTTATTAAATTTTGCATACATAAATGTATTGTGTTCATGAAATAAAAGGGTAGTGTTATCAAGATATTATTATTGCAAATTTTATGACGAATTTTGCTTTATAAGCGAGATTGTAATGAAATTTCTTCGAGCTATCTTGAACAATACTTGAATTACGAATTTTAGAAACTAACAATCATACAAAAATCTTGATTTTTTTAGTCATGTTAAAATTGCATTTAGCCTTCGACCTCATCTGTATATGGAATATATTCCCATGGTTATTTTTTGCAGCGGACCATTTATATCTACACTACCTCTCTGATGTCTGTCTTAGCCTGCATATTAATGTCTTAATGTTCGCAGGAGATGTTAAATTCCAGATCATCTTCAAAATCCTCCAAGTTGGCATTTAGTAGACCCAAAGGCCTTCCTGTTGGTTTCAGGCCTGTCCACATTGAATGGAGGGACCTTGATAAGTGCAATGTTTGCCATATGGATGAGGTAAGGCTTTTCTTTAAGGATTAGCTATGTTCTTTCATCTCACGCTTTAAGATGGCTCTTTCTTATTTCATTTTATATTTTCTTCTGGTCTAATTAACCTACATAGCAATTTGCCTTCAAAAGAGTGTCGGTTTCTTTCTTTCTTTCTTTTTGTAAAATTACAAAAATGTTGAATCTCCTGATATAAATATTTGCTTCAGGAGTACGAGAATAATTTATTGCTTCAGTGTGACAAATGCAGAATGATGGTAAGCCTGCAATTTTTTCCTGTTTAACTTGCTTATGTTCTCCTTGTCTTTAAATGGGAAGTGCCAGTTTCTCCAATTCTATGCATCAAGTGAGTGGATGGTTGGAAATCATTGCTATAAATAGCCTTGCAATTATCTTTTAAATTTTTATAGCATACTGCTAAGCTAATATACGAGGTTGCTGCTTTGACTATTTGCTTATTACTGCATCGAGTTCAATCTTCCCTACTTCAACTAAGTGAACTTCTGCTGCCTCCTATGGACCGTGGGCAGTACCTCGTGTATGGATCAAAGTTTTTGCTTGATTTTTTATGATGACACGGCTTTTCTTTGTCATATCTATGGACTCTTAAGTATTTACAATAGCTTCAACTTTTGATGATTAAGAGTTTACCCTATGCATTCCAGTCATAGAAGTTTGATGATGTAATGTTACATATATACAGCAACAAAATAATGGGTACCTACAAATTTTAGTAATTATGTTTGTATTTATACTGGCAAAGTATTTAGTTAAGGGTAAAGTACATAAACCACCCTTGAGGTAAGGTGTAATTACACATAAACCCCTCTTATCTTTATAGTTACACCTACCTACTCCACCTCTGTGTCCGGCATACAAATTGCTCCAAATGACCTTTCTAATTCTGTGTCCGGCTTACAAAGTTGCCAAAAAAATTTAAATATGCTAAAAATTAAACAAATATAATACACAATTTTACCCTTTATTCATACTTTTACTAATTAATTTTGACCGTTGATCTCATCATTATCCAAAGGCCCACATTTTTCATTCTTTTACAAAAACAATTGGGAGCCGTTGATCTAATAGTCCAGATTTTATCACTTTAAAAGAAACAGAATACTATTCCCTATCCCCACCGGTCTCAATAAAAAATGGGTGGGTATGGCCTGGTATGGAGGCTTTTTAGATGGCGGTCGCTGGTGGATGGGATTGGTGGGTGTTTTGGTTGGGGGTGGGGGGAAGACAATGAATTCGGAGCGTTTGTTTCAATTCTTTTTCTTTCTTTTTTTTTTTCTTCTAATTTTATGGATATTTTATAGAAGTTTTTAAATAATTAATTAAAAATTTTGGTTTTTTATTTTTAAATAATTGTAGTTTTTTTATAAAAGTATTGGAAACATTACAATTAGTCCCATGGGTATTTTTGTCTCTAAATATTTAGTTTTCATAAAATAGGAAATTTTCATAAATTTTCAGGCTGAAAAGTGGCAAATAGGGTCATCCGTTAGCCGGAGGTATACACAGAGGTAGGTAGGTGTAATTATAAAGATAAAAGGGATTTATGTGTAATTATACCTTACCTCAGGCTTAGGGGTAATAGTATAATTTACCCTTTAATTAATTGTTTGGCTGAATAAATCTTTCTCCACCTCAAAGGATATCTATAAATGGTACTTCTAACATATTAGAGGAAAGTCGACTATACAATCAATTTGACAACTAATATCCTGATTCTAAGACACTTTATCCTATATAAATAAGGAATACAATAATATAGGATATTGTACAGCTGTACATGCGAACTCTCCCCTCAAGTTGATGCATAGATATCATACATTCCCATCTTGGATAGTGGTTGGTACACAGAACGGACCACTAGGGACATCACGAGTCATCATATAGCTGATCTGTCCTTTTAATGTAAGGAATTTTTTTATCTTTCCAGATTCTAGATTATCTTTGGTGACGTTCCTGTCCAACTCAACATGCTTAGTCAGATTGTGTTGCATTGGGTTATTGACAGTCTCACCTGCCACATTATCATAGAAAAGTGTCATAGGTTGTTCTGAACCAAAACCAAGTTCATTTAGGAGAATGTTCAGCCAGGTAAGCTATGTAGTTGTATGATGAAAAGAACTGCATTCAGCTTCTGCTCTGGACAATGAGACCACATTATGTTTCTTGCTTCTCCAAGACACTATATTGCCACCAACAGGTGATACTTAGGCTGACACTTTCTATCCGATCTAGATCAGAAAAAAAATTCTGAATTTGTGTAACCCACAATGTCCAGATGACCATGTTTGGAGAATATTATACCTTTGCTTGTAGAAAACTTAAAGTAAGCCAAAAGACGATTCACTGCACTCATGTGTCGGTCACTTGGACTGTGCATGAACTGACACTGAGTGCATTTGATAAATCAGGTCTAAGTCACTTAGATTGATCAATTTCCCCACCCACTTCTCGTATCTGTCTTTGTACGTTGGAGTCTGATCAGGATAAATACTTAAACATGACTCACAATGGGTGTATCAACAGGTTAACAAGCTGAGTTACCAAGACCTGCAAGGTATATATAGACTTGATTCTCGCCACTATGTTTCCTCTGTTTCTCAATATCAAAACGCTCCATATCACTGGGCCTGCAATAATCAAGTTTGCAGTACGGAGTTCAGCTCGTTGTAATACTCAGCAAGAGGGCAGCCTCCTTGACACGAGTAAAATGATGTCTTCATCAATCCGTATACTTGAGAAGAATTTGAGACCCTCACGATAAAGCCTCTTGACTGCATCGCCAAACCTCTTTAGCCGTTCCATATTGCTCAAAATGTGCCATAAGCTTTCAGTCAGGGAATTGATGACCCAAGACTAGACCAATGTATCTTCAGCCTCCCATTCATCATTGCTTGGTCTTTTTTCGCTGGTGCAACTTTCCTTCCTGTGATATATCTCTTTCTTTCTTGTGCCAGATATGCATCTCCATAATTTGTGATCAAACATGATAATTAATACCATCTAACTTAGTGAAAATTGTTGGAATGAAAGCCTCATGAACCGTCATAGTGGATGGATTCTTCCTGTCACGAATAATCATATCTGTTTTCTCAGCCATGATGTAGGGAAAAAAAATGAAGGATGAAGAAGGGAGGCGGCTAAGGAATAATCACATCAGTTTTCTCAGCCATGATGTAGGAAAAAAAATGAAAGATCAAGAATGGAGGCGGCTAGGGTTTCAACCAAGAAAAGAACATCAGCAGAATTGTCTTTTCCTTGGTTCCGATACCAAGTTAATAGTTTGGCTTAGTAATTGATTCATTTACCTCAAAAAATAATTATACAGGGTACTCAACCTATTCTTAGAAATTCAACTGTACAGTTAACCTGACAACTAATATCCTCATCTAATACACTAACCTATAAATAAGAAATAAAATAACAAAGAATAATATATAGCTGTACATGTTTAACTTATTTCCTTCGGAAATCACATTAATAAGACTTGATGTTTATTGTGTAAGGTAATTCGATTATTATTGGCTCCTGCCATTGTCGCAACTTCCATCTTTATCAGCATAGTCTTTTGTAAAGTTCCTAGTCTTCCAGCATTCTGAGTTGCTTGCACGTTTCATCATCTTTTTTTGTTATTTCAGAGACGAGACAGTTCTTCACTTCTATCCCTATGTTCTTTGTTAAATTCTTATTTCTGCTCTGTCGTGTTTTACATGCATAAAATTTGTTCAGGTACATGCTAGATGCTATGGAGAACTTGAGCCTACTGGTGGTGTTCTTTGGTTATGCAACTTATGTCGTCCAGAAGCTCCTGAATCTCCTCCATGCTGCCTCTGTCCTGTAATAGGTACTTGAAATTTTTTCTTTCATTTTCTTCCTTTAACTTCTTTTGAATTTTTATTTAGGGCATTTTCTGTCTATAGTAATAAAACATAGATGTATTGTGTGCATGAATTTGTTTTAGGAGGTGCCATGAAGCCTACCACAGATGGGCGTTGGGCTCATCTTGCTTGTGCCATATGGATACCAGGTTTCTAAACACGCACATATACATTCTCTTTTCTGGGATCAAATAACTGGACTTAGTTGAATCTTTCGTCGTCATGCAGAAACCTGTTTAACTGATACAAAGAAAATGGAGCCTATTGACGGGCTCCATAGAATTAATAAGGTATCTTCTCTGTTTCCTAGGTTTCCCTATGTTAATCTTTGATATCTTTTCTATATTTCTAATTGATTAGCATTAAAGAGGAAACTCGAAAACATCAGTATATGGTATTCTCGTACAACCTTTGTTAGAAACTCTGCAAATGTGCCCCTCATAGAGAAATGTTTTCCAGAATAATTGGACAATTTCAGTTAATTACTGTCCACTTGCAACTAACCTAATTTTGTAATGATCTTCCTATTTTTACATTTTATGAAGGACCGCTGGAAGCTTTTATGTAGCATTTGCGGTGTTGCTCATGGAGCATGTATCCAGGTAGGTATATTCTTTTTCTTTGCATAAGCTGTTTTTGTCTTTTTTGAAACATGATTCATTGTTTTATTTTTTCTTTCTACTATTTTTCTTTGGGTGGAGGGTCTGAATTACCAAGTATCATGCTTAGTTATAATTTTTTAATAATTAGTTATCTCATACCCTTGCACAGTGTTGCCGTGGAAAAGCTGTTTCCACAAATAGTTCTGTAACCTCTTAGGTAGATTCAACTTATGTACTTTTAACTCAAGTATATCCAACAGTTTTCCTATTTCAGATCGGTGCTTCTAATAATATGTGCGTCTATAGCTAATTTGGCTCATTCGCATCACATGTATGGTGATGTTTGTTCCACTATCTGCAGCTTCTTTCAGACTTTCAGTAATAAGTAAACCTCTATATGTTGCTGCACAATATTATTCCTTCGTGTCTTCTTGTCAGCCAAACTGCTGTGCTGATTTAGTTATTCTTTCTGATCCCTATCAATTGGAAGCCATTACTTTTCTCCTTGTGCTGTTTTATTTTTTCAATCTAGCTTTACTGAAGAGAAAATGGAAGAAACTGGTTTGATCATTGAAATTGGAGATATGTAAATTTTCTGCTAGTGTTGACTTCATAGAATATACTCTCGTGTTCATTTTTTGGGTTTTGTTGTTGTTTTCTCACACTACCTCATTGTCTATAATCATTGCGCAGTGCTCAAACAATAATTGTCGTGTGTCATATCATCCTCTCTGCGCACGTGCTGCTGGCTTTTGCCCTGAGGTATGCAATGTCTGTAAATTCAATTACGCTAGATCTGGATTCATTGTTTCATTCCTATGAGAGCTTGTTCATTTTGTTCATACTTTTTTGACCATACTTGTTAGTCATTGACTGCTGATTCTTTTTCCCTCTAACTTATGATACTTGTATGTTATCTGTAGCCTGAGGATATAGATAGAATGCAACTGGTTCATTTCGATGAGGATGAGGAGGATCAGTGCATTCGACTTCTTTCTTTCTGCAGGAAACACAGGCCCTCATCCACTGAACGTTTGTATTTTGAGGAACGAATTGGGCAGAATGCCTGTGAACGTGCTGAGTGTATACCACAACCAAATCCTTCCGGTAGTGCTCGTACAGGTATAAAGTCATTTCTTGCATTCTTTGTCATTTTCTGACAATTTTCATGATTATGAATCATACTGTTATTTGCAATGCTATTTCCGAATGTATAGATTGGAATTATATGATTGACGATGGTTGAGACAAATTTGTCCTTTTCCTCTTCCACACTTCACTGTTTGGTTGAGACGAGGGCAATAGATAATATTTTCGAGTGATCCCAATATCTTATATAGAGAAGGATTGGGGTTAGAATATGTAAATAATATCCACTATAAATGGTATGGATGCTAGGGACCAATATATATAAAAGAAACTATATAAGTAATAAGACTAAATAGAATATCTGATCTAACACTTCCTCTAAAAATGGAGCATATATATCAATCATGCACATCTTGTCACACAAAATCTTAAATTGCGTTGTCCCTAGAGCCTTAATGAAAACATTTTCTAAAGGAATAAAATGAGTACTACTCTTCTGGTTCATCACAACCTCGCGAATAAAGTGACGATAAATGTCAATATACTTGGTTCTTTATCAAATACCAGATTAATCATATGGATAGCTGCCTGATTGTCACAGTGCATAAGCGAAAGCTTATTATAAGTGAAATCCAGTTCTCTCAATTTTTTAGCCATAACAACCGATATGCAGTATGTGTTATAGCTCTATAATCAACTTCTACACTGGCCATTAAAGCATGTTTCTTTCTGCACCAAGTCACAAGATTTCCCTAACAAAGGTTCAATATTCTGAAGTTAATTTTGTCACCATTTAGTGCCATATGCTTCTTGAATAGCAAACCTTTACGGGGGGAGTTCTTAATGCAGTTGAAGAGTCTGAGAGCACCTCCTAGTAAAGTAACCACTCCTATTGCAAAGAAGATATCAGGTCTAGTAACAGATATATCAACCTCTATACAAGCCGTCAGTACTTTGCCTTGTCGTCCAAAAATCATCAACATCATTCCTAAAAGGGTGATTTACTCTTAGCACCGGTAAGGTAAGGTTGAATTACATGTCATACCCCTCTTAGCTTTATATCTACATATATACCCATTTACATTTGTCTTTGAATTACAGATGAGCCCAAATGTCACTTTCCGCCCCCAAACAATTATGGGAACTTTCTATTTTATCCTTGGTTACTTACACAAAATATATGGATACAAAATGCCTTGGGGTTAATTGTAATGTTTTGCAAATATCTAGAGCTTCAAACATAACTTAATTATAAATACAAATTTATTATATTACTACAAACAATATTTTTTAATTACTTCTCATATATCTAATATATATTTAAAGTTTTAACTTTGAACATACTTTCATATATAAAACTTAGAAACATCTACATTCAAACTTTATGTATAAAGATAGGAAAATAGCTAAAAATATATTATTGTTTTTCTTTAATTCAGAAAGTTAAGGAGAAAAACAAATAAATAAAGAAATTGTAGGTTAAATAATTTGTTCATTGACAAACAATAGTAAAACAGCCTAAGTAATATACTAAAAGAATTTGAATTTTGTTCTAATTCAGTTGAAGAAAAATTTAAAAAGAAAAAGAAAAAATACCATCTTCTTCAGCCCTTACACCATCCCCAAACCACCAACTCATCTCCCAGTTGCAGCCATCACCTCTCCCAGTCTCACCTCCCACTTCCCCTGCCTCCAGTAGGCAGCAACACTCCCGTTCCCCAGCTTCTGCAGTCAGCCACACCCTCTTCCCTCGAACCCTGCATCGGCCATGCACCAGCGCCACCGCACCATAACCTGTCGCTGCCCACCCCACCTCACAACCTCCACACTTACCCCACCCATCCTATCCAGTTTCAGTTGCACCACCCCCTCACCCCACCCCAGAATTTGATTTCTGGTTACAGCCAGCCCCACCCCTACCTGATCTGGCCTTTCGCCTCCCACAAACACCAAGAATTTTGGTTCTTCGTTGAAGAAAATCATGGATCCTAGGATGATTTTTAGATCAGCGGCTGAAGATCGCTTTTTGTAGAAGAATGAATTTTTTTGGCCTTTGGATAATGATGAGATCAATGGTAAAATATTTTGTAAAAGATGAGAATTAGGGGTAAAGTTGTTTGTTTATATTTGTTTAATTTTTCAGAGCTCTCTCTAGATTTTGTAAACTTTTCGATGTTGAAATGTTAATTGGGGTCATCTTTAAGTCAAAGACAAACGTGCATGAATGTACATGTAATTATAAAGAAAGAAGGGTACAATCTTTGATTAGGCCTTACCTCATAAGTGTTAAGTGTAATTCACCCTTCTAAAGATTAGGATTTGAGTCCATAGGACGGTCAACTTGTTTGGTGACCAGTAAGCCAGGAAGAAGTAAATCCCTCTAGGATGGTGAAATATGCTTGCTCAGAGCAACTTCAATGCCCAAAAAGTATTGAGGACTCACCATATCCTTGGTGACAAAGTGTTGTTGCAAATACTTCTTGGTGTCGTCTGTACCCCCATCATCACTGCCACCAATGATCCGAATATGATCAACATAAACAACTACAATTACCACACCTAACTGTCCATGCTGCACAAAAAATTGAATGATTGGCCTCACATCTATTGGAGCCAAAGTCACCAGTATCCAAGGATTAAAATTTCGTTTCGATGATAAGTTTCGAGTTCTTAAATATAAGAAACGTATCGGAAACGTTTCGAAAACATCATGGAAAAGTTGAAAAATGCTAGAAACAAGATAAAAACCGTGAAAAAAGAAGTAAAGAAGGGTTGCTTCCTTTTTTCACTAGCAAAAAATAATAGTTGTGTTAAATATTTATACATCTACATCAATAATCGATCAAATTACACTAATAAATAAAGTGGTAACGTTTGATTCAAGTTTAACATTCACAAAGCATATAACCGATAAAATTTTAGTAACTTAAATTGTGAAATAAAAAATTCTAAGAGTGTTGTGAAAAAAATGAAAAGTGATAATGTTTGATTCAAGTTTAGCATTCACAGAGCATATAATTGATAAAATTTTAGTAACTTAAATTGTGAAATAAAAAATTCTAAAAGTGTTATCATGAAAAACATAAAAAATTAATATGGATGATACCATGGTTTCAAACTCATCAGCAAATTATATGAAAAAATTACTTTAATCGATAATACAATAATCTTCATCTTGAGTCGCATGATAAAACGTCGCTCCTCGGTGAAATAAATATTTGTTTGATTGTTAGGTTTATCACTCTTCATTTCTTCTTCTTCTTCTTCCTTTTTTTTAACTTTTTCTCTACATTGAGAGATTTGAGAGCTCTGTTGTATTTGCGATAGAGCAAATCTTTTTAAAAAGGAATTACCAAACTCTCAATGTTTCCATGGTTTCCATGAAAATCTTTTTAAAATTCTCAATGTGTTGGCGATAGAGCAAATCTTTTTGAAAAGAAATTACCAAACTCTCAATGTTTCCATGGTTTCCATGTTCAAACTTTGAGAGTTTCCATGGAAGCATTAAGAGTTTTCTAGGAAACAATGTAATTTCGAAACTACATGGTGATTTTTTTTCCGTAAGTTGAAACAGAAACTTTTCGAACATTTCGGTGGAAAAGAAAAGAAATTTTGAACCATGCCAGTATCATGACTGAATTTGTCAAACCAAGATTTAGGGCTCTGCTTTAGACTATATATCACCTTCTTTAATCTGCATACCATGCTCTGCTTCTCCGGAGAGCAACATACTAACAGACCTTGGTGGTTGCTCCATAGAAACAGTCTCATGCAGAACACCGTATAAGAAGGCATCTTCACATCCATCTAATACGTAGGATAATCTTGATTAATGGCCAAGGTTAATAATTGGAATTGGGACAAGCAAGGTAGTCAATATTGCAATTGTGGGTGAAACCTTTTTAGTAAATGTCTTACCTGCTGAAGTGTGTAGAGAGCATAATGAAATAATGATGAGAGCTTATTTGACGACAACGAAAGACAGTGATTTGCTCTGCAAGTTGTCACTTATAAGTTCTGTGATTTAATTTTTTAACTTATTAAAAGTTAGTTTAAACTCTTTTACATAGAAGTCCTAGCAACACTGCTATGATTCTCAATGTTTGAGGGATTAAGATCACCTTTACTCACATCTAGCATTACTGCCAGGCAACACAAGAAAATATAGGTGACAGCAACTCGATTTGCCTTTTCCTTGACTGTAATACTGTATATATCCTGCAGGGAAGTGGGGGATGGTACTTGAATGTCAATCAGTTAAAGGTAGACAATGTTATCTCAGAGAAGTGTCAGGCCTCTCAAGTGATCGGTTTTGATAAAATGGTTTTGGTATAAGATTATCTTAATTTCTACTTGTTAAATATTGAGAATTTTATTTGCATTTTCTGGATCTGAAAATGCCTAAAGGGACTACCTTTTCTTTGAACAGCATGCTTGTCAGATGGCCTTCATAGATATGATGTATAGGTCAACCAACTCCAAAATTTCAAACTTGTAGTGTGAATTAGTTTCACGAGTCTCATAAAATGGTAAAAGAAATTTTCATTTATTTGACTATTTGTTCATCTGATAAGAGGCATTGTATGTTCTCTGAAGTTTACGGCTAAGATATTTCCATTTAGTTGTTTCATGATAAGGGAAGAGAAATGCAAAATCTGATAGTTTACCTGGTCTGGTAGTAGCTTTTCTGATTCTTGCCCCATTTTCTGGATTTTAGTAGCATTCTCTCTTGTGGATATCTGATCTCTCTTGTTCTGTTGGTTTGCAAGTAGAGCCTTACAATTTCCTCAAAAGACGAGGACGAAAAGAACCTGAAGTCCTCGCTGCTGTTTCGTCAAAGCGCTTGTATGTGGAGAACAAGCCATACTTGGTTGGTGGATGCAGCCCCCATATGCCCTTGTGGAGCAAAATGTGCTCCAATGAACCTGGCGGTTCTAAATATTCTGTTTGCCTTGAGAAAATACAAACCTCGCAACTTGACCCATCTAGCAAGATTCTTTCTCTGGCTGACAAGTATGATTACATGCGAGATACCTTTAGAAAGAGACTGACATTTGGTAACCTTTCTGCAGATATTAAAGTTTTTTTCCTTTTGTTGCTTTTCAGAGAAATATCTGCTACTTGGTGTCAACTAATGCTTGATATTTCTTCTATTTCTTTATCCTATTCCTTAAATACCTGGAGATTGTTGTCGGGTTAATTTCAGAAAAGAAATGTGAGTATTTGATTATTTTCTATAGCACTTGGATGCTGCCTTAGCATGCACATCTCAGTAAATTATAAATGCATGAGCTGGTAGAGTACTTTTAGCTTTGTGATCTCAACTCTATCTCAGTAAATTATAAATGCATGAGCTGGTCGAGTATTTTTTAGTTTTGTTGATATCAACTCTATATCTCCCTCTGGACTCACCTCTGATACCATTCAAGGTTTTCTTTCTACTTATGGAATAAAAGGTCTGCCTGCCAACGATTCACTTTCAGACAATTTGCATTTTCGTTTTATTAGCTTATTAGACATTTTTCTCGAGTGTTGTGTTGTTTTAACGACCACTTTCTGCTTTACACCACCCAATGCAGCATAGAATTGCAGACCTTGACTAAATATTGTGACTCACCACCAAAGTTATGGCTGCTTATGATTTCTCTTTAACTGGTCATTGCGTCTTACCTAATTTGAACTGCTTCATTTCATTGATCATGTTGGTACTCACCTCAGTCATAATGTTACCATATTTTCTTCGTCATCAATTTGAATTTAAATTGGGCATCATGCTTCAAATTTATTTGTGGTGCGCCATATGTCTTGTCTCTCAGGCTATACACAGTCTTTATTCGCCCATACTCGCCTCAGCTGGCAATTAATATGAATTTCCTTTGTATTCTTTTTATGGTTTTCATGTGATTCTTAGCAAGTCTAATTATTTGTCATTCTTGTCAATTAATTATGTGTGAGCTGCCTGTTCTTTGATAAAAGTTACATATAATGAGTAACTACGTGATGGGACTAGAATTCAATAAACGACATTAGCAAGAACAATTCTTGCCCCAAGCCGAATCTCGCAAAACTTAATTCTTCAATAATCCAAATAAACCCTAAACAACTCTTATAAATACCACTCTGAAAATAACTACCAAAAATAGACTCCTAACCCAAGTCAACTACTAAACATGAAAGGAAAGACATAAAAGGAAATATCTAGCTAATCTTTATTCTTGTGCCTTCGTTAAACAATTAACGGCTTCGTGCCATTTTCCGCTGCCATGTCCCCAACTTTTCTCTTGTCCAGATCATCTCGCTCCACCAAACCACGTGTATTCACATAAATAAGACCTTGATGGATATTCTTCCACAGAATGATGGTGAGGGTAGAACATTATCTAGGATTTCTGTTCCCTCCCTAAAGAGGAGAACTTTTGGATCTAGTGCTCTTGGGTCATGCAGTTCCTATGAAGAGATGGTAACTTGTTTTATACGTGGTCTTTAATCAGCTTGTTGTGTCTTATTCATTTTGCTTCATTTTTATTTTGAAGAAGCATACGGAAACCGTGTTTTTCATTGATTGTTGTAGAAGAAAAACTGTGTTTTTTTACATCTTGATTTACCATCTTAATTCTCATTGCAATTTTCTCTTCTCTGTAATCCGACCTTCTTATTTGTGTCTGTGATGGTGTTTGTTTTTTTACAGCACTATACTTGAGTATTAAATTCTAATTGTTACTTTATGGCATTTTTCTCGGCAGACCTGGATTTGATTATCTGGCCTTTGATGCACTAAATTATGCATAATGCAAGAGCGTTGAAATGACCATCTTAACTTGGCTGCTTTCATAAGTTATATATATATGTGTGTGTGTGTGTGTGAGTGTGAGTGTCATAAATTAATTCGATTACTAAATAAACATCCCCTAACCTACATCCTACAAAATAGAGAGTTTGAACTCTGAAGGAGAAGAAAGAGAGGTTCAAGATCAAAACATGCAAATTTGAACTGAATTGTCAGATGAAGTATTTTACTTGCTTATTCACCTTTGGGAATATCATTGGTTTCAGGGAAGTCTGGAATACATGGTTTTGGTGTCTTCACTAAACTTCCGCATAGAGCAGGAGACATGGTAAATATCTCTGGCTCCCATTTAGTTTTAAACTATTTTGAAATTTGACGTTTAATTATTATAATTTTGTTGCATTATAGGTCATTGAGTATACCGGCGAACTAATTAGGGCTCCAGTGGCTGACAGAAGAGAACATTTGATATATAATTCATTAGTGGTAAGTACAACCATTTCTTTTAATGAATATGTCGTTAGCGTGGTATCGCTGGAACTATGGTTGTTAGAATGTGCTATTGATGCCAGTCTGATTGCTGGTTCCAGTCCAGTAGTTTAGACTTGACCGACATATTATAGAATGTCCTTATCGATGCAAGGCTGTTTAACATTTGCTTATTGAAAAATGAATCAAATGGTGTATTTTTCTCAAACTGAAGTGAACAAAATGAAATTTTCATCTTCACTATAGAAAGTTGATTTTTGCATCAGAGTCGAGACGATCACTTTTAGCCACTAAACCAAATGCTATTGAGGATGCATGACCAACCTTGGCCTGTGTGCAGGTGCTTGAGCTGACGGTGACTGATACACCTAACCAACCCATCCTTGCTTTAATCCTTCATTGTGGAATTTTATTGGCACAATTTTTCCATTCTTATTTTCCTTTGCCTTTTGAAGAAGCAGTATCATGTACCCATGCCAAAGTAGTAAATTACCATTTCGTGTTGATCATATGCACAAACCAAATTGGAGTTTTGCCTCTATTGAATTGCTTTGGCAATTGAAAGCATACCTCATATTTCCTCCTTTATTGTAGTGATTTCACCTCCCCTGCTTTAGTTGATGGTTTGAAGATTTTAAAAGTGCCTCCGTAATAACTGTGCCCTGGAAGTAAAAGAATTCTGCGACTCATTTGTAGAAGTCAGTATGTATCATATCTTTTCAGCAGTGAACCAACTAGTCTCCTTATTATCTTGTAATATACTTCATTAATACTGCGTTCTGACTATTGCAGGAGTATTATATGCTTAAGTTTTTGTCAGCTTCGGGTAAAACTTGTTGCCCAGTGCCTCTGTTAAGAGTTTGTATGATAAAATCATTTGTATGCCCGATGCAAGGTTATGTAGATGCCTTCGTAGCTTCCATGCCCTTATAATCGCCTATGTTTTTGTATGTCTATTCTCAATGTTTTTTGTTGGAATTTACATGTATGCATTGTTCTGCCCAATGAAAGGAGAAATGGGCATGTCATTTAATTACTTCAAAATTTTCTCTGCTTTTGACATTTAGTAGTATTTTAAATGATCAAAATTTTCTATATTCATGAATTTGAAGTAACCTTTCTGATTCAAGATCATGCTATGGCAAAACAAATATGCTTTAGGAATGTTATATAACATTTTCCTCTTGCAGGGTGCTGGAACTTATATGTTCCGAATTGATGACGAACGTGTAATTGATGCAACAAGGGCTGGAAGCATAGCACATTTGATTAACCACTCTTGTGAAGTATGTATCAAAAAACAATTTCACTAAGTTTTTTGTTCCTTTGCACAATATTCTTTCTTTCATCAAGGAAGTTAAGAGAAAAGTTATGCTTGGAGCAAATAAGTTCTCTTTGAATACTAGAATACTGCTTCCAGTGACTTTCAATTAAAGGTGGTATAATTTGGCTTCCATAAAAATAGGGATAATTACAAAAAACTCCTTACCTTATGGGCTATGTACAACCACCTCCCTCGAGTTTGGGTAGTTACATGCACCTCCCTAAAATGAGGGGGTCCAATGTTATCTAACGGAAAGTGGTGAACTGTCATTTTTGCCCTTGAATAAAACCCAAAAATTAAAAAGCAAAAATTTAGAATTTGCAAAAGACACTGTTGCCCCTCGTTGTAATAGAATGAATTTGTAGATTCAAGAAAACAAAAACTTAAAAAAAAAAAGAAAAGGAAAATAAAAATTAAATAATCGCAGTTTTTGGTAAGGGGGAGAGAGTGGGGTGGGGGGCCTCGATGCGGGTGGGAGGCTTCGACGTGGGGGCTTCGATGGTGGTGGGAATGTGGGGTTGAGGGGGTTTCAATGGTGGTGGACATAGTGAGGCTGAGGGGTGGGGGGCGGCGCCAGGGGTGGGGGAGGCGGGGAAGAGGGGTGGTGGTTGGCATGGCTGTTACTGGTTGCCATGCCTTTTACTTGTCTGTCTTTCTTTGCTGTACACAGTTTTTACTGGTTTTCCACTGTGACTTTATATGCTTCTTGTTCCTCACCCAAAAAAAGGCATGGCTGTTCATCCTCTTCCTGGGGAAGAGGATGAACAGTAAATTTTTTTAATATTTTTTTTTCTTATTTTTATATACATAATATTTCTTATTTTTATATACATAATGTTTATATAATTTTTGTGTGTGTATATATAATATTATTATAGAAGTATAATATATATACACATATGAACATATATATTATGTATATATGTATTACATTTATGTGTTTTTCATAAAAAAAATATATATTTTGTGTTTTTCATATATATATATATATATATGTATCTTATTATATGTGTTATAAATATTTATATGAATTTTTAAATATTTTATCTAACCAATCATCTTTATTTTATCTCATTGACCCCCTCATTCTTTTTCATTTTATTACATTTCCCCCCTCATATGCAAGGGTAATTTGGTCCAAAAACAAAGTCAACACCCAGACCAAGTCAACCTAGGGGTAAAATTGGATTTTAGAAAAAACTAACTGATGACACAGCATTTTCGGTTAAAAAAGTTAACAGAAGGGTGTCTTTGTTGGATGGAAGTTAAAGCCAGGGAAGTGGTTGTAATTACCCAAACTCGAAGGAGTAGGTTGTACATAGTCCATAAATTAGGGAGTTTTTTTGTAATTTTTTTTAGAAATATTCATTGTTACCATGATAGCTCAGACTTTATTTTTGTCTGTTTCTAGTGCCCCAGAGGTGAGGACTGAATGAATATGAAGTAATAAAATATAACGTCCGGTATATAATTGCACTGCAGTTTGTTACATATTCAACAGCTTCTTTCAAAAGACATCTAAGTGTTTTATTGGGAGATCAGAATCTGTGATAGGGTTTTGTTGGAAGTATGACTTGAAGATCTTGTGTTGTATAGTGGAAATTAAGCTGATCGTTTGAACTTCTTTGGTTATCTTCAAAGTTGATTTTCTGCTAAGAAAATCAGTTGCACTTTTGTTGGTTGTTTTGCAAAGTTGAATAACTGAGAGTCTTGGGGATTGGTGCGGATGTGCTTCCTTTCTCAAGTAATTCAACACTGGGGTTTTGGAACTAGCAGACAGAGATGTTCTGGAAGAGTGATATTTGAAGATTTCGTGGTTTCTAAAAATTTCTTCTAGAATTTTAGTGAAATTGTTTCTGCATCTGCTTCTAATCTCAAATTGGCCGTAACCCAGATTCCCGCAGTTGTGAGAAGAGGTGAAGATGGTGATAACTTTAGGCAACATTGTCTAGTTACCTCTTGATTTGAGCTGTATAATTTACTTTATTTCTGTTTGTCTGTTTGTTTTATTTTTTAAAAGGTACTTGGTGTACCAAGTATTTCCTCTATGTGCCTCTGCATATTTTTTTTAAAAGCATTCTTTCCTTGACAATTTTATAATTGTACCCATCTTGTTCAAATCGTTTTTTGTTGTGTTTCAGCCTAATTGCTATTCGAGAGTGATTAGTATCGATGGTGATGATCACATCATCATATTTGCGAAACGAGACATTAAACAGTGGGAAGAACTGACATATGATTATAGGTTTTCCATCTATCTCTTGTCACAGCACATCTCTGCATCTCACAAGCTTAGCTTTACTTGATTGGATTTTTCTTAACTGCAGGTTTGTTTCAAGTGATGAACGGCTAGCTTGTTATTGTGGATTTTCTAGATGTAGGGGTATAGTGAATGACATTGAAGCTGAGGAACGAGTCGCAAAGCTATATGTTCCCCAGGCTGAACTCGATGACTGGCAAGGAGAATAAGACAGGTCTGATATCCATAAATTCTCTTCTAAATTTTAATATATATTTTGATTGTTTGGTTTTCTTATTTTGTGTGTTTTTAAGTCGAGATGTCAAGATGTAGCAAATACTGTGTCATCTTACCCTTTTGACTCACCTCATTTCTGTATTGAACTAGCAATACACGAATATGAAGGCATCACAAATTATTATGTTAATTTGCAGTAAATATATTCCATTTTTATTGATCATGGATTGTCACATGAATTAAAGAGGCCTTGGATTAGTAAAAGTGGAGTTTGTAGTGAACTAAATTAGTTCCCCTTTACGTTCTTTCTTTTGGGTACTTGTAGTTGAGATACATACATAGATAATTATATGCAATTTTGCCATCTGAAGGGTGGATTTTTGTTGTATGTATGAAGGATTACATGTGTACAAGGACAGTAAGAGAAGATGTACAGTTAAATGATTGAGAAAGGGCTAATGGTCAAGGAACAAGATGATGAGTGAGATGCTAGTAACTAATTTAAATTTTGCATATTTGTAAATGGATTTGCAGTATTTCATCTGTGAGTAAGAATAGATAAAGATAGAAGATGAATTAAGATTGGCCACTTGTTTGTTCTTTTTCATGTTGATTCTCTAAGTTGATCAGCGTCATTATTCATTACTAAAAAATAAATATTGATCGAACAAATATACAAGTTTGACGACCCTTTAAATGTTTTGATTCTGTTGGGAGGTACATAATTATTTTTTTGCCATCTAGAAATCAGTTGCTTATGTTGCAATAAGTTTACTTTTATCTCTTTTGTTCCAATTAGCAATCGGTTGATAAGTTGTTTTTAGTTTGTTCGCAGCTTCTATTTCTGTCTTTTTCTTGTCATATTTTTACTGACAAGTCTTTGATATCATGCAGCAGGAGTTGTTTTATTGATGGGAACATGACATTTCAGAACCTGATTAGGGTTTACTACTGTTAATATTTCTTATCACCACAGAAATTGTTATTTTTCCGATAGAGTAAACCACATTTAGGTAAAATCTTGATCCTCTCCATTTCTATTTTGCCGTGGTAGATTACCAACGGATTTACATTGTTACTCTTTGTAGGTCCTGTAGCAGTTATATTGATTATTACAATTAGCGGTGCAAGATGAGTCATAGCCGGTTTCAGTGAGGTTCAATCCCAACTTATCAAGTTCAAGCTCAAGCTCAAGCTCAAGCTCAAGTATAAGTGTTAAGGAACACGCGGCAATACAATAACAATTATTATTAGTATTTTTATATTAAAAACCAAAAGAAGGTAATAATAAAATTTGGGTCCTCGATTCGGGTTCCAAGGACTTTGAAACAAAATCTCACTTTAGTTTGATTTTGCAATATATCCGTCTAATTTCCTAAAGAGAGACAAACTTCTAAATATCTTTAAAGCATTGATCATATTTTTTTTATAATTTTTATAATACAAAGTATAAGATATTAAACTATTAATGTTAAGAGTTAATTACATTATTTACCCCTTTTATTTAGTAATTACAGTCGAACTCGCTTATTTTCGGCTCATAACAGAGACTTTCCACTTATAATAAAACTCTACATTTATCCCCTCTGACTAATGGTCGTTAGTCAAGTGTTATAAAAAGTGTAAAATGATAATCTTAATCTCGTTTAAAAAAATAAATAATAATAATTAAAAAATGGATTGATTAGACTAACTACCCACGTTATTTAGTGTAATCACAGTCCAGTCTATTTTAAACATATAACAACACTCCTCTCTTATAATAAAATTTTACATCCACCAACCCCTACGACTAACTATCGTTACTTTCTTTTCTTTTCTTTTATTTACGTACTTTTCATAATGTTTTTTTTTATTTTTCCTTATTAATATAACCTTAAATATATATATATATATATATATATATATATTTCTTAACTTATTTTGAATTACTAATTGAATCATATTTTTTGGCAACTTACTAATTCAAGTTTATCTGTATTGAATAATGATATTGCTCCTAAAATCAATTGAAAATCGGTATTCAATTCAATTAGGAATGGGGTTCGCTGGACTTACTGAATTGGACCAAATACAAAATTATATTTTTATACAATAATTTCTTTGATTTTCTTTTTAATAAAATTTGACTCTTTATATTTTTTAAAAATTGTTACTAGTTAGCCTAGATAAGAATAATAAAAAAAAAAATTTGATCTAACCGAATCAAATATTGAGCAAGTATGTTATTTGGCTCATATTTGGTACGGTATAACCAAGTGTATTCCCCTAATTATTTAGTTAAATTCATGTAAATTGACTTAATTGACATAAATCCGAATTCGCACTTCATTAGCAAGATTCTAAAAATCACACCATTTTAATTGGCTTAGAAATCTTGTATTTAACGGAAAGAGCAATTGTGAAGTTTTATTATTAGAGGGGGTGTTTGTTTTGTTTTCAAAATAAGCGGATTGGACTATAATTACACTAAATAATAGGGGTATTAGTGTAATCTATGTTGCATGGACACGGACACAGCAATAAGGACACGGCGACACGACAATTCTAAAAATTTTAGGACACGACACTGCTTGGACACGTCTAAATAAATTATATAAATATTAATTTATGCGTGTATAAATGGACATTAATTTTTCTTTATGTATTTTTCAAGTAAGCTAGAAAAATAATCAATTTAGCCAAAATGTATTATCGGCTAATTACACCAAGTTTTTTTATCCCAATTCTTATCTATTGGCTGGACCACATGCTCAAATATAGGGAAAAAATTCACCACAAATTTACAAGTGGTGGGGTGGTTTTCATCACCCACCACCCTATATAAACCACCCCACCACTTGAAAATATGTGGTGGATAGTGGACCGGGAGCATTATAGAATTATCCCAAATATAGCCTCAAAGCAATTTTCTTAATTATTTGCAAGAAAAAGTGAGAAACAAAAGTAAATAAATAGTAAAACTAACAAGTCAACTGGCAGAGCCCTAAATTCTTATCTTTTTTGTGAGGTATGCGCCCCAACACACATCTTTTTCCCGGTAAGTTCTCTCAATTTCATCTTCTTCTTTTTCTAACTTGTGCATATCTTGCTCATTTTTTCGTATTTTCTTCTTTCTTAACATTAGCACTAACCATCGATGTTCACCGTCTCTTTTCTTCCCCATCTCTATTGACATGTTTGTGGGATACTATTGTTGTGAGAGATCTCAGATTTTGTTTGTTTAGCATCATTTCTTCATTTTTCTTCTTTAGACAACATTAAGAATATGCTACACGGTGTCCGACACCCGTGTCAGCGATTTTCTCCCGTTCTGACACGCCTACGGCCGTGTCCGACATGTGTCGGAGTCGTGGTCAACGTGTGTCCGTGTCGGACACTGCACGGGCCGATTTTTCGGCGTGTCCGTGTATCATAGAGTTGTAACTAATACTTAGTAATATGATACTCAAAAGAGTAAAAGAGAATAAATTGCTACAGGTGTGACATGTTTATTCTTTGCCGCATGTGTATGTTGCTACAGAAATTGAGTATGTTGTGCCGCTAGGAATTTGCAAGATGCGCCTTCAAAATATTTGCAGCAGACTAAATATTTTCAATCAATAGTTAATAATTTGTTTTTGCAACATGAATATGGAGTCCAGGGTGGTAATTTTGATCCATGTTTTGAATTATATATATATATATATAATTCAAAATGTAATTATTTCTTTTATATTAATGAATTTTTTTTTATATTTCATCATTATTTTACTACCAAATTATACATACTTTTTATTTTTTTTTCTTGATTTTGTCACGATAGTCTTTGATTAAATTTAAAAAAATTCACTATCTATATGCATCATAATTGCAAATATTTTAGTTGAAAAGATGCATATTCGTATTAATCATAAATGTCCAAAATGCATTTAAAATTTTCAACTATTTCTAATAAATTCCACAAACTGAAGATTAAAATCCCCCACAACCCTTTGAACACATTTTATCGTGATCTGAACCAAATGAACATCTCCCATCCACCCATGCAAAGTCCTCGCCGCAGCTCCCTTCCCCTTGGCAAGTCAGCAACACAACTTTTCAAGGATGGACCTGAACATGTGAACATAATATATAATACACACTTTTTTTTTCTTTTTCAATCCGAACGCAGGATGTCTTTTGCATGCCACGCTGAATTCACCATGGAGATGTATCTGAACGTGACACGGTTGTGGGAAACAAAGATTTAGAAAAATAGCACAATCCATAAACAAGGATAGGCTAGACATGGTACCATCGAAATTACACGAAACATTCATAGGGTTTTTTATGAAACTTACCAATCTTGTTGTTTCGTACTATAATCTTATAAATAGAGACTAATCCACCGGTTGAAAACATATCTCCTTCTTCTACAGGGGTCCGGTTTTCCGCCTTCTTGATCCTCTTGGATTTTTCGTCTACTTGAATATCTCAACTCTGCGAGATGCCTCTAACGGTATCCACACCTTAGCTCATACCCTTGGCTAATTCTTTCATGGCTAGCCTAGAACTAATCAAGTATGGCTATGGAGAAAAGGGGTTGGAATATATTTTTCACAGAGCTCAAATTTAGAGAATACGAGAGAAATATTATGCCTTACGTAATGCATAGGGGTGGAGACTACTGGGTCTTGTACCCCATTCTGTGCCGCTCCTACTAGGGATTCTATCCCTAGCAAAAAAAAATTCCTCCTTTCAGTCTAAGTCCTATTTAACTATTCTAATAATTAAATATGTCTTGTTCCAATTTAATCCCGAGTAAATGTGATCTTTGTCTAAGCCACCTAAGGTCACTCCAAGCCACCAAGGTCATTGACTATCTAATCTAAAGATCCGGACCCTATCTAAGGTCTTCATAGCTCCAAGCTCGAACGCCTTCATTCCCATCTTCGATTACAATATATGTTACATAAATGGAAACCTCACTCTCTCATACAAAAAGAAATAAAGATGGCATGCAGACCTTAAATTAAAAACTAGTCTAATACATCATATCTAGGCTCAGACTCAGATCACCACATAAGCCACGTAATCATGATTGCATCATGTAGCTCATAAAATAAACTTACCGTATTTAATCAAAGATAATTTAATTAAATTAATGGACCGGTTTAAACTTTCTAATAAAATCCAATTTTCAGAAAAATCCAAGAAAATTCCAATTTTTCAAATAATTTCCAAAAAAAACATCAATTTCAAAAATCCTTAATTTAGTTAATTTCTAATATATTAAAAAAATACCAAAATTCCAATTTTTTCAGAAATAACACAAAAACCCATAATTTTTTAAAATTATAAAATAGCCCAAAAACTAATTTTGCAAAACGACCCATTTTAGTCTCGCCATGGGCCGCGACCACCACCTCGACAACCCGTTTTAGTCTCGCAGGGGCAGTAACATACTGCCCCAGAAATTGTGTCATCGCGCATGGAGGCGCTGTTTCAATCAGTGGCGCCCATGACGGTGGCACTAAAAGCGGAGACGTTGTTCGCGTCTTGCACGCACAACACCCTTGTTAATTAGAATAGATCTTACCAAATATATTATAAGATTTATATTAAATATATATATATATATATATATATATATATATATATAGACTTGGTGAACAAGATAAAATCCTCCACCAAATCTATACATATACACGCCCATACGTGTATTAATATATATATATATATATATATTTATTTTTCTCTTTCACACATCAATTAATTAGACCACTAATTTATTAGTTTTTCCCATTTTAATATTTCAATATTAAATTATAAGACTACTATTAATTAAGACTACTGAATTAATTTATTCCTATTTCCCGATTAATTAATTACAGTTAATTAATCTTTTCATTAATTCATAAAGAATTAACTAGCCAATAGGTACTACACTATGTTAAGTGTGTGACCCCTTAGTCTCATAAACAAGCTAGCAATAAGTCCTTTTCCATAGGCTAGATTAATTATTCACAATAAATAATTAGCCCTTGGATTAACTTCACCAATTAACCCAAGGCACCTATCGGTCGGGGTTCGATGTCTAGCAACGTCGCAACGACTTCCTAGATGTTAACCTATCCAGATTTCGATCTTCATGTGAGTCGAATCTTTCCATCTTTTTCCCATCTAAGGTTTAGGGTTTGGCGACGGTCGAAACCCTAGTAGCCTCGGAAACTATGACTGTGTTGGTTCCACTAATGATCAGGTCTTCCAAGCAGGGATCACCAATCCCTCTTATAAGACTATGCTCTGGCCAGAGACTTATATTGATCATTCAACTTCGCACAACAACATAGGAAATGCCAGGCTGTAAGCCCTGGATGGATCCCTTGATGACTGCCATCTGTTCCGCTGTACTATCAGACTATACCCAACATACACACCGTATGACTCTCCTGGAGTGCACGTGCATATCAAAGCCTAGTGGATAGTACCCTTTCCAATGACATCTCGGGTCTAAGGACTAATCTCACACTACGAAACCTAAGGACTCCAAGTTCGACAGAACCAACGAGGAATCCTTGAGGAGTCGTTCAATTCCATACTTCTCCAAAGTATGAATCTTCGTGTATGTATTGACTCGCCGGCCATTGACAATGGAACATGTAAATCTCTAATAAGAGTGACACATGAATAAGTCTTGATGAGGCTCGTGATATCCCACATCTTACAGCCTCTATGACTTGGAACACGTTTTAGGATTACGGTCTTGAGAATGTTCCATAGGTATCTCGATCGCTTCCCTAACCATAATGTAATGGGATCTTTATCTATACTAACATAAGTAAATGACAATAAAAAAACATACCAAAAATAGGTTTGATACGATATAAATGACAAGACTGTCATAGTGTTTATGATCCTGTGTTCAAGCCAACAGATGGATCGCCGGGCATACAACACTATCACTAATTCACCTAATTAATTTAAGACACCTATTGACCATGGTTCGATGTCTAGCAATGTAGCCATGACTACATAAACATTAGTGATTAACAACAAACCTATCCACATTGCGATCTTTGTGTTAGTCGAATCCCTCCATCATTTTCCAGTCTGAGTCTAGAGTTTGGGCACCAACCGAAACTCTAATAACTCAGAAGTTATGACTATGTTGGAACTCTAATGACCCTATCTACTAAGCAGGGTATACCAAAACCCTCTTGAAGACATTACTCTAGCCAGATATTTTCTTGGTCCTTTAGGTTACATAACAACATAGGAAATTTTCAGGTATCCTAACTTGGATGGATCCCCAATAAGTGTCATCTGCTTCGTCCATACAACTAGACCACATCTAAAATAATCCATTTCGAGATCCTCCCAAAATCATGGAACATAACAAAGTGTAGTGTGTTGCACACGCTGCAATCATGACATCTCAGGTCGTTGAGATTAACCTCACACCTATGCAATCATAGGATCCAAAGTTCGACATAGAACCAACATGGAATCCTAAAGGAGTTGTTCAATCTCATACTTTCAAGTATGGATCTTTGTGCATGCATTGATACCTAAATCAGTGCCCAAAGAACAAGACACTTTCCCATGCAAATGTTATACACAAACAAGTCTTGGCGAGACTATGACATCCTATCTAACAATATCTATGACTTGGAATGAGGTTTTAGGATCACAACAATCAAGAGCATTTCACAATCGCCACTTTGTGTGCACATCCGCTCCCTTATCCATAAGTGATCCAAGGAGATTTTATCGAAACTAGTAAAAGCATAAAAGAAAGAGAAACAAGCCAATATGATTTATATATATATAAAAAACACAAGACTATCATAGTGTTTACAAGCTAAGAACAAGCTAGTAGATGGCTCGTTGGGAACCTAAAACTATCACTTATTTGTTAATACAAGCACACACGTGCATCGTGCACATCAGTTTATACATTGTCTAACCTTAATTCCCATATTAGTATCTCATCCATTGGTTCATAAAGAAATGTAGGTGGTATATGGGTGATGAGGAATTCATTCTGTTAGGAAATTTCTTGTTGGATGTTTTGATGATAACAATTAGGATTTATGTTAGACCCCAATTTATGTAAGTTTAATTTCATTAGAAATTATGTATAGGCTTTGAGCTTAGATTTGTATAAGGCATTTATTTGTTTTTATTCTAAATTGCAAAGCTAAGTATTTTTAGACTGAGGGTCTAATAGTACTTTGAGAGCGAGTTTGTCATTAGTTAAGTCTGAAGTACAAGCGTCTGAAGTCTGAATGAAGATGAAGATCTCTAAGCAAGCATCCAAGCATCAAGCTACTTCAAGCGTCGATGTGAAGATTCAAGTTAAGGATCATTCAAGGATGAATGAGCGTCTACCAAGACAGAGTTCACCTGAATTTATTCCTAAATCCACAAGGAGTTAAATGCAATTATTATCAGAGCATTAATGTCCACGGGAATTAAATTCAAATTCATTAAATGCCGATAAGAGCATTAAATGTGATAAGCACTCCAGGACGTACAGAGAAGCCTTTCTATTGGACTGTCAATCTAAAGAGTGTGCGGCACCAACTTTTGCAGCAGAATTTTAGGGATAAAGGACAAAATGCTGTCCACTCGCGAAAGGGATAGACACACGCCTAGATTAGTGTCAATCGCACACTTTATCCAAGAATGTCTATAAATAGGACTTCAGCAACAAGCCAATAAAAAAATAGAACAACAAGCTTATAAGCTGAAAACCTGTTGCATTGAAGTCCCAAACCTTACACTTTCAGATTAGCTCGAACATTCATATCAAACATTCCTTTAGCTTTTCACCAATCCTTCAGATAGTCATTAATATCTCAAATATCTTTTCAGAAGAACCCTACACTCCTATTGAGATATTCAAGTTGTTTGAACTTCCAAAAATCAAACAAACCTGTTGACAAAAACCCCTTTCAACCTCGCAATCTGTGTGAAGACGAAGTTGAAGCCATGCATTATTTTTGGGTGAAAGCAGCAAGTGGATCAAAGGACCTTGTAGCTGAAATCTATGTGACCAAGGAGCTCAAGCCAATCTTTATCCAATCTATCCTCTTCTTGTAGAAGTTTCTGCGTGATTCTTCGAAAATCATTTGATGGATTTTCTCCAAGTGAAAAAGGAGAAGAAGAACGTAGTTGAGATTACACCACTCAATGAACCTTTCAAACTTTGTATTCTTTACTTTATCTTTTATTATCTCAATCATAATATATCATTGCATAAACGGATAAGTAAACACATTGATAACTTATTCTAAGCTAAAGCAACTAAGTAAAATTTGAGACGCTAAACCTTTCTAAAAGAAGACTTAAAACATTTCCGCTATGCTAACGCTAATAAGAGAACTGGACGCTTTGCCTTATTTGGTTAAGTATTCAAATTTTGAGTCTAAGTTAACTTTCTAAAAACTGTCTTCAAGTATACGCTTAGCCAAGGGTCTATATTCTTAAGTGTCCAAAACCTTTTGAATACGAAATTTTTTGAAGTTGAAGAAAACTTAAAGGTCTATTCAACCTTCACCCCCCCCCCCTTCTAAACCCTTTCGTATGCCACTTGGGACAAACAACTGGTATCAGAGCAGTTAAAATTGAAATTTTCAAATTCCAAGCATAATTGCTTATTTAGGTCCTTTTAAAATTTAATTGCTTTAAATATCTTTCATGACATTTGCTAAAGTATCCAAGTTGACCGAGTCAAATTATGACTCATGGAAGGTCAAAGCATTTATATATTTTTGTTCTTGTGATGGACCAATTCAGATCATGAAGGTCATCACTAGAGCGTCTACAGTCACAGAAGAAACTCTTGATAGTTATGTGGAGAAACCTAAGAATGAATGGTCTGAAGATGAGCGTCGTAGAGCTAATTTGGATAATGTTGGACGGAACGCTCTCTATACAACCATTGGTGATAATGATAATCTCTTCAACAAGGTTAAGTCGTGTTCAACGACAAAGGAAATTTGGGATAAGCTAGCCAAAATCTATGGTGGGTCAGCTCAGATCAAGGAGAATAAGCTCTTCATTTCTAAGGAAAGATTTAACAGTTTTAAGATGTTGCCCAATGAGACGCTAGAACAATTAGACGTAAGATTTACTGCTCTTGTCACAGAGTTGATGTCTCTAAGCATGGATTTACAAAATCGAGAAATGGTGGTTAAGATTTTAAGAAGTCTCTCGAGTAGATTTTTGATGAAGACAACAGCTATGAGAGAATCAAATATGTTGGCATTTCTAACTCCAGAGGATGCTTTTTCAGAACTCAAGGCTTTTGAGTTTGAGTTAAATTCAGCTAGTGATGCAATTAGCCCGGTTATAGAATCAGGAGCGCTAATAGCGTCAGTAAAGGATAAATCAGTAAATAAGGAAAAAATGTCAGATCTTAGTGAGGAAGAGAAAACTGCATTATTCAACAAGTTCAGAAATTTTTTTAAATAGGGTAAGAGAGGAAAGGCTCCAAAGTCTCAAGGACAAAATTCTTACCAAGCGTCTCCTCCTATTTAACAACATTATCAAGCACCTTATTATTCTACTCCTCAGCCCTCAGCACCGATTCAGTACCAAGCGTCTTTTCCTCAGAATCTCTCAGCGCCTGTGGCTTCAAAACCACATGGTACATCTGTTAGGTATATGCCTTCAATGCTAATGGAGGAATTAGATTGAGAAGGGTGTTTTAGTTATATTGTACAAACCGTTATGTTCTATTTATAGAATAAGGTAATTGGTTTTGTTCATGTAAATCTATTTGGCATTTAAGTGTGTTGAACAAATAAGTTCTTGAGATTTGAAGATAGACTTTCCACCTCTTATGGATAGGAGGAAGCATTGGAAGAGTCAAGTACTGAATCTCTGAAATGATAGTTCGCGAGTTAAGGAATTTTAATTGGGCATTAATATTCAACTCGTATGACACCTGATTTGACAAGGAAGTGTCAGTCGAACATTGATTAGATAGTGGGAGCTGGTGTCATGCATATAGTTAATGGAATAATATATTTGAACTCGACTTGCATTAATCCGATCACATGGGTATTTACTCTTTGACAGTCAATGATTGGGATTAAGATTGTGATAGTATGTGTGGACTTTAGACTTGAGGAGTCATTTATAACATGATTGTAGTATTGGATATGTTATCAGAGTAGTTAGACCCGTATCACCTGATAGGTGGGGTCGACCTCGAAGTACGATTCAACTGCATTTGACATCGTAAGATAACTGCTAATACGGGATTCACCGTCTCGATAGTAAACGAGTATGTGACCTGTACGATCATAAGTAATTGAAATTATAAGTCTTTGGCCAAGGCATATAAACTGGCTCGTGATGGTCACTGAGGGTAGTTTGGTAATTTTACATTATTATGATTCCAAAGTACAGTATCAAGTTCTATGAGTTTGACGTACCATGGCTCTTTCTTGATCGGGTCGCGTCGGTGAAGAGTCTATACACATATGGTAATCGTAATCATAAGGTTCATAATGATGATGATGTCATCTCGTATTCAATTGGGCTACGATATGGTTCCACGGGGCTGGCTAGGTGACACCCATATCCTTTGGTATCCTCCCATTGCCAATCGAATCGAGCCTAGAGAGTCGCGCTATATGGAAAAGACGGGACATCTTGTTATTTACATAGTAAAGGGTATTTTGGTAATTTCACTAAGAGTGAAAGGATGGACTAACTTGATTAAGTTATTTAATTGGATTAAATACTATTTAATTAAGTTATTAATTCATAAGTTAAATTAATTGAGAATTAATTTATTAGTTGAATATTAGTTGGATTAAGTAATTAAATAATATCCAATTGGATTGGACTGGGAATTAATTAATTACATATGGACTGAGATGAACTTAGCCCAGTAAGCCCATCCAACAGGCCCGGTCGGCCGACCCACTTAGTTGTAGGAGAGTTGGAGTTTATTTAAAGAACTCCAATATCTAAACTAATTCATAACGTGTGATTTGGCCCTTACACAGTAATTAGATAAGACATAAAATCCCCTCCCCTCTCTCTGACCTAGCCGCCACTTTCAACTGTCAGAGAGGATCTCGGAGTTTTCGAAGGTCTTTTCCGCGTGATATCTAGAGGTAGGATTCCCTGGGGTTGCTACTCTCATCAAATCGATACGAATCGACTCACGCTTCAAGAGGTAAATTGTTTATCTCCTTTTATTGTCAAGAAATCAACAATGAAACGAATTGATTCATGGTTTGGGAATTATTTTTATCTGCTGCGTTTTGACTCGAACGATTCCCAACAGTGGTAGCAGAGCCAAATTCGTGGCTTTGTTGATTTCTATCGTGTTTATGAATGTTTTATTTGATGATTACATGAACATGATTGCATATTGTTGTTAGGATTATGCCCTCAAATGCCATAGAGGATAGAATGATAGGACATCTTTCTTGTAATAAACTTATTTATTATTTTTAATAAAATGCATTGTTTAGTTTTCACTTAAATCTTATCTGCATCTATAAGTAGTGTAAAACATGTTTTCCTTGTTTTCAGTGCAATCTCTCTACTTTCTATGGGATAGGAAGGTTGACATTAGAGAGATTGATCTTGATTACGTAAACTCGCTCGCAAGTAATATGAAGTCTTTAATGGACAAATAAAGACTTAGAACAATTGTATAATCTGAGCATTGACATGGGAGTGCCAGTCGAACACCATGTGATGGTGGGAGCTTAAGACTGTAGACACATCAGTGGAACTGATATGCTCGAACACGACTCACATCGGTTCTGTCTCATAGATTTTCACTCTGTGACTTTCAATGACAGAACTGATTATGCGTAATAGGTATAAGTGAACCTTTGACCTAAAGTATCAGGCTGAAGATACACTTGTGATGTCAAGTCAGTCACTAGAGTAGTTAGATCCAATTCACTCGTTGGTGGGGTCGACCTCGAAATGCAGCTTGGTGGGCAAGTGGTAGTCTTAGCTGATAACTAATATGGGATTTGTTCTTTCATAAGTGAATGAGAAAGTATCCTATGTGATTATAGATAATAGATATCAAAGTCTTTGGCCAAAGCAAAAGAGACGATTGTGCGAGGCACTAAATCGAGCTCAAAGATCTCGTATTATTATAATTGATACATAGGGTCAAGTATAGTGAGTTTGATATAACCATGACTCTCACTTGACTAGGGCACGTGAGCAAAAGGTTTATACTTATATGATATTTACGATTGGAAGGTTGTGGAATGATCCAATCATTCGATTTCGTTTGGGCTACGAAGTGGGCCACGTGACTGGCTATGTGTTACCCACTTCCTTTGGATTCTTCTCATTGCCAAACGGAACGAACCTAAAGAGTCGCGCTAAAGGATTGATAAAGAAAAATGAAAGGATTTTCTATTTTATTCTGGGAGATTTAATTTATGGGATAAATTAAATAATTAATTAATTACTCATTGGATGAGATGATTAATTATAAAGATAAGATTAATTATTAATTAATTTCTTGAGAAAATAAATTAATGAATTAATTTATCTAATTAATTTGGTTAATTAATTAATTGGATATAATGAACTATTAATTAAATAGATACTTAATTAAAACAAAAGAAGGACTGGGCTAGGTGGGGGCGTCCCTTTGGACGCCTCCTAGGGTTAGGTTGGGCGTCCACTTGGATGCCCAACGAGGACTATTTTGTTTGTCTTGATCAATAAGTCAAGTGATAAATAAAATGAATCCTTGACCTAGATGAGAGACAAGTAATCTCACAACTCTCCTAAGAAAGAAAATAAAAACTCCTCCCTCTCTCTAAAACACTCTAGCCGTCGGTCACTTAGAGGAAAGAGGGATTTTTCGTCTAATCAACCCGCGTGATTATTTAGAGGCAACATACGTTCGTTGTTCGGATCAAGAATTCAAGAAAGGTTTCAAGAATTCGTGAAGATTGAATTGCATGTGTTCTTGAAGAATTTAAGCCTACAAGTCTCGAATTTTTGAAGGTGGAATTAAGTCTCCAACCACTTCGCTTCAACTGGTAAGTAATTATTCGTTTTAGTGGTTAATCGATTCAATTATGCAAATCGAGAATTCGCTTTGGGATTTAAATTTAAAAACTTTTGCTGCGCAATTTTTTTTTTCGCGAAACCCAACAGTGGTATCAGAGCCAATCTTTGATTTGCATATTTGATTAAGTTTATGTGATTTTTGAAGCATGTGTTTATGCGTTCTTAAATCTATGTTTTTATGGTTTTTAGATTTAGATTTTTTATGTTTATTATAAATCTGGATAATTTTATGATATGAGAAAAAATTCAAGAAACAAGGAAAAACGAGGCTCGAAAGGCCCGAAGATTGCGCCCATGCGCAACGCTGTGCTCACAGTGCACACGGCGCAGCCACACAACCTGTCGGGTCGTGTGTTTCGACACACAACCCGTTGAACCGTGTCTTGGATCCGTGTCTGAAAATGGGCAGTGAATTTGGGTCAAATTGGTTTTTAGGTTTTGGGTAAATTTAATTATCCGAGTGGGTCAAAAGGATGATGACCGGGAACAATTCAAATTAAGCCCAATTGAAAAATTACTTAATTTTGACTTATTAATTGGTTTGGGCGTAATTTAATTAATTCCAAATGGGCTAATGGGTTGGTGATTTTGACTTCAATTAAAACTAGCTTTCTTCCACATAGAGGAAATAGAATAATTAGGTGGTATACTATATGATTTTGGGCCCAATTAAATTAAATCCAAGTGGACCAAAAGGATGGTGACTTGGGTTTGATGAAATCGAGCCTAATAAGATTAATTGGAATAAAAATATTTAATTAGAATAATTAATTATTTTTCTTGGAGATTATCAATTAATTTATGAATTAAATATTATTAATTTTTTCTCAATTTGGAAATTACTTAGATATTTGAATAAGGAATATATATTATTTTTCTTGGATGATTAATAATTAATTCTTCAATCAAATAAAAGTTTATCCAATTAATGATGGTTTTAAATCATAATAAAATAAGATTCCATATTTTATGTATTCATTTTAGTTGGACTAATTTTATTTTAATTAAAGGTAGATATACTTAATTTATAATTTTGTGTATCTAAGTCATCTAGCCGGACTAGAATGATTTTAATTGAAATAAAAAATGTATATAAATTAGGAATTTTATAGAGGACGTTTTAGTTGGACTAAATTTTTAAATAATCAAAATAAGTGTTTTAATATTGCGAGCATGTCTTAAATGTTTTGAGCATGTCTTATGTGATGGAGACACTGATCATGGACTTAAGTTTTATTCGATTTACCTTTCTTTTATGAGTTGTAAAGCCGAAATTGAGGCTATTTATTGCTTTCTTAGAAATAATGTATAGGTTGTTTTAAGTATTGTAATAGAATAGTTCAAGATTGGTTGAGACAAGAAGCCCATGAAGATTAGATAGGTTTTCGTTTTTTACCTTTTTGTGATGGCTCATTGGCTCGGGCCCTCTAGTAAAAGTCCATGATCGAGTGTGATGGTTTTATTTATTTAATTTCATGAATATTTATATTGATAGGCATGTTTATTAGTAGTATAAATTATCCATATTCGATATATGATAATTGCGCTATATAAATTGAGTAATGTGCAAAGTGAGACCAAACATTAGACAATTTAAATTCTCCCAAATAAATAATATCGAGTTAGTAAAGGATGTGGGACATCCTCGCCCTCCACTAAGCTTATTAGAATTAAGATTACTACAAATGTGTAATGCTTCCCAATTATGGGGGTTATGCATTTGAAAATAATTTGAAATTTTATTAAGTGCATGAAAATGCCTTAGTCAAAGCATATTTCACCCCAGAAACCGGTTAGGTTGCAAGGTGAAATTCAAATGTTAGATTAAAAAAGTTAGTGGGAATGAACCGGGTAGTTCACGAGCTTAGAAATCGGTTAGGTTGCGGCTTGGTGAACTATGGGGAAAGGTATTTAAAGATATATTGGATAAATTGATGTTATACATCACTTCAAATAATTAATGGGCCAGAAATCGGTTAGGTTGCAACTCATCTAATTTATTGAGGACCTCAATACCCGTTGTGGAATCGATGCCAATGATGATTCCCGATTTCTACATGGGAGTGTGGGATTTAAAAAATGTAGTGGGAGCCAAGAAATTTTTTAAAGTCCTTAATTTTTCTTGGTTAAGTCAATTACAAGTAATCTAATTAATTTGGTTTATTTCTGTAGTTATTTTCTCGTTTATCTCTCTCAAATATGACAGGCCCACTTTCAATTCTGCTCGAAAGGAATACCCTTACTGGACCCAATTATGTGGACTGGCTTAGAAATTTGAGGATTGTCCTCAATATGGAATCTCTTGGATACGTCTTGGAGGCTGATATTGTTAGGTATATGCCCTATATGCCAATGAGGACAAATAGTTAGATTAGGGTATCTTATTATGTTGTACAAACTATTAAAATGATATTAATAAGGCATCTGTATTTTGTTCATATAAATCTTTATGGCATCTAAATAAGTATTGAACATATAGTTTATGTGAATAAAGGTTTGACTCTTTGCCCTTTATGGAATAAAGACGTGGCGTGGTAAAGAGCCTTACACCTTATCACTTAAAAGGGTTCGCAAGTCAAAGAATCTTAATTGGGCATTAAGATTCGACTTGTATGACACATGCTCTGACGATGAGTGCCAGCCGAACACTATAGGGATAGTGGGAGAAAGTATCATAGGTATGTCAATGAAATTGACATGTTCGAACACGGCTCGTAGTAATCCGATCACATGGGTATTTACTCAGTGACTGTCAATGATTGGATTACTGATCGTAATAGTATGCGTGAGCCTTAGACCTGAGGGTTCATGATCAATGTGCTTGTATTATTAGATCTGTTACCAGAGTAGTTAGGCCCACATCACCCGTCGGTGGGGTCGACCTCGAAGTGCGATATCAATGAGACAAGTAGCAGTTGATCAGTGATCGCCAAGATGTGATTCACTGTCCCGATAGTAAACGAGAAAGTATCCTGTGCTATTATAGGCTAATGAAATTATAAAGTCTTTGGCCAAAGCATAACAACTAACTCATGTGGGACACTGAGGGTAGTTTAGTAATTTCATTATGCTATAATCTAATGCACAGTATCAAGTTTAGTGAGTTTGACATTTTCCATGACTCACTTGATCGGGATACGTCAGTGAAGGGCTTATACTCATACGACATTTATGATCAAGAGGTTCGTAAAATGATTCATTCATTTCGTACTCAATTGGGGTACGATGTGAGTCCATGGGACTGGCTAGGTGACACTCACATCCTTAGGTAATTCCTCCCTTTACCAATTGAGATGAACCTAAAGAGTCGCGCTATAAGAAACGAATGGGATGGATCTTTTTGTGTAAATCTTTTAGAAAGAATTAAATGGACTGATTGATTTAATTAGATTAAATCAATTAATTAAATATTTAATTTAATTAGATTAAATTAAGTTATTTAATTAGTATATTAATTAAAAGGAATTAATTAATAGTATATATTATATTTAAATTATATTTAAATTAAATATATACAGATGGGCTAGAAATTAGACAAGCCAATTAAAAGCCCACCCAGTCCAAGGAAGCCCTAGGAGGGGCGGCCACTTAGGGTTGGAATAGCCTCTAACTTGTTCCATAAGCTAGTTGAGTTTAAAAGGACTCCTACAGTGGAACAAACCCTAAGACAAGAAAGAAACACAACACAAAAGGAAAGAAACTCTCTCCCCTCTCTCCTCTCTAGCCGTCCACTACTGAAAAAGAAGGAGGAGTTTCGGGATCTTTGGAAGGCTCGTTTCGCGTGAAGCTTTAGAGACAGGAGCCCTTGGAGGATTGTTGTTTTGCAGAATCAGTAAACGAATCAAAAAGGTATTTTATTCGTTCTATTTTTCCGCGAAACCCATAAAAATCATCAGATCTATTTTTGTGATCTGCCGGTAGGAATCCTCGAATCTTCCGCTGCAATTCTCTGTTTTCATGTATAGGATTCCTAACAGTGGTATCAGAGCCGACTTAAACAGATCTGATGATTTTTGTGTTTAAGATTATGTTGGTTAAAATTGGATTTTTAAAATTTGATTTTATGTGTTTAATATTCGATGTTAAATCTGAAATTTTGAAAATATTCATCGCCTTGAAATCGTCGCACGATTACATATTTTTTCGCCGCCGGCAACGGCAAATCGAGGTGGCACCACCGTGTGTTTTTGAAGCACACGTGAGCATCACCGCTACTCGTGTTATTAGAAAAAAAAGAAAAAAAAAAGGAGACTGAACTAGGTGCCGCCCTAGGCGTGCTGGGCCGTAGCCCAGCACGCGTGCGCTGGGCCGTAGCCTGCCGCACTTCCGTGCGCCCTAACGGGCGCTGGGCCTGGCCCAGTATATTAATATATATATATATATATTTTATATATTTTTAATATTTAAATATATATATAAATTAATAAATATTAGGGTTTGACCCTAATAGAAAAATTTGACCCGTGATTTGTCAAAACCCTTTTCCCTAAAATGTTTTTCTTAATATTAAATTGGATTTAATTAAGTTAAAATTGGATTTGACTTTAATATTAAATTGGATTTAATAATATCATAAATTAAATTGGATTTTTATTTATGATTTCCGATGACTAAATAAATAGGATTTATTTTAGGTTGATTATATTTTTCCAAAATAAATTAGGAATAAGTTTGACTTATTTCCTAAATAATAAATTGGATTTATTTTCTTTTAAAATTGAAATTAAAATTCATCTTTTCTAATTAAATTAGATTTAATCGATTTTTGAATTTCTTTTCGATTTTAAACTCAAAACCAACATAAACTTAAATAGTTTTCTTACATGCTTTGATGTGTGTTGTGGTGGATGTTTCCATGGACTTAAGGTTTTACCGCTTTTGTATTATCTGGGTTGTATTGGGCAATTGTCCCCCAGTTTTTACTTTTAATTTTGGTAGTATGATGTATAGGATGCTTTCTGAGTTGTGTATAATAGAGGTAGGACCTTTTCTAGCTTGGAGCCCCAAGATCTATTAGAAATTAGATTTGTAATAGACCCCTATCCCCCTGATTGATCTATTGGCTTGGATCAATCTAGAATGTCCATGGAAATGCATGTTGTTAGAATGACTAGGTTGTTCTATGCATGCATGATTATAATCCATATATGCGCGTAATAAATTAATGTGCAAAGTGAGACCTTAATTTTTCAAAAATTCTCCCACATTAAATACTAAGTAAGTAGGGGATATTGGATATCCTGGCTCTCCATCAAGCTTGGAAAAGATGGGATTATGAGTTATGCATGGCGTCGTCCCGACTAATGGGGGTTATGCATTAATTCATAATCCATATCTCTTCAAGTGCATTTGATGCCATCGGTCGAAGCAAATCTTATCCCATACACCGTTACAGGTAGCAAGATAAGATTCAACTGGGGTGTTCATGGTTTGGTTAACCGACCGAACTGAACCGAAACCGACTATTTCGGTTGGAACCGAAACCGAACCGAGCTTTTTCGGTTCGGTTTCGGTTTTTATTTTTTAGGGCATTTCGGTTTCGGTTTCGGTTTTGGGGATCGGTTAACCAAACCGAACCGAAAACCGAAATTAATTTATATATAATAATTAATTAATATTATATATTTAATAAAATTAAAACTTAAAAGAAAGAATCCCACTTTTACAATTCCCCCAGCACAACTCTCATACTCTCACGCTGCTCTGCCTCAACTCTCAAACTCAACTCTCACGCTCAACTCCCTGCTCCTCAAGATCGCCGCTGCCATCGTCGTGACTCGCCACCGCCGCCGCCGTCGCCTCCTCCAGTCCTCCCCTCTCTCAGCTCTCCTTTCTCAATCCATTTCCCTAAACCCTAGGTAAGAAATTAAAATTAGGTTATTTAGTTTCATAAATCAATTGGGTTAATCCTCCTCTCCTCTCTCGCCGTCGATGCACTTCTTTGGACTTGCAATTTCTGCCTTTTGTTTGCCTGGAGAAAATCACAGTGGGATTTTTGAATTTTTGGATCAAAATTCGGTTAACCATTCGATTAACCTAAAAAACCGAAATCAAATCGGTTAAAACCGAACAGAACCGAACTGAACCGGGCCTTTACGGTTCGGTTTCGGTTCTGGAATTTGCCGAACCGAAATTTAGGTTCGGTTCGGTTCAGTTTAACTGATTTGCACAACCCTAGATTCAACTGTTAGATCGATAGGAGTTGATGGGAAAGTACTTAGATGGATCACCACCAATATTTCGTTACAGGCTGAGGTTGAGTGATCCATGAGCCAAAGGTATATTGAATCATCAGTAAGACTGGTTGACATGGCATGTCACTTCAAAAGTTCCAATGAGCCATACATCGTTACAGATTGCAACTCATTGAAATTTTTGATGAACTCAATCACTCACTATGAAATCTTTCCAACGAGATTTCAGTTCATTGCAGTGGGAGTGCAATGGTTCGAAAAATGTAGTGGGAGCTAAGTCAAAAATTAAAGTCCTAATTTTTACTTGGGTACAACATAATTATCTCATTGAATCTTGGGTAATTTTCTGCAGTAATTTTATCTCTCTCGAAATGGTAAACCCACTCAAAGTTTTGCTTGAAAAGAACGTTTTGAATAGCCAGAATTTCTCTGATTGGAACAGAGGTCCGAGGATAGTCCTCAATGATGAAAATCTCGAGTACATGCTGGAACTAGATCGACCACCGAGGCCTGGGGTCAACGAGGATGATTCAGTCAAATTAGCATACTCAGATTGGGTCTGTGATGCTCGTAAAGTAAGAGATTATATGTTGAGCTCCATGTGTGGCTAGTTACAACGCACGCATGAAAACATGGATAGTCCCAAATCCATCATGCTGCACCTGGAGGAGCTGTTCGGGGAACACGGAAAGTCCGTCAGATACCATGTATCTAAAGAGCTCTTCAGCATAAAAATGAAAGAGAATGAGGATGTTAAAGGTCATGTTTTGAAGATGATCTCCATGCTAGACATGCTTAGGTCTCTGGGTTACTACATGGACCTTCACCTACAGGTGGACCTCATTCTCCAATCATTACCTAGATCTTTCTCGGATTTCGTCATCAATTTTGACATGAATGAAAGAGAGTTGGGTGCATTCAAGTTTCCTGTTATTTCAAGTAACACTGAACTAGCTGGCAAAATCAGAGAACCCAAAATCACAAAGACTCAGAACTTCAAGAAAAAGGGTCCAAAGAAGACAGACACATGTCTTCACTGCCATGAGATGGGGCACTGGAAACATGACTGTCCCATGCTGAATGCAGAAATTACTTCAAGTATAGAACTTAATGTTTTAGAAACAAATTGTTCTGTTACCATATTTTCAACTTCTTGGATTCTAGACTCTGGGGCTAGTGCTCACATATGTGTTATGAACCAGGAGCTGGAAAGAAGTAAGAAACTGGAGCATGGTGAAGTGATGATCAATGTTGGCAGCGGTCATAGTGTAGCAGCCTCACACATTAGCACCACTTCCCTTAGTTTATCATCTGGACATTTATTATATTTAGACAATTGCCTTGTTTTGCCCAACAGGCCTAAGAATATTGTTTCAATTCCTGTTTTAGTCAGGAAAGGTTATTTATTTTCCTTTATGAACAATTTTTGTGACATTTATTTTAGAAATGAATGTGTCGGCAATGCGTCTTTAATAAATGGTTTATATTATATTAATGTCCAAAATGATTGTAATGTCAATGCTGTAACAAGAAAACGTAGAATGTATGATACAAACTTGAGACAGCTATGGCACTTGAGACTAGGTCATGTCGGGGACCAAAGACTACATGAGTTAGAAAAGGATGGAGTCATAGACTCATTGGGATCAGATCCCCGTCCCACTTGTGAGTCTTGTATCCAAGGCAAAATGACCAAAGTCTTAGGTCTAGTTCATACTGATGTGTGCGGACCATTTGGAAATATGGCCCGCGGTGGCTTTCAGTACTTCATTACATTTACCGATGAGCATTCTAGGTATGGCTATGTGTATTTAATGAAGCACAAGTCTGAATCATTGGAGAAATTCATTGAATTCAAGACTTTAGTCGAAAACCAAACCGGGCATCATATCAAGACACTTCGGTCTGACCGCGGTGGCGAGTATATGAATGCGGAGTTTGACCAGTTCCTTCGGGAACATGGCATACTGTTACAGCTTACTCCTCCAGCAACTCCACAATTAAATGGCGTAGCAGAACGAAGGAATCGAACATTGTTGGACATGGTTCGATCCATGCTCAGCTACACAGATTTGCCTATTTCACTGTGGGGACACGCGCTGCTTACAACAACTCACATTCTGAATAGATGTCCCTCCAAATCTGTTCCTAAAACACCGTATCAGATATGGTGTGGAAGGAAGCCTAATCTGAAACACATAAGAATATGGGGTTGCCTGGCTTACGTGAAAAAGATCAAGGTAGAGAAATTGGAGGCTAGGTCCATGAAAGGGCGATTCGTTGGATATCCCGAGGATTCCATGGGATACCTTTTCAACCTTCCCAATGATCAGAGAATCATTGTTGCCTTACGGGCAATCTTTCTCGAAGAAGAATTCATTCGAGAAGGAGGAGCTGGTAGAAGTATTGTTCTACAAGAACAAAATGAATCCCCTGTGGAAGACACTGTTCAAGAGACCCAACCCGACCCAGAAACGACACAACCATCAGTGCGCAGGTCTACTAGAGTATCTCAACCGCCTGTGAGATATGGTTCTCTGCTACAAGGAGAGCATAATTTGCATGCAGTAGCAGAAGGAAACTATGGAGACGATCCCTCTAGTTATGACCAGGCAATGATGGATATGGATTCTGCAAAATGGCATGAAGCTATGAAAGTGGAAATGGATTCAATGTATTCGAACCAAGTCTGGAATCTAGTAGATCCTCCCAAAGGTATTGTATCTATTGGATGCAAATGGATCTATAAGAGAAAGATAGGTCCGGATGGCAAGGTGGATACCTATAAGGCCAGGCTAGTGGCGAAAGGGTATAGTCAGAAAGAGGGCATTGACTATGAGGAAACCTTTTCACCAGTAGCTATGATCAAATCCATTAGAATTCTACTTTCAATACCTGCATACCTGGATTATGAAATCTAGCAAATGGATGTGAAAACCGCCTTCCTAAATGGATTCATCGAGGAGGATATCTATATGGAGCAGCCCAAAGGTTTCATATCCAATTCCGATTCTCATAAGGTCTGCAAGTTAAATAGGTCCATTTATGGACTGAAGCAGGCCTCTCGCAGTTGGAACCTTTGTTTTGATGAAGAAGTACGAAACAACGGCTTTATCAAAAACGAGGATGAACCATGTGTTTATAAAAAGGTCAGTGGGAGCAAGATATCATTCCTGGTACTATACGTGGACGACATTCTACTTATAGGGAATGATGCAGGTTTGCTAACTTTGGTTAAGACATGGCTTTCAAGCACATTCTCCATGAAAGACTTAGGAGAAGCCACCTATGTCCTAGGAATTCGAATCTACAGGGATAGATCGAATAAGACAATAGGTCTCTCCCAAGCCCTCTACTTAGAAAAAGTCCTAAAGCGATTTGGGATGGAAAATTCTAAAAGAGGTCTTTTGCCTATGAGACATGGAACTCATCTCTCCAAAAAGATGAGTCCTCAAAGTGAGGAAGATCGAAGAGAGATGAGTACCATCCCCTATGCCTCGGCAGTGGGAAGTCTCATGTACGCTATGTTATGCACGAGACCAGATCTTGCATACGCTGTGAGCGTAGTAAGTAGGTTTCAAGCTAACCCAGGCAAAGAACATTGGATAGCCGCGAAATCAATCTTAAAGTACTTGAGAAGAACTAAAGATATAATCCTCACATATGGCGATGGAGAAATGAAAGTGGATGGTTATACTGATTCAGATTTCCAATCTGACATCGATGACCGAAAATCCACTTCTGGGTTCACATTCACTTTGAACGATGGAGCAGTGTCTTGGAAAAGTTTCAAGCAAAGCACAACTGCTGATTCGACCAACGAAGCTGAATATGTGGCAGCCTCAGAGGCAGCCAAGGAAGCTGTTTGGATAGATAAGATCATTACTGAACTTTAAGTTGTTCCTAGTATGGAGCTTCCGTTGCCACTATGGTGTGACAACAACGGAGCCATTGCGCAAGCAAAGGAACCAAGGTCTCACAACAAATCCAAACACATAGAGAGAAAAGATCACATAATTCGAGAAATCGTTAGAAGAGGCAACATCGCCGTGCAGAAAATAGCCTCAGCGAATAACATAGCTGACCCACTCACTAAGCCAATAGCGCAGGCGGTGCTAGAGCAACATCTTGAGAAGATGGGTATAAGATACCAAAGCGATTGACATTAAGTGCAAGTGGAAGATTGTTAGGTATATGCCCTAGATGCCAATGAGGACAAATAGTTAGATTAGAGTATCTTATTATGTTGTACAAACTATTAAAATGATATTAATAAAGGCATCTGTATTTTGTTCATATAAATCTTTATGGAATCTAAATAAGTATTGAACATATAGTCCATGTGAATAAAGGTTTGACTCTTTGCCCTTTATGGAATAAAGACGTGGCATGGGAAGAGTCTTACATCTTATCACTTAAAAGGGTTCGCAAGTCAAAGAATCTTATTGGCATTAAGATTTAACTTGTATGACACATGCTCTGATGATGAGTGTCAGCCAAACAGTATAGGGATAGTGGGAGCAAGTATCATAGATATGTCAATGGAATTGACATATTCAAACACGGCTCGTAGTAATCCGATCACATGGGTATTTACTCAGTGACTGTCAATGATTGAATTACTGATCGTAATAGTATGCGTGAGCCTTAGACCTGAGGGTTCATGATCAATGTGCTTGTATTATTGGATCTGTTACCAGAGTAGTTAGGCCCATATCACCCGTCAGTGGAGTCGACCTCGAAGTGCGATATCAATGAGACAAGTAGCAGTTGATCAGTGATCGCCAAGATGGGATTCACTGTCTCGATAGTAAACGAGAAAGTATCTTGTGCGATTATAGGCTAATGAAATTATAAAGTCTTTGGCCAACGCATAACAACTAACTCATGTGGGACACTGAGGGTAGTTTAGTAATTTCATTATGCTATAATCTAATGCACATTATCAAGTTTAGTGAGCTTGACATTTTCCATGACTCACTTGATCGGGATACGTCAGTGAAAGGCTTATACTCATACGACATTTATGATCAAGAGGTTCATAAAATGCTTCATTCATTTCGTACTCAATTGGGTTACGGCGAGTCCACGGAACTGGCTAGGTGACACTCACATCCTTAGGTAATTCCTTCCTTTGCCAATTGAGATGAACCTACAGACTCGTGCTATAAAAAACGAACGGGATGCATCTTTTTGTGTAAATCTTTTAGAAAGAATTAAATGGACTGATTGATTTAATTAGATTAAATCAATTAATTAAATATTTAATTTAATTAGATTAAATTAAATTATTTAATTAGTATATTAATTAAAAGGAATTAATTAATAGTATATATTATATTTAAATTAGATTTAAATTAAATATATACAGATGGGCTAGAAATTAGACAAGCCAATTAAAAGCCCACCCAGTCCAAGGAAGCCCTAGGAGGGGCGGCCACTTAGGGTTGGAATAGCCTCTAACTTGTTCCACAAGCTAGTTGAGTTTAAAAGGACTCATACAGTAGAACAAATCCTAAGACAAGAAAGAAACACAACACAAAAGGAAAGGAACTCTCTCCCCTCTCTTCTCTCTAGCCGTCCACTACTGAAAAAGGAGGAGTTTCGGGATCTTTGGAAGGCTCGTTTCGCGTGAAGCTTTAGAGACAGGAGCCCTTGGAGGATTGCTATTCTGCAGAATCAGTAAACGAATCAAAAATGTATTTTTATTCGTTCTATTTTTTTGCGAAACCCATAAAAATCATCAGATCTATTTTGTGATCTGCCGGTATGAGTCCTCGAATCTTCCACTGCAATTCTCTGTTTTCATGTATAGGATTCCTAACAGATATCCTGGCGGCTCCAGCTAGAACACGTGCTAGTGAGGAAGAGGTCCAAGCCCATGAAAAATGGGTCAAGGACGACGTCCGGGCGAGAGGATACATGCTGGGATCTATGGCCAATGAGCTTCAAATGTCACATGATAAGATGCCTACTGCAAGAGCTATCCTAGCACACCTGGTGGAGCTCTATGGTGAGCATAGTCGAACTGCACGATATGAGATATTGAAAGAGCTCTTCGGAGCCAAGATGAACGAAAGTGAGAAAGTTGGTGATCATGTCTTTAAAATGATATCGAGGATTGAGAAATTAGAAGCTCTCGACTTCACCATGAACGCCACCCTTCAAACTGACTTAATCTTGCAGTCTCTTCCTGATTCCTTCTCCCAATTTGTGGTTAACTTTAAATGCAATGAGATAGAGTGCAATTTAGCAGGGCTAATGAACAAATTGGTTACTGCACAATCTTAAATGAAACCAAAAGGAAAGGAAACTGCCTTGGTCATCTCTTCTGGACCTAAAAAGTCTAAGTCTAAGAAGAAGAACAACAAGAAGCAGGCTGGGAAGCTAGGAGCAAAAAGGGGTGTTGAAAATGGTAAGGGAAAGGCTCAAGGGTTTTATAAGAGAAAGGGCCTAAAAAAACGGATAGATGTCTCGAGTGCGGTGAGCTTGGCCACTGGAATAGGTATTGTCCTAAATTGGGCAAAGGCGCAAAAGGTATGAAACTCTTCGTTTTTGAAACTAATTGTTCTATGATCGTTTTTTCTATTTCATGGATTCTGGACTCAGGGGCTAGTGCTCATGTATGTTGTTTGGATCAGGATCTGGAGAGAAGTAGAAAGCTGGGCCAAGAAGAAGTGCTGATCAAAGTAGGCAGCGGGAAAAGCGTCGCGGCTACCAGGATTGGATTTACTTTTTTGATTTTGAATTCTGGACATTTATTGTTTTTAAATAATGTTTTAGTTTTGCCCAAGGGGCTTAAGAACATTGTTTCCATTCCTATATTAGTTAAGATTGGTTATACATTCCGTTTTTCAAAATTGAATTGAGATATTTATTATGGAAATAAAATAGTTGGCAATGCATCTTTAGTTAATGGTTTGTATTATTTAAATGTCCAAAATTATTCTGATGTGAATGTTGTAACACATAAACGTGGTAGGCAAGAAGCTATCTTAAGACTCAAGTGGCATCTTAGACTAGGCCATGCTGGAGAGCACAAGATCCACAAAATGGAAAAAGATGGGCTTTTAAGCTCACTAGGGTCGGATCCCTATCCAACATGTGAATCATGTCTATTAGGCAAGATGGCTAGATCTCCCTTCACCGGGACTTTTGAAAGAGCTACTTAAGTCTTAGGATTAGTGCATATCGACGTTTGCGGACTATTTGGAGAAATGGCTCGTGGAGGTTTCTACTACTTTATCACTTTCATAGACGATTATTCAAGATATGGTCTAGTGTATCTGATGAAGCAAAAGTCTGAATCCTTTGAAAGGTTTAAAAAATTCAAAGCTTTAGTAGAAAATCAAACTGGTTCAGATCGTGGAGGAGAATATATGAGTGGTGAGTTTGATGAATTCATTAGAGAACAAGGAATATTGTTGCAACTAACACCACCAGCGACTCCTCAACTAAATAGAGTAGCCGAGCGAAGGAACCGAAAACTGTTGGACATGGTTCATTCCATGCTTAGTTACACTGATTTACCCATTTAGTTGTAGGGACATGCGGTCCTAACTGCTGCTTATATATTGAACAGATGTCCCTCCAAATCGGTTTCTAAAACTCCACATGAGATGTGGAATAATAGGAAACCAAGTCTTAACCACATCAAGATTTAGGGATGTCCCGCTTATGTCAAAAGACTAAAGTGGAGAAATTGGAGACAAGATCCCTAATGGGACATTTCATTGCATATCTTGAAGATTCCATGGGATTCTTCTTTTACCTACATGATGTTCAAAGGATCATTGTGGCCCTACAAGCCCACTTCCTTGAAGATGAGTTCATCCTGGAAGAGGGCAAAGGTAGAAAGATTGTTCTAGAAGAACAAGATGAAACTCCCTCAGAAACATTTGTTCAAGAACCAAGGCCTGACCCAATAGTAGCACAGCCACCACGTAGATCTGGTAGAATACCACATGAACCTGAGAGGTATGGGTATTTACTGTAGAGGGAGCTAGAGCTTCACACTGTAGTACAAGAAAGTTATGAAGATGATCCTTGTACCTATGATCAAGCTATGGTAGATGTTGACGCTTCAAGATGGCGAGAAGCAATGGAAACAGAGATGGACTCGATGCAATAGAACCAAGTCTGGACTTTGTTAGATCGTCCTGAAGGTATCAAACCTATAGGATGTAAATTGATCTACAAAAGAAAGATAGGTAGCGATAGCAAGGTTGACACCTTTAAAGCCAGGCTCGTAGCAAAAGGCTATAGTCAAAGAGAAGGAATTGACTATCAAGAGACCTTTTCGCTCGTGGACATGATAAAGTCCATTCGAATACTGTTATCCATAGTTGTATACTTAGATTATAAGACATGACAGATGGATGTCAAAACTGCTTCTCTAAATGGATTCCTAGAAGAAGACATCTATATGGAACAACCAAAAGGTTTTGTATCGGAGACCAATATCCATAAAATATGTAAACTTGAGAGGTCCATATACGGTCTCAAGCAAGCATCTAGAAGCTGGAATCTTCATTTTGATGAAGTAGTAAAGGGATATGGCTTCATCAAGAACGAAGATGAACCCTGTGTCTACAAGAAGACTAGTGGGAGCAAGATCTCATTCTTAGTACTATATGTGGATGACATTCTACTTATAGGAAATGACGTGGGAATGCTCACCACTATCAAGAAATGGCTTTCGAGTACGTTTTTCATGAAAGACTTGGGAGAAGCAACGTACATTCTACGAATTCGTATCTATAGAGATAGAAAGAATAGGATGAGCGGTCTCTTCCAAGCCCTTTGTTAGGAATTTCATATTAGATGTTTTGATGATGACAAATAGGACTTTCTGTTAGACTCCGAAAAGTGTAAAAGCTTTCATAGAATGTTATGTATAAGTACCTGAAAGCTTATTTATCTTAGGCTTATAGTATTTATCTTTGTAGAATTCCTTAGACTAAGTATGTGACACTAAAACACTTAGGAAAATTCTGGGTGAGTCTACCAAGTGATGAAGGTGAAGATCAAGCGTCTAAAGCTACAATGGATAAAGATATCTTGAAGCGTCCGTCAAACGCTTTAGGGATTATCCCAGTGCTCAAACTACGAATGGATAACTCAGGCCGAATACTCAACATCAAGTGAAATGACGGAATTCTCAGTGAGACCATCAAGACAAGATTGAAGAGTAAGCGTCTGAAATAAAGAAAAGAAAGTCAGGATCAGTCCAAGCGTCTGTCCAATACACGAGAATAACTATTCTCTTCAGCAAGCGTCCAAAAAGGTTAAACCAACACAACCTACAAAGAACGTAACCTGAAAAGAATTCAAACCCAAAACCATCCAAAGACTTAAAAAATTGCATGAATCAAACGGACGAATTATTTCCAACGGAAATAAGACAAGACGCATTAAAAGTCGGATAAGTGCTATTAAAATATAAGCACTATAACTTATGGGCAAGCCATATCTTTGACCTAGACTGTCAGATTTATGAAACCAAGACCATGCCTAACCAATTAAATATACCCAAAGTTAGAAATGTCTGAACTCAAGGAATGTTTGGGGAAACGAGACTCCAACCGAGTCAAACGGACAAAAAACCACCAATACCTTATAAATAGCTCTTTCAACAAACAAGTAAACCGATGCACAAGTGACATACACAAAAAATTACCTACCTTGTTGAAAGAAAAGCTTACTAAAAATCATAGCCAAATATCCATATAAGCTTTTCACAGATATTCCAGAGACAGTCACCCATATCTCAAATCTCTTGTTAAGAAGAACCTATACTACCATTGAGATATCCCCAAGTTGTTTGAACTTTCCAAAAACAAACAAACCCGTGACCAAAAACCATCAACACCTTTCATCTGAGTGAGAAAGCTGGTTGACTTGCAAGCAACTTTTTTGTGTAAAAGAAGCTTGTTGAAGTTGATCTCTATTGGAGCTGAAATCTGTGTGACCAAGGAGTTCCGAGATCAAGAGTAACTTGCACCATTTCTGAGTGAAAGAAGCAAGGGGATAGAAGATCTTTAGTGGAGCTGAAATCTGTGTGACCAAGGAGTTCCAAGATCATATCCAATCTTCCTCTATCTTGTAGAAGTCTCTGTGTGACTCTTCGATAATCATCATAGTGGAAAAACCTCCCTGATAAAAGGAGAAGAAGGACGTAGCTGGGATTACATCACCCAGTGAACCTTATAAATATCTTGTGTCATTTACCTCTTTAAGCATTCATTGTCTTACTGCTTTACTATTCATACTGCATACATTTTGATAAAGTCTTAAAACAACCAAGCGACTACTTTCGATTAATTAACCGAACGCTAAGCTATAAAATACTTCCGCTGTGCTAACTCTGATTTAGTGACTAAACTCTGCCCTACTTTGGTAAGCGTTGAAATCACCGAGTCTAAGTTAACGTTTCTCAAGCGTCACATCCAGCGCTTAAACTTGTCAAGCGTTCAAATACTTCAAAGTGATACGAATTTTTAAGAAGTAAAAAAAGACTTCAGGGTCTATTCAACCCCCACCCCCTTTTAGACCTTTTCGTATACCACTTGGGACCAACAAGTGGTATCAGAGCGGTTGAAGTTGAAACCTAAGCGTTTCCAAGCGTAACTGCTTGTTCAGATCCATTTTTTTTTATAGTCGCTTTAAAATTACTTTAAATTCTTCATGGCATTCTCTAAAGTTCCCAAGTTGACCGAGTCAAATTATGACTCTTGGAAGGTCAAAGCGTTTACTTATTTGTGTTCATGTGATGATGAAATGTGTGATATCATTTCAGATGGGCCAATCAAAATATACAAAGTTATCACCAGAGCGCCCGAAGCCATAGGAGAAACACCTGACGGTTATGTGGAGAAGCCCAAACAAGAATGGTCCACCGATGAGCGTCGACGAGCCAATCTAGACAATGTCGGTCGGAATGCATTATACACAGCCATTGGTGACAATGACAACTTATTCAACAAAGTCAAATCATGCAATACAACTAAAGAAATTTGGGATAAGTTGGCCACTATTTGTGGTGGCTCAGCACAAATAAAGGAAAACAAATTATCAATTGCCAAAGAAAAATTCAACGGCTTCAAGATGCTACCTAATGAGACGCTAGAGCAATTAGACATGAGGTTTATAGCCCTTGTCACTGAACTAACATCTCTGGGTATGGAGCTACAAAATCGAGAAACAGTGGTCAAAATCTTTAGAAGTCTTCCAAGCAGATTCCTGATGAAAACAACTGCAATGAGAGAATCAAACAATCTGGACAGCCTAACTCCAGAAGATGCTTTTTCAGAACTCAAAGCATTTGAGTTTGAGCTGAATTCGGCCAGTGATGCAGTAAGTAATCCAGTGATCGAATCTGGAGCGCTAATGGCATCAATCAAAGGAAAACCTACCAAAGAAAAAGGTTCGGATATAAGTGAGGAAGAAGAACTGGCGCTTCTAAATAGATTGAGGAAATTCCTGAAATATGAAAAGAAGGGAAACAGTCCTAAGCACCCAGGACAAAGTTCATATCAAGCGCTTCCTTAAATACAACCACAATATCAAGCGCCTCACTATCCTGCGTCCTCCTCCCTAGCGCCAATTCAATATCAAACTCCTTCTCAGCAAGATCTCTCAGCGCCTGCAGCGTTAAACCAACGATCCACAAGATTAACAAACGAACAAAAGATGAAGACCAATCTTTGTTACAACTGCAGGAGACCAGGGCATTTCCAAGTTAATTGCCCATATCCAAATGTGTCTAAACCTACAAAGCAAGATCACACGGATAGAAACCAATTCAGGAGCAACCTGAGACAACAAGGCTTGCTAGCAGAATCAGAACCTCTCTATACGCCTGAAGAGGACTTGGAATCATCAGATGAAAGCAGCGATGATGAACCATCAAAGGACTCAGCATTCATTTGTCTCATGGGAAGAGAAAATGAAGCATCTAACGACGTACCATCTGAGGTAACCACTGATCTGTATCATCCTCTCTCTTATGATGAATTACTTGACAAAGTAAAGGAATATTATACAGATTGTCAAGATGCCACCCAATTATTCCAAAATCACCATCGTATTATTTCAGCACTCAGAAGTGATAACTTAACACTCAAAGCAGAGTTGCAAATTCAGCAACAGTGCATTGAGAAAAACCAATCACTCGAGAGTGAAATCACTCAGCTAAAAGGTGATCTTGATATAATAGTCAAAAGAGAAGCTGAAATGGTCGCTAAACTTGCCAAATCAGAGCGGCTTATCTCTTCATTATCAAAAGCGTCTAGAACGCTAGATAATGTGACTAAAGTAACCAGGGCATTTGGTGAAAAGACCGGTCTAGGTTTTGATAAATTCAGTTATAAAGCCAAAGCGTCCAATGTTACATCAATCAACAAAGGAAAAGGTGTAATCTTTGTTGAAGAAAGTTCAATCAGACAAACGCTGAATGAATCAACAAATACTGGTACAAAAGCTAATGATAAAGTCAACATTGACTCAGGGAAAGGAAAGACCAAAGCGAATGTCTCACAAAAGAAAATATATCCAAACGCTCAAAAAGCTAAGGAGATATTTTCTGCCAGTGAATGAAACGTTAAGCGTCCCGCATCAAAAGTGCATCCTAAGCCAATACCAAACAGAATCAAACGTCTATATCCAAAACAATCCAGTTCATATTATCAACACTATGATAATTGTGAATACGATTATGATTATTACTATAATCAAGGATATTTCTATACATCTAGAAAAAGTATGCAACTTAAAACGAAACCCAAGAAGGCCAATCTTTCTCCCATAGTGAAGACAAGGCAAATATGGGTTCCGAAAAATCTAATTCACATCACTAACAAAGAAGGACCCAAAACAAAATGGGTACCTAAAGGAAATTAGATCTGCCCTTTTGAATGCAGGTACCTAGAGCCAACACCGACGCTTCAGTATGGTACATAGATAGTGGATCATCGAGACACATGACTGGATCAAAGGATCTCTTGATCAACTATCGTGCAACCAATGGTCCTCAAGTTATATTCGGTGAAAATTCTAAAGGTAAAACTAAAGGTATAGGTATCATGCATAGGGGGAACATCATGATCAATGATGTATACTGTGTCGAGGGTCTTAAACATAATCTCCTAAGCATAAGTCAATTCTGTGATAAAGGCTTTGAAATTAGATTTTCTAGTGACTTGTGCGAGATAATCGATGTTAAGACAGGATCTACTAAATTAAAAGGAAGAAGAACAAACAATGTATACTTAGTAGATTGGGATTCAACATTAGATAACAACCCTACATGTTTCGTAGCTAAGAATCAAAACGAATTAGGTTGGTTATGGCACAGAAAAATGAATCACCTCAATTTCAAAACAATCTCTCAATTAATATCTCTAAATCTCGTAGAGGGATTACCTAAAGGTTCCTTTAATAAAGATCGCTTATGTGATGCATGTCAAATGGGTAAACAAGTTAAATCATCCTTTAAGAAGAAGCTTCATCTATCGACCTCTCGAATACTTGAATTACCACATTTAGATCTGTTTGGTCCTATTCAAATCATGAGCGTTAGTGGTAAAAAGTATTCACTAGTAATAGTTGATGATTTTTCACGCTATACATGGGTAGAATTTCTAGCATCTAAAGATGAAACTAGTGCCAAGCTCACCTCTCTAATTCGTCAACTACAAAACTCAAAAGATCTAAAAGTAACAAGAATTAGAAGTGATAGAGGAACTGAATTTACTAACCATATTGTTGAGAAATTTTGTAAGGACTTTGGAATACTTCATGAGTATTCAGCACCTAGAACACCTCAACAAAATGGAGTTGCTGAACGACGGAACAGAACGCTTAAAGAAGCCGCTAGGACTATGTTAGCCGAGTCTAAGCTGCCTCAAAGGTTGTGGGCCGAAGCTATCAACACTGCTTGCTACACTCAGAACCGGTGTATGATCAACAAGCAACATGAAAAGACTCCATATGAGTTATGGAAGGGACGTAAGCCGAATGTTTCATACTTTCATGTATTTGGTTCAAAATGTTTCATTCATAACAATGGTTCCCAAAGCCTAAAGACATTTGATCCTAAAGCAGATGAAGGAATCTTTCTAGGTTACGCCAAAAATGGAAAGAGCTTTCGCATCTTAAATAAGATCAAATCGAAGGTTGAAGAATCCATTCATGTTGTGTTTGATGATGCTAACCAAGAACCGAATAAGGTTAATATTAATGATGCAGGAATTGAAGATTTATCTCAACAAGCGTCGCAAATCAATCTATGTGATGATAGTGATATTGATGAAGATAATGAAATCATTGTACCTAATCCTAAGACTACTCGTAAAGACATCAACGATGACATTGCAAGAAACGCTGATGATCATGAAGGGAATGTTCATCAAGAGCAAATTCAAACTATAAACACTGAAGCGCCTACGCAAGGAATTGGTCAAGCGCCTACACAGTTTAATCAAACGTTAGATCAATCTCTTAACTCGTTCCAACCAGACAGAAAATGGCTCAGAGACCATCCACCAGAACTAATTATTGGAAATATTAGAGCACCCGTTAGAACAAGAGCCGCTACAATAAATGAGGCCATGTTTGCAAGCTTCCTATCTCAAATGGAACCAAAGAAAGTGGATGAAGCGCTTAACGATCCAAGTTGGATAGAAGCCATGCAAGAAGAGCTAAACCAATTTGAAAGAAATGAGGTATGGACGCTAGTACCAAGACCAACCCACCAAGGGGTCATTGGAACTAGATGGGTCTATAGAAACAAAATGGATGAGAATGGGATTGTGATTAGAAACAAAGCCAGACTCGTAGCTCAGGGATACTGTCAAGAAGAAGGCATCGACTTTGATGAAACATACGCTCCAGTTGCCCGACTTGAAGCAATCCGCATGTTTCTAGCGTTTGCAGCATTTAACAAATTTACAGTGTATCAAATGGACGTAAAGAGTGCATTTCTGAATGGTAAACTCCAAGAAGAAGTATATGTGGAGCAACCACCAGGATTCATCAACAACCATGGGAAAAGCATGGTTTACAAATTGGACAAGGCACTCTATGGTCTTAAACAAGCACCACGAGCATGGTATGACACTCTTTCTATCTTCCTTATAGGTAAAGGCTTTTCAAAAGGCAGCGTTGACACAACGTTATTCAAAATTACCCATAATGAAGATATTCTCCTAGTTCAAATTTATGTTGATGATATTATATTTGGATCTACCAATAAGCGTCTATGTGAGAAATTTTCGAAAATGATGCAAGATCAATTTGAAATGAGCATGATGGGTGAATTAACTTTCTTCCTAGGATTACAAGTTAAACGACTCCCTAATGGCATATTCATCAACCAAACTAAATATACTAGAGATATGATCAAGAAATTTGGTATGGAAAATGCATCACCTTCAAAAATTCCAATGAGCCAAACGCTTAAGCTAGATAGAGACGATAATGGAAAGAAAATTGATATCACTAACTATAGAGGTATTATTGGATCACTTCTTTATCTTACAGCTAGTAGACCTGATATTATGTTCTCAGTATGCATGTGTGCACGATTTCAAGTTGATCCTAGAGAATCACACTTAATTGCTGCTAAAAGAATCCTTAAGTACCTAAAAGGCACACAAAATGTGGGCTTATGGTATCCTAGGGATTCTCCTTTTGAACTAATTGGTTATTCAGATGCAGATTTTGCAGGATGTAAAATAGATAGAAAAAGTACTAGTGGAACATGTCAATTTCTAGGTGATAGACTAATTTCATGGCATAGTAAGAAGCAACAGTCCATCGCTACTTCCACCGCTGAGGCTGAGTATGTAGCCGCTGGAAGCTGTTGTGCACAGATCCTTTGGATGAGGCAACAACTTAGAGATTATGGAATAATTCTAGATCCAACTCCTATCCATTGTGACAATCAAAGCGCCTTAGCAATGACTCAAAATCCAGTTCTTCACTCTAGAACCAAACACATTGACATTCGCTATCACTTTCTACGAGACCACGTTCAAAAGAAAGATATCTCCATGCACTTCATTGGTACAGAAAAACAACTGGCAGATATCTTCACCAAAGCGCTTAACGAACAACGTTTTCTCACTTTAAGAAGTGAACTAGGTATGATTGATCTAAATGCTTAATCATTCGAAACATCATACTTTTGTTAGGCATGAAATTTAGGGGGAATTCACTGTATGTTATGAAATTTATGGGGAACCTACATAGGGGGAACCTTAAAAGAGCTAACTATACCTAAGTGAATATGACCAAAAATGTTTTCCCTTGCATCGGTCCTACGCACTTAGCACCATACACTTAAAACCTTTTTGACGCTTATTACACAAATCTGTCTTAGCGTCTGCACTTCTTTCAAAATAAACTAAACGCTTAGCTTTATTCCCGGCTAAAGCAGTTAGTAAAAAGACCCTTTTAAAAGCAAGCGTACATTACCCTACGCTAAAACGAGAAAGTGGATTAGTCAATCAATGCAATTAATGCTGACTTGACATTCCTCACCCTTCGCTCAAGAAAACCCATGGGTACTCATCACGTTTTTCAAAGATGGTTCAGCACATGTACACGCGTCAGTACAATTACAATGTATCTTAGACGAATACAACCAGCGCTGAATATTTTAACCCAAAAGTAAAACACTACTACCAAGACATAATGATAAGTACTGGGAAACTGTGTCGTCATATATACCCTGAAAGGAATAATTCTATATGTTACAATGACCGCTAAAGCACAAAATGTTACTTGAAAGAGACCCTCAAGATTCTCAAGCGTCCACATAATCTGAGCTTCGAGGAACAGTATTTGATCCTACTAATCAAGTACCTATTGAATCTCTCAAACACACATCTCGTTTTAAGCCTCCAGTCCGCACTACACTTCCCAACGCTCAACCGTCCATGACTGAATGTCTCACTCAAATCTAGCAACTATCTACAGCTACTCAGGTAAGTCATGTGGCTTTAACCAATGATCTACAAGACCGGTTCACGGCTCTCGAGACCTCTCTCACAGACGCTAATCAAGCTCAACTCCTGGTCATGAAAGAACATTTCGACCAGCGTCTAACCACTCTTGAGGCCTCTGTCGCTCAGATTGCTGCTCAAGTCAGTCTTCTTACTCAGCATTTCATACAGACTGATGATGGCAATAAGGGGGAAAAGAAGGGAGAAAAGAGGAAATCGTCAACATCTAAAGATCAAGTTCCTCCTCCACCATCCAAGCGTCAACACATTGATACTTCTCTCACACTGAGTGCAGAACCAAGGCATCCCTATCCCTCTTGGGTAACCACATCGGTTGAAGCGTCCAATAAGAAAGAAACTCCCAGAGTGCTCTATCCAACTCTTCCATTGCCTTCAAGAACACTGCTTGAACAGTTTGACATTCCTCTTCTCAGAGCATCAATTCCAGAACCAACTGATCCAGCAGTATTAGCCTTAGAAAGAAAAATGTCTGACTTCGACCAAACCTTCAGAATTTGCCTACGATACATAGGCATCAGTCCAGAGGAATGGGATAAACACTTCATTACCTTTAAGGCACGACAAGTTCAAGAAAACAAGCACATAATCAGTAAAGATCATGCTGCAATGATGACGTTAGAAGATCAGATAACTGAGGCAATCCGTGCTGAAATGACTAAGAGATATAAGATCAAGCCACGATCTTGATTTTTACTTGTGCCTCTCTCTTTTTAGTTGTAAAATGCCTGTACTGTGAAATATATATATAAAATGCATTTTACAGCTGAAACATCTCGTTAAAGCTCAAACTAACTTACTAACTTACGCTAACCTTCAGGTATCTAACGCTTGAACTAAATAAGTATTGCCATCATCAAAAAGGGGGAAATTGTTAGGAATTTCATATTAGATGTTTTGATGATGACAAATAGGACTTTCTGTTAGACTCCGAAAAGTGTAAAAGCTTTCATAGAATGTTATGTATAAGTACCTGAAAGCTTATTTATCTTAGGCTTATAGTATTTATCTTTGTAGAATTCCTTAGACTAAGTATGTGACACTAAAACACTTAGGAAAATTCTGGGTGAGTCTACCAAGTGATGAAGGTGAAGATCAAGCGTCTAAAGCTACAATGGATAAAGATATCTTGAAGCGTCCGTCAAACGCTTTAGGGATTATCCCAGTGCTCAAACTACGAATGGATAACTCAGGCCGAATACTCAACATCAAGTGAAATGACGGAATTCTCAGTGAGACCATCAAGACAAGATTGAAGAGTAAGCGTCTGAAATAAAGAAAAGAAAGTCAGGATCAGTCCAAGCGTCTGTCCAATACACGAGAATAACTATTCTCTTCAGCAAGCGTCCAAAAAGGTTAAACCAACACAACCTACAAAGAACGTAACCTGAAAAGAATTCAAACCCAAAACCATCCAAAGACTTAAAAAATTGCATGAATCAAACGGACGAATTATTTCCAACGGAAATAAGACAAGACGCATTAAAAGTCGGATAAGTGCTATTAAAATATAAGCACTATAACTTATGGGCAAGCCATATCTTTGACCTAGACTGTCAGATTTATGAAACCAAGACCATGCCTAACCAATTAAATATACCCAAAGTTAGAAATGTCTGAACTCAAGGAAAGTTTGGGGAAACGAGACTCCAACCGAGTCAAACGGACAAAAAACCACCAATACCTTATAAATAGCTCTTTCAACAAACAAGTAAACCGATGCACAAGTGACATACACAAAAAATTACCTACCTTGTTGAAAGAAAAGCTTACTAAAAATCATAGCCAAATATCCATATAAGCTTTTCACAGATATTCCAGAGACAGTCACCCATATCTCAAATCTCTTGTTAAGAAGAACCTATACTACCATTGAGATATCCCCAAGTTGTTTGAACTTTCCAAAAACAAACAAACCCGTGACCAAAAACCATCAACACCTTTCATCTGAGTGAGAAAGCTGGTTGACTTGCAAGCAACTTTTTTGTGTAAAAGAAGCTTGTTGAAGTTGATCTCTATTGGAGCTGAAATCTGTGTGACCAAGGAGTTCCGAGATCAAGAGTAACTTGCACCATTTCTGAGTGAAAGAAGCAAGGGGATAGAAGATCTTTAGTGGAGCTGAAATCTGTGTGACCAAGGAGTTCCAAGATCATATCCAATCTTCCTCTATCTTGTAGAAGTCTCTGTGTGACTCTTCGATAATCATCATAGTGGAAAAACCTCCCTGATAAAAGGAGAAGAAGGACGTAGCTGGGATTACATCACCCAGTGAACCTTACAAATATCTTGTGTCATTTACCTCTTTAAGCATTCATTGTCTTACTGCTTTACTATTCATACTGCATACATTTTGATAAAGTCTTAAAACAACCAAGCGACTACTTTCGATTAATTAACCGAACGCTAAGCTATAAAATACTTCCGCTGTGCTAACTCTGATTTAGTGACTAAACTCTGCCCTACTTTGGTAAGCGTTGAAATCACCGAGTCTAAGTTAACGTTTCTCAAGCGTAACATCCAGCGCTTAAACTTGTCAAGCGTTCAAATACTTCAAAGTGATACGAATTTTTAAGAAGTAAAAAAAGACTTCAGGGTCTATTCAACCCCCCCCCCCTTTTAGACCTTTTCGTATACCACTTGGGACCAACAAGTGGTATCAGAGCGGTTGAAGTTGAAACCTAAGCGTTTCCAAGCGTAACTGCTTGTTCAGATCCATTTTTTTTTATAAGCTAATTGTTTTACCTCGCTATTTATTTTGTAGTTAACAAAATGGCCAAAAATCCACTTTCAACAATCTTAGATTCAAATAGACTTGTCGGTCCCAACTACGCCGATTGGTATCAAAACCTTAAAATTGTGCTTCAAAGTGAGCGCAAGGATAGCGTATTAGATACGCCTTTGCCTCGCGTAACTCGCACAAGCACTGATGATGAACGTGCCGCTTTTGATAAGTGGACTGATGATAATATCCAAGTGAGATGTATCATGATGGCTTCTATGACTAATGAGCTTCAAAAGCAATTTGAGCATGTGACCATCTCCAAGGATATTATCAAAAGTCTCGAGGAGCTCTATGGCACTCGAACTAGGAGGGAGAGATTCGCAATCTCTAAAGAGCTATTCCGTGCTCGTCTGCGTGAGGGATCTTCGGTCGATAATCATGTTTTACGTATGAGCAGTCTTATTAATAAGCTTTTTGATCTTGGCATAAAATTTGAGACCGAGCTTTCTGTTGACCTCGTGCTACAGTCCCTTCCGAAGTCGTTTGACCAATTTGTCATCAACTACAACATGAATCAACTTGAGGCTTCATTACCCGAGTTGTTGAACATGTTGAAGAGTGCAAATGCCACCATCAAGAAAGATAAGCCGGTAATGCTTGTTGGTTCCTCATCCCGTTCTAAGGGCCGTAAGGCCAATAAGAATAAGGGGAAGAAGAACAACAACAAGAAAAAACAGTTGAAAGGCAAAGGTGGTGTAAAAAAGGCTAAGGGTACCGATCATGATGCGTGCTTCAATTATGGTAAAAAGGGACATTGGAAGCGTAATTGCACTGAACCAATGAATGGTATGTTTTATGTTGAAGTTAACTTATCAGTTAATGATGTTTCTTGGGTGTTGGACAACGGATGTGGAGTTCACCTTTGCAATGATTTGCAGGTGATGGCAAGAAGCAAACAGATAAGTAGAGGGGAGATGACCATGCGGTTTGGGAATGGAGCACGGATTGCTGCCACGGCCGTAGGAAATATCTACTTATCTTTTCCCAACAAAAACCGTGTTATTTTGAACAATGTATTTTACATTCCGCAATTAATTAAGAACATCATTTCTGTACCCTTGTTGGACAAGGAAGGTTATAGTTTTGTTATAAAAAATGGAGCTTGCTCCATGTTTTATGATTCTTCTTTAATATTGGAATCAAAGTTGTCTCATGGCTTATACACGGTTCTCCCCGATACTCCAATCTTATTATCTGAACATGAGGAACATACTAGTAAGAGAAAGTTAGATAATCAAAATGATACATACCTGTGGCATGCTAGACTAGGCCATATCTCTAAAGATAGAATTCATAAGATGGCGGATAAGCTTGTCCTTCGGGAAATGCTAGATATGCCAACTTGTGAATCTTGTCTAAAGGGTAAGATGACCAAGTCACCATTTTCCGGGCAAATGGAGCGAGCTACTAACCTTTTGGACTTGGTCCATACGGATGTATGTGGTCCGCTTAATGTAAGCACTAAAGGGAACCATTCTTACTTCATAACCTTCACCGACGACTTTTCGAGGTATGGTTACGTGTATCTTATGAGATACAAGTCTGAAGCCTTTGAGAGGTTCAAGGAGTTTAGACATGAAGTAGAGAAGCAAACGGGAAGAAATATCAAAGCTCTTCGATCGGATCGAGGGGGAGAATACTTGTCCCATGAATTCCTTGATTATCTAAAAGACAATGGGATTGTCTCTCAGTGGACTCCGCCCGGTACTCCCCAACTTAATGGGGTAAGCGAGCGAAGGAATCGGACCTTGATGGACATGGTTCGATCCATGATGAGTTTCACTGGACTTCCTCTTTCCTTCTGGGGATATGCCCTAGAATCTGCGACGCATCTATTAAATAGAGTATCGTCAAAGAGTGTCTCCAAGGTGCCATATGAAATGTGGTTTGGTAAACCACCCACTTATAAATACCTAAGGGTATGGGGTTGCTCGGCTTATGTCAAGCAACTAGTGGGAGATAAGTTGGATGCAAGATCCTCCTTATGTAAGTTTGTGGGATATCCAAAGGAATCCTATGGATATTATTTCTACAACCCATCGGAACATAAAGTGTTTGTTTCAAGGAACACTACCTTCTTAGAGAAGGAATTTCTATTGGATAGAAATGGCGAGGTTGCAAAACTTGAGGAAACTCAAGAACCACAAAAGGGTTCACCTGATACCACAGATGCACAACCAGAAGTAGTAGCAAGTACACAACATCCTCGAAGATCCGAAAGGATCCCGAAACAACCTGAGAGGTATGGTTTCTTGCTTGATAGCAACGAGGATGGTAATTTCCCTGATCCAAGGACATATGGGGAAGCGACGTTGGACGTCGATTCGGGAAAATGGTTAGAAGCCATGCAATCCGAGATGGACTCCATGCACTCCAACAAGGTTTGGACCTTGGTAGATCCACCTGACGGGTCTAAACTCGTAGGCTACAAGTGGATCTATAAGCGAAAGCTTGGAGCAGATGGAGAAGTAGTCACCTACAAGGCACGTCTCGTGGCGAAAGGTTACACTCAGAGGCAAGGAATTGACTATGATGAAACCTTTTCACCAGTGGCGATGGTCAAATCCATTCGGATACTTCTAGCCATAACTGCATATTTAGACTATGAAATATGGTAGATGGATGTGAAGACTGCTTTCCTCAATGGTAAAATAGAGGAAGAGCTTTACATGGAGCAGCCCGAGGGCTTTGCGTCCATAGGAAGTGAGCACAAGGTGTGCAAACTTCAGAGATCCATTTATGGACTCAAACAGGCTTCCCGAAGCTGGAACAAGTGTTTTGATGATACTGTACAAACATATGGTTTTCTTCAAAATGCTGATGAAGCATGTGTGTACAAAAGGGCTAGTGGGAGCGCGATAACATTTTTGGTGCTTTACGTTGATGACATTCTATTGTTTGGAAACAACATAGGAATGTTGCAAGAAATGAAAGCGTGGTTATCCACACAATTCTCAATGAAGGATATGGGAGAGGCATCCTACATTCTCGGAATGAAGATTCATCGAGATAGATCCAGTAGAATGCTGGGACTCTCCCAATCTGCGTACATAGATAGAGTTTTGAAGAGATTCAAAATGGATCAGTCCAAGAGAGGACTGGTGCCTATGAGACATGGTATTTCTCTTTCCAAGTCTATGTCCCCTCAGACACCGGAGGAAAAGGACAAGATGTCTCACATACCATATGCCTCTGCTATAGGGAGTATTATGTATGCTATGCTATGTACACGGCCTGATGTGGCTTATGCACTTAGTGCAATAAGCCGATATCAAGCCAATCCAGGCGAAGAGCACTGGAAAGCCGTAAAGGCAGTCCTTAAGTACTTAAGAAGAACTAAGGATGCCTTCCTAGTCTACGGTGGAGGAGAATTAAAATTGGAAGGCTATACAGATTCTAGCTTCCAATTTGATGTGGATGATTTCAAATCTATCTCGGGATTTGTCTTTGTACTCAATGGTGGAGCGGTCAGCTGGAAGTGTTCTAAACAGGAAACTATTGCTGACTCCACCACAGAGGCTGAGTACATTGCAGCCTGGGCGACTGCAAAAGAAGCTGTTTGGATAAGGAACTTCATCTAAGAGTTGGGTGTTGTTCCATCTATTGTTGATCCCGTACGATTGTACTGTGATAACAATGGGGCTATTTCACAGTCAAAAGAGCCAAGGTCTCATCAGAGGTCCAAACACATAGAAAGGCGATACCATCTGATCAGAGAGATCGTTCGTAGAGGCGACGTTCAAGTGGAACGTGTGGACTCGGCAAATGACATAGCAGACCCCTTTACCAAACCTTTGGGCCAAAGAGTATTGGAGGTACATCTTGAGAAGATGGGCCTGAAATGCATGGGCAATTGGCTCTAGGGCAAGTGGGAGATTGAAAGAGTTAGGTGCCCGGTGCGCCATTTGTAGGGCGTAGTAGCCGACTCTTTAAACAGTCTTATATTGTATCTTGTCAAGTAATTTAATAAATGGCATTTTCTTCTTTATCTTATCATTCTATGCAATTAGATAAAGTCCCCTAGATCACTCTTAACCTATGAGATGTGTTTGGTATCGGGGATGCCAATCATGGAATACGTCTCTAAGGTTGTGGTCTTAAAGATGTTCCAAGTCATAGAATCATTGAGATAGGGATATCAATGACTCGTAAAGACTTGCACGTACAATGCACACTCTTGGAGAGTGTATCCTATTCCATGGATACTGATACGGTGTACATCAGTGCATGTATGTGGGTTCTCATTGGGATCGAGTAAACTGAACAACCCCGACGAGATTCCATATTGGAGTCAATGTCGAATTTGGAATCTCCTCGGTTACGTAGGCATAAGATTGGTCCTCATGACTTGAGGCACCATTGGTCGTCTCGTGCATCGCCCACTGTACTTAGATTTGTCACACGATTCCAGGTGAGTCATAAAGTGGGGCATATTGGGTCCAGTCTGGTTATGTACGGAGGCGCGTGAGTGCCAAGAAAGAATCTGTCACTGATCATTAGCATCGGCGCATATCCTATGTACTTCACAGTGTATTGACCATGGGAACCTCCGGCCGGAGTAGTATCAATAAGGAAGAGCAGTGTTTCCTCGCTTGATTGATAAATTGGTCAATGTCACTTAGATCGATATACATAGAATCGAGTTACTGGGATTTCGACTGACATCCAAGTCCTAGATTCGATCGGGATATTTGATGGAAGGATTTTACTTATGCGAAAATCGTAATGCGGAAAGGTCACCTAATAATCGTTCATGGCTAGGTCTTCTTGGCGCGTGGCTAGTACTAACCTTGATTTGTAGGAACCATGAATTAATCGGTAATTAATTCTTGGTCGGATTAAAATACTTGGAGTAATTAAATCTAGCAATGAAAATTGCAAAGGCACAACGGGGTTGTATTCCTACTACTAGTATATGAACGAACCTACAATGGGGTTACACACTTACTCAAGAAAGTTCAATTGCTATGTGAATATTAATCCGGTTTAGGATTAAAGTGAAATTGATTAATGAGATTAATTAATTAAGTGGAAGACATTTTAATTAGTAGGTTTGGGAAAATAATTTTTCTATTAATTAATCTTGGAGATTAATCATTAACGAAATTATTATTATCCGGGAATATATTTAAGCTACTAATTTTACTATTAATTAATCATGAAGATTATTTAATTAACAAGTCTTGGAAGACTTGGGAGTCATTTTAATTAAGTTGGACTTAATTAAATGAAGTCACAAGAGTGAAATTCAAAGCTAGTCAAAGTTTGACTTGTAATGTTTTTTAAATGAAGAAGAAAATGAAAAATATTCTCTTACACATGTGGTGGTAGTTGAGAATGGAATGGTAGGTGAGAATGAGGTGGTAGGTGAAGAAAAACAAGTCTTCTACTCCACCTAACACCATATGGCCGAAAATTGGTGGCTATAAAAGGAGGTGTTCTTGCTCTCATTTAAAACTTGATGAAAACTTAAAAAGAAAAAAAAGCTTAGAGCTTAGTTCTTCATCTCTAGATTTTTCTAGCGTCTCTTGTGATTCTTGAAGACTTTCTTCTATAGAACTTCTTCTTGAAGATTAGTTGTAAAAGATTATCTTCCATAGATATTTCTTTTAGTAACTCTTCTTGTCTTCCACCTTTCATTACATAGACTCCATTTCCTTAGAGCATATATCTAGCCAATCTTTTGCTTAAGGTATGAACTTACTTGAGGTGTGTCCTTGTAGAGGCTTCTTTCTTTAGGAGCTTATGGTGGTTTGATTCGAACCCCTCCATGTTGAGGTGAGGATTCGAAAATTAGAGCCAAAGTTTTTGGTGTGGTTTTCCTTGTGTTGTGGTTTTACACCCTCACTTTAATAAAACCCCAAATCTTGTAATCGGTTTAAAACCCCTTTACTCGTATTAGTTTTTGTTGTGCATTACTTTGACCCCCTAGCTTGGGATGCCGATATATATGTGTTTATATACTTTATTTCTTCCGTTGCGCCGGCATCGCTTGTGGGGGCATACCGATCCTAACAGATGCATAGGGAACTGCACTCATCTCTTTTCAATCTTCCTCACTTTGAGGACTCATCTTTTTGGAGAGATGAATTCCATGTCTCACGGGAAAAAGACCTCTCTTAGAGTTTTCCATCCCAAATCGCTTTAGGACCTTCTCTAGGTAGAGGGCTTGAGAGAATCCTATCATCTTATTCGATCTATCCCTGTAGATGCGAATTCCCAGGATGTAGGTGGCTTCTCCCAAGTCTTTCATGGAGAATGTGCTTGAAAGCTATGTCTTAACTGAAGTTAGCAGACCTTTATCATTCCCTATAAGTAGAATATCATCTACATATAGCACCAGGAATGTGATTTTGCTCCCACTGACCTTTTTATAGACACATGGTTCATCCTCATTCTCGATGAAGCCGTAGCTTTGTACTTCCTCATCAAAACGAAGGTTCCAACTGCGAGAGGTCTGCTTGAGTCCATAAATGGACCTATTCAACTTGCAGACCTTATGAGAATTTGCACTCGATATGAAACCCTTGGGCTGTTCCATATAGATTTCCTCCTCGAGGAATCCATTTAAGAACGCGGTCTTCACATCCATTTGCCAGATTTCATAATTCAGGTATGCGGCTATTACAAGTAGAATTCTAATGGATTTGATCATAGCTACAGGTGAAAAGGTTTCCTCATAGTCAATGCCCTCCTTTTGACTATATCCTTTCGCCACTAGCTTGGCCTTATAGGTGTCCACCTTGCCATCCAGACCAATCTTTCTCTTGTAGATCCATTTGCATCCAATGGGTACAATACCCTTAGGTCGATCTGTCAGAGTCCAGACTTGGTTAGAATACATCGAATCCATTTCTACTTTCATAGCTTTATGCCATTTTGCAGAATCCATGTCCATCATTGCCTGGTCATAGCTGGAGGGATCGTTTCCATGGTCTACTTCCACTACTGCATACATATAATGCTCTCCTTGTAGCAGATAACCATATCTCTCAGGCGGTTGAGATACCCTAGCTGACCTGCGCATTGATGGTTGTGTCGTTTTTAGTTCGGGTTGGGTCTCTTGAATAGTGTCTTCCAAAAGAGATTCATTTTGTTCTTCTAGAACAATACTTCTACCAGCTCCACCTTCCCGAATGAATTATTCTTCGAGAAAGATTGCCTGTGAGGCAACAATGATCCTTTGATCATCATGAAGGTAGAATAGGTATTCCATGGAATCCTCGGGATATCCAACGAATAGTCCTTTTAAGGACCTAGCCTCCAATTTCTCTGCCTTGGTCTTTTTCACATAAGCTGGGCAACCCCATATCTTTATGAGTTTCAGATTAGGCTTCCTTCCACATCTGATACGGTGTGTTAGGAACATATTTGGAGGGACATATGTTCAGAATGTGAGCAGCTGTAAGCAGTGCATGCCCCCACAACGAAATGGGAAAATCTGTGTAGCTAAGCATGGATCGAACCATGTCTAACAGTGTTCGATTCCTTCGTTCTGCTACGCCATTTAATTTTGGAGTGGCTGGAGGAGTTAGCTGTAACAGTATGCCATGTTCCCTTAAGAACTGGTCAAATTCAGCACTCATATACTCGCCACCGCGGTCAGACCGAAGTGCCTTAATATGATGCCCGGTTTGGTTTTCGACTAAAGTCTTGAATTCAATGAACTTTTCTAATGATTCAGACTTGTACTTCATCAAATACACATAGCCATACCTAGAATGGTCATAGGTAAATGTAATGAAGTACTGAAAACCACCGCGGGCCACATTTCCAAAAGGACCGTACACATCAGTATGAATCAAACCTAAGACTTCAGAGGCTCTTTCAAAATTCCATGTGATGGGGATTTGGTTATCTTGCCTTGAATACAAGACTCACAAGTGGAAAGGGATCTGATCCCAATGAGTCTATGACTCCATCCTTTTCTAACTGATGTAGTCTATGATCCCCGACATGACCTAATCTTAAGTGCCAGAGCTATCTTAAGTTTGTATCATACAAGCTGCGTTTTCTTGTTATAGCATTGACATTACAATTATTTTGGACATTAATATAGTATAAACCATTTATTAAAGACGCACTGCCAACAGATTCATTTCTAAAATAAATGTCACAAGAATTGTTTGCAAAGAAAAATAAATAGCCTTTCCTGACTAAAGCAGGAATAGAAACAATATTCTTCAGCCCATTGGGCAAAACAAGGCAATCATCTAATAATAATAAATGTCCAGAGAATAATCTAATGGAAGTGGTTCCAATGTGTGTGGTTGCTACACTATGACCGCGGCCAACATTGATCATCACTTCTCCATGTTCCAGCTTCTTACTTTTTTCCAGCTCTTGATTCAAAACACATATGTGAGCACTAGCTCCAGAGTCTAGAATCCAGGAAGTAGAAAATATAGTAACAGAACAATTTGTTTCCAAATCATTAAGTTCTATACTTGAAGTAATGTCTGCTTTCAGCTTTGGACAGTCACGTTTCCAGTCATTCACTTCCTGGCAGTGGATACATGTTTTTGCAACTCTTGGGCGTTTCTTTCCCCTTTTATGGTTGCTAGAAGCAATCCTCATACCGACCAGTCCATTTGAAGGTAAATCTGTTGGGAATGTGCCCTCGATGCCAACGAGGAGTTAGAATATAAGACACAAGTTTATATTGTGCAACCTCTAATTAATATAAAGGCAACAATATGTTGTTCGTATAATTCTTGATGGCATCTATAAAGTTTTAAATGAACAACTAGTCCATGTGTGTCAAGCAAACCTTCGCATTCCTTAAGGAGATGGGCACTGGAAGGGTTTGGTACTTGATCACTTAAATAGTTCGCAAGTAAGAAAATCTCAATTGGTCATTAAGATTCGTATTGACTTGTATGGCACATACTTTGACAAAAGAGTGCAGTCAAACACTATGGGATAGTGGGAGTTTGTGTCATAGATACATTGATGGGATTAGTGTATTCAAACACGGCTCGTAGTAATCCGATCACATGGGTTTTTACTCAGTGACTGTCAATGATTGGATTACTGATTATGAAGGTATGCGTGAGCCTTAGACCTGAGGAGTTACAGTCATAGTCTGCTTGTGACATTGGATTCTGTCACTAGAGTAGTTAGGCCCAACTCACCCGTTGAAAAGTGGGGCCGACCTCGAAATGCGTGCAAATGGGCAAGTAGCATGTGAGGTGATTGCCAACATGAAATTCACTGTCTCGAAAGTAAATGAGAAGTATCCTATGCGATCATAGGTAAATGAGATTAAAGTCTCTGTCCAAATCTCATGAACTAACTCGTGTTTGACACGGAGGGTAGTTCTGTAATCTCGTGTTACTATAATTCTTAGCATAGCATCGAGTCTTGTGAGTTTGACATATTCCATAACTCTCACTTGATCGGGATACGTCAGTGAAGGGCTTATACTCATACGATATTCATAATCTAGAGGTTCGTAATGACATAGTCATTTCGTACTCGATTGGGCTACGATGTGGGCCACGGTACTGGCTAGGTGTCACCCACATCCTTTGGTATCCTCCCATTGTCAATTGAGACGAACCTAGAGAGTCGCGCTATAAAAGAATAGACGGGAAAATCAAGTTTTGTATTTGGAGGGTGTTCTGATAATTTGTCCCTGGGTAGGACGAATTAATTAATTGGACAAATTAATTTAATTGGTTGTTTAATTGGATTAAACAATGGTTAATTAAATTAATTAGTTTGAACATTTAATTGACTGAGTTAATTAAATATTTAAACTAGAATATTAAATGATTATCTATTAAATTAATTAATATTCATTTAATCAATATATATTTAATTGGATTAAATGTTAATTGATTAAATTAATTGGACTAAGTTGACTGGGTCAACATAGCCCAATTAATTGTCCAATAAAGCCCATATGGGCGTGTGTGTGATCCGGTGGGCTTAAGTTGGAGGATTTATTTAATCCTCCAACACAAGCCAGAGACCACAAGAGAAATCATTAAGTGGAATTCCTCCACCAAAAATACACAACATAGGAGAAAACGTTTCTCTCTTCTCAGTCCACTCAGTCTCGCGCTGCCATGGAGATTGGAGATGGAGTTTTCCCGGAGTCCATTCCTGCGTGATGATCTAGAGACGGTACAATTGAACCGTTGCAGAACATTGAAAAATCGCGAGGACTAAAGTTGAATACGCGAAAAGATAAGTTTTTTGTATTCATCTTTTTCATAATTAAAAATTGACGAAAGCCACAAATTGATCTTGGTTTGGGAATCCGGATCTGTTTTCCGTTTTTGCTGCGGATGCCTAACAGGATTCCCAATAGTGATATCAGAGCCAAATTTGTTGGCTTCGTTGGTTTTGTTTGTGTGTTCTTCATGTTTATTCGTTGTATATCATGTTTAATGCGCGTTGTTGGTTTAGAATCAATAAACATAGATCGAAAAATCTGATGTTTTGTTTTGGAATTTATTTGATTGGATCAAAAAATTCTGAAATTTATTAAATCTAAATATGGGCTGTCTCAGTCTGAGATTTGCGATCAATTTTTTGTTCTTCTGGGTTTAGAATCTGGAAATTTGAAGAAGCAGCACCTTTGTCCGATTCTTTAAATTCTGAAAAATTACTCGAAAAAGGACATGAATTCTGGAAATTTTCGAATTGAATTTTTTGTAATTGTATGGGCAGAATCTGATTCTTTGAATCTGAAAATTGAAATTTTTGACTCGAGTTTTGAATTTTTGAATCGAGTTGTAGTTTAAACATACATTAAATTTAATAAAGACGTTATTAAACATGTTGTATTTTTTCATCCGGATATCGAAATGAATCAATTCTTACACCGTTACAAACTTTGTGAGTCAATCTACATTTTTTGTGTTGAAGTTGAAGCCCGAAAATGTACAGAAAATGTAGAAAAATCATCCCGAAGATGACGAAAAATTATTTTTTTTCCAAAAAATTCGTATATATATGTCTTTTTTAACATATTGTATATTTTCACCCGGATATCAAAATGAATCAATTCTTATACCGTTACAAACTTTGTGAGTCAATCTATATTTTTAGTGTTGAAGTCGAAGCCTGAAAATGTACAAAAAATGTCAAAAAACCATCCCGAAAATGATGAAAAATATTTTTTTCCGAAAAATTCGTTCCTTTTTAATATGTTGTATTTTTTCATCCGGATATCGAAATGAATCAATTCTTACACCGTTTCAAACTTTGTGAGTCAATCTACATTTTTTGTGTTGAAGTCGAAGCCTGAAAATGTACAAAAAAGGTCAAAAAATCATCCCGAAGATGACGAAAAAATATTTTTTTCGGAAAAATCCGTTCCGTTTTAATATGTTGTATTTTTTCACTCAGATATTGAAATGAATCAATTCTCATACCGTTACAAACTTTGTGAGTCAATCTACATTTTTTGTGTTGAAGTCGAAGCCTGAATATGTACAAAAAATGTCGAAAAATCATCCTGAAGACGACAACAAAATATTTTTTTCTGAAAAATCCGTATGTGTGTCTTTTTTTACTTGTCATATTCCTTCACTAAGGTATCGAAATGAGTCTGTTCTTGTGTGGTTACAAAGTTTATATGAAAATCTACAATTTATGTGTTCAAGTCAAAACTCAAAATTGAACGACAAAGGGAGAAAAATGAGCCGGAAACATAGACAACGTTATTATTTTCTTTAAAAAATTACTCTAATGTGTCATTTTTTACTTGTTATATTTCTTTACTCGGGTATCGGAATGAGTCCATTCTTGTGTGGTTACAAAGTCTATATGAAAGTCTACAATTTATATGTTCAAGTCAAAACTCAAAAATGCACGAAAAAAGGAGAAAAATGAGCGGGAAATAAGGAAAAAAAACAAAAGATAAATAACAAAAAAAAAATATATTGGCCATTCCGCGCTGAGTCAGCGCGACATGGGCCAAATTTATTTTAAAAAAATAAAAATTGCTCTATTCCGCGCTCGGGCAGCGCGGAATGCCTTTCAATTTAAAAAAAAAATACATATTCTATTCCTCGCTGACGTGGCGCGGAATGTGCTATTATCTGAGCACTATTTTTTTGTGTATTATTTTCTTAATTTCGATTTAATTTTGTATTATTTTTTTAAAATTCTCGACCAATGTGTAATGCTTCCCAGTTATGGGGGTTATGCATTCAAAAATAATCTGAAGTTTTGTTAAGTGCAGGGATGCCTTAGTCGAAGCAAATTTCACCCCAGAAACCGTTTAGGTTCCAAGGTAAGATTCAAAGGTTAGATTAAAGGAGTTAGTGGGATGAACTCGGGTAATTCACGGGCTTAGAAATCAGTTAAGTTGTGGCTTTGTGAATTATGGGGAAAGGTATTGAATCATTTATTGGATAAATTGGTGTAGAACACCACTTTGAATAATCAGTGGGCCAGAAATTGGTTAGGTTGCAACCCACTGAATTATTTGAAGAACTCAATACTCACTAAGAAATCTATCCAACGAGATTTCCAAAAATTGCAGTGGGAGTGCGATGTTTCGAAAAATGTAGTGGGAGCCAAGTAAAATTAAAGTCCTAGTTTTACTTTTGTACAATATAAACATCCTAATTAAATCTTGTTTATTTTCTGCGTTTATATCTCTCTTAGAAATTAATCCGTTTAATATTATGTTTGAGAATTTTGTCTGTACTGGCCTAACTAAATCAACAGACTTAGAAACTTGAGGAAGGTCCTCAGTTCAGAGTCGTTGATTTGTATGCTTGAAACAAGCATTACCCAAGTCTAAGAATGGGACGATGAGTAGGGCTTAAATATGAGGCGCACTGGACATAGAACCATGCGTTTGGAAATAACTATTCTATGACCGGTTTTCTCAACTTTTTGTATTCTACATTCTAGAGCTAGTGCTCATGATTGAAGAATTAGAAAGAAGTACAAAAGTTGAAAAAACAAGGGGTGATCAATATTGGAACCAGACATGGTGTCAGGTGTATCCAAATATAATCCACCTCTGTTCTTTTATAATGCTGAACATGTTTGGATAATTGATTAGTTTCACCAAATGGTACTAAGAACATTATCATTTTCTGACGTGGTCAAGAAATGGTACTTCTTTAAGTTTGGTAATAACTTTCATGGCATTTATTTTGGAAATAACTGTGGGAACAATACATCCTTACTAAAATTGTTAACACGATTTAAAAGTTCAGAATTAGTATACTGTGAACACATAAACTAGAGAACGTAGTATGCTAGAAATAAACTGGAAGAATTGTTTGGCACCTAAGATTAGGTCATGCGTTACGAGCATAAGATTCACTAGTTAGGAGAAACGTGGGGGTACAAGCCCATTGAGATTGGATTCCTATCCAAACTTAAGAATCTTATCTCATAGGCAAAATGACCAATCTCCCTTCACAGGGAACATATTAAAGGGCCACTCAAGTTCTAAAGTTTGTGCATACTGACGTCTATGGTCGAATGTGTGATATCATATTAAGACACTACAATTGGATTGTAATGTCAAGTATATGATTTCCTAATTGGACCCGTTCCTAAAAGAACGCAACATAGTTTCACAGTTGACACTTCCAGCGACTCTACAAATGAATAGGGTAGTAGTATGCAAGAACGAGACATCGTTGGACTTGACTTATTCTATGCTAAGCTACATAGAATTACCCAATTCATAGTGAGTCTTGCGCTACTCATAGGTTCATCTTGAATAGATGTTCCTCCAAATTCATTCCTAAGACACCATATCAGATGTGGCGCCAGTGGAAGCCTGATCTTAAAAAGGTGACGGTATGGGAATTCCCAACCTACGTAGAAAAGATAAAGGCAAAGAATCTGGAGGCTCGGTCCTTAAAAGGACGTTTTGTTAGTTATCCCAAAGATTCAGTGGGAGAACTTTTTCTACCTACATGATGATCAGGGGATCATTATGGCCTTAGAGATCTGTTTGCTCGAAGATAAGATCGTTCAAGAAATTGGAGAAGGTGGAAAGATTATTCTAAAAGAATAAAATAAAACATCTTAGGACACTACTATTCAATGAACCAAACTAAGCCCATTAAAACACAACCACCAACGATTGATATAGAAGAGTCTCTCAGCCGCCTGAGAGAAGTGGTTGACTGCTACAAAGAAAGCATAGGATGAATGATGTAGCAGAGGAGAACCAAGGATACAATCCCTCTACCATAACAAATCGATGGTGGATATGGATTCTATGAGAAGGTGTCGAGGTTATGAAAATGAAGATGGATTAGATGACTTTGAATCAATCCTGGACTCTAGTAGACCGCCCCAAGAGTTTTGAACTCATCAGAGGCCAGTACATCTACAAGAGAAAGATTGATTGAAATGGCAAGGCCAGGCTGATGGCGAAAGGGTGTAGTCAAAAGAAGGGCATTGACTATGAGGAAGCCCCTTTGCCACAACTACAATCAAATCCATTAGAATCTTACTTTCGATAACAACACACCAATATTATGAAAATCTGGCACGTGGTTGTGAAGACTCGTTCATAAATGGATACCCCTAGAAGGACACCCATTTCGAACAGCCCAAGGGTTTCACATTTGAGGTCGATTCTCATAAGGTCTACATGCTGTATGAATCCATTTATGGATTTAAATGGACTTCTCGTAGTTAGAATCTTCACATTGATGACATAAGTTGGAATTATGATATCATCAAAACGAAGAGAGACCATCTGTGTGCAATAAGGTCAGTGGGAGCGAGATATCATTTCTGGTGCGATATGTAGAGAATACACTACTTATGAGAAGTGACGAGGGCTCATTGACTATGTCAAGACATAAACATCGAGCATGTTCTCCATGGAAGACTTAGGAGAATCCATCTTTATCCTTATAATTTGCAACTATGAAAATAGTGCGAATAGGATAATGGGCCCCTCCCAAGCCCTTTGCTTAGAATAAATCCTAAAGAAATTTATGAAGAGGATCTGAGAAAGGGCTCTTGCCTAGAGAGGAAGAGCAATGGGTAGACATAAAATATATCATGAAGTACTTGAGAAGAACTTAGGATATATTCTTCGTCTATGCCCATGGAAAACTGATAGTGGAAGTTTTATACTTACTCGGACCTTGAGTCTGACAAAGGAGATTAAAATTCCACTTTGGGTTAGTATGCACCCTTAATTGTGGAGTAGTAACTTGGAAAGGTTCTAAGTAAAATACTCTACTACTGAGAATGAATATGAAATGCCTTGGAGTCTTGGAGTCTGTCGAAGGAAACTGTTTAGATCTGAAGTTCGTGGTAGAACTTCTATTGGTCCCTAGCGCAGAGCTTGCATGGTCACTTTACTGTGATGAAATGAAGTTCACGCGTATGAAAGGAACCTAGGTCTCACAAATCCAGACAAATGATGAGAGATACAACATCTCTTGAGAGATCATTGGAAAGGGCGATGTAGCCTTGTAGAAAATAAGCTTATCCGTTAAACGACTGACCCACTCACTGGCTATTACCAAAGGCAGTGCTAGAGCGACATCTTTTAGAAGATGGGTATTTGATACCATAGCGATTGGCATTGAGTGCAAGTGCGGGATTGTTGGGAATGTGCCCTCGATTCCAACGAGGAGTCAGAATATAAGGTACGAGTTTATATTGTGAAACCTCTAATTAATATAAAGGCAAAAATATGTTGTTCGTATAATTCTTGATGGCATCTGTAAAGTTTTAAATGAACAACTAGTCCATGTGTGTCAAGGCAAACCTTCGCATTCCTTAAGGAGATAGGCACTGGAAGGTTTGGTACTTGATCACTTAAATAGTTCGCAAGTCAAAAAATCTCAATTGGGCATTGAGATTCGTGTAGACTTCTATGACACATACTCTGACAAAGGAGTACCAGTCGAACACTATGGGATAGTGGGAGTTTGTGTCATAGATACATTGATGGGATTAGTGTATTCGAACACGGCTCGTAGTAATCAGATCACATGGGTTTTTACTCAGTGACTGTCAATGATTGAATTACTGATTATGAAGGTATGCGTGAGCCTTAGACCTGAGGAGTTACAGTAACAGTGTGCTTATGACATTGGATTCTGTCACTAGAGTAGTTAGGCCCAATTCACCCATTGAAAGGTGGGGCCGACCTCGAAAAGCGTTCCAATGGGCAAGTAGCATGTGAGGTGATTGCCAACATGGAATTCACTGTCTCGAAAGTAAACGAGAAGTATCCTATGCGATAATAGGTAAATGAGATTAAAGTCTCTGGCCAGAGCTCATGAACTAACTCGTGTTTGACACGGAGGGTAGTTCTGTAATCTCACGTTACTATGATTCTTAGCATAGCATCGAGTCCTGTGAGTTTGACATATTCCATGACTCTCACTCGATCGGGATACGTCAGTGAAGGGCTTATACTCGTACGATATTCATAATCTAGAGGTTTGTAATGACATAGTCATTTCGTACTCGATTGGGCTACGATGTGGGGCCACGGTGCTGGCTAGGTGTCACCCACATCCTTTGGTATCCTCTCATTGCCAATTGAGATGAACCTATAGAGTCGCGCTATAAAGGAATAGACGAGAAAATCAAGTCTTGTATTTGGAGGGTATTCTGGTAATTTGTCCCTGGGTAGGACGAATTAATTAATTGGACAAATTAATTTAATTGGTTGTTTAATTGGATTAAGCAATAGTTAATTAAATTAATTAGTTTGAACATTTAATCGACTGAGTTAATTAAATATTTAAACTAGAATATTAAATGATTATCTATTTAATTAATTAATATTCATTTAATCAATATATATTTAATTAGATTAAATGTTAATTGATTAAATTAATTGGACTAAGTTGACTGGGTCAACATAGCCCAATTAATTGTCCAATAAAGCCCATATGGGCGTGTGTGTGATCCGGTGGGCTTAAGTTGGAGGATTTATTTAATCCTCCAACACAAGCCAGAGAACACAAGAGAAATCATTACGTGAAATTCCTCCACCAGAAATACACAGCATAGGAGAAAACGTTTCTCTCTTCTCAGTCCACTCAGTCTCGAACCGCCATGGAGATTGGAAATGGAGATTTCCCGGAGTCCGTTCCTGCGTGATGATCTAGAGACGGTACAATTGAACCGTTGGAGAACATTGAAAAATCACGAGGATTAAAGTTGAATACGCGAAAAGGTAAGTTTTTCGTATTCATCTTTTTCATAATTAAAAATCGACGAAAGCCACGAATTGATCTTGGTTTGGGAATCGGTATCTGTTTTTCGTTTCCACTGCCCATGCCTAATAGGATTCCCAACAAAATCACCATCCCTTTCCTTTCTCAAAAGAGCTTGCATGTAAACAAGTCTGTCTTTAAGATCTAGTAAAGATCCTCCCAGGTCATCTACCTAAAGGTTAGTGACAAAAGCAGAGAAAGATTTAGGGAGAGATTGGAGAATGAGATTCACTTGCAGATGAAAATCCATGAAACTTCCCAGAGTTTAGAGCCTACCTATCATGGATATCATGTTCATAACATGAGATGCTACTTCATCGTTTTCTCCCATTCTAGCCTGGAAAAGTTCCTTCGATAAGTAATATCGAATTGATTTTCCATGTTCCCCGAACATTTCCTCCAAATGAAGCATAATCGACTTGGGACTTTCCATATCCAAATGAATGTGTCTTAAGTCTTTGCTCATAGATTGTAACATGTAGCTGGTGACTTTTTGGGCATCAGAGTTCCATCTCTTGTAAACTTTTAGAACAGATTTTCCTTCTTCAACCCTAGGCAGAGTTGGACCATCTTGCTCCAAAATTTGCTCAAGTGACCTTTTCTTGAGACTAGCCCTTAGCTTCTTGACCCAGTCATTGTAGTTAGGTCCAGTGAGGACATATTTCTCAAGCATCGTTGATAGTGGGTTAACCATTTTGAGAGAGATATAAATGACTGCAGAAAATAAACCAAGATTTCATTAGATAATTATGTTGTACCCAAGTCAAATTAGGACTTTAATTTTGACTTGGCTCCCACTACATTTTTCGAACCAATGCACTCCCACTGCAATGAACGAAAATCTCATTGGACAAATTTCGTAGTGAGTGATTGAGTTTTTCAAAATTTTCAATGAGTTGCAATCTGTAACGATATATGGCTCATTGGAATTTCAAAGTGGCGGGCCACGCCAATCAGTCCAACTGATGGTTCAATCTCACTTTTGCTCATGGATCACTTAACCTCACCCTGTAACGAAATATTGGTGGTGATCCATCTAAGTACTTTCCCATCAACTCCTATCGATCTATCAGTTGAATCTCATCTTGCAACCTGTAACGGTGTATGAGATGAGATTTGCTTCGACCGATGGCATCAAATGCACTCAGAGAGATTTGAATTATGAATTAGTGCATAACCCCCATTAGTCGGGACGATGCCATGCACAACTCATAATTCCATCATTCAAAGTTTGATGGAAAGCCAGGATATCCAATATCCTTTTCTTACTTAGTATATTTAATATGGGAAAATTTCTTAATTTATTTAAGTCTCACTTTGCACATTAATTTATTACACGCATATGTGGAATTATCCTAAGCCATGCATTAATAGAAAACCTAGTTATTCTATCAACATGCATTCCATGGACATTCTAGATTGTTCTAAGCCAATACACCAATATAATCAGGGGGATAGGGACCTATATCAAATCTAATCTTGATATGCCCCAGGCTCCAAGCTCTATGAAGGTCCTACCTCTAATTACATAATTCAGAAGCACCCTATACATTATACTACCGAAAATAAAAGTACAAACTGGGGGGGGCATTCTCCGGCCCATTACAACCCAGATAATACAAAAATGGTAAAACCCAAAGTCCATGGATGCATCCACCATAACATACATCAAAGCATGGCAGTAAACTATTTAATATTATGTTGGCTTTTACTTTTAAATCGAAAAGGAATTCATATTTAATTAAATCTAATTTAATTATGAAAAGATGAACTTAATTTCAATTTAAAAGAATAAATCCAATCTATTATTTGAGAAATAAGTCTAACTTATTCTTAATTATTTTGAAAAATAAACTCAACCCTAAAATAAATTCAATTTATTTAATCGTCTTTGATCATAAATAAAATTCTCAATTTAATTTATGACATAATTAAATCCAATTTAATTATTAAAAATAAAATCCCATTTAACTAATTAAATCTAATTTAATTTTAGAAAAACAAAATCATTTTTATTAAGAAAAGGGAAATTGACAAATTTCGGGTCAAATTTGTCTATTGAGTCAAACCCAATAATTATTAATATTTATATATATATATAAATATATTAAATATATAAATATATATATAAATATATTAAATATATAAATATATATATATATATATTATATTAATCGCTAGCCCGGGGCCAGCAACCCGACGCACACACACAGCGCTGGGCTGGGCTCGGCGCTGTTTTAGCACGCTGGGAGCCCGGCGCTGTTTTAGCCACGGCGTGCTGGGCTGGACCCAGCACCGCGTGTGCTGGTGTTGGGCCTTGCCCAGCACGCTACCGGGGTGGCAGTTTTCCACCACGCGCCGTCACCCGCTTTTCCAATTTTTTTTTCTATATACGCACATCAGCGACTTCGAAACGTGTAGCGGGGGGCGCCACGGTGGCGCTACGGCATATCCGAGGTGACAATTTCTGGGTGATAAATATTTTCAAAAATTCAGATTCAATATCCAATACTAAACATGTTGGGATCGGTACAACCCCCGGGGACGCCGATGCAGCGGAAGACATGTAAAATTTAAAACTTTAAAGCGGCATCCCTGAAATTAGGGCTAGGTAGACATGGTACCATTGGATTCAAAAACTATCCTAGAGGAAGTTTACTCATGTTTACCTCTTGAAGACCAAAATTCAGCAACTTCTTTTTAAGCAACTCCCTGCTACACCTCTCCGGATTGGATTTGCCCTAACGCCCCAAATGTTGCGCCTCTAAGTTTATCCACACCTTAGCTCGTACCCTCAATTATCTCCACCAATGCTAACAAGGAGAATATTGAATCTTGGCTTATGAGAAAAGGGGTAGGAATCTTTTGGTGTTCTTCGTACTCAACACATGAGTTGGAAGAAGTTCTTTGTGAAAGAGATGGAGAGATAAAGAAGAGAGAAAAAGATCACACAACTCTTAGTTGTGATAAGTGAATTAATTAATTAATTCAATATTATATTAATATATATATATATATATATATATATATATATATATATATAGAGGTCACCAAAAATTGGTAACTTCTCACATACACACATGGCACTTATACATATATATAATAGCGTGTGTGTGTATATATATATATATATATATAATATTAAATAGAATTCTTTTTTCCAAACTCTTATTCATCTTCCTTAATTAATTGGATACTTTCCAACTAATTAGATATTTCCATATATTTGATATCATATCAAATATACCAAATCTTATCAAATAAAATCTTTCCATATCTATAATATTTATCCTAATATATATTTATAAGATCTTTCCATATCAATTAGTTACCTAATTAATTAGAATAGATCCTACCAAATATATTATAAGATATATATATATATATATATACATAAACTTGGTGAACAAGATAAAATCCTCCACCAATTCCATACACAGACACACGCCCACGTGTATATACATATCTATATATATTTATTTTCCTCTTTCACATATTAATTAATTAGACCACTAATCAATGAACTAGTCTTTTCCAATTTAATAATATAATATTAAATTATAAGACTATTATTAATTAAAACCACTTAATTCATTAATTCCTTTTCCCGATTAATTAATTCCAATTAATTAACCTCTTCATTAATTCACAAAGAATTAACTAGCCAATAGGTATTACACTATGTATTGTGTGTGACCCTTTAGGCTCATTAACAAGCTAGCAATAAGTCCTTCCATAGGCTAGATTAATTATTCATAATAATTAACTAGGCCTTGGATTAATTTCACCAATTAACCCAAGGCACCTATTGGTCGTGGTTTGATGTCTAGCAACGTCGCCACGACTTCCTAAATGTTAACGATGAAAATGCAAACCTCTCTAGATTTTGATCTTTGTGTGAGTCGAATCCCTTCATCTGTTTCCCGTCTAAGACCTAGGGTTTGGCGACGGTCAAAACCCTAATAGCCTCGAAAACTATGATTATCTCGGTTCAACTAATGATCCGGTCTTCTAAGCAGGGATCACCAATCCTTCTTATAAGACATTGCTCTGGCCAGAGACTTTTCGATCATTCAGTTTAACTCAACAGCATAGGAAATACCAGGTACTTGTGACCTTGGATGAATCCCCTCTGACTGTCAATTGTTCCACTGTAACTACCAGTCTATACCCAATATACACGCCATATGACTCTCCTGGAGTGCACGTGTATATCAAAGCAGAGTGGGTAGTACCCTTTCCAATGACATCTCAGGTTAAAGGATTATCTCACACTACAAAAACCGAAGGACTCCATGTTCGACAGCACCAATGAGGAATCCTTACAGGGTTGTCCAATCCCATACCAAAGTATAGATCTTCATGCATGTATTGGCTATACTAGCCATCGACAATGGAATGCGTCGACCTCTTGGGAGAGTTACACACATGAACAAGTCTTGACGAGGCCAGTGATTTTCCACATCTCACAGCCTCTATGACTTGGAATAGATTTAGGATTACGGTCTTTGAGAACATTCCATATATTTTCCCTGACTGCTCCCCTAACCATATGTAATCTATGAGATCTTTATCTATACTAACTCTAGTTATAACAATAAAGAAGCATTCCGTAATAGGTTTGATATAATCTAAATGATAAGACTGATACAGTGTTAATGTTCAAGCCAACAGATGGTTCGCTGGGCACATAACACTTTCAATCTCCCACTTGCCCAAGAGCCTACTGTTCCCACACAGGTCCATCGTCCAGATGACCTATTGATCACAGCTACTACTCAAGGGTTTGGTGAAAGGGGTTTGCCACGTTTCCATCGAGTTGACCTGTTCCACTCAAACGTCGACCCTGATCAAATAATCTCTCAGACTATTCGCTTTTCCACCCGGTATGTCTAGATAGTTGGTGAGACCTCTCCTCCTTTTTAAGAGCTTACATCCTTATCGATAATCATAGTACTTATGTACTTGATATTCGATTGGCTGAACCTCATAGGTTCACCTATCTAACTACCTTTCATCAATGCATTCTTATGCGTGACTTAAATGGTAGAGTTAGGCTCTGTCTCTTCTCAAGAGACGTCTTTAGCCTTTACTTTCCCATTTGGCTTAAAATAAATCCTCGATCATCACTTAAGTTCATGTCTTAAGACTAGAGCTTCTAGTTCCAATTTTCCCATGTTGTTATCCAATAAACAACACCAATCCAATCCATTGGATCAATTAGGTGTTCGACTATATACGTGAGACGTATTAGTCAACACCAATTTTAACTCATAGAATTGCATGTACCTTTTGGTTATGCTTTACAGGAAAAATTAACTTTTAGTTCTTCCATGTTGAGCTTAGTCAACACATTATCTTTGTGTTCGGACTGAAAAAGATTATGGCAATCCAATGGCCCACACATATTGCTATCTTTGTGCAATGGGGTGCCATTCCTTTTCCAGTTCCATTTTGGAAAATTGAGATGATGATCACATGTACGTTACTCATGTAACGTTAACAAGCCATTAGTATACCTATTAACCTTTAGAACTTATGTTCAGAAAAGATTCAATCAGTAGATTGATCTTTGAAGCACTTATGCTGTTAGGCCGACCTCCACTACTTGTCAACATTTCTTGACTTTCGTCATATCCGCCGTCAACATTTTTTGGCTCAAAGGATATGGAACTTGTGTTCATAGGTTTATAGGTTTAATAGTTTATTCATTTCAACTGCCAGTGGTGTTTATGTTTATTGAGTCCTTAGTTTTCAGTACTAACCTCATTCTTTCATAAAAGAACTCCTTCACCTTGAAGGTAGGATATTATGAAACGATCCCTTTCATTCCAAGTGTAATGAACATGAAGATACTCATAAACTCAAGATAAGAGGATCTATTATCCCCAATCGCTCCCACTATTTGCTTGACATAAGCAATACCTTTTTACATCCTTGATGTGTGTGGTTTCCATGTCACATCTAATGCGACCATTTTAGGGTTACACTAATTATTCTATGTCTAATAGATTAATATGCTTGCCTAGGTTATTACCTTGGCAGCTAGATCAATGTATACATTTGTTGTTCTATATGAGTCAAATGTTGTGAAGATAGCATGTATAAGAATTAATTGTAGAACCATAATAAAAAGCATTTTAATAAAACATCAAATCTCCACCCATAAACCAAGGTGGAGTAAAACATGGTTCATAACATTAATTAAATAACATGATAAAACATTCTTCAAAAATTTTGTCTCATAATTAAAAAGGACAAATAAATAATTTCTTGTCCTTCAGCCTCAGTCGCGAAAAATGCCTCCTTGGCATCTTCAGGACCATGACCTCATTTCTTTGTTTCCTGCTTCTTCCCACCATCTGCAATCCATTGCATAAGTGAGTACTTTAACAGTGTCATAACTCTTAAGAAGCACAGTTAACTAACGAGTTAACTTTACAACAAATGTACCTTTCGTGCGCTCACGAGGAGGCTCAGGGCATTGATCTTTCCAGTGTCCCTTCTTCTTGTAGTTAAAATACTTCCCAATTTTCCTTTTGACTTTCTTGATACCGTCCTTTGCTTGCAACTCGTTGCCCTTCTTCTTCTTTCCCTTCTTGCTTTCCTTGTTACCAAAAGCCGGAGATGAAGAATTGTCAGCAAGCAGCACAGGCTTAGCCTTCTTGACCATTGCCCCAGTAGTGCGCAACATGTCCAATAATTCAGGAAGAGTGGCAACCAATTGGTTCATGTTGAAATTCACTACGAACTAATCATAGGCAGGAGAGAGCGACTGAATCACTAAGTCAATAGCTAAGTCAGGATTTATCGACACCTCCATGTCATTGAGTTTGTTCACCAAGGCAATCATTCTCAAGACATGGTCGGTGACTGATGTTCCTTCAGTCATGCGAGCTCTGAATAACTTGCGAGTGACATCAAATCTCTCACGGCGTGTCTTAAAGTCATATAGCTCTTCCAGTCCAACAACAATTTCTGATGCGTGTTCCACAGTCTCAGACTGCCTCTGCAACTCATTAGTCATGGAGGCAAGAATTAGACAACGCACATAGATATCGTCTTTGCGCCATTTCTCATGCGCATCATGAGCAGCCCTTGGAGCACTTACCTCGGGTGCAGGCTCATTAGGCTGAGTTAAGATATAGTCAAGACTTTCAGATTGCAGTACAATCTTAAGGTTGCGGTACCAGTCAGGGAAGTTCGGGCCATTTAGCTTATTAGTTTCAAGGATTACCGAGAGTAGAGTTTTAGCCGTTTGACTGTTACTTTACGAAAACGAAAAAACATTAGCATTCAATCATAGATTACATTCACATGAAATTATGGAAATTTTAACTTCACGTGTGCTCCCACTATTTTTCGATTTCCATCAACCCCACTGATAGAAAGACGGAAAATACAACCATTTCCAGTGGGCTCGAGCGTCAAAATGTCCCCGACCTCATTCCATGACTCATGGTCAATGTAAAGGTTTGTTAGGTGGTGTAATCCCAACTACGTCCTTCTTCTCCTTGAACACTTGGAGGCAATCCACTAAAATGATTCTCGAAGAATCACATAGAAATTTCTACAAGAGAGGGAGAGATGGATATCGATGACTTGTGCTCATTGGTCACATAGATTTCTGCTCCAAGACACTTCTATCCTCTTGCTTCTTTCACCCAGAAATAATGCAAGTATCCAACTTTGACTTCACACAGATTGCGAGGCTTGGATGGGATTTTTCTAACGGTTTGATTGATTTTTAGAAAGTTCAAACAACTTGGAATATCTCAATAGTAATGTAAGTTTCTTCTGAAAAGATGTTTGAGATATTGGTTGACTGTCTCAGGGATTGAAGAAAAGCAAAGAGAATTTTTGCTTGGAATATTCGAGCTTTTTTGAAAGTTTAAGGATTGAGACTTCAATGCAACAGAGTTTTGGCTTGTAAGCTTGTTGTTGTATGTACCGTGTGTTTTGTCTTGTTGCTGAAGTCCTATTTATAGAATTTCTTGGGTAAAGTGTCCGTTTGACACATGTTCAGGCGCGTGTCTTTTACTTTCGCGAGTGAACAACTTTCGTCATTTTTCCCTGAAATTCTGCTGCAAAAATTGGTGTGGCAGTCTTTGTAAAGTTGACAGTCCAATGGGAAGGCTTCTCCGTACGTCCTGGAGTGCTTATCACATTTAATGCTCTTATCAGCATTTAATACATTTGAAATAAATGCCCGTTGGCAATTAATGATCCAAGAATATTTGCATTAAACTCTTTCTGAACTTAGAAATAAATTCAGGTGACATCTAGTCTTTGATAGACGCTCTATCACTACTGAATGATTTCTGATACTTAATCAATGCTTGGATGCTTGGAATCTTCATCTTTATTCAGATTTCAGATGCTTGAATCTTCAGACCTATCTACTGATACACTCACTCAGAATAATATTAGACGCTTAGTTCTGAGATTACTTAGCCTAACAGTCTAAAATAAAAATAAATAGAGCCCTATACAAATCTAATTCGCAAATCCTATACATATATTCTATTAAAGAATCAAACTTACATATTTTGGGTCTAACAAAAATCCTAATTGTCATCATCAAAACATCTAACAAGAAATTCTTAACAATTTTCCCCTTTTTGATGATGGCAATACTTACTCTTTTATAGTTCAAGAGTCAGACAGCCAAAATATAAAAGTTAGCTTTGAATAAAGGTTAGATAAAGTTAGTTAAAGCCTCAACGAGATATTTTAGCTGGAAATGCACTTCATTATATTTCAATAATAGTACAAGCATTTACAACTAAAATATCAAAAAATAAAAATAAAGATGTTAGGAAATTTCATGTTAGATGTTTTGATGATGACAAGACAGGATTTTATGTTAGACCCCAAAAGAATGTAAGTTTGTATTTTCTTAGAACATCTGTATAAGCGTTTGAAAGGTTGTAATTTTATTAAGCTTGAAATTTTTATCTTTGTAGACTTTAGACTAAGTATTGAATACTAAGTCGCTAGTACAATTCTAGGTGAGTCTATTAGAGATGAAGTTGAAGATCAGCGTCTGAAGACAAGTGAAGATGAAGATTTTGTTTTAAGCAACTGCCAATCGCTAAGGACTGTTTCAGGGTTTATGAATCAAGCGATCAAGTAGATCAGATTCACTTGAAATAAATTCCGAAGTCACTAAGGACTTAAATGCAATCATTTAAACGGGCATTTATTTCCAACGGGAAATAAATTCGAATGCATTAAATGCTTGATAAGAGCATTAAATGTGATAAGGACAGATTGTATACGGAGCAAGCTACCTATTGGCTAAGACTGTCAGAATTTCAGAGTTCAAACCTGCCACATTAAATCAGTACAGCAGGATTTCAGGAATGTCAGAGAAAAAGTATGACTCACTCGCGCATGAGAGGCACGTTCCAACATGTGTTCAACGGACAAATCCCAAGAAATTGCCTATGGATACCTTACCTCAGCAAACCCTAAAATATACGTATATGCACAAGAAAGGTCAAAACTTTGTTGAAATATTTTCTCAAGAAAAGCCTAGAAACTCCATAGCCAAAAATCCTTCCAAGCTTTCTACATACATTCCAGACAGTCACAAATATCTCAAACATCTTCAAAGAAGAACCATACAATATTATTGAGATATCCTAAGTTGTTTGAACTTCCTAAAATCAAACAAACCCGTGATCGAAACCCTCAACCTCATCTATCTGTGTGAAGAAGAAGTTGACTCTACAAGTAGTATTTCTGAGTGAGAGAAGCTTGTTAGTGAAGATCTTCATTGGTGCTGAAATCTGTGTGATCAAGGAGTCCAAGATCATCATCCCCTCCTCTATTTTGTAGAAACCTCTGTGTGATCCTTCGATTATCAACTTAGTGGAATTCCTCCAAGTGTTCAAGGAGAAGAAGGACGTAGCTGGGATTACACCACCCAGAGAACCTTACAAATTCTTGTGTTATTTACTGTTTTATTATCTTGCTTTATATTTATCATTGCTCTTGAAAAGGACAAGTAAAACAGTTAAGCGACTATTTGAACAAAACAAACGCTAAAGCTCTAAAAATCATTTCCGCTGTGCTAACCCTGATTAAGCGATCTAAGCGTTACCCTACTTTGGTAAATTGCTAAAATCACTAAGTCTAAGTTATCTTTACTGTAGCGCATGACCAAGCGCTCAGCTCTCTAAGCGTTCAAACATTTAAAAAGTGATACGAAATTTTTGAAGTCGAAAAAAACTTCAGGGTCTATTCAACCCCCCCTTCTAGACCCTTTCGTATGCCACTTGGGACCACCAAGTGGTATCAGAGCGGTTGAAATAGAAACCTAAGCGTTTCCGAGCATAACTGCTAGTTTAGATCCATTTTTCTAAACTTCGTCGCTTTAATTTTCTTTTAAACATCTCATTATGGCTTTTAACAAAATGCCTAAGTTGATTGAATCAAACTATGATTCTTGGAAACTTAGAGCATTCGCTTATTTATGCTCTTGCGATAATGAAATGTGTGATGTAATTATAGATGGCCCCATTCAGATCATGAAAGTTGTAACCAGAGCCCCTGGAGCGACTGAAGCAACTCCAGATGGTTACGTTGAAAAACCCAAGATAGAATGGACGCCAGATGATAGAAAAAGAGCAAATCTGGATAATGTTGGACGAAGTGCACTATACTCAGCGTTAGGAGATAACGATGCATTGTTCAACAAGATCAAACAATGTAAGACCTCAAAAGAGATATGGGATAAGCTGGCTATCATGTGTGAAGGTTCAACACAGATGAAGGATAACCATAGCCATGCAAAGATTTGAGCATTTCAAAATGCAGAACAACGAGACGCTAGAACAATTGGATGCAAGATTCACTATGCTCATAACAGAGTTAGCGTCACTGGACAAAGAGTTGACTAACAAAGAAATGGTCAACAAGATATTCAGAAGTCTTCCAAGCAAATACTTGATTAAGACGGTTGCAATGAGAGAATCACAAACGTTGGAAACTTTAACTCTGGAACATGTATTTTCAGAGTTGAAGGCATTTGAGTTTTAACTAGGAGAAGTCAGCGACACAACGAGTTCTACATCAGTGACTGAATCAGGAGCCCTAATAGCTATGACTAAGAGCAAGGGAAAGTCAGTCAGTGAGGTGAAAGCGACAGAATCAAATGAGGAAAAGGAAATGGCTTTATTGGTTAAGAAATTTAAGAAATTTCTAAGATACGAAAAGAGAAACTGATAAGAGGTGTTTTTACGTGTTTTTAAGACCGTAATTCTTATGATTTGGATTCACTTATTGCTTAAATCATGTCACATTTGCATTTAATAGGTGTGTTAAGTGAATACAGGTAATAAATGAGAATACATGAAGAAAAGGGAAGAAAAACGATGTACAAAACAAGTTCAAGCATGTTTTTCAACACCGAGGCGGTTTATACATCTCCTACCACATTCGAGCGATAATTCCGTACATTTCGAGACCGACTTAGACAAAGTTTCCTTCTACAAAGTTTTAGATGTATGTCTTAGCTTCAAATGGGAACTTGAAAAATCCAAATCGGAGGTCTATAGAGATAATTGTGAAGGAAATACGATTGCTGCGCCGAACAGAGAAGTACATGTGCCAGGATACGCCCCAGCGCCCTCCTAGTCATGCCTAGGCATGGATAGTCCGAATGTTACTCCTTTTTCAGCCTAAATTCCAGCCTTATATGATGGGTAAGAATCACTTTTGGCCATAATTCAGCACATGTGTTGAGGGGTTGTCATAAGTGTGTTTCTTGGTAGATTTTCTTTATGGGCGCAAAACCAGAAACAACCTCCATGTTGAAACGTAATTTAGGTATACTTAGAGACCACATTGGACAAAATGTCCTTCTGCAAAGTTGTAGATCTATGTGTTAGCTTCACATGGGGACTTGAATCATCCAATTTGGAGATCTGTGGAGAATTGTATGAGGAAAATACTACGACTGCGCTGGAAAGCAAGAAAATGGCAGCATGCATGTGTTTTGTTGATGTTTTCACATGGTTATGCTTGGTGGAATTCTTAATGGCCGAAATTTCAGCATTTTTTAGCTGGTTGGAATCTTAAAAGCTAAACTTTAAGCATCACCTTAGGTGGAATTCTCATTGGGGAACTTTAATGGGAATTCTTAATGCATACTTTAGTGGAATTTTGGCTATAAAAGGAGGGGGAACCCATACTCTTCATCATTCACTATCAATTTCAGATTCTTGGAGGAGAGGGGGGCAGCCCCTAATCTTATTTCTCCACCATTCATCACTATTCTTCATCACTCTTGGAGGGGAAAACTAGAGGAAGGAAAAGAGTTTGGGGATTGAAGACTCAACTTCAAGATCCATCATTATTCACTTTTGAGGGAGTTTTTATAGCTTTTCATTTCAATTATGTCTATGAACATGTGTATTAATTCATTTATGTTTTTCATATTATCCATTATGAACTAAATTCATAAGACTAGGGCCATGTAAGGCCAAATTGTGATATATGCTTATAATAGATGATTGTTGAGGTTGTTCTTATATTGTTATGTGATGTGAATTTGTATTTTTGCCTATCTTGCATATACTTGATCAATATATGTTAGAATCTTATGCCTAGGTTAATATTTCGGGAGAAAATTGACTTAGGGTGCAAGAAATTCACATCATGACCCGTAACTAATGAGGAATTGCCCTAGACATAGGTAAAGATTCCCGGGTGAAGTTGTTCGATTCAAATCGAGTGAACTCTAGTACGTTAATGCATGTTTAGTGGTTAGATTTCCGGATAGGAATATTTGGGAAATCACGATCTAAACATAAGAGTTTATACGCGAGACATCGGTTATTCTCTACCCTCGGAGCTCTCACCATAACAATATAAGCGTAATCCTTCAACGAGAATCTTTATAAGTATAATTGATCAATTTGAACCTAGCATGTGCCTTAGTCTCACTTTATACTTTGTGTAAAATCAATTGTGTAATCTTGTTCTTATTGTATGCATTTTACCTATAATTTACTTTAATTATATTTGTTCTTTTTTTCGTTAAAATCATAAACTAAAATTCAAGTCTCCGTGGTTCGACAAACCGGACTTTTAGTCCACTTATTACTACACACGACTAGTGCACTTGCTATCATAGCACGTTGGCTTTTAGCGTGTCAAGTTTTTGGCGCCGTTGCCGGGGACTTGTTTAATTTTAGTTTTTGATTTTATTGCAAGTTTTATGTATTTATTTTTTGTCTATTTTTTTTGTCGCACGATTACCTCGCAATGGCTAGCAATTTTCCAGATATGACCCTTCCGGAGAATCAATTATGGCTGCAAAACATCATTCAATTTGCAAAGGATAGCAATTTCCCAGATATGACACTACCAGAGAATCAATTATGGTTGCAAAGCGTCGTTGAAGCATGTTATGCACAAGGGTTCTTTCCACAACATTACCAAGAAAGAATTCCTATGTTGGAGGAACAACGTGATAACTCCATTGGAGAGCTCCGCCTTATGATGAAGGATGCATTGCGGGAAATGAAGGAGATGAATCATCAACTCAAGCAACTAACGAGCGACATATCTGAGAAAGTACCATGGGCATTGCTTGGTACCACTGAGATAGATCAAAAGGAGGAATGCAACACCGTGACATTGAATGAAAGGAAGTTGAAAAATTCGAAAGCAAATTCCTCCAATGATGAGCATTTGACTCCTATCCTTTCTAAGGTTGTTGACATTCCTTTACCATCTCCCCTAACCACAAGTGAATCAGTATTTGATGCCGATGATGGTAAGTTGTCCTTTAGTGTAGGAGATGACATGGTTATTTGTGATAGCTATGAGGTTTTTGAGCATCCACTTGATTTTGATTTGTATTTACACATTGATGCTTTTGATCCTTTTAGTGTTGAGCACTTTCAGGAAAAACGAACCAATCATCTTCTACATCCCTACATCATGGACTCCGCATATGTCAAAGTGATGGGTGAAGAAAGTTCACACCATCACCTAACGCACGGGGAAGAAAGAGTAATTGAGGTGTTGAGGGACCATACAAAAATTCGGGAGTGGATGATTGCTTGGTCCCAACCTATGGTATGTAGCACAAATGATGGGCCAACCTTCACTACCAATGGCCATAAGTTGAAGCGATACTCGAGAGTGAATTGGAGAATGAACAAGGCATTCATTCGGAAACTGCCTTAAAATAACTCGGTAAAGTCAAGCTAATGACTTTAAAAGAGCGCTTCTTGGGAGGCAACCCAAGTTTGTAAGTTTTGTTTTCTTTTTCCTTTCGTTTTTGTTTTGTTTAGTTTGTTTCTTTTTGTTGTATTCAAGCATGCACTTTGGGCATGTATGTTTTTCTTATGCTTGATGGTTTAAAAAGTTGAAGTGTTAGATATGATGCACATTTGGACCCCACCTTTAGAGATTCTTATTTTACTCGATAAGAGGAGAAACTTTGTAAGGATGCATTGGAAGCTTAAGGATGTTCTTCAATATCCTTGGTTGTAAGTGTTCTTTTACCTTTGTGTATGCATGTTGTAACAACATTGGGGACAATGTTGGATTTAAGTTTGGGGGTAGAAGAGTGACACGCTAAAAGCTAACGTGCTATGATAGCAAGTGCACTAGTCGTGTGTAGTAATAAGTGTGGACGAAAAGTCCGGGTTGTCGAACCACGGAGACTTGAATTCTAGTTTATGATTTTATAAAAAAAAACAACCACAATAAAAGTAACTTAAATGTAAAAACGTGTACAATAAGAACAAGGTTATGCAAATGAATTAAAACCAATTATAAAGGGAGACTAAGGCACATGCTAGGTCCAAATTGATCAAATATACTTAAAAAGGCTCTTGTTGTAGAATTACTCTTATATTGTTATGGTGAAAACTCCTAAGGTAGAGAATAACCGATGTCTCGCGTATAAACTCCTATACTTAGATCGTGATTTCCCAAATATCCCTATCCGGAAATCTAACCACTAAACATGCATTAATGTACTAGAGTTCACTCGATTTGAATCGAACGACTTCACCCGGGAATCTTTACCTATGTCTAGGGCAATTCCTCATTAGTTGCGGGTCATGATGTGAATTTCTTGCACCCTAAGTCAATTTTCTCCCGAAATATTAACCTAGGCATAAGATTCTAACATATAGTGATCAAGTATATGCAAGATAGACAAAAACACAATTCACATCACATAACAATATAAGAACAACCTCAACAATCATCTATTGTAAGCATATATCACAATTTGGCCTTACATGGCCCTAGTCTTACGAATTTAGTTCATAATTGATAATATGAAAAACATAAATGAATTAATACACATGTTCATAGACATAATTGAAATGAAAAGCTATAAAAACTCCCTCAAAAGTGAATAATGATGGATCTTGAAGTTGAGCCTTCAATCCCCAAGCTCTTTTCCTTCCTCTAGTTTTCCCCTCCAAGAGTGATGAAGAATGGTGATGAATGGTGGAGAAATTAGATTAGGGGCTGCCCCCCTCTCCTCTAAGAATCTGAAATTGATAGTGAATGATGAAGAGTATGGGTTCCCCCTCCTTTTATAGCCAAAATTCCACTAAAGTATGCATTAAGAATTCCCATTAAAGTTCCCCAATGAGAATTCCACCTAAGGTGATGCTTAAAGTTTGGCTTTTAAGATTCCAACCAGCTAAAAAATGCTGAAATTTCGTCCATTAAGAATTCCACCAAGCATAACCATGTGAAAACTTCAACAAAACACATGCATGCTGCCATTTTCTTGCTTTCCAGCGCAGTCTTAGTATTTTCCTCATAAACTTCTTCACAGATCTCCAAATTAGATGATTCAAGTCCCCATGTGAATCTAACACATAGATCTACAACTTTGCAGAAGGACATGTTGTCCAATTCGGTCTCTAAGTATACCTAAATTACGTTTCAACATGAAGGTTGTTTCTGATTTGGCGCCCATAAAGTAAATCTACCAAGAAACACACTTATAACAACCCCTCAACACATGTGCTGAATTATGGCCAAAAGTGATTCTTACCCATCATATAAGGCTGGAATTTAGGCTGAAAAATGAGTAACATTCGGACTATCCATGCCTAGGCATGACTAGGAGGGCGCTGGGGCGTATCCTGGCACATGTACTTCTCTGTTCGGCGCAGCAATCGTATTTCCTTCACAATTATCTCTATAGACCTCCGATTTGGATGTTTCAAGTTCCCATTTGAAGCTAAGACATACATCTAAAACTTTGTAGAAGGAAACTTTGTCTAAGTCGGTCTCGAAATATACGGAATTATCGCTCGAATGTGGTAGGAGATGTATAAACCGCCTCGGTGTTGAAAAACATGCTTGAACTTGTTTTGTACATCGTTTTTCTTCCCTTTTCTTCATGTATTCTCATTTATTACCTGTATTCACTTAACACACCTATTGAATGCAAATGTGACATGATTTAAGCAATAAGTGAATCCAAATCATAAGAATTACGGTCTTAAAAACAAGTAAAAACACCTCTTATCAAAGAGTATCTATTTTGAATATTGAAAATGCAATCCTAATTTTTAACTTGAATTTGGGGAAAGTTTGTTTGATATCATGTTTATATGCTTCTTTGTTGAGAAAATCAAGCATGAAAAATTTTTAGTCCTTCCAATTGATGCATTGAAATTGATTAACTTGAAAAAATGGCATGAATTCTTGAAATAATCTGAATTTAATGGAATATATATATATATATCTTTGAAATTGCTCGTGGAGACCTTAGACTAGAATTGATTCCTTAGATGATTCACAATGCACTTAAATCGAAGGTAGAGGAGTTGAGAGGATAACCATCTTGAGACACTTAAGGAATTATTCCCAGAAATATTAACTTAGATTTCTCATAAGGTTATAAGTTGAGTAGTAATTTTATATGCTAACAATGAATTGAAAAGGTTGAATTTTGGTATGACCAAAAGTGGTCAGGCTAATACGTACCGGAGGTGAAAAGTTTCATGCCTATATACTGTACTATTATGCTAATTTGAGCTATGCTCAAGCCAAAAGAAGTGAATTGTTTAAAAGATCTAGTTTTATTTCGTGGCCTTTGATACTCAAGTGATTAAATCCTTAGGAGTGTCTCTACACTTAATGCCCTAAAACTATCTAGTTTGGGAGTCATTGGTCTAAAACTTGTTACATGGGTGTCATAGAAAGCCTAATGGAATAAAACATTGCACATGATCTAGCCTTAATGAAGTTTAATGGAAATTCCATATGAATTGAATGTTGAATATTTGAGATAATGAAATTTAAATGGCTATGAGATTTTCTATAATTCTTGTGCCTTATGTTTGATCAAAAGTTGATAGATATGGGATTAATGTCCAAAATTTGGTAAGGATGCCTCTCGACTATAATACCCTAGATTTATTTTTCACTACACCCTAGGGAGTCGTTTCAAGTATTGGTGTCACATGAGCAAAAGTAGTTGATATGTATATATATATTTGTGAACTTTAAAAGGTTGATTTTATGCCATTCATTCTTGTTGATCATATTGAGATGTGTTGATTCGGTTGGGATTGAAAATTTGCTAGATTTTGTGGGTATATCGTATGCAAACCCTCACGAGACTATAACTCGTCCTTTGAGGTAACTCAAAGGTTTAAAGGCTTGTTGCACCCGCTAAGTGCAATCGTTTACTCCACGAAAGTGAGTTAGTTAGTTGTTTTGTTTTCTCCCATTGAATGATGTTGGTCTTGCCTTATAGCTCTTATTGCTCGAGGTCGAGCAATTGATAAGTTTGGGGGTGTTGATAAGAGGTGTTTTTACGTGTTTTTAAGACCGTAATTCTTATGATTTGGATTCACTTATTGCTTAAATCATGTCACATTTGCATTTAATAGGTGTGTTAAGTGAATACAGGTAATAAATGAGAATACATGAAGAAAAGGGAAGAAAAACGATGTACAAAACAAGTTCAAGCATGTTTTTCAACACCGAGGCGGTTTATACATCTCCTACCACATTCGAGCGATAATTCCGTACATTTCGAGACCGACTTAGACAAAGTTTCCTTCTACAAAGTTTTAGATGTATGTCTTAGCTTCAAATGGGAACTTGAAACATCCAAATCGGAGGTCTATAGAGATAATTGTGAAGGAAATACGATTGCTGCGCCGAACAGAGAAGTACATGTGCCAGGATACGCCAGCGCCCTCCTAGTCATGCCTAGGCATGGATAGTCCGAATGTTACTCCTTTTTCTGCCTAAATTCCAGCCTTATATGATGGGTAAGAATCACTTTTGGCCATAATTCAGCACATGTGTTGAGGGGTTGTCATAAGTGTGTTTCTTGGTAGATTTTCTTTATGGGCGCCAAATCAGAAACAACCTCCATTTTGAAACGTAATTTAGGTATACTTAGAGACCGAATTGGACAAAATGTCCTTCTGCAAAGTTGTAGATCAATGTGTTAGCTTCACATGGGGACTTGAATCATCCAATTTGGAGATCTGTGGCGAATTTTATGAGGAAAATACTAAGACTGCACTGGAAAGCAAGAAAATGGCAGCATGTATGTGTTTTGTTGAAGTTTTCACATGGTTATGCTTGGTGGAATTCTTAATGGCCGAAATTTCAGCATTTTCTTAATGGCCGAAATTTCAGCATTTTTTAGCTGGTTGGAATCTTAAAAGCCAAACTTTAAGCATCACCTTAGGTGGAATTCTCATTGGGGAACTTTAATGGGAATTCTTAATGCATACTTTAGTGGAATTTTGGCTATAAAAGGAGGGGGAACCCATACTCTTCATCATTCACTATCAATTTCAGATTCTTGGAGGAGAGGGGGGCATCCCCTAATCTTATTTCTCCACCATTCATCACTATTCTTCATCACTCTTGGAGGGGAAAACTAGAGGAAGGAAAAGAGCTTGGGGATTGAAGGCTCAACTTCAAGATCCATCATTATTCACTTTTGAGGGAGTTTTTATAGCTTTTCATTTCAATTATGTCTATGAACATGTGTATTAATTCATTTATGTTTTTCATATTATCCATTATGAACTAAATTCATAAGACTAGGGCCATGTAAGGCCAAATTGTGATATATGCTTATAATAGTTGATTGTTGAGGTTGTTCTTATATTGTTATGTGATGTGAATTTGTATTTTTGCCTATCTTGCATATACTTGATCACTATATGTTAGAATCTTATGCCTAGGTTAATATTTCGGGAGAAAATTGACTTAGGGTGCAAGAAATTCACATCATGACCCGTAACTAATGAGGAATTGCCCTAGACATAGGTAAAGATTCCCGGGTGAAGTTGTTCGATTCAAATCGAGTGAACTCTAGTACGTTAATGCATGTTTAGTGGTTAGATTTCCGGATAGGAATATTTGGGAAATCACGATCTAAACATAGGAGTTTATACGCGAGACATCGGTTATTCTCTACCCTCGGAGCTCTCACCATAACAATATAAGCGTAATCCTTCAACGAGAATCTTTATAAGAATAATTGATCAATTTGAACCTAGCATGTGCCTTAGTCTCCCTTTATACTTTGTGTAAAATCAATTGTGTAATCTTGTTCTTATTGTATGCATTTTACCTATAATTTACTTTAATTATATTTGTTCTTTTTTTCGTTAAAATTCAAGTCTCCGTGGTTCGACAAACCGGACTTTTAGTCCACTTATTACTACACACGACTAATGCACTTGCTATCATAGCACGTTGGCTTTTAGCGTGTCAGAAACCCTAGTGGACAGACCTCATTCCAAACTCCTATTCCTGTACCAGCGCCACAGTATCAAGCGCCAGTGTACTCTGCACCTCGACCAGCAGCGACAGTTCAATACCAAGCGCTTCCGTCCCCTACTCAGAATCTCTCAGCGTCAATAGTTTCCAAGCGATTAACCATTGAACATAAAATGAAAACTAATTTGTGTTACAATTGCAGGAAAGCAGGGCACTACCAGGTAAATTGCCTTTATCCATATATGTCTAAGCCTACAAAGCAAGACTATGCGGATAGAAACCAATTCAGGAGCAACCTTCGCTAACAAGGTTTGCTAGCGGAATCTGAACCATTCTCCGCACCTGAAGAGGATTTGGAATCATCAAATGAAAGTAGTGATGATGAGCCAACAAGCGACTCAACGTTAATTTGTCTCATGGTGAGAGATGAAGATGCATCTGATGACTCGCTATCTAAGGTAAACACTGAATTATCTCATCCTCTTTCTTATGATGAATTACTTGACAAAGTAAATGAGTATTATAAAGATTGTCAAGATGCCACCAAATTATATCAAAATCACTTTCATATCATTTCATCGCTCACAAGTGATAAAATGACGCTCAAGGCAGAGTTGCAAGTTCAGCAACAATGCATTGAGAAGAATCAATCGCTTGAGAGTGAAATTACTCAATTAAAAAGTGATATTGATATAATAGTCAAGAGAGAAGCTGAATTGATCGCTAGACTTGCCAAATCAGAACAGCTTGTCTCATCATTATCCAAAGCATCAAGAAAGCTAGATAATGTGACTGAGGTAACCAGACTTTTTGGTGAAAAGACCGGTTTAGGTTGTGACAAATTTGGTCAAAAACCAAAAGCGTCTAAGGTTACGGCAACCAACAAAGGAAAAGGTGTATTCTTTGTTGAGAAGAGTTCAAACAGTCAAACGCTGAATGAACCTAAGGACAATGGTAAGAGGCCAAATGAGAAGGTCTATACCAACTTAGGCAATAAGGAGAAGACAAAAGTGAATGATTCACAGAAGAAGGTTCATCCAAACGCTCAAAAGGCTAAGGATAAACCATCTACAAGTAAATCAAACGCTGAGCTTCAATCGCCAAAAGCGACTCCTAAGCCAGTGCCGAGGAAATACCAGCGTCAATATCCTCAAAGATCTAGATCATATTATCGATACTATGATAATTATGATTATGATTATGACTATGATTACTATTAGAATCGAGGGTATTACTATACACCTAAAAAGCACACACAACACAAACCGAAACCCAAGAAGGCCAATCTTCCCATAATGAAGACAAGGAAATATGGGTTCCGAAAGTATTAATTCAAACTAAGGCTACTAACATTGAAGGACCCAAGACTAAATGGGTACCTAAGAAGAATTAGAACTGCCCTTTGAATGCAGGTACCTAGAGCCAACACCGATACTTCAGTTTGGTACATTGATAGTGGGTCATCAAGGCACATGACTGGCTCAAAAGATCTCTTGGTCAACTATCATGCAACCAACGGTCCTCAAGTTATATTCGGTGATAACTCCAAAGGTAAAACCAAAGGTATAGGTATAATGCATAGGGGGAACATCATGATTAGTGATGTATACTATGTTGAGGGCCTTAAGCATAATTTGTTAAACATTAGTCAATTTTGTGATAAAGGCTTTGAAGTCAAATTCTCAAGCGACTGTTGCTATGTTAACAACGTTAAGACTAAGTCTACTAAATTAAGAGGAAAAAGAACAAACAATGTCTATTTAGTGGATTGGGATTCTACAATTGATAACAACCCCACATGCTTTGTTGCTAAGAGTCAAAATGAATTGGGTTGGTTATGGCATAGAAAAATGAATCACCTCAACTTTAAGGCAATCTCTCAGTTAATATCGCTAAATCTAGTAGAGGGATTACCTAAAGGTCCCTTTCAGAAAAATCGCTTATGTGATGCATGCCAAATGGGTAAACAAGTTAAATCATCTTTTAAGAAGAAACCATGCCTATCTACTTCTAGAATTATTGAACTATTGCATCTAGATTTGTTTGGTCCTATTCAAATCATGAGTGTTAGTGGTAAAAAGTATTCGCTAGTAATAGTTGATGATTTCTCTCGCTATACATGGGTAGAATTTCTAGCGACCAAAGATGAAACTAGTGTCAAGCTCACAGCGCTAATTCGTTAATTACAAACTTCAAAAGATTTAAAGGTGACGAGAATTAGAAGTGATAGAGGAACTGAATTTACTAACCAATTTGTTGAGAAGTTTTGTACAGATTTTGGAATACTTCATGAGTATTCTGCACCTAGAACACCTCAACAGAATGGGGTTGCCGAGCGATGGAACCGAACGCTTAAAGAAGCCGCTAGGACGATGTTAGCAGAATCCAAGCTGCCTCAAAGGTTTTGGGCCGAAGCTATCAATACCGCTTGCTACACTCAGAACCGGTGTATGATCAACAAGCAACATGAGAAAAATCCATATGAGTTGTGGAATGGACGTAGCCTAACGTTTCATATTTTCATGTATTTGGTTCAAAATGTTTCATTGATAACAATGGACCCCAAAGTCTAAGGACACTTGATCCTAAAGCGGATGAGGGAATCTTTCTAGGCTATGCCAAAAATGGAAAGAGTTTCCGCATCCTAAATAAGATCAAATCAAAGGTTGAAGAATCCATTCATGTTGTGTTTGATGATGCTAACCAAGAACCGAGTAAGGTTAATCCTGATGATGTAGGAATTGAAGATCTTACCCAACAAGCGTCACAAATCAATCTTGGTAATGATAGTGATGATGATGAGGATAGTGAGATCTTTGTGCCCATTTCTAAGGTTACTCGTGAGGTTACAAATGATGATATTGTCAGAAATGCTGATGATCATCAAGAGCAAATTGGAACTGTGAATGATGTAGCGACTGCGCAAGAGACAAATGAGGGTCAAGCGATTGATGGTCAAGAGTCTCTCAACCCGTTCCAACCAGATCGTAAATGGCTTAGAGACCATCCACCAGAGCTTGTGATTGGAGATATTGAATCACTTGTTAGAACTAGGTCCGCAACAATCAATGAGGCCATGTTCGTAAGCTTCCTATCTCAAATGAAACCAAAGAAAATAGATGAAGCGCTCTGTGATTCAAGTTGGGTAGAAGCGATGCAAGAGGAACTTAACCAATTTGAGAGAAGCAAGGTTTGGACGCTAGTACCAAAACCAACTCACCAAGGAGTTATTGGAACTAGATGGGTTTTTAGGAATAAGATGGATGAAGATGGCATTGTGATAGGAAACAAAGCCAGATTAGTCGTTCAGGGTTATTGTCAAGAAGAGGGTATTGATTTTGATGAGACGTATGCCCCAATATCCCGTCTTGAAGCGATTCGTATGTTCCTAGTGTTTGCCGCATTCAACAAGTTCACAGTGTACCAAATGGACGTCAAGAGTGCATTCCTGAATGGTAAACTCCAAGAAGAAGTTTATGTGGAGCAACCACCAGGATTCATCAACAACCATGGGAAAAGTATGGTCTACAAACTGGATAAGGCACTCTATGGCCTTAAACAAGCACCAAGAGCACGGTATGACACTCTCTCTATCTTTCTTATAGGTAAAGGCTTTTCAAAAGGCAGCGTTGATACAACGTTATTCAAAATTACCCATAATGAAGATATTCTCTTAGTCCAAATTTATGTTGATGATATTATATTTGGTTCTACAAATAAGCGATTGTGTGAGAAATTTTCGAAAATGATGCAAGATCAATTTGAAATGAGCATGATGGGTGAATTAACTTTCTTCTTAGGATTACAAGTTAAACAACTCCCTAATGGCATATTTATAAACCAAGCTAAATATACAAGAGATATGATTAAGAAATTTGGTATGAAAAATGCATCATCTTCAAAAATTCCAATGAGCCAAACGCTTAAGTTAGATAAAGATGAAAGTGGAAAGAAAATTGATATCACTAACTATAGAGGTATTATTGGATCACTTCTTTATCTCACCACTAGTAGACCCGATATTATGTTTTCGGTATGCATGTGTGCACGCTTTCAAGCTGATCCTAGAGAATCACACTTAAATGCTGCCAAGAAGATCCTTAAATACCTAAAAGGCACACAAAATATGGGCTTGTGGTATCCAAGGGACTCTTCTTTTGAACTAATTGGTTATTTAGACGCAGATTTTGCAGGATGCAAAATAGATAGAAAAATTACTAGTGGTACATGTCAATTTCTAGGTGATAGATTGATTTCGTGGCATAGTAAGAAACAACAATCCAAAGCGACTTCTACCGCTGAAGCAGAGTATGTAGCCGCTGGAAGCTGTTGTGCACAAATCCTTTGGATGAGGCAATAACTTAGAGATTATGGAACAATCCTAAGTCCTACCCCAATCCATTGTGATAACCAAAGCGCTTTAGCTATGACCCAAAACCCAGTCCTTTATTCTAGAACTAAACACATTGACATTCGCTACCATTTCTTGCGTGACCATGTTCAAAAGAAAGATATCTCCATGCACTTTATTGGAACTGACAAACAATTGGCAGATATCTTCACCAAAGCGGTCAACGAACAACGCTTGCTCACTTTGAGAAATGAATTAGGTATGATCGATCTAAACGCTTAAATCATCAAGCATCATATTTTATAGGCATATAATTTAGGGGGAATCCACTTTATTTTTATGTCTAAAGCATTTTTCAAAATTGAAATGAGTTATCAATTTTAGGGGGAACTTTAAAATTGTACTTATTCCAATCTATAAGCGACTGTGATAAAAAATGACTTTGAAAATTTTATGCATTGATCACTAACGTTTATTTTTAATGCATGACAAAATCAATCTCTAACAAAATTGAATAAAAATGTCTTTTAAAGATCAAAAGCGATTGACCTTTTATTAAAAAAAAAAAAAAAGAGTTCACCGTTCAAAGATTCCCACTTTAACGCTAAGTAACTTTCTCTGAAAATCATGCATAGTTTTCATCGCTAAAAGGTAGCGTGTGGATAAGTCCAAAAGATGAGATTTGACAACTGCCCACACGTGCCTATCAAATCAAACTGACGGTTAATGATTCCTATCTAAAAACTAGGCAGTTCAGTAACTGCACCTGTCTGAGTACGTGTCAATGTACTATTAGGCGCGTGTAATTCACGTTGAAAATTTCAAAATTATTCAAACGTTTTAAAAAAAATAACTGCGGATTTTAAATTTTTTATAATTCACAGCTGTTACCCTATTTTACCGCACTTTTTGACATCCGTCTTCATGAGTAAACGACTCAGATTAAATGCTTTAATTTTCAAAAATTAATAATTTAACACGTGGCATTTATCCAAGCAACTGAGGAGTTATTTCTTGCCTCTATTTAAACCCTCCACGATTTTACAGAAAAACTTTATCACTCTCAAACTTTTCTTGCTGTAAAATCTCTCTCCTTCTCAAGGCAAAAGATTTTTTTAACTCTCAGAAAGCTTTAACATTCTTCAATGGCACCACCAAAATCCTCAAAATCTTCCAAATCTACCACCGAAAAATCTTCCAAATCTGAGAAACCAGTCACTGTTAACGCCGAATTTCTTGTTAACTGGGACTACCTTTATGATAACCAGAACTTCCCTCTGAGGACTGTTCTTCCTTTGGTCTAAGAATCTGGTTTGCGCGAGATGATTACTTCCCATTCAAGCATTTATGAGGAAGAAACCCTTTTCTTCTTCAAGAACGCAAAAATCTCCGACGATGGAAACTCCATTTCCTGCGTCTTTCCCTTTGCTCGTGAGACCTTTGTTCTCACTCCTCAACTCCTATCTTCTTTACTGCAACTGCCAAATGATGGTGGAGAAGTTGAAGACGTCACTCTGGGCGACGCCACCAAGGTCTGGGCACTGATCAAGAAAGATGAAGTTGAAGCTGCCTATGAACCCAACTTCAAAAAGAATGACTTGAAGGGCGAATATGTCATTCTGGAGGACATATGCTTAAAGATGATCGAATGCAGGAAAGGAAGCTTCGATAAGATCTCCAACGTTCAATACAAAATTATGGTAGCAATTCTGACTAAGTTGAAGATTAATTGGTCGCTTTACGTTTTTAATCGCTTCAAAGCAGCGATGGTTGAATCGGTGAATCCCAAGCCTTATGGGATTGTTTTAAGTTTAATTTTAAGCACTAGCGGTTTCGTCAACACCGCTAGAAAGAAAGTACCAGCGCTTAAGTTCTATGGGAAGAAGATGATCAGCGAGCTGCTAAAACCAAAACGACGTGGCTGTGCAGCGGTTCCCAAGGAAGAGTGTGAGCGACTACTTGCGGAAGGAATTGTTCAAAGTGATGATGAAGAACAAGCTACTTCATCTTCATCATCCTCATCAGAAGAAGCAGTGGTGGTTAAGCGACCAAAACGTAAGATTGCTGTTAAGGTCGCTGAGCCAGCCAAGTCTGCCAAGAAGCAGAAGAAGAAGGAGACCCAGAAGAAGAAATCTCCATCTCTTCCTCCCAAATCACCCTCTCCTCCTCCATCGTTTATCTTCACTATAAACGAAGAAGAAGAAGCAGAAGAAGAAGTACTGCTAGCATGCAGGCGTACTCCTTTATCCACTCCAGCTGCATCTACAAGCGCTCTAGCCGAGCCAGCGCTTGAAAAACCAATGAGTGTTCCTCCTCCTTCTTCGGACGCTGTTCCTGAATCTACACCAGAGCCTGAAGCTGCTCCTGGAGCTCTCTCAACAGAGCTTGTGATTATCAGGGTAAGTACTTGTCTTAGACAATGTATTCTATCCTCACCTATGTTTTTCTTTTAACACTAGGATAAAATTGCTCCTTCAGCGTTTAGCGAATATAGAATCCAGCATACTCTGAATATATTAGAAGGATTCAAAATTCCTATTCAAGTTGTTCCCCTCACTTCTTTCCTCGATTTAGATCCTGAAGAAGTGGTCCCGGAGCCTGAGGAAACTGTACCAATTATTGAAACAGATCAAGCGACTGAAACAGTCGATGAACCTCCTCAGGGTAAGCGTTGTAGTATTTTATTTCTGATTTCTACTTAGTAGAAATTTTGCTTGCTTTTCTCAAACGCTTCCTTATATCAGCTCAAGAAGCACCAGACGATGATGCACCTCCAACTTCAGAAGTTCCTATTGAAGTAGATGTTGATTTGGCAACTGTTGTGGATATCGCTAGGGAAGTTGCTCAAGTCCTTCCTGACGCTGAAACATCTACAGTCAGTGAAGAGACTCTACACGCTGAGCGGTTGATAGAAGTGGCCCCTATCCCAATAGAAGTAATTGCTATTGTTCCTACTCCAACCGGATCTCTTCCTCGTGTCATTGATATCTTTCCCCGCGGATATACTGCCGAAGTTGAATTCTATTATGCCGATAGATAATGTGACACCAAGACCTTAGTTGAATTGGAGATGACTTTTCAGGATACTCTCCACAACCCTCGCCTCTCCAACTCAGACAAATTTAAATTTTTTGAAAGACTTGCAGACCTTGATCTCTACATGCTAGAGCGTCTTCAATCTCGCTTGGAATATATTCGAAGACCAGCGATCCATAGAACAGATTTCGACCAAGCACGTTTTAATTTCACCGGTCGCTCTGATGAGTCTCTCTATCCTCTTCGGCCAAACAAAATTGTCATAAAAAATCCCCACATGGGCGATTGGCTGAAAAACCCCGATGAAGAGGATCTCAACAAGATTGGGTACTCGGCCCTTCCAAAAGTCATCAACTCTCCTCAGAATGCTCTCTCTCCTAATCCACTTAAACTTTGGAAAGGAAAAGGACCGACTGTTGCTGAGTGTCTGATAGGAGTCATTTTTACGTGTTATTAAGCCCCTTTGCGTTTATGTTTTAGGTTCATTTATCGCTTGATTTTGTCACTTGTGCGTTTAATTCGTGCATTAAGTGATTTCAGGCCTTAAGTGGATACAATCGAAGAAAGGGTGGAAAAAGGACGTATAAGATGAGTTTAGGCCAAGATGTTTCACACCTCTACGACCAAACAAGCAAGAAACAAGCTGGAGTTAGCCAAAATCATATTTTAGTACCATTTCCGCACACCTGGGCGCCAAATCAGAAACAACATCCACATTGGAACGTCATTTTGATATATTTAGAGACAGAATTGGATGAAGTGTCCTTCTACAAAGTTGTAGATGTATGTCGTATCTTCACATGGGGACTTGAAGCATCAAATTTGGAGGTCTGTGGAGAATTGTATGAATAAAACACTATCTCTGCGCTGGAAAACACGAAAGTGGCAGCTCCCATTCTTAGTAGGTGGAAAACAAGAGAATGATAGTTCACATTCTTGGTAGGAGGAAAGTAAGAGAATGGTAGGTGGAAAACAAGAGAATGATAGTTCACATTCTTGGTAGATGGAAAGCAAGAGAATGGTAGGTGGAAAGAAAAGAGAATGGAAGCACATGTTCTTGGTAGGTGGATTTTTTGGCTATAAAAGGAGGATTGAAGACCATCCTATGACACACTTGAAAACACATTCCCCATTGGGGGAGCCTAAACACATCCTATCATCATCTTCATCATCCTTAGATTAGTTATGAAGATTATCAAGAACCTTTGAAGGTGAAGAAATCAAGAAGCATGGAAGAGATGAAGATCGAAGTTCAACCATCAAAAATACGAGGGAGTTTCTTAGATTTAGATTTGTTTTTGTCTATGAATATGAATCTTAATTTAAGTTCCTATCTTTTATCTTTTATGATGAAATAGATTCTTCGAACTAAGGCCATGTTGAGGCTAAATTATGATAATTGAGTTATAAATTGTGTTTTTCATATTAATTCTATTGTTGTTTTGTGTCTTGATCTTGTTTGAATGCATCATATGCTTAGCTACCATATGCATGATTTATTGCTTAAATTATTCGTTCGAGAGAAGGTAATTTAAGGTGCAAAGAGGATCATCACATAATCCGTAAAAAATAGGGAATTGCCCCTAGAGATAGGTAGAGATTCCCGGGTGCAGTTAGCCGGATTAATCCGGGGAAATTCTAGAACTTGAATGCATGATTGTTGGTTAGATTCTCGGATAGACATATTTAGAGAACCATCAATTAATCATAGGATTATTACAGCCGAGACATCGGGTAGTAATTATTTAAGGTTTTTTCCACCAAAGCAACATTCGTCTAATAATATGAGAACATGTTTATAGTGAAAATTGATTAATTTATGCCAACACATGTGTCTTAGTTGCTCTCTTCCATAGCTATCTTGATTTCGACATCTTGTTTCTTATATCTTACTTTCATAATATTTTAGTTAATTCTTGTTTTAGTTTAAGTTCTTCAATTGCTTTAAAATCATAAACTAAAATACAAGTCCTTGAGGTTCGACAACCCGGACATTATTGTCCACTTTATTACTACACACGACCAGTCCACTTGCTGTTTAATACACGTAAGGATTTTTCGTGTCAGTGTCCGAATCCGATTAACTCGTGGATAGAAGATGAAGCTCGTGAATACTTGGCAAGACTTTGGGCAGATGACTATGAAAGCGACTTCGATCGATTTGAGAAGTATCTAGCCGCTAGAGCAGATAAGAAGAAATCTGACAAACTTGGCAAGCGGTGGATGATGGATACTGCTAGATGGGCTGAAGAGTTCGTTTTGCACTTCTACACACTTGAAGAACGCGTGAGATATCCATTCTTATTCGAATTTGGAGTCGAATACAGACGCTGAGGGTTTGCTACTTCTACTTGAACAACATCAGCATATTGCCAAAAATATTAGCGACCTGCCCGCATACAGGCAACTTATTGAATGCTACATCTGCCAACAGCTAGCCATATTCAGTCAAGGAGGATGCTATGTGTTTCACCCTCATCAAGCATTTGTTCAGCGCATCTTTCGAGATCTGAATGAGGATGCATCTACAAGTAAGCGAGATGCTTATCTAAGTCCAAGTACAGCTCACATGAGATTGGAAGATGATCATGCTGACCTTGCAGAATTCTACCAAGAACGCAGAGCGATTATTGAAAATGCCCCGTCGTTTTGGTGATGGTCTCAGTGATTTCAAAGGATACTATCTACTTCCCGTTCTATTCTACGAGCAGAATATCCAAGTGGCCAAGATGATCTCGCTAATCAGGGCAGTGGACCAAGAGGCTACCCAAGCGCTAATGCCATTTATTTTGGACTTTTACAACTCTTACATTTCAGGAGTTGATCTGCCCGAGGATGTGCAATTTGCACTCAACACTGAAGAGCGCGCAGACGCTATATTCTTCATCTCGCAGACCAACATTATAAGTCCGAGGCATGTCATGGAAGCGATTGGCCCACTCTGGGTCATTGCTGTTGAGAAAACTTCTCCTCCTTGGGAGATTATTGAGATAGTAGAGGACCAAACTCCTACTGTGGAAATCGCCCAACCCACAGACGCTGACCTGCAAACTAAAGTTTGCCCCAGCGATCTTGCAGTCGAGGTTCCTCTTGCTGAACAAGTTGTTCAGATTGAGGCAGCTACTCAAACTCTTGCCTCAGCGATAGAAGAAGTTCATGCAGAAATTGCCGAAGAGCCTGAAGAGCCTTTTATCAGAGATAAAACCAAAGGCAAGGCTGCAGTTTCTAGCTCATACGGACTCATTCCGTCTCCTAAGCGTTCTTCTTCATTGGACTCTGATTCGGAAAGTGATCAAGAGACTCAAGACTTTAGAAGAGCTGTGAGGAATTCGCTAAATACCATTGAGGGTTCCTGCTCTAAAATACTTGAAAATGATGACACACATATCAAGTTAGTCTCTGATACTAGAAGTCGTGATATTGCAAACGCTGCTACTAAGAGTACCATAGCGATCACGAATAGCATATCACAACTGATTACTACCCTTTCTGAAGAGTTTAATCGTCATTTAGCCCAGAATGCTTCAGCCGATACTGAAAGGCACAATTCTTCCAATTCAGTTGCATAGAGTATCGCTCGACAAGTTGCTCTTCTAGTAGATGAAGTTAAGCTTCTTCGACGGGACATTGCTGAATTGAAAACTTCCCTTGATGATGCCAAGAAGGGGGAAGATCTGAAAGAAAAGTCCCACTCTAAAGCGGTGAAGGAATCCATCTCTAAAATGGATAACAAGCACTGGCGCTCTATGTTCGAAGAGATAGTGAGCATAAAGAAAATGCTTACTAAAAAGCGAAAGCCTAGATACTATCAAGGCAGACACTTGCTTCCGACGTTGATTTCTTAGAGAGTATGGGTTTTCATCCATATGTCGGACCTCTTAGAAGACCTATCAACTGAAAATCCACTAATAATCGAAGACAAGACAATTTACCATGACTTAATTCGTGAACTTGGAATCCCTCTGAGGGATTGGGTGGAAAGATTGATGGAGCTGAATGAAAGTGCTAGACAAAGAAGACATGACTACAATGAAGTTCAGCATACCACCATGATAGACGTTGATAGACTTCTACTAGACCTAGCGACTGAGATTTCTCAAGAAGAAGAAGCAAATAGGAAGCGACAGAAAAGATGATTGCTTATATTTTCTATTGATATATTTTCTGTTATCGCTTTAAATTTTCTATTTTCAGTGTAAATCATGTATGCTTAATTCTCTTATATGAATGAATGAATTGATTTATCGCTGAAACAACTTGTTGAAGCTAATCTAACCTTATCTAACTTAACTAACTTTCCAAATGCCAACTTATGATCTCTTTTGGACTTTTCTTTGAACTCTTAATCTATAAAAGAGTTATAAGAGTTAAGGTCTTGACATCATCAAAAAAGGAGAAATTGTTAGGAAATTTCATGTTAGATGTTTTGATGATGACAAGATAGGATTTTATGTTAGACCCCAAAAGAATGTAAGTTTGTATTTTCTTAGAAATCTGTATAAGCGCTTGAAAGGTTGTAATTATATTAAGCTTGAAATTTTTATCTTTGTAGACTTTAGACTAAGTATTGAATACTAAGTCGCTAGTACAATTCTAGGTGAGTCTATTAGAGATGAAGTTGAAGATCAGTGTCTGAAGACAAGTGAAGATGAAGATTTTGTCTTAAGCGACTGCCAATCGCTAAGGACTGTTTCAGGGTTAATGAATCAAGCGATCAAGTAGATCAGATTCACCTGAAATAAATTTCGAAGTCACTAAGGACTTAAATGCAATCATTTAAACGGGAATTTATTTCCAGCGGGAAATAAATTAAAATGCATTAAATGCTTGATAAGAGCATTAAATGTGATAAGGATAGATTGTATACGGAGCAAGCTACCTATTGGCTAAGACTGTCAGAATTTCAGAGTTCAAACCTGCCACATCAAATCAGTACAGCAGGATTTCAGGAATGTCAGAGAAAAAGTATGACTCATTGACCTAGATGAGACACAAGTAATCTCACAATTCTCCTAAGAAAGAAATGAAAAACTCCTCCCTCTCTCTAAAACACTCTAGTTGTCGGTTACTTAGAGGAAAGAAGGCATTTTTCATCTAATCAATCCGCATGATTATTTAGAGGAAATGTACATTCGTTGTTCGGATCAAGAATTCAAGAAAGGTTTCAAGGATTGGTGAAGATTGGATTGCACGTGTTCTTGAAGAATTCAAGCATGCAAGTCTCGAATTTTTGAAGATGGAGTTAAGTCTCCAACCACTTCGCTTCAGCGAGTAAGTAATTATTTATTTTAGCGGTTAATCGATTCAATTATGCAAATTGAGAATTCACTTTGAGATTTAAATTTAAAAACTTTCGCTGCGCAATTTTTTTTTTCGCGAAAACCCAACAATTGTATGTTTATTGATTTTGAATCAATTTAATTGGGTGCATGATTTTCTGAATTTGAAATCTGGATCTGAAATATTCAAAAGAATTTTGAATCTGAAAATTTTCGATCTGAAAAATGTGGGGTAAAGTTGGAGGCGGCGTTGCCGACGTTAATGTTATGCCTTCAAATGCCATAGAGGATAGAATTATAGGGCATTGAATTGTAACTAAACTCTCTTATATTAGTAAAAAGCATTTCATGTAGTTTCTTATACGCATTTGTAAGGTTTTATAAACAACGTATAGTCCTTGATAATAAGGCAAACCTTCTACTCCCTATGGGCTAGGGAGAATGGCACTAGAAGTGTTTGATCCTTAGTATCTAAATTGGTTCGTAAGTCGAAGAGAGTATTGATTGGACATCATTATTGGATAGAGACTTGTATGATATAAGTTTTGATAGGGAAGTGTCGGTCGAACACTATGAGTATGTTAGTGGGAACTTATGTCAAAGACACATCTGTCAGACTGATGAGTTCGAACACAGCTCGCATCAGTTATGTCACATGGGTTTTCACTCAATGACAAAACTGATAAGTTGTAATAGGTACGCGTGAACCTTAGACATGAGTAATCACGTTGAAGATGTGCTTGTGACATCAAGTTTGTCATTAGAGTAGTTAGATCCAATTCACTCGTTAGTGGGGTCGACCTTGAAGTGCGGCTTGATGGGCAAGTAGCAATCTTAACTGATTAGCAAAATGGAATTTATTCTCTTATAAGTGAATGATCTAAATATCCTATGCTCGTCATGAATGGGTGAGGTCAAAGACTTTGGCCAAAGTATTAGAGATACTCATGTTGGACATAAGAGTATACTCAGTGACCTCGATCATTATGAGCTAAGCATATAGTCAAGTTCTGTGAGTTTGACTAAACTATGACTCTCACTTGACTGGGATATAAGAGTAAAGGGTTTATACTCGTACGGTATTCACAGCGTGAAAGGTTTGTAATGATTGTATTCATTCGTTCTCAATTGAGATACGATGTGGGCCACGAGACTGACTAGGTGTTATCCACAACCTTTTGGCTTCCTCCCAATTGCCTTTTGAGACGAACCTAAAGAGCCGCGCTTAAAGGAATTGCAAAGGAAAAATTATGGAATAAGACTTGAGAGATTTTTCGATATTTGATATCGCAATTAATTAATTAAATCATTAGATGATCTTATTAATTAATTAAGTTAATGTGTTAATTAATTTCCTTATGAAATTAATTATAGAATTAACTTGGATTAATTAGTTATTTAATAATTTATTTATTGGATAAATAATATTAATTAAATAATTAATAAATTAAAATCATATACATGAACTAAGCCCGAGGGTTTAAAAACGCCCAAGTGGACGACCATTATGGACACCTAGGCCTTAGTAATTTAGGCTTAATTATTTTCTTGTGTAGTATAAATACTATTTAGTTGACATAATTAACCCTAGCCTCATAATTGTCTTTTTCTCCAAGTCATAGAATTCCACTTCTCTCTCTCTCTCTAGCCCTCCATAGGGGAAGGAAAAGAAGGATTTTTCGCTCTTAATTCCGGCGTGGTGATTTAGAGGCAGTGGTTGTTTCGCTGCTTGGAAAAGGGATCAAAAGCTGGTTCAGAATTTTCAATAACACGAAGAAAGGTACATTTTCTTAACATGACTTGAATACATGAAATCGGAGATGAACCACCATGGGATTTAAATTTTCCTCTGCGTTTTATATTTAAAAACCCAATAGTGGTATCAAAGCCAATCTCGGATTTTCGTATTTAGTCAAATACGTAATTTTATGTGTTTTTCGTGTTTTTGAAGCATGGCGAATATGATGTTGTATTATGATTTAGAGCCATGATTTTTCTGCGTTTTTCTTGGATATTACTGCATGATAATATGATGAATCAAGAAGAGTCGAAGAGGGTGAGAAAACGGAGCCCAAAGGCTCCGTGTATGTGCGTCGCTGCACGCTCAATCGGGTGACCAGCAAGTCACCTGATGGCAGGCCAGCGCACGGCCTGGCCCATGGGGTCCTGGGTTTCGACCCTGGTCAGTTGGGTTGGGTTGTGTGTAAAACGGGTCTAATTTTTTGATAAACGGATTTTGGGCTATTTTAATTATCTGGGTGGGTCAAAAGGATGATGACCCGGGTTTTAATTAAATAAGCCCAAATTGGTTTAATTAAAAGATTAGACATTCAATAAATTAGTTTTGGGCCAAACTCGTTAAATTTAAATGGGCCAATGGGTTGGAGATTTAAGTTTGATGAAATCGAGCCCAATTAGTTTTTATTGAATATTAATTATTTGAATAAAAGATTAATTAATTATTCTTGGAGGATTTTAATTTATTTATTTTATTTAAATAATAAATTCTCACTAGAAGGCTTTTTATTATAACTATCAATAAAATTTGGAATTTTATGAGAAAATTAATTAGTTGGACTAATTAATTGTTATCTTAATCACCAACATAATTGCTTTATTTATCACGAGCATGTATTATATGATCGTGACATTATTCATGGGCTTAGGTTTCCTTTTGTGGATGTATTTCTTTTTATGGGTTGTAAGGGCCGAATTTGAGCCCATTATTTTATTCTTAAACTTATGTATAGGATATTATAATTCTTATGTAATAGATAGAATTAGAATAGGTCTTGAAGAAGGAGTCGATCCAAAAGAAAAAGGAGCTTGGAGCCCAAGAAGAATAGTTTAGTTTTTTTTTTCTTTTCTTTTGATGACCCATTGGCTTGGGCCCTCTAGAAAAAGCCCATGAATATATGTCATGTTTTAATAGATTTTGATGCATGTTTCATTTAATGTATGTTGCATGTATTATCCTATCATGCACTATAAAAATTTGATAATGTGCAAAGCGAGACATAAATAAATGTTTAGAACATAAATTCTCCCAAATAAAAAACAATACTAAGTTAGAAAGGGGTGCTAGGTGTCCTATCCCTCCACTAAGCTTAATGAGATTAAGAATTGAATCTAATATCTGGCATCTTCCCAGTAAGTGGAGGTCATCTATTAAGACTCAATTCTGAGATTTCATAAAGTGCATTAGATGCCTTAATCCAGACATATTTCACCCCGAATATAATTAAAGGGTTGTAAGGTGAAACTCAAATGTTAGATTAAAAGATGTTAGTGGGAATGAACTTAGATAGTCCACAAACCTATATATCGTTAAAGGGTAGCGGTTTTGATGGATTATGAAAAAAGAAGATTGGACCGTCTATTGAATAGATTGATGTTAGACATCACTTTAATTAAATAGTGGATCAAATATCGTTAAAGGGTTTCCATCCACTATATTGATTAAAGAAATCAATCTCCACTACGAAGTAATGAACAACAATCACTTCCGATTTTCACAGTGGGAGTGTGAATCTCGAAAAATGTAGTGGGAGCCAAGTCATAAACCGAAGTCCTTGATTTTACTTGGTTGTAGTTTAAGTTACAATCATCTAATCAAGTCTGGTTTATTTTCTGCAGTTATTTATTGATTTATCTCTCTCAAACAAAATGACTATCAACCCACTTTTCGTTTTACTAGAAAAGAACATCCTTACCGGACCCAACTACGTGGACTGGCTAAGGAACTTGAGAATTGTTCTCAACATGGAGTCTTTGGGATATATGTTGGACATAGACATCTCTTCTCCACTTTCCAGAACACGTGCGAATGAGGAAGAAGTCCAAGCTCATGAAAAATGGGTAAAGGACGACGTCCGAGTGCGTGGGTACATGCTAGGCTCAATGAAAAACGAGCTTCAAAGGTCCCACGAGAAGATGACCACTGTGAGCGCTATCTTGGCACACTTGGTTGAGCTCAATGGTGAGCACAGCTGCACTGCTAGATATGAAATATCTAAAGAGCTCTTAGGAGCCAAAATGAGAGAGGGTGAGAAAGTTAGGGATCATGTCCTCAAGATGATCACGAGTATCGAGAGATGGGAGGCTCTCGATTTTACAATGAACCCACAACTTCAAACGGATCTCGTTTTGCAGTCTCTTCCTGATTACTTCTCCCAATTTGTCATGAACTTCAATTGTAACAAGATTGAATGCAACTTAGCTGGGTTACTGAATAAATTAACAACTGCACAATCTCAATTGAAGCCCAAGGGAAAGGAAAATGCACTGGTTATCTCTTATGTGCCCAAAAAGGCTAAGAATAAGAAGAAGAAAACCAATAAGCAGCTAGGTGAACTTAAAGCTCAGGGTGGTGTCGATAAGGGCAAAGGGAAAGCTCCTGTGATTCACAAGCGTAAGGGGCCAAAGAATACGGATAGATGACTACAGTGCGGTGAGCTAGGCCACTGGAGAAGGAACTGTCCAAATATGGGCCATGGCGCACAAGGTATGGAACTTTATGTTCATGAAACTTATTGTTCTATGACCGTTTTCTCCACATCTTGGATTCTTGATTCTGGAGCTAGTGGTCACATTTGTTGTACGAATCAGGATCTGGTGCAAGGAAGGAAGTTGGACAGTGATGAGGTAAAGATAAGAGTAGGCAGCAGGCAAAGCGTCTTGGCTACTGGAATTAGATATACCTCATTGCTTTTAAATTCTGGACATTTCCTATTTCTGGATAATGTTTTGGTTTTGCCCAATGGGCTTAAAAACATTGTTTCAATTTTTGTTTTAGTTAAACATGGTTATACTTTCCCTTTTATTGACGAACATTGAAACATTTACTATGGTAATAAATTAGTAGGCATTGCTTCTTTAGTGAATAGTCTGTACTACCTTAATGTCCAGAATGAGTGTGCTGTAAATACTATACAAAGGAAACGTGGTAGGCAAGGAATTAACCAAAGATTAATTTGGCATCTTAGACTAGGCCATGCCAGCGAGCACAAAATTCAAAAAATGGAGAAAGATGGACTAATAGGTCCATTGGGATTGGATCCCTATCCTACTTGTAAATCTTGTCTTAAGGGCAAGATGGCTAGATCCCTCTTCACAGGGACTTTTGAAAGAGCCTCACAAATCTTAGGTTTAGTGCATACTGATGTTTGTGGAACATTTCGAGAAATGGCTCGTGGAGGTTTCCTTTACTTCATCACATTCACAGATGACCATTCAAGATATGGTCTAGTGTACTTGATGAAGCATAAGTCTGAATCCATTGAAAGATTCAAAGAATTCAAGGCTTTAGTGGAAAATCAAACTGGGCAACATATAAAGGCTCTTCGATCTGACCGAGGACGAGAATATATGAGTGTGGAGTTTGATGAATACCTTAGAGAGAATGGTATAATATTACAGCTCACACCTCCAGCGACACCACACTTGAATGGAGTAGCCGAGCTAAGGAATCGAACTTTGTTGGACATGGTTCACTCCATGCTCAGCTACACTGACTTACCCTTTCACTTTGGGGTCACGCCCTCCTTACAGCTGTACATATCTTAAATAACACATTCGGGCAGTAATGCAAGGAAAAAGCAATGATCCGATCAGTTGGAAGACGTTGAATGAGATCAGGTTTAGGAACATAAGTTTTGTTGTATTCTTCCAAGTACGGATAAAAGGCTTGAGCGATGCCCTGATTGCATTTCAGCAACAATAACACGTATGAATAGTGTTCACTCACTTCTTTTCGGATGGATGGGATCATGGATATCCCTGAAAAGAACGAATTCTGGAGCCGTTTGGTTTGTCCAGATTTTCAGTGAAGATCTTATCAAAATGTGGAACAGGAGACATGATCTTGATCATCTGCCTCAGGTTTTCTTCATAGTGGCTAGGAGTGATTATCAAATCGGATACAGGTTTACAGCCACTGGTTGACGCTTGGCTACTGAAGCAGAGATGAATTTCTGGAAGCTTCTGTAACGCTAGGCGCAGAAAACTTTCAACTGGCTGGCGAATGCTTGGCAACTGATCAATTGGTCCCGCTCGCTGTTGACGCTTGTTTATTCAATACTTGGCAAACTGACGCTTCTTGTCACCCATGCCTAGGCCGAATAGATGAGGGGCTCTAACCAACTCTTGAAAAGTAAATTTGTTACCTACATACGCTTCACATCAGTTAGCTTCATTCAAGCAATAATCTGCTCCAGCATTGCAGATAGCTCTAATGCCTTCGTGGTGAATGTCTCTTATCGCTTCAAAGTGATGCTTGTCTGTTTGGTAGCTGGCATTCCATACAAAATTGAAATAATCATTAACTTCTTCTTGTACCAAAGCAGAAAGAGACGCTGGACGATCACCAACATAAGGATTCTTGTTTTTCCATAGTCGAAATGGGTTAGCTGAACTAAGATTTGCAACGCTGTGCCCCACTTCTGGAAAATGAAAGTAGCCTTCTCTATTCAAAAGTTCCTCTGATGGATTGAGAAACTCAATTGGTTGACGCTCGTAGACTTTGATCTTATAGTTTCTTGGAGCAAAGCCTGAAGGTTTGCTATGCCCCACATCCAAAAAGTAGGCTAAGTCTACATCAGCCTTGGGAGTTCTGACATCTTTGCGTTTGTCGTGAATAAGGATGGAAGCAGGGATCTGATCTACCGGTTCATCATTGGCAATGGCCAAGTAATATGCCCGCTCCACATCAGTTAACTCTGAGCTGAATAGCATCTCACAGATAGATCGATCACGCTCTATCAGCATGGCTACTTCATTCTCCGCACTAATATAACGCTCTTCATTGTATCTAGCGGGAATGAAATCTTTTTCAAGAGCTGGTGGCATATAGTTGATCGAATGATCAATAGTCTTCACAGAATCCAGCTTGAAAAAGTGCCTGGGCTTTGTAACTTCCTCAGCAACACTCTTACTCTCTGAGCATGCCTCTATTATAACCTCTGAGGTAAGTGATGGTCGGACCCCTTCTGTAATAGGTTCCTCAGCAGCCACAGCAGCACTCGAACTTTCAGCGAGCACTTTTGTTGCAACATCTTTGGCAATGGCCACCACTTCCTCTAAGTCAACATCCAGGTGGATGTCAACTGGTGCTTCAACAGCAGCTGAAATAAGAGCTATAGCACCAGATATATCCTCTATAAAAGCAGGATCTTCAACAGATGTAGGTAAAGGAACGCTGTGGGAAGAAATAAACTTACCCTGAGAACTTGTCTCAACAACTAGTGTTCCTTGAGCACTTAGCTCAACAATCTCAGGCTCTTTAGGAGCAGGTGCAGATGGATGCTTCACTATTCCTCTGGGTCTCTTGAATATCTTATTGACATTCACCCCTTCAATAGGCTTGAGCGTTTGGACGGGAGCGACAGTTGGCTCTTCTTAAAAGTTGATCTTCTTTATAATTGTTTCCAACTTCCGTCTCTTGATTAACGGAATCTTGTCCTCCGCATCCTCATCGGTCTCTTCATCATCATCATCATCCTTAGGAGGAGATGGAACAATAGGAGCCTTGGGCTTTGTGGGAGCCCTCTTCTTTGTCAAAGCTGGACGCTTCACAGCTTCTTTAGGAGCAGGACGCCCAGCCTCTTCATCCGATGCTTGGCGTACCACTTGACGCTCAAACAAAGGTTTAGAAGCACCACCAACTTTGGGAGGGTGGAGGAGGTTAGTCACAATCCTCTTCCCCAAAAACTTGGCTTTCGCCAATGGCTGCAGAACAGAATTGACACACTCTGCTCTAAATAACAGATCACTGAGAATTACTCCATAGGGTTTGTTTGTGGCGGATAAACATTCCCTAAATCTGCCGAACACGTACTCACTCCAGTTGAACTTGATACCCAGGAGTACGGCAGTCATCATCTGGAATTGCAATGGGTTAACTTTGTCAAAAGTTCCCACTCTACATTCGATAATCTTGCTGCAGAAACCAGCCAACAGTCTATACTTCGGCACAATGTCTTTCTTTTCAAAGTGGGGCTTGTATGGTGCATCATCATACGCACGCATCTTCGACCACGCTTCTTCAATTTGCTTCATAGAAATAGATTCCAAAGCTTCACCCTGGTTGGGCAACTTGAAGTTCTGGGCAATGGATTCAGCAGAAAGGATGAAGTCCTTAGGAGAGGTCTTCTTAGAAAAAGAAAAGAGGCAAGAGATAGAGGTCTTGTTCTCTGAAAATTTAGCGCATCTCCAGAAAGTAGATACTTCATCAGCAAAGAAGTATGAGTATTTCGTCAGGAACGTCTGAAGCCCAACCTTGGCAACAGAATCCAGCATATCCGTCATGTTGATCTCAGTTCGCTCATATAAATATTTCCAGTCCACAACAAGGCCTTCAGTGACCTTGATGGTATCCGCAGCAACATTCACGGATTTCTTTGGTGCCATTGAAATTCTTTGAAAGAGAGAAAAAAAGCAGAGATTATTTTTGAGAGAGAGAGTAGTTTTGCAGAAAACTTGTGTGAGAAGTGAGTAGTTTTGTTTTAAATGACACAATTTGAAACTTGTGGTTTCTCGTCTCATTAAGATTTTGACACGTGTAAAGGTAATGAATCTCAGCCTTTATTAGTTTTAACTGCGGACACGAGATCTTGGAAAGTAAGTAAAGTTACATTTGGTAACTCCCATATATAAAAGTTTGACGTCCGAGTAAAATTTTAAAAAGTTTGGTATTTTCAGAGTGTGATGCACGCGCTTATGATACACTGACACGTATATACACACGTACTAACCCTGAACCGTCATTTTGAAATTATTTTTAATTACTGCCAGTTTGATGTGATAGGAGCGTGTGGATAAAAGTTAAAATAGAACTTTGAGTCTATCCATCACGTCACTAATTATTTTAAAATTATGCATGATTTTTATAAAAGTTTATATTAAGTGTTGAAGGGAATATGTTCAACGCTTAACATTCTTTTGTTAGAAAATTTATGTTGACGGTTGAAATTAAATTCTTTTTATATTTGAGCGTCCAACATATCATGCACAAATAATAATAATAAGTGTTGATGATCTATGCATATGAAAATAGTTTTTAATCATTGACTCTTACAGATATGTACAAATACAATTTTAAGATTCCCCCTAAATTCGATGACTTGTAATAATTTTTAAGAATCTTTTTAGACATAAATAAAATGGATTCCCCCTAAATTATATGTCTAATGAAAATATGATGCATAATGGTTAAGCATTTAAATCAATTATACCTAGTTCACTTCTTAAAGTGAGAAAGCGTTGTTCGTTGAGCGCTTTAGTGAAGATATCAGCCAATTGTTTGTCAGTTCCAATAAAATGCATGGAGATATCTTTCTTTTGAACATGGTTATGAAGGAAATGATATCTAATGTCAATATGTTTGGTTCAGCTGGAATGAAGAACAGGATTTTGAGTCATGGCTAGGGCGCTCTGGTTATCGCAATGGATAGGGGTTGGACCTAGGATTATACCATAATCTCTAAGTTGTTACTGTTGGGATCGGTACGACCCTCCGGGATACCGACGCAGCGGAATACATATAATTTAAAATTAAAGCGGAATCCCCAAAATTAGGGCTAGGTCGACATGGTACCATCGGATTCAAAACTATCCTAGGAGAAAGTTTACTCGTGTTTACCTCTTGTAGACCTTAAGCAGCAACGTAGCTTCGAATTGATTTGCCCTAGCGCCCCAAGCGCTGCGCCTCTGAGATGTATCCACACCCTAGCTCGTACCCTCAATTATATCCACCAGTGTTATCAAAGAAAATATCGAATCTTGGCTTTTTAGGAAAAAGTTTAAGTGTTCTTCGCACTCAACACATGAGTTTGAAGAAATTATGTGAAAGAAAATTTGGGAGAGAATAATAGAAAAAGTATTTCTTTAAAAACTTATTTTCTCTTGTATCAAAAATCACAAATCACTTGTTTATTAGTTTATTTAAAAGAGGTGGAACACACATATATATATATATATAGAGTCCACCTAGGGTTAAAATCCTAGGCACATACACGCCCCTCTCTCCCTAAACAATATGGAGGAGGCGTGTATATATGTGTGTGTGTATATATATATATGTTTTTCCTTTTCTTTTATTCTCTCTCCTTGTTTAGATGGACTCTTTCCAACTAACTAAATATTACCATATCTAATAATATCCTAACATATATTAAATAGAATCCTTCCATATCCAATTAATTATTCACTTTAACTAATTAAGGATTCTACCAAATATATTTATAGGATACTAATTAATATATATATTTTACAAACTTGGTGAGCAAGATAAATCTTTCCACCAAATCCACATACACCAATACAGCCCACACGTGCACTTGTGTATGTATATATATATTATTATTTTCTTTCTTTTCATTAATTTCTTGAATTCAATGCAAAATTTCAACCAACTGATGGTATTTCTTTACCTGATCCTACATTATATTGTTGTCTGGTTTATCTCACTGTGACTCGACCAGACATCACGTATGCTGTTCACATTGTTAGTCAATTTGTTTTCGCACCTCGATCAGTTCATTGGGCAGCAGTGGTTCACATTCTTAGATATTTAAGACGCACTCTATTTCAAGGTAATTAGTCCTTCCCAATTTAATATTCCAATATTAAATTATAAGACCATTAATTAACTAATTAAATTAATTCCTTTTCCTTGATTAATTAAATCTAATTAATTAATCCCACCATTAATTCACATATAATTGAATAGCTAATAGGTACTACACTAAGTTATGTGTGTGACCCCTTAGGCTCGTTGTGAAGCTAGCAATAAGTCCCCGTAGACTAGATTAGTTATTCTCAATAATTAACTAGACCTTGAGTTAATTTCACCAAATTAATTCAAGGCACCTATTGGTCATGGTTCGATGTCTATCAATGTCGCCATGACTACCTAGATGTCAGCGATGAAAAGCAAAAACCTATCCGAGTTTACGATCGTCATGTGAGTAGAATCCCTTCATCATTTTCCCGTCTATGATCTAGGGTATGGCGACGGTCGAATCCTAATAACCTCAAAAACTATGACTGTGTTGTGACATCTAATTATCCAGTCTTCTAATCCGGGATCACCAATCCCTCTCAGAAGACAACTGCTTTGATCAAAGGCTTTTAACGATCATTTAGATTCTCGCAACAGCATAGGTAATATCGGGTACTCGTGACCCTGGATGAATCCCTCTCCAATTGCCATTTGTTTCGCTGCACTACCAGATTATACCCAACATACACGCCGTATGACTCTCCTGAGTGCACGTGAATATCAAAGCAGAGTGGGTAGTGCCCTTTCCAAATAAGATCTTAGGTCTAAGGATTAATCTCACACTATGAAACCCATGGACTCCATGTTCGACAGCACCAAATAGGAGTCCTTAAGAGGGGCTGTTCAATTCTATAATCCAGTTTGAATCTTCATACATGTATTGCCATACAAGCCATCGACAATGGAATGCGTTGACCTCCTAGAAGAGTTACATGCATGAACAAGTCTTGACGAGGCCAGTGATATCCCACATCTCACAGCCTCTATGACTTGGAACAATATTTAAGATTACGGTCTTTTGAGCATTCCATATGTTTTCCCTGACCGCTCCCCTAACCATATGTAATCCATGGGATCCTTATCTATACTAACACTAGTTATAACAATAAAGAAGCACACCATAAATAAAATTTCAATATATTTAAAACAAGACTGTCATAGGATGGCAGAGCCCAAAACAATTGGCTCGCCGGGCACCTAACACTATTAGTTGCCTCATCCATAAAATTTGTGCACAACAACTCCCTGCAGCTACATACTCTGCTTCAGCTGTAGAGGTAGCTATGGATTATTGTTTCTTACTATGCCATGAAACTAACTTATCACCTAGAAATTGACATGTACCACTAGCACTTTTTCGGTCAATTTTGCATCCTGCAAAATCTGCATCTGAGTAACCAATTAGTTCAAAAGGAGAGTCCCTTGGATACCATAAGTCCTTGTGTGCCCTTGAGGTATTTAAGGATCTTCTTGGCAGCAATTTAGTGTGACTCTCTAGGATCGGCTTGAAAGCGTGCACACATGCATACCGAAAATATAATATCAGGTCTACTAGCAGTAAGATAAAGAAATGATCCGATGATACCTCTATAATTAGTGATATCAATCTTCTTCCCACTTTCATCTTTATCTAACTTAAGCATTTGACTCATTGGAATCTTTGAAGATGATGCATTTTCCATACCAAATTTCTTAATCATATGTCGTGTATACTTAACTTGGTTAATAAGTATGCCATTAGGGAGTTGTTTAACTTGTACTCCTAAGAAGAAAGTTAATTCACCCATCATGCTTATTTCAAATTGTTCTTGCATCATCTTCGAAAATTTCTCACACAGACGCTTATTAGTAGATCCGAAAATAATATCATCAACATAAATTTGGACTAAGAGAATATCTTCATCATTGGTAATTTTGAACAACGTTGTATCAATGATTCCTTTTGAAAAGCCTTTACTAATAAGAAAAATAGAAAGAGTGTCATACCATGCTCTGGGTGCTTGTTTTAGACCATAGAGTGCCTTATCAAGCTTATAGACCATACTCTTACCCCCTTACCATGGTTGTTGATGAATCCCAGTGGTTGCTCCACATAAACTTCTTCTTGGAGTTTACCGTTCAGGAAAGCACTCTTCACATCCATTTGATACACTGTGAATTTGTTGAACGCTGCATACGCTAGAAACATTCGAATTGCTTCAAGACGGGCGACAGGAGCATATATCTCATCAAAATCAATACCCTCTTCTTGGCAATATCCTTGAGCGACAAGTCTGGCCTTGTTCCTTATCACAATGCCATTCTCATCCATCTTGTTTCTATAAACCCATCTAGTTCCAATAACTCCTTTGTGAGTTGGCCTTGGTACTAGCGTCCAAACCTTACTATGCTCAAACTGATTAAGCTCTTCTTGCATAGCCTCAATCCAACTTGGATCGCTTAGCGCTTCATCCACTTTCTTTGGTTCCATTTGAGATAGGAAGCATGCGAACATGGTCTCATTGAATGTAGCGGCTCTAGTCCTCACAGGCGCTCCAATAATTTGTTGTGGTGGATGATCACATAGCCATAGTCTACTGGTTGGAATGGGTTAGAAGGTTGATCAGAAGCTTGGTCAAATTCTTGCATAGCCGCTTGACTACCCTCTTACGTAGGCGCTTCCAATTCACAAATCCTATTGTGCTCTTGATGATCATTCTCTTCATGATCAGCAGATCTTACATAATCGTCCTGAATATCCTTACGAGTAATCTTAGGAGAGGGCACCAAGATCTCATCATCGTCGTCACTTTCATCAATAATAATCTTGGACGCTTGATGACACAGATCTTCAACTCCTACATCATTAACATTAACCTTACTCGGTTCTTGGTGTTAGGAATTTCATGTTAGATGTTTTGATGATGACAAGATAGGATTTTATGTTAGACCCCAAAAGAATGTAAGTTTGTACTTTCATAGAATATATGTAGAAGCGTTTGAAAGTTCATTAGTTTGTTAGACTTGTAATTTTTATCTTTGTAGATTTTAGACTAAGTATTAGATACCGAGTCGTTAATAGAATTCTAGGTGAGTCTATTAAAGATGAAGTTGAAGATCAGCGTCTGAAGTCAAGTGAAGATGAAGATTTATCTTAAGCGTCTGTCAAACGCTAAAGGACTATTTCAGGATTTATGAATCAAGCGTTTAAGATAATGTTCTTAGCGCCTAGCTAACGCTAAAGGACTGTTCCAGGAGTGTAGAACCAAGCGCTCAATCACTCAAGTGATTCAAGATCAGATTCACGTGAAATACACTCTCAAGTCATGAAGGACTGAAATGAAATCCAACGGACATTTATTTCCAACTGGAAATAAATTCAAAACGCATTAAATGCTTGATAAGTGCATTGAATGTGAGAAGACAATATGACTTGTGGACAAGCCACCTTTTGACTAGACTATCAGCTTTTCAGAGTTGAAGTCTGCTCCTGTTCCATCGGAACCAGCAGAAATTGAGGAATGTCATAAAGGGACTATTTAACACACTGCGTGAGAGACGCGCGCCTGATTGTGTCCAATGGACAAATCCCAAGAATCTCTGTAAATAGTACCCTCCAGCAAAACCTTTATGTGCGTATGAGAGAGAGAGAGCAAAAAGGTCTAATCTTTGCTAATATTATTTGAGAGAAAAAGCTTAGAAACTCCATAGTCAAATACATTCCAAAGACAGTCACCGATATCTCAAACATCTTCATAGAAGAACCCTACACTACTATTGAGATATCCCAAGTTGTTTGAACTTCCCAACATCAAACAAACCTGTTACAATAAACCCTCAACATCTTTCATCTGAGTGAGAAAGTTTGTTGACTTCTACAAGCAGTATTTTTGAGTAAGAGAAGCTTGTTGAAGAAGGTCTTTATTGGAGCCGAAGTCTGTGTGATCAAGGAGCTCAAGGCCATCTTGGAGAAGATCTTTATTGGAGCTGAAATCTGTGTGATCAAGGAGCTCGAGATCGTCTTTCCAGAAGCAGAGGATTGAAGTGGCTTGTAGCAGAAATTTGTGTGACCAAGGAGCTCAAGTCATCCATATCCATCTCTTCCTTTATCCTTATTTTGTAGAAGTCTCTGTGTGACTCTTCGATAATCAATCTAGTGGAATTCCTCTGAGTGATCAAAGGAAAAGAAGGACGTAGCTGGGATTACACCACCCAATGAACCTTACAATATTTTGTCACTTACTGCTTTATTGCTTTACTTTATATTTGCATATCATATCTTTCAAAAGGCTTTAAAACAGTTAAGCGATTACATTTGGAAAAAGAGAACGCTAAGCCTTCAAATCAGTCGTAAGCGCTTGCCCAAGCGCTAAGCTCTCTAAGCGTTCAAAACTATTTTAAAGATAAGCAACTAAGGAAAAACTTTGTGATGCTAAACACTTTCAAAGAGAAGACTTGTAAAATCATTCCGCTGTGCCAACCCTGATTAAGCGATTGAAACATTACCCTACTTTGGTAATCGTTGAAATCACTAAGTCTAAGTTAACTTGATCAAAACAGTCTTCGAGTAAACGCTTAGCCAAGCGTTTACTTTTTCAAGCGTCCAAATCAATTTTAATACGAATAATTTTTGAAGTCGAAAAATATTTCAGGGTCTATTCAACCCCCCCCCCCCTTTCTAGACGCTTTCGTATGCACACTTAGGACCAACACTTGGTTAGCATCATCAAAAACAACATGAATAGATTCCTCAACCTTCGATTTGATCTTATTAAGGATGCAAAAATTCTTTCCATTTTTGGCATAGCCTAGAAAGATTCCCTCATCCGCTTTAGGATCAAATGTCTTTAGGCTTTGGGATCCATTATTATAAATAAAACATTTTGAACTAAAGACGTGAAAATATGAAACATTTGGCTCACGTCCCTTCCATAGTTCATATGGAGTTTTTCCATGCTGTTTGTTGATCATGCAACGGTTTTGAGTGTAACAAGCAGTGTTGATCACTTCGACCCAAAACCTAGGAGAAAGCTTGGACTTTGCTAACATCATCCTAGCGGCTTCCTTGAGCAATCTGTTTTGGCGCTCAGCAACACCATTCTGTTGAGGAGTTCTAGGAGCTGAATACTCATGATGTATTCCATTTTCCGCACAAAACTTCTCAAAAATCCTGTTAGTAAACTCAGTACCGTGATCGCTTCTTATGCTTGCAACCTTAAGATTTTTCAATGTTTGAAGTTGCCGAATAAGCGTTGTGAGCTTGTCACATATTTCATCTTTGGATGAAAGAAATTTCACCCAAGTAAATAGAGAGAAATCATCTACTATCACCAAAGTATACTTTTGAGAATATAGCAGATACCCCCCAACCTATGAGGTGATGTGCACTTTGCCCCCCAACCTATTAAAAGTTTCACTTAACACCCTAACCTATCATATATGTGCACTTAACCCCCTCGGTCAGCTTCGGGCAGCACACAGGGGGCAAAGTGCTACAAACCGCATAGGTGAGGGGGCAAAGCGCACATCACCTCATAGGTTGGGGGGGTATCTGCTATTTTTTTTTAAAATTCAAATATTCTTAATATTAACTTAACCCCCCTCGGTCAGCTTCGGGAAATTTTTTACCCATTCATCGTTCAATTTAATCTTGCATATTGGGATTTATTTAGATTTTTCTTGAAATATTATTTCTAGGTTTGAGATAAATAATTTTCAAATATGAAAATAAGAAAAATAAAAATAAAACATGAAAATAAATGAAAAACAATGAAAAGAAGTATAAATTCAAATATCCATAATTTTCTAAAAATAAAAAAGACAATTCAATAATAAATCAATAAATCGAGAATTCACTTTGGGATTTAAATTTAAAAACTTTTGTTAGTCCCAAGTGGCATACGAAAGGGTCTAGAAGGGAGGGGGGGTTGAATAGACCCTGAAGTTTTTTTCGACTTCAAAGAGTTTCGTATTAAAATTGATTCGGACGCTTGAAAATGTAAACGCTTGGCAAAGCGTTTACTAGAAGACTGCTTTGATAAAGTTAACTTAGACTTAGTGATTTCAACTATTATCAAAGTAGGGTAAAGTTTCAATCGCTTAATCAGGGTTAGCACAGCGGAAGTATTTTATAAGTCTTCTCTTTGAAAATGTTTAGCATCACAAAGTTTTTCTTTAGTTGCTTTCCTTTTTGAAACGTTTTGAACGCTTAAAGTGCTTAGCGCTTTGTCAAGCGTTTAAGACTAGTTTGAAAGCTTAGCGTTCTCTTTTTCACCAAGATAGTCGCTTAACTGTTTTAAAGCCTTTTTCAAGATAATATGCAAATGTAAAGCAAAGTATTAAAACAGTAAAGTGACACAAGATATTTGTAAGGTTCACTAGGTGGTGTAATCCCAGCTACGTCCTTCTTCTCCTTTGCACTCGGAGGAAATCCATTAGATTGATTCTCGAAGAGTCACACAGAGACTTCTACAAAATAGGGAACAAAGGAAGAGATGGATATGGATGACTTGAGCTCCTTGGTCACACAGATTTCTGCTACAAGCCACTTCAATCCTCTGCTTCTGGAAAGACGATCTCGAGCTCCTTGATCACACAGATTTCAGCTCCAATGAAGATCTTCTTCAACAAGCTTCTCTCACTCAGAAATATTGCTTGTAAAAGGGTTTCAACTTCTTTCTCACTCAGATGAAAGGTTGAAGGGTTTTGTCACTGGTTTTGTTTGTTTTTGGAAAGATCAAACAACTTGGGATATCTTAATAATAGTTTGGGTTCTTCTTTAAAGAGGTTTGAGATATCGGGTGACTGTCTTGGAATGTATTTGAGAAGCTTTAAAGGATATTGGAGCTTCAAGAAAGATCTTCTTCAACAAGCTTCTCTTACACAAAAATACTGCTTGTTGAAAGAATTAACTTTCTTGAATTCCAATTGGCTATGGAGTTTGGAAACTTTTCTCTCAAATTATTTCAGCAAAGTTTTGGCTCTTCGCACATTCTCTCTCTCACTGAATTTGCTGAGGGGAACTATTTATAGGGTTTCTTGGAAATTGTCCGTTGGACACAATTGAGCGCAAATAGTCCCTTTTCTGACATTCCTTAATTTCTGCTGAATCCGATTGGACAGAAGCAGGTTGAAAAGCTGACAATCTAGTCAAAAGGTGGCTTGTCCACAAGTCAAAAAGTCTTGTCGCATTTAATGCACTTTGAATTTATTTCCCGTTGGAAACAAATGTCCGTTGAGTATTGGATGACTTGAGAATGTATTTAAGGTGAATCTGAAAGCTGGATGCTTGAGTCAGACGCTTGAACAAAGCTGAGCGCTTGAAATCTCCTTTTAAGCGTTTGACGGACGCTTAAGACAAATCTTCATCTTCACTTGACTTCAGACGCTGATCTTCAACTTCATCTCTAATAGACTCACCTAGAATTCTCTTAGCGACTCGGTATCTAATACTTAGTCTAAAATCTACAAAGATAAAAATTACAAGCCTAACAAACTAATAAACTTTCAAACGCTTATACAAGTATTCTATGAAAGCATGAACTTACATTTTTGGGGTCTAACTTAAAATCCTATCTTGTCATCATCAAAATATCTAACAATGAAATTCCTAACAACTTTCGCTGCGCAATTTTTTTTCGCGGAATCCAACAATTGTATGTTTATTGATTTTGAATCAATTTAATTGGGTGAATGTTTTTTCTGAATCTGAAATCTGGATCTGAAATATTCAAAAGAATTTTGAATATGAAAATTTTCGATCTGAAAAATTTGGGGTAAAGTTGGTGGCGGCGCCGGCGTTAATGTTATGCCCTCAAATGCCATAGAGGATAGAATTATAGGGTATTGAATTGTAGCTAAACATTCTTATATTAATAAAAAAGCATTTCATGTAGTTTCTTATAGGCATTTATAAGGTTTCATAAACAACGTATAGTCCTTGATAATAAGGCGAACCTTCTACTCTCTATGGGTTAGGGAGAATGGCACTAGAAGTGTTTGATCCTTAGTATCTAAATTGGTTCGCAAGTCGAAGAGAGTATTGATTGGACATCATTATTGGATAGAGACTTGTATGATATTGTTGTGATTCGGTCTAGCAGAATAAAATTTTAATCCGAATCACACACGAGAATCCGATTCGGGGATATTCATGATATTAGCATATAGATCAATTGACGAGAATTAACAAAAGTAATCGAATTACCTTTTTCGTCTATTGAATCTTGAATTATCAGCAGCAACCCCGGACTCCTGTCTCTAGATAATCACGCGGAAGAAAAATTCTCCAAGAAAAGCTCGATCTCTTCCTTGACAACTATTGCAGGCGGCTAGACGGATGGAGAGGGTGGGATTTTTCTTTCCTAATGATCTAGGTTTATTTTGGCTCAGTGTCAGATTCTAAAATAATGACTTGTGTGTGTGGAGTTCTGACACTGACTGATTACTTATACCAAGTAAAAGACTCCCCCAGGGTTACTCAGTGAGGGGCGGCCGAATTGGCCTTTTCCAGATGGGCTTCGGGCTTTATTTTTACTTAGCCCATGTGTAATTAATTAAATTCAAGTCCAATTCAATTGGTAATTAATTAATTACATTAATCCAATTAATATCAGTGTTTTAAAAACCGGATCAGACCGGCCGGTCGGACCGCCGACCGGGACATATAACGGTCCGATTCGAACCTTAAAACCGATATAGTAAAAAAATCTGCCAAAACCGTTTGACTCGCGGTTGGACCGCTGAACCTGTCGAACCGGGACTGGTTCACAAAAACCGGACGGTTTTTCATAAGTGCAATTAGTTGGTCAAAATCCCTATTTTCTACCAAACACGTCTGTTGTGGGCTTTGGCCTTTGTGTGAGTTCCTTCTTTTTTCCTTCTATGCGAGCAAACGAACAAAGATAAGCAATATTTTCCCTGTTTACTTGAGTTCCTTCGTCCTCTTTCTTTCTCTCTATCTCTATTTCTAACTCTGTCTTTACTCTCACACAAATTGAATAGTTATATTTGATATTTTGATTATTTGTTAAAAGAAATTCAAGAATTATAACAACAAAGCAAAGAAGGAATTTCTCCATTTCTGCAATTATAAGTAACAATCAAAAAGGGACTTATAACTTTGTAAGTGTAGTGCTGTTGCAGTATCTGCAATTCTTGTAGGAAATGTTTTGTCAAATTTTGCATCTTTGTTTGTTGAATACTTATGAGGATGAAATGCCTATAAGGATTGACAAGCGATTCAGTGCTCTCAAATCAGTAAATTTCTAAACATGCATTGTAAATATTTATCTATTTAATCATTTGTGGATGCTTAATTTTTAAGGATTGATTTTTTTATTTTTATTTTTGGTGCATATTTATGTATTTTATCATTATTTATCTAAATTTAATATATTAATAATTATTTATATCATATTTATGAGATCACCGGTCCGACCACGATTGAACCACGATCCGACCAGTGAACCTTGAACCGGTAGATTTTTCGGTTCGATAGCCGGTCCGATTTTTAAAACATTGATTAATATAATTCAACTTATAAATTAATTTCCAATTAATTTAACTTATGAATTAATATAATTTAATTTATTTATTTAATCAAATTAAATATCTTTAATTATATCATGCCATCTATTTTGTCAGACAATTCACATCAAATGTGATTTTACCAAAATACCCTTAGCTTAAGGAAATATTCCTTTTCTTCACATAGCGCGACTCTCTAGGCTCGATTCAATTGGCAATGGGAGGATTCCAAAGGATAAGGTCGTCACCTAGCCAACACTGTGGAACCAAATCGTAATCCAATTGAAAACGAGATGATCATGTCATCACGAACCTTGACTAGGAATACCATATGTGTATAAACTCTTCACCGACGTGACCCGATCAAGTAAGAGCCATGGTTTAGTCAAACTCATAGAAGTTGATACTGTACTTAGAATCATAATAATGTGAAATTACCAAACTACCCTTCAGTGACAATCACGGGATAGTTTATATGCTTTGGCCAAAGACTTATAATTTCAATTACGTACGATCGTACAAGTCACATACTCGTTTACTGTCGAGATGGTGAATCCCGTTTTGGCAAGTTATCTTATAACATCGAATGCACTATTGGATCATACTTCGAGGTCGACCCCACCTATCAGGTGATACGGGCCTAACTACTCTGATAACATATCCAATACTACAAGCATGTTATAAATGACTCCTCAGTTCTAAAGTTCACACATACTATCGCAATATTAATCCCGATCATTGACTGTCAAAGAGTAAATACCCATGTGATCGGATTAGTGCGAGTCGAGCTCAAATATGTTAATTCCATTAATCATATTCATGACACCAGCTCCCACTATCTAATCAGTGTACGACTGGCACTTCCTTGTCAAAGAAGGTGTCATATGAGTTGAATATTAATGCCCAATTAATATTCGTTTAACTCACGAACTCCTAGTTTTTGAGATTAAGTACTGGACTGTTCCAGTGCCTCCTCTTGTCCATAAGAGGTGGAAAGTCTATCTTGAAATCTCTTGGACTAATTTGTTCAATACATTTAAATGCCAATAGATTTATATGAACAACATCAAAATCTTTATTCTATAAATAGAAATATCAAACGTTTTGTACAAATAACTTATCTAAGCCCTACACAATCTAATTCCTCAGGGGCATTGAGGGCAAGAGATATAAGTTTTGACAGGGAAGTGCCAGTCTAACACTATGAATATGTTAGTGGGAACTTATGTCATAGACACATCAGTCAGACTGATGAGTACGAAGACGGCTCGCATCAGTTATGTCACATGAGTTTTCACTCAATGACAGTCAATGACAAAACTGATAAGTTGTGATAGGCACGCGTGAACCTTAGACCTGAGTAATCACGTTGAAGATGTGCTTGTTACATTATGTCTGTCATTAGAGTAATTAGATCCAATTCACCCGTTGATGGGGTCAACCTCGAAGTGCGGCTTGATGGGCAAGAAGCAATCTTAACTGATTAGCAAAATGGGATTTATTCTCTCATAAGTGAATGATCTAAATATCCTATGCCCGTCATGAATGGGTGAGGTCAAAGACTTTGGCCAAAGCATTAGAGATACTCATGTTGGACATAAGAGTACACACAGTGACCTCGATTCATTATGAGCTAAGCATATGGTCAAGTCCTGTGAGTTTGACTAAACCATGACTTTCACTTGACTGGGATATAAGAGTAAAGGGTTTATACTCGTACGGTATTCACAGCGTGAAAGGTTTGTAATGATTCTATTCATTCGTTCTCAATTGGGATACGATGTGGGCCACGAGACTGACTAGGTGCTACCCACATCCTTTTGGCTTCCTCCCAATTGCCTTTTGAGACGAACCTAAAGAGCAGCGCTTAAAGGAATTGCAAAGGAAAAATTATGGAATAAGACTTTAGAGATTTTTCGGTATTTGATATCGCAATTAATTAATTAATTAAATCATTAGATGATCTTATTAATTAATTAAGTTAATGTGTTAATTAATTTCTTCATGAAATTAATTATAGAATTAACTTGGATGAATTAGTTATTTAATCATTTATTTATTGGATAAATAATATTAATTACATAATTAATAAATTAAAACCATATACATGGACTAAGCCCGAGGGCTTAAAAACATCCAAGTGGACGACCATTATGGATGCCTAGGCCTTAGTAATTTAGGCTTAATTATTTCCTTGTGCAGTATAAATACTATTTTGTGGTAATAATTAACCCTAGCCTCATAATTGTCTTTCTCTCCAAGTCATAGAATTCCACTTCTCTCTCTCTCTAGCTGTCCATAGGGGAAGGAAAAGAAGGATTTTTCACTCTCAATTCCGGCGTGGTGATTTAGAGGCAGTGGTTGTTTCGCTGCTTGGAAAAGGGATTAAAAGCTGGTTCAAAATTTTCAATAACACGAAGAAAGGTGCACTTTCTTTAACATGACTTGAATTCATGAAATCGGAGATGAACCACCATGGGATTTAAATTTTCCGCTGTGTTTTATATTTAAAAACTCAACAGTGGTATCAGAGCTAATCTCTGATTTTCGTATTTAGTCAAATACGTGATTTTATGTGTTTTTGAAGTATGGTGAATATGATCTTGTATTTTGATTTAGAGCCATGACTTTTCTGCGTTTTTCTAGGATATTACTGTATGATAATATGATGAATCGAGAAGAGTCGAACAGGATGAGAAAACGAAGCCCGAAGGCTCCGTGTATGTGCGCCGCTGCACGCGCAATCGGGTGACCAGCAGGTCACGGCCTGGTCCATGGGGTCCTGGGTTTCGACCCGGGTCAGTTGGGTAGGGTTGTGTGTAAAACGGGTCTAATTTTTTGATAAACGGATTTTGGTTTATTTTAATTATCCGGATGGGTCAAAAGGATGATGACCCCTGTTTGAATTAAATAAGCCCAAATTGGTTTAGTTAAAAGATTAGACATTTAATAAATTAGTTTTGGGCCAAACTCGTTAAATTTAAATGGGCCAAAGGGTTGAAGATTTAAGTTTGATGAAATCGAGCCCAATTAGTTTTTATTGAATATTAATTATTTGAATAAAAAATTAATTAATTATTCTTGGAGGATTTTAATTAATTAATTTATTTTATTTAAATAATAAATTCTCACTAGAAGGCTTTTTATTATAAATATGAATAATATTTGGAATTTTATGAGAAAATTAATTAGTTGGACTAATTATTTGTTATCTTAATCACCGACATACTTGCTTTATTTATCGCGAGCATATATTATATGATCGTGACATTATTCATGGGCTTAGGTTTCCTTTTGTGGATGTAATTCTTTTTATGGGTTGTAAGGGCCAGATTTGAGCCCATTATTTTATTCCTAAAATTATGTATAGGATATTATAATTCTTATGTAATAGATAGAATTAGAATAGGCCTTGAAGAAGGAGTCGATCCAAAAGAAAAAGGAGCTTGGAGCCCAAGAAGAATAGTGTAGTTTTTTTTCTTTTCCTTTTGATGGCCCATAGGCTTGGGCCCTCTAGAAAAAACCTATGAATATATGTGATGTTTTAATAGCTTTTGATGCATGTTTCATTTAATGTATGTTGCATGTATTATCCTATCCTGCGCTATAAAAATTTGATAATGTGCAACGTGAGACATAAATAAATGTTTAGAACATAAATTCCCCCAAATCAAAAACAATACTAAGTTAGAAAGGGGCACTAGGCGTCTTATCCCTCCACTAAGCTTAATGAGATTAAGAATTGAATCTAATATATGACATCTTCCCAGTAAGTGGGGGTCATGTATTAAGACTCAATTATGAGATTTTATAAAGTGCATTAGATGCCTTAATCGAGACATATTTCACCCCAAATATCGTTAAAGGGTTGCAAGGCTCAATGACAAATATCATTAGATGTCTTAATTGTTCTCCACTTGCCAGAACACGTGCAAATGAGGAAGAAGTCTAGGCTCATGAAAAATGGGTAAGGGACGACGTCCGAGTGCGTGGGTACATGCTAGGCTCAATGACAAACGAGCTTTAAAGGTCCCACGAGAAGATGACCACTGCGAGGGTTATCTTGGCACACTTGGTCGAGCTCTATGGTGAGCACAGCCGCACTACTAGATATGAAATATTGGCTCTCGATTTTACAATGAACCGACAACTTCAAACAGATCTCGTTTTGCAGTCTCTTCCTGATTCCTTCTCCCAATTTGTCATGAACTTCAATTGTAACGAGATTAAATGCAACTTAGCTGGGCTACTGAATAAATTAACAACTGCACAATCTCAATTGAAGCCCAAGGGAAAGGAAACTGCACTGGTTATCTCTTCTGTGCCCAAAAAGGCTAAGAATAAGAAAAAGAAAACCAATAAGCAGCTAGGTGAACTTGGAGCTCAGGGTGGTGTCGATAAGGGTAGAGGGAAAGCTCCTATGATTCGCAAGCGTAAGGGGCCAAAGAAGACGGATAGATGACTACAGTGCGGTGAGCTGGGCCACTGGAGAAGGAACTGTCCAAATATGGGCCATGGCGCACAAGGTACGGAGCTTTATATTCATGAAACTTATTGTTCTATGACCATTTTCTCCACATCTTGGATTCTTGATTCTGGAGCTAGTGCTCACATTTGTTGTATGAATCAGGATCTGGTGCGAGGAAGGAAGTTGGACAGTGATGAGGTGAAGATAAAAGTAGGCAGCAGGCATCGTGGCTACTGGAATTGGATCTACCTCATTGCTTTTAAATTCTGGACATTTACTATTTCTGGATAATGTTTTGGTTCTGCCCAATGGGTTTAAAAACATTGTTTCAATTCCCGTTTTAGTTAAGCATGGTTATACTTTTCGTTTTATTGACGAACATTGAAACATTTATTATGGTAATAAATTAGTAGGCATTGCTTCTTTAGTGAATGGTTTGTACTACTTTAATGTCCAGAATGAGTGTGCAAAATGGCTAGATCCCCCTTCACAGGGATTTTTGGAAGAGCCTCACAAATCTTAGCTTTAGTGCATACTGATGTTTGTGGACCATTTGGAGAAATGGCTCGTGGAGGTTTCCTTTACTTCATCACATTCACAGATGACCATTCAAGATATGGTCTAGTGCACTTGATGAAGCATAAGTCTGAATCCATTGAAAGATTCAAAGAATTCAAGGCTTTAGTGGAAAATCAAACTGGGCAACATATAAAGGCTCTTCGATCTGACCGAGGATGAGAATATATGAGTGCGGAGTTTGATGAATACCTTAGAGAGAATGGTATAATTTTACAGCTCACACCTCCAGCGACACCACACTTAAATGGAGTAGCCGAGCTAAGGAATCAAACTTTGTTGGACATGGTTCACTCCATGCTCAGCAACACTGACTTACCCATTTCACTGTGGGGTCACGCGCTCCTTACAGCTATACATATCTTAAATAGATGTCCGTCCAAGTCCGTTCCTAAGACCCCATATGAAATATGGAGAAATAGGAAACCAAGTCTTAATTACATCAAGATTTGGGGATGTCCTTCTTATGTCAAAAAGACTAAAGTAGAGAAGTTGGAGGCTAGATCCTTAAAATGGCATTTCGTTGGTTATCCTGAGGATTCTATGGGATATCTTTTTTACCTGCATGATGATCAAAGGATCATTGTAGCTTTTCAAGCCCACTTTCTTGAAGATGAGTTCATTCAAAGAAGGTGGAGCGGGTAGAAAGATTGTTCTTGAAGAACAAAATGAAACTCCATTGGATACATCTATATAGGATGTAAGAACCAAACCTTCTATAACACAACCACAACCGCGAAGATCAAATAGGATACCTCAACCGCCTGAGAGGTATGGATATCTACTGCAGAGGGAGCTAAGCCTCCATTCTGCATTACAGGAGGGTCATGGAGATGATCCTTCCACATATGATCAAGTGATGGTGAATGTGGATGTTGCAAGATGGCCTGAAGCTATGCAAACAGAAATAGACTCTATGCATTCAAACCAAGTCTGGACACTTGTAGATCGGCCTGATGGTATTCTACCAATTGGGTGTAAATGGATTTGCAAGACAAAGATTGGTGTTGATGGCAAGGTTGACACCTATAAAGCCAGGCTAGTGGCAAAAGGATATAGTCAAAAAGAAGGAATTGACTACCAAGAAACCTTTTCGCCAGTAGCTATGATCAAGTCTATAAGAATTCTACTTGCAATTGCAGCTCACCTTGACTATGAGATATGGCAAATGGATGTCAAAACTGCTTTTCTGAATGGATTCCTAGAAAAGGATATCTATATGGAATAGCCCAAAGGTTTTGTATCCGATGATGGTATCCATAAGGTGTGCAAGCTTGAAAGATCCATTTATGGACTCAAGCAAGCATCTCATAGCTGGAATCTACGATTTGATAAGGCAGTCAAAGGATTTGACTTCATCAAAAATGAAGACGAGCCATGTGTTTATAAGAAGGTTAGTGGGAGCAAGATATCATTCCTTGTGCTATATGTAGATGACATATTGCTTATAAGAAATGATATAGGAATGCTCACCATTGTTAAGAAGTGGCTTTCGAGTACTTTCTCCATGAAAGACTTGGGAGAAACTACTTACATTCTAGGGATTCGAATCTATAGAGATCGAGCAAATATGATACGGCTCTCTCAAGCCCTTTACTTAGAAAAGGTCTTGAAGAGATTTAGGATGGAGGATTCTAAGAAAGGGTTTCTGCCAATGAGGCACGGCGTGCATCTCTCAAAAACTATGTGTCCTCAAAGTGAGGAAGATAGAAAAGAGATGAGCATTGTACCCTAGACATCTGTAGTGGGTAGCCTGATGTACGCGATGTTGTGTACTAGACCTGACATTGCTTATGCAGTAAGTGTTGTTAGTCGATTTCAAGCAAATCCAAGAAAGGAACATTGGATAGCTAGGAAAAATATGCTAAAGTATCTGAAGAGAACCAAGGATATGATTCTCATCTATGGGAGTGGTGACCTAAGAGTAGACGGTTGCACTGACTCAGATTTCCAATCAGATGTCGATGACCGGAAATCCACCTCGGGGTTCATATTCACCCTCAACAATGGGGTGACTTGGAAAAGTTCCAAGCAAAGCACAACCATGGATTCCACCACAGAGGCTGAATACGTAGCTGCCTCTGAGGCAGTTAGCTAAGGAAGTTTCTTGGAGAACTTCAAGTGGTTCCAAGCATGGAGCTCTCATTGCCACTTTATTGCGATAACACTGGAGCAAAAGCATAGACAAAGGAACCAAGGTCTCACAACAAGTCCAAACACATAGAGAGAAGATATCACATCATAAGAGAGATCGTTGCCAAAGGGGAAATATCTAGTCAGCAAATAGCCTCAGCAGACAATGTCGCAGACCTATTGACCAAATCATTGGCATAGGTGGTGCTAGAAAGACATCTTAAGAAGATGGGTATAAAATACCATAGCAAATAGCATTGAGTGCAAGTGGGAGATTGTTAGTGTAATGCCCTCAAATGCCATAGAGGATATAATTATAGGGAATTGAATTGTAACTAAACATTCTTATATTAATAAAAGGCATTTCATGTTATTTCTTATAGGCATTTGTAAGGTTTCATAAACAACGTATAGTCTTTGATAATAAGGCGAACCTTCTATTCCCTATGGGTTAGGGATAATGGCACTAGAAGTGTTTGATCCTTAGTATCTAATTTGGTTCGCAAATCGAAGAGAGTATTGACTAGACATCATTACTGGATAGAGACTTGTATGATATAAGTTTTGATAGGGAAGTGCCAGTCGAACACTATGAGTATGTTAGTGGGAACTTATGTCATAGACACATCAGTCAGACTAATGAGTTCAAACACGGCTCGCATCAGTTATGTCACATTGGTTTTCACTCAATGACAGTCAATGACAAAACTGATAAGTTGTGATAGGTACGCGTGAACCTTAGACCTGAATAATCACATTGAAGATGTGCTTGTGGCATCAAGTCTGTCATTAGAGTAGTTAGATCCAATTCACCTGTTGGCGGGGTCGTCCTGGAAGTGCGGCTTGATGGGTAAGTAGTAATCTTAACTGATTAGCAAAATGGAATTTATTCTCTCATAAATGAATGAGCTAAATATCCTATGCCGTCATGATTGGGTGAGGTCAAAGACTTTGGCCAAAGTATTAGAGATACTCATGTTGGACACAAGAGTATACTCAGTGACCTCGATTCATTATGAGCTAAGCATATGGTCAAGTCTTGTGAGTCTGACTAAACCATGACTCTCACTTGATTGGGATATAAGAGTAAAGGGTTTATACTCGTACGGTATTCACAGCGTGAAGGTTTGTAATGATTCTATTCATTCGTTCTCAATTGGGATATGATGTAGGCCACGAGACTAGCTAGGTGTTACCCACATCCTTTTAGCTTCCTCCCAATTGCCTTTTGAGATGAACCTAAAGAGCCGCGCTTAAAGGAATTGCAAAGGAAAAATTATGGAATAAGACTTGAGAGATTTTTCGGTATTTGATATCGCAATTTATTTATTAATTAATTAAATCATTTGATGATCTTATTAATTAATTAAGTTAATGTGTTAATTATATTCTTTATGAAATTAATTATAGAATTAACTTGGATTAATTAGTTATTTAATAATTTATTTATTGGATAAATAATATTAATTAAATAATTAATTAAATTAAAACCATATACATGGATTAAGCCCGAGGGCTTAAAAACGCCCAAGTGGGCGTCCATTATAGACGCCTAGGCCTTAATATAGGCTTAATTATTTTCTTATGTAGTATAAACACTATTTAGTGGAAATAATTAACCCTAGCCTCATAATTGTCTTTCTCTCCAAGTCATAGAATTCCATTTCTCTCTCTCTCTAGCCGTCCATAGGGAAAGGAAAAAAAGGATTTTTGGCTCTCAATTCCGGAGGGTGATTTAGAGACAGTGGTTGTTTCGCTGCTTGGAAAAGGGATCAAAAGCTGATTCAGAATTTTCAATGACACGAAGAAAGGTACACTTTCTTTAACATGACTTGAATACATGAAATCGGAGATGAACCACCGTGGGATTTAAATTTTTCGATGCGTTTTATATGTAAAAACCCAACAGCTGGCGCCGCCCATAACTGAAGTCATTGCGTCGCCGGCAGAACCAACTCAAACAAGCTGTTATGCGAAAATGCATAATAGCAGAGCGAAGATGACAGAAGGTGGTGCTGTGAGTGCCGCCGTCCTTCGCTAAATCGGCAACGATTGCACCGCCCATCGTCGTCGTGAAACCTCTCCACTGGCTGTGCAATCGGTTTTGCACAGCTGGGGGGTTGGGGAGTAAGGCGGCGCTGATAGCGCCGTAGTTGATAGTTTGAGAAAGGGTGACGGTTCGCCATTGCCGTGGCGCTTGGCACCGCGACGGGAAATGGCAAGGTCACCCTTGCTAGTGCTAGGCGCCGCGGCGTTGACAGTGATGTTGCCCTAGTGGGCAATAGGGATGCTGATGTGTTGGGTTGGGCCCAACACATTATGTTATGTGTTGGGCTGACCCAACACATCACGAGTTAATTCAATGGCCCAGCGCAATTAATGATGCGTTGGGCTTGGCCCAGTGCTATGGCCAACCTAAACGCTGGGCTCGAGCCCACTACATTAATTAAATTATCGCTGGGCTTGAGCTCAGCGTATTAATTAATGCATATGCTGAGCTTGATATATTAATGGAATTGATCTATTCGAATACAGCACGTAGTAATCCGATCACATAGGTTACTCAACTATTAATGATTGGATTACTGATCATAATAGCATGCATGAGCCTTAGATCTGAGGGGTCACGATCAATGTGCTTTAGTATTGAATCTGTTACTAGAGGAGTTAGGCCCAATTCACCCATTGGTGGGGTCGACACTCAAAGTGCGATCTTAATGAGAAAGTAGCAATTATGAGGTGACGGTCAAGAATGGATTCACTATCTCAAGAGTAAACGAGAATGTGTCATGTGTGATCATAAACTAACTTATGTGGAACACCGAGCGTAATTTGGTAATTTTATCTTACTATGATTTATTGCATAGCATCAAGTCCTGTGAGTTTGACATATTCCACGACTCTTCACTCGATTGGGATATGTTAGTAAAAGGCTTATACCCATACGATATTTATGATCTAGAGGTTCGTAATAACACAATCATTTTGTACTTGGTTGGGTTACAATGTGGGGCCATGGGGGTGGCTAGGTGTCACCCACATCCTTTGGTATCCTCTCATTGTTAATGGATACGAACCTAGAGAGTCGCGCTACAAGGAGTAAGCAGAAAATCACTCTGTGTACTTGAAGGGCATTTTGATAATTTGTTATTAGATGGATAAATTAAATGAATGAAAGAGATTTTTGGTAATTTAATTAGATTAAATGATGACGAATAAATTATTAATTAATTAGATTAATTAAGTATTTAAATTAAAGATTAATTTAATCACATATTTAATTGGATTAAATATGAGATATATATAATCAAAGTGGACTAGTTTGATTGGGCAAACTCAGCCCACTTTAGGCATCCACTAGGCCTAGGCGGCGCGTGGATTGGGGAAAGAGATTAGATGATTTATTTAATCCTCAATCTCTTAGACCTAATCACTAACTTAATCACCTAGCCTAAATAAATAAATAAAAAACTCCCTTCACTCTCTAGCATCTGCCCATAGGAGAGGAACACAAAGGCTTTTCCAAAGATGTCTCTGGCATGATATCTAGAGACAGGTGTCCCGAGGATTGTTGCTGCGAAAGGAGAAACGGAAAGCATTCTACCAGAGGTTATTTACGCTTTTCGTTTTCGTTAGAATAAAATTATCAAAGTCATGAAGTGATGCACTATTAGGAATCCACCATGTTTCTCATAAGATTCCTAATAATTTAAACTATGTATTGAACTCATTTGATAAACTTGGGGGTTGGCTAGTCTCGTTATCACATAGCCGTAAGTTTCAGTCGATTCATAGTAAATGCAAGTCATTTCACTTAGAGTATAGTATGTAAGTTTTAGGTTATCGTCAAGCCAATTGGCTTCCAAACATTGGACACTTGTAAACATTCCTGTTTTATAGTATCAATTAATAAAGCAATCACTTTATCTTATATTCTTTAAAATATGATAGATTCCCAGATCACACAGAGAGCTATGAGACATGGTCGTACATCGGGTATTCGTGGAGTATGTCTCGACTGATGTGATCCTAAAGTACTATTTTGAGTCACAGAATGATCGAGATTGAGACATAAACGATTCATCAAAACTTGCTTATACGTAGCATTCCATTCGATGGAGCATCTCGCTCTAAAGGATTGGTCGGGGACCTATGCGATTTATTTGACTTAGATATGAGTATAGTATGTTAGTTTTAGGTTACCGTCAAGCCAATTGGCTTCTAAACATTGGACACTTGTAAACCTTCTTATTTTATATTATTAATTAAGAAAAGCAATTCTTATCTTATATTCAACTTAATATCATCAAACCATGCTCGTTATCCTTTAACAATCGTTCTTATAGGTTGATTTCTCAATTGTCATAAAACTCATTGAAAGAGAACTTTCATACTTAAGATTTTTTTTCCAAGATTGACCTTGTTATTCGAAGGCAAGCGTTGGATGTTCCCGAATTCTCAATGAATTGACATCTTCAAAGTATCTTCATTTTCTCTCTATTTTTTTCTTTTCTTTGAGGCTTATATTCACCTTTTTACGCAAATGCAATCATTGGTCAATAATGCCCTTGGTTACTCAGCAAACTAGTACCTTCAAAGTGATTTTCTCTCTCTCTTTTCGAATTCTTTTTTCATCTCTTGCACTAGGTACTCTCTCAGTTCGTCTCAAGAAAAGTTTAAAACCAATTCTAGTTCTCAAGAATGTAAACAATAGTTACAAAGTTTGATTTCTGCTAAGTTTCCTAGAAAAAACCAATCAAAAGACTACGTGCTCATGATATAGAAATATTATTTTTGCCCTATCAATTTCATCCATTCCCACTCCAATTATTTAAAATTGAGACCAAACTTGACAAGAGACAACTATTATCATCATCAAACCAGAATCATCCCCAACGAATAATTCTACTACACAAGCCATGCCATTCCATAATAAACTACTCAGCATTGACAAAAGATTGCATTTAAGACATTCAAGCAGAAGGGATGTCTCTTATTAACCCCAAAAGTTAGCTTTTTAGCTCTAGCATGCAAACTTCAAAACAGAAAACACTAGACGAAAAGAAAATTAAGCACCCCCTAGACTAAAACCGTTAAGTGTCCCCACTGAACTAACATCAAACAACATATTCACATAACACGATATAAGAGAAACCACAAAAATTCTAAAAGAGAGAAAACAAAAGGAAAGAGACAACCCGACAATATCATGTATCGTGTTCCATGTCTTCTCCTCCTTCATCTCTTGATGGTCCTTGTTCAACACATTAGGGTGACTGGTTCAACATGACAAGACATACTTTGCCACTTGGGTCCTTTTTTATTTTTTGAAGAGACTGGCTCAGGTCATGCAGTGGCATATACTGCTATGTCGCGGCAAAAGCTAAAATTTATAGTATTTGTTCTTTTCCTTCTTGTGCACATTTTGTTTTGTCACATCGTGGCTTGAATGGTCATGTCGTGACGTACCTGCTCATCCATTTTTCACCTATAAAAAAGAACTAAACAAATAAAGAGTTCAAGACACGAGATAAAAAACAAACTAAAAGTACAAGAACACATGCAAGCAAAAACAAAAGGAACCAAAACAACTGAAAAAACTAAAATTTAGGTTGCCTCCCAAAAGCACTTGGTTTATCGCGTTAGCCAAACAATGTTGTGTCTTTAATCAACTCTCATCAGAACCTTGAGGTTCAATCAAATCGATTACCTTCTTATAACAGTGAAAGTCTTGAACCTAATAAAGCTTCAACCTCTGACCATTCTCTTTAAATGTATCTCCTGATTTGGAATCATGTATTTCCACTAAATATGCATACTTGAAGTATGAAGGGAGAGTTCTCAATTCAAATTTTGGTGGCTCTTCAACAGATGACTTTGTAGGCAATATCTGTCTCTCCTCAAAGTGAATGGGCTCGAACTTATTCACCACTTTAGGAATTTTGGGTCCTCCTCTAGACGTGAACACTCAGCAATATTTTCATCTTTACATTCCTCTTTTTAACCACTAACTCGATTACTGCTTCTAAGATGTCTTTACTTTGTTTCTTTTCAAATCTTTGAATCAAAAACTACTCCACCTTATCTATCATTGAGCAATCTTCAACTTCATCTGGATGCTTCATAGATTTAGAACTTTGAAAACTGCTTTCTCATTCTCTAAGTGCATGATTAGCTCCCTACGAGCCACTATTGGGAATCTTTGCAAGAACGCAGCAGAAAGTGAGATTTAAAAATTTTTCTCATGGATTCCCAATCAGGATCAACGGGGATTTAGTGTGTAAATGAAAAGAGCGACCTAAACCACTTTACCCATTGTAGCGAAGTAGTTGGAGATTAGGGATGGCAATGGGGCCAGGTCTAACGAGTACCCGACCCGGACTCGCCCCTCTTGGGGTGGGTATGAGTCCAAAAAAATAGGGCCGGGTCCGGGTATCGAAATTCAAGACCCGGCCGGGTCCGGGGCGGGTAACGAGTCCAGTCGATACCCGCCCCGATTTATTAACATAATATTATTTTTTTTTGATTTTATATATCTAATTATTATTAATATTTATTAGTATTTATAAATTATATCAAAAAAATGCTCTCAATCATTCTACCCTTCAACAACAAACCCTCAATTATTATATATCTAATTTTTTTTAACTTTGTATTTGTTTAGTCGTTTTGAATTTTTTTTTGCATTTAAGTATCGAATGACTTGTAGTGAATTTGTTTACTTTGAATCACCAATTCAATGTTATTTACTTATTTTATATGTTTTGAATGTGTTTGTGAGAATAAAATAGACTAAAAAATGTCAAAAAAAAAATTCGACCGGGTCTAACGGGTAAGACCCGGACTCGCCGGGTCCGGGGCGGGTCCGGGTATGAAAAATCCTTAACGGGGCGGGTAACGAGTCCTGCAATACCCGCCCCGTTGCCATCCCTGTTGGAGATTCGCCACGAACCTTGATCTACACGATCTACCATAGAAAAAAAAATCATTTCTTGAATTTCTTGATCCAAGTGATGAATATAACTCCATCTCTAAATTATCACGCTAGAATTAAGATGGAATTTTTCCTCTTTCTCATATGATGAACACAACTAGAGAGAGAGAAGAAGATGTAGAGATTTTTTGTTGGAGGCTAGAGTTGTAGAGAGAATGAATTAGAGTGGCTAGGGTTTTGTATCTTGCACTATCGTGATTAAGAAACTTCTAAGTCGACATAAATAAAAATAATTCCAATTTAGGAAGTTTCAGTCAGGGTGACCAGTGAACTTGTTCTCAACAAGCACCCGCGTATGTGCATTTATGCCAACTACACTAATGTCTATAAAATGAGACATTCTCTAATTAAGAGTGTGCATCATAGGCGCAAGTCTATCCAAATTATCAATGTCCCATCTTGATAATTCTATGACTTGGACGACAGCCTTAGAAACTTGTTTTATGATATCCATCCAATGAGATATCAAGTCCAATAGCTATGTGTGATTCTAGGGACTCCATCATACAATTATAAACAATATAAACATAAGATGAACAAATGCCTTTTATCAATATAATGTAAATTTGAAATTGTTATTACAAGAATAGATAAACAAAGCTTATCTAGGATTGGCTCGCGGGCACTATTCTAACAGCACAATCGACTTTATTACATTGGCCAAAGACTTTGACCTCTATTATCTATAATCACATAGGACACTTTCTCATTCACTTATGAGAGAACAAAATTCCATTTTAGTAATCAGCTAACACTACCACTTGCCCACCGTATTTCGAGGTCGACCCCACCAACGAGTGAATTGGATCTAACTACTCTAGTGACAGACTTGATATCACAAGTGCATCTTCAGTCTGATACTTAAAGGTCATAGGTTCACTTATACCTATCATGAATAATAAGTTTTGTCATTAACAGTCACACATTGGAAACCCATGGGATAGGACCGATATGAGTCATGTTCTAGCATATCAGTTCCACTGATGTGCCTACACTCTTAAGCTCCCACTATCACATGGTGTTGGACTGGTATTCCCATGTCAAAGCTCAGATTATACAACTATTCTAAGTCTCATTGTCCACTAAAAACTTCATATCACTTGCGAACTAATTAAGTAATCAAGATTAATCTCTCTAGTGCCTTTCTTCCTATCTCATAGGAAGTAGAGAGATTACACTAAATATATGGACAAACGTTATACGCTACTTACAGATGCTAATAAGATTTATGTGAAAACAAAGATAATGCCTTTTATTATAAAAAGAATAAGTCATTTACAAGTGGAATGCCCTATACAATCTATCCTTTATGGCATATGAGGGCATAATCTTAACAATTCCGGTTCGGGTTTCCTATGTAAAAGACTTATTTGGAGTTAGAAGGGCACTCATCAAACACATGACCTTCTCCACATAGCACACAGCTCGCCTCTTGATTCACCTGCCCAGAATTAACATTGCTTTTGTTGCTCATAGACTTAATCAAATTAGAAAGAGCACCCACTTGAGTTATTAAGGTTGTGATAGCATCATTGTCTTGAACTCCCGATGCTCTCTTAGATGTGTGTCACTCTGTTGGCCATAGGTAATTGTTGTCTGCAGTGCATTCAATCAAATCATATGCCTCGTGATAAGTCTTGTTCAACAGTGCTCCATTTGCAGACGCATCTACAACCATATGGGTCTGCGGGTTTAATCCATTATAGAAGGTCTCCACTTGGATGTGTAGAGGAATTCCATGATTCAGGCACTTACTGATCAACTCCTTGAAGCACTCCCAAGTTTCATATAAAGATTCCCCATCCAGTTGCTGAAAAGAGGTGATTTGGTTCCTCAACTTGGCAGTTTTCATGGGTGGAAAAATTTGCTCCAAAACTTTTTCGCCAAGTCATTCCAAGATGCGATAGAACTAGATGGTAGAGAGTTTAACCATGATCGTGCTTCATCCCTCGGTGAGAAAGGAAACTACTTCAGATGAATGTTCTCTACTGACACTCTTGGCCACTAAAAAGAGTCACAAACTTCGATGAACATCCTGAGATGGTTATGTGGGTCTTCAACTGAAAATCCAGTAAATTGCCCCATCGATTGTAGTATTTGGAACATGATAGGTTTTAGGAACGTTTCTCCTCTAATCTTTGGTGTCACAATGGTAGGGTTCAGATTTTCTACGACTGGATTTCCATAATCTCTGATAACCCGATTAGCCTCATTTTCAATTCCATTAACTTCATTGACACCGTTATTTGCTTGATTTTCTGCCATTTGGAGTCGTTTTTGAATTCTCTGCTACTTCCTCCTGATTCTAAAGGTTCTCTCGATCTCTGAATCTGTGGTGAAGCTCTGCTCATAAACTACCTGTTACCTGCAAGAAGTAACAGAGTGTAAAAGACACAAATGAACAAAATCACTCCAAATAAACTAAGTAAAAGTCCCCGACAACGGTGCCAAAAATTTGTTGTATATAAAATTATGACCAAATAATGCAAGTGCACGTGCCGACAAGTAATAAAGTGTACCAAAGTACGGATATCGTTCTCACAGAGATTTAACTAAATTTATGAAGAATTAAGGTGAAAATATATCTAAGTGTCTCGAATTCCAATCAATAAAATGATTGTGTAATTAACCTACTAGAAAAATAGAAATTAATAATTAATTAAAAGCAAGAATGAAGTGAGAATTAACCAATATAATTAAATGTAGGCTTCCCATTTCCCTCTAGTTACCTAATTAAAGCAATGAATTAAGCTCTAGTTCTATCACCATCTCAATGCTAACTCTAATACTAATATAATTTTGTGCAACTGTCGAATACATAGAAACTTATCTAACTCTAGTCTTCCCTATATCTCTATGTACAAAAAAACTAAAACTAGACAAAATAAGATCAAGTTATCTTCAAGCTAATAAGGGTCTAAAAGTATATATCTATCGTCAAAGACAAATAATGTAACATAACCTATTGCAAGTTCATTATCCTTTTCTTTCTAATCTAAGTTCTATACTCAATATTCTTATGTCTAGTCCAATTAAGAAAACAAATATTCAAAATAGGTGGTCAATCTAACTGAGGCATAGAATACAAGATAACAAGCAATAAGATGAAAAATTAAACTAAAAATAAATAAAACTTCACATTAAATCTAAATAACTAGAGTTTCGGGGTATGCCTACTACAATTTGAGCTCTTTGAGGACAACTATGAGCTCACAGTTGTCTTCTTTGAGCTCGATTTTCTCTGATCTAACGGCTTCCAATGAGTCTGACCGTAATAGAAAAGTTGAAGCCTATCCTCTTAGCTTTAAAATCCCACTAGAATCAAGAGATTTGGAGATATGGTCAAAATAGTGTTGATTGGCTGCTGGACAAAAAATTAGGAGCAGGTCTTCGCATGTCTCATGCCACGGCATAAAGTGCCATGTCATGGCATGACAAGTTCAATTTTCTACATGAGAATGGCTCCCTATGCACGTGCTATGGCGTGCCACAACATCACGTGAGAGTTTCAGATTTTCTTTGATTCTTTCTTATCTCCTTTCCTTAATTTTCAATTTTCTTCCTTCCTTTATGCAATTTTCTCCTATTTCTTTGCGATTTGCTCCTCTCAATTGTGGATTTATGCCAATGAGGACCTATAAAACACAATTTTTTTCAATTGCATCATCGAAGACTCTAGAATTACTAAAACTATCCAAAACATTAAAAAAAAACACCAAAACAACTAAAACTACTACTAAAGATGACTCAACACGAAAACAACGAAAAAACGGTAAACAGACACTCAACAACAAACAAGAAACGACGAAAGAGCATGTTGTTGGTTCCAAGTGGCATACGAAAGGGTCTAGAAGGGGGGGGTTGAATAGACCCTGAAGTCTTTTTCGACTTCAAAAAGTTTTGTATTAAAATGGTTTTGGACGCTTGAAATGTAGACGCTTGACTGAGCGTTTACTTGAAATATAAACGCTTAGACTAAGCGTCTGATGAAGACTATTTTTAGAAAGTTAACTTAGACTTCAAGATTTGAATACTTTAACCAAGTAGGTTTAAGCGTTCAGTTCTTTAATCAATGTTAGCACAGCGGAATAATTTTAGAGTCTTCTATTTTTGAAATCTTTAGCGTCACAAGATGTTTCTTAGTTGCTTAGCGTTTGAATGTGTTGTACTTAATCAATTTATGCAATGATATGATAAATAAGAGAATTGACTATAAAGTAAATGACACAATATTTGTAAGGTTCGTTGGGTGGTGTAATCCCAACTACGTCCTTCTTCTCCTTGAACACTTGGAGGCAATCCACTAAAATGATTCTCAAAGAATCACACAGAATCTTCTACAAATTAGGGAGAGAAAGATGTCTATGACTTGAGCTCCTTGATCACACATATTTCTGCTCCAAATCACTTCAATCCCCTTGCTTCTTTCACCCAGAAATAATGCAAGTATCCAATTTCGACTTCACACAGATCGCGAGGCTTGGATGGGGTTTTCTAAACGGTTTGTTTGATTTTGATGAAGTTCAAACAACTGGAAATATCTCATTAGTAATGTGGTTTCTTCTAAAAGAATGTTTGAGATATTGGTTGACTGTCTCACGAATTGAAGAAAAGCAAAGAGAATGTTTTCTTGAATATTCTGGCTTTTCTGAGAGTTTAAGGAATGAGACTTCAATGCAACAACAATTCGGTTTGGAAATTGATTGTATATTTTTGGCTTGTTGTTGAAGTCCTATTTATAGGCATTCTTGGAAAAAGTGTCTGTTTGACACATGCACAGGCGCGTGTCTCTCACTTCCACAAGTGAACAACTTTTGTCCTTTTTCCTGAAAATCTGCTGCACAAAGTTGGTGCTGCAGTCTATGAAAGTTGACAGTCCAATGGGGTGGCTTCTCCGTACGTCTGAAAGTTCTTATCACATTTAATGCTCTTATCAGCATTTAATGCATTTGAATTAAATACCCGTTGGCACTTAATGCATTGAGAGTATTTGCATTAAACTCCTTCTGGATTTAGAAATAAATTCAGGTGAAATCATTCATTGATAGACGCTTATCCATCCTTGAATCACTTCTGTCCTATAAGGTGACTCTTGATATAGCTGGTAATTTGGACACTTGGAGACTTTATCTTCATTCAGATTTCAGGCGCTTGAGTCTTCAAACTTTACCACTGATAAACTCACTCAGAAATTATCAGACGCTCAGCCTAAGACTACTTAGCTTAACAATCTAGAATAAAAACAAAACAAAGCTTATAAAGCCTATTACAAGTCTAACGCTTCAAAGCTTATACATGATTTCTACTAAAATCAAACTTACATATTTTGGGGTCTAACATAAAGTCCTAATTGTCATCATCAAAACATCTAACATGAAATTCCTAACAATTTCCCCCTTTTTGATGATGGCAATACTTACTCTTTTATAGTTCAAGAGTTAGACAGCCAAAATAAAAGTTAACTTTGATTAGATAACGTTAGTTAAAGTTAGTTACGCTTCAACGAGATGTTTCAGCTAAAAAATGCATTTTATATATATCAATGATTACAAGCATTTTTACAACTAAACAAACAAAATATAAGAGACAAGAATATAGATAATGCAGATCAAAAAGCTTTAACGACTTGGTCTAACTTTGTATCGCTTGGGCATTTCAGCTCGGATAGCTTCATTTAGGTTATCTTCCAGAGTCATCATCCCTTCATGATCTTTGTTGATTATGAGCTTATTTTCTTCTTTTTGTCTCTTCTTGAAAGCAGTAAAGTGTTTGTCCCAATCAGTTGGGTCAATACCAATATACCTTAGGCAAATTCTGAAAGTTCGGATGAAGTCAGTCATCTGCCTCTCTTCAGCTAAAATTCTTGGATCTGTAGGTTCTGGAATAGATGTTCTTTGAAGAGGGATGTCAAACTGTTCAAGCCGTGCTCTAGAAGGTATTGGTAGATTTGGATATAATGCTTGTGGAGGTTCTCTTAGCGTTCTACTAGGCGCTCCAGCAGAATCACTTACCTCAGAAGCAGTTATCCAAGAAGGGAGACTTAGCGCAGAAGGAGAAGGTAAAACTTGACGCTTAGGAGGCGGAGGCTCTTGAGCTCTTGAACTAGACGCTTTTATCTTTTCTCCTTTCTTCTTCTCTTCCCCCTTATTGCCATCATCAGACTATAGAAAATGTTCTGTGAGTAAACTGATCTGATGAACAATCTGAGACATAGAGTCTGTGATGTCTTCCAGACGCTTGTCGAAGCGTTCCTGCAGTGCGAGGAGCTTGGCGCTGGTAGCATCGTTCAGAGATGTCTCGAGGGTTTCGAGGCGCTTTTCAAACTCTTCTTTCATGGCAAGTTGGTTGGCTTGAGTAGCATCATGCATTTCTTGAAATTCTTTTCTGCACTCACCAACAGCTGCTTGAGCTAAACTACGTATATGAGGAATCTGAGCGCTCATAACGTAAGACTCAATCTTTGCCAAATCGTTTTTAATCCAGTGGAGATATTCTTCATTCTGATTAGCAGGAGCACTGATATCCTCCAGAACGGATTTGAGCAAAGGACCAAAAGATTGACTCTAATCTAAATGAATCGCTTGAGGAGCCAGTCACTTGAACCTGGATGAGTGTTTAAGAGAGTCAATAGGAACTTGATATGCGGGATCAAAGACAGTACCTCGTACGTCAAGAGAAAGATCCTCAGCAATATCGCAGCAACAAGTTCAGGAGCGTCAAAAACATCCTCTGGTTGAGATGCTTGAACTGGTTCTTCAGCAGACGCTGGAATACTTGCAACTTTAGAAGTGGACGCTTCAACTGACTTAGCAGGCGCTTCCTCAAGCGCTGACTCTGTTTGGCGAAAGTCATCGAATTGGAAGTTCTAATTTGCTAAATCGGCATAAGAAGTGGACGCAGCTTCCAAGAGTTCAGTGAGTCTGGTTCTAGAAATGCAAGTACCAGAAATGAATGTGCGAAGGGGGCTATCAATGGCCCTGATGTGCATGGGACCAATGATATCAAGCACATGATTCAGAAAGACTTTCGACGGTGCTTGACAGATAGAGAAAATTGAATATGGGGAGTAATATCTGGAAAATCCAATCAAGCAGTCAGAAGGAAGAGACTTAAGACGCTAATTTTCAGGCACATAAGCAGCATAGTACTCTTCTAAATATGGATAGATCGCTTGAGCCAGTCCCTGATTTCGGTCTAGCAGTGAGAGGACAAACTCATAATGACTGAGTACCTCTTTGCGGATAGAAGGGAGCAGTGGATATCATTGAAAAGAGTTGATTACTGAGCCGTTCCAGTGTCTGAGATTGGCAGTGAAGTTTCTGTTGAAATGAGATAAGGGAGTCATAATCTTCACCATCAAATTGAAATTATCTTCGCAGTGGCTTGGAGCGAAATTCAAGCAAGATACGGAAGAGGTGCCATTGGTAGATGTTTGAGCGTTGAAATGTAGAGGAGTAATGGACAATCAATGAAGCTCTTGACGCAGACACTGCTCAATCTGATGTCTAATGATTGGGAGCTTGAGAACAGGTCCAACTCTCTGTTGACGCTTCTTCAAGCAATACTTGGCGAAATGACGCTTTTTGTCATGCATGCCTATGCTAAATAAATGGGGAGCTTGAACTAACTCTGAGAATTTATATTTGTTTCCCACATACGCTTCAACCCAGTTAACTTCGTTCATACAATAGTCTGGTCCAGCATTGACCATAGCTCGAATGCCTTCATGATGAATATCTCTGATAGATTCAAAGTGATATCTATCAGTCTGATAGTTGGTGTTGGTCCCAAGTGGCATACGAAAGGGTCTAGAAGGGGGGGTTGAATAGACCCTTTAGTCTTTTTCGACTTCAAAAAGTTTCGTGTTAAAATGGTTTTGGACGCTTGAAAAGTAGACGCTTGACTAAGCGTTTACTTGAAATATAGACGCTTGGGTTAAGCGTCTGATGAAGACTATTTTTTAGAGAGTTAACTTAGACTTCAAGATTTGAATACTTTAACCGAGTGGGCTTAAGCGTTCAGTTCTTTGATCAGTGTTAGCACAACGGAATGATTTTGTAGTCTTCTTTTAAAAGCTTTAGCGTCACACGAAGTTTCTTAGTTGCTTAGCGCTTGATTGTGTTTTACTTAATCAGTTTATGCAATGATATGATAGATAAAAGAATTGACTGATAAGTAAATGACACAATATTTGTAAGGTTCGTTGGGTGGTGTAATCCCAACTACGTTCTTCTTCTCCTTGATCACTTGGAGGCAATCCACTAAAATGACTCTCAAAGAATCACACAGAATCTTCTACACAATAGGGAGAGATAGATGTCGATGACTTGAGCTCCTTGATCACACAGATTTCTGCTCCAAATCACTCCAATCCCCTTTCTTCTTTCACCTAGAAATAATGCAAGTATCCAACTTCGACTTCACACAGATTACGAGGCTTGGATGGGTTTTTCTAAAATGGTTTGTTTGATTTTGATGAAGTTCAAACAACTGGAAATATCTAGTAGTAATGTGGTTTCTTCGAAAAGAATGTTTGAGATATTTGTTTGACTGTCTCAGGAATTGAAGAAAAGCAAAGAGAATGTTTTCTTGAATATTCTGGCTTTTCTAAGAGTTTAAAGAATGAGACTTCAATGCAACAGCAATTCGACTTGAAGATTGATTGTTATTTTTTGGCTTGTTGTTGAAGTCCTATTTATAGGCATTCTTGGAGAAAGTCTTCGTTTGACACATGCACAGGCGCGTGTCTCTCACTTCCGTGAGTGAACAACTTTTGTCCTTTTTTCTGAAAATCTGCTGCACAAAAGTTGGTGCTGCAGTCTGTGATAGTTAACAGTCCAATGGGGTGGCTTCTCCGTACGTCTGAAAGTGCTTATCACATTTAATGCTCTTATCAGCATTTAATGCATTTGAATTAAATACCCGTTGGTACTTAATGCTTTAAGAATATTTGCATTAAACTCTTTCTGGACTTAGAAATAAATTCAGGTGAAATCACTTATGTCCTATAAGGTAACGCTTGATATAGCTGGTCAATTGGACGCTTGGAGACTTTATCTTCATTCAGAAATCAGGCGCTTGAGTCTTCGAACTTTACCACTGATAAACTCACTCAGAAATTATCTGACGCTCAGCCTAAGACTACTTATCCTAACAATCTAGAATAAAATAAAACAAAGCCTAATAAGCCTATTACAAATCTAACGCTTCAAAGCTTATACATACTTTCTTACTAAAATCAAACTTACATATTTTTGGGGTCTAACACAAGGTCCTAATTGTCATCATCAAAACATCTAACAAGAAATTCCTAACAATTTCCCCCTTTTTGATGATGGCAATACTTACTCTTTTATAGTTCAAGAGTTTGACAACCAAAAGTAAAAGTTAGCTTTGATTAGATAACGTTAGTTAAAGTTAGTTATGCTTCAACGAGATGTTTCAGCTGAAAAATGCATTTTATATATATAGAGAATTACAAGCATTTTTACAACTGAACAAGTAAAGATATAAGGGACAAGAATATAGATAATGCAAAATCAGAAAGCTTTAACGTCTTGGTCTAACTTTGTATCGCTTGGGCATTTCAGCAAGGATAGCTTCAGTCAGATTGTCTTCCAAGGTCATCATTGCTTCATGATCTTTGTTGATTATGAGCTTATTTTCTTCTTGTTGTCTCTTCTTGAAGGCAGTAAAATGATTGTCCCAATCAGTTAGGTCAATACCCATATACCTTAGGCAGATTTGAAAAGCTTGGATAAAGTCAGTCATCTTCCTCTCTTTAGCTAAGATTCTTGGATCTATAGGTTCTGGAATGGATGTTCTTTGAAGAGGGATGTCAAACTGTTCAAGCAGTGCTCTTGTAGGTATTGGTAGATTTAGATATAACGCTCTTGGAGGTTCCCTTAGTGTACTACTAGGCACTCCAGATGTACTTTCTTTCAGAGCAGTTATCCAAGATGGAAGACTAAGCGCAGAAGGAGAAGGAAGCACTTGACGCTTAGGAGACGGAGGCTCTTGAGCTCTTGAACTAGACGCTTTCCTCTTTTCTCCTTTCTTTTTCTTTTCCCCCTTATTGCCATCATCAGACTTTAGGAAATGATCTGTGAGTAAACTGACCTGATGAGCAATCTGAGTGACACGCTAAAAGCTAACGTGCTATTGTAGCAAGTGCACTAGTCGTGTGTAGTAATAAGTGTGGACGAAAAGTCCGGGTTGTCGAACCACGGAGACTTGAATTCTAGTTTAAGATTTGTAATGAAGTGAATAAACAAAGTAAGAATAAATTCAAATAAAATTTGTAAAGAACAAGAACAAAGATGAGCAAGTGATTTAAAACCAATTATAAAGGGAGACTAAGGCACATGCTAGGTTCAAATTGATCAAATATACTTATAAAGGTTCTTGTTGAAGGATTACACTTATATTGTTATGGTGAGAGCTCCGAGGGTAGAGAATAACCGATGTCTCGCGTATAAACTCCTATGCATAGATCGTGATTTCCCAAATATTCCTATCCGGAAATCTAACCACTAAACATGCATTAACGTACTAGAGTTCACTCGATTAGAATCGAACAACTTCACCCGGGAATCTTTACCTATGTCTAGGGCAATTCCTCATTAGTTGCGGGTCATGATGTGAATCTCTTGCACCCTAAGTTAATTTTCTCCCGAAATATCAACCTAGGCATAAGATTCTAACATATAGTGATCAAGTATATGCAAGATAGGTAAAAACACAAATTCACATCACATAACAATATAAGTATAACCTCTACAATCATCTATTATAAGCATATATCACAATTTGACCTTACATGGCCTTAGTCTTATGAATTTAGTTCATGATAGTTATTATGAAAAACAATAATGAATAAATACACATGTTCATAGACATGAATGAAATGAAAAGGCTATAAAAACTCCCTCTAATGTGATAGATGATGGCCCCTTGATTGGAACTTCAATTCCTAGCTTTCTCCTCTTAGAATGATGAAGAATGGTGATGAATGAAGCTTGAGGACCTGTTCCTCCTCCTCCTCTCCTCCAAGAATCTGAAATTGATAGTGAATGATGAAGAGTATGGGTTCCCCCTCCTTTTATAGCCAAAAATTCCACTAAAGTATGCATTAAGAATTCCCATTAAAGTTCCCCAATGAGAATTCCACCTAAGGTGATGCTTAAAGTTTGGCTTTTAAGATTCCAACCAGCTAAAAAATGTTGAACTTTCGGCCATTAAGAATTCCACCAAGCATAACCATGTGAAAACTTTTACAAAACACATGCATGCTGCCATTTTCTTGCTTTCCAGCGCAGTCTTAGTATTTTCCTCATACACTTCTCCACAGATCTCCAAATTGGATGATTCAAGTCCCTATGTTCAGATAACACATAGATCTACAACTTTGCAGAAGGACATTTTGTCCAATTCGGTCTCTAAGTATACCTAAATTACGTTTCAACATGGAGGTTGTTTCTGATTTGGCGCCCATAAAGTAAATCTACCAAGAAACACACTTATGACAACCCCTCAACACATGTGCTGAATTATGGCCAAAAGTGATTCTTACCCATCATATAATGCTGGAATTTAGGCTGAAAAAGGAGTAACATTCGGACTATCCATGCCTAGGCATGACTAGGAGGGCGCTGGGGCGTATCCTGACACATGTACTTCTCTGTTCGGCGCAGCAATCGTATTTCCTTCACAATTATCTCTATAGACCTCCGATTTGGATGTTTCAAGTTCCCATTTGAAGCTAAGACATACATCTAAAACTTTGTAGAAGGAAACTTTGTCTAAGTCGGTCTCGAAATATACGGAATTATCGCTCGAATGTGGTAGGAGATGCATAAACCGCCTAGGTGTTGAAAAACATGCTTGAACTTGTTTTGTACATCGTTTTTCTTCCCTTTTCTTCATGTATTCTCATTTATTACCTGTATTCACTTAACACACCTATTAAATGCAAATGTGACATGATTTAAGCAATAAGTGAATCCAAATCATAAGAATTACGGTCTTAAAAACACGTAAAAACACCTCTTATCAACACCCCCAAACTTATCAATTGCTCGACCTCGAGCAATAAGAGCTATAAGGCAAGACCAACATCATTCAATGGGAGAAAACAAAACAACTAACTAACTCACTTTCGTGGAGTAAACGATTGCACTTAGCGGGTGCAACAAGCCTTTAAACCTTTGAGTTACCTCAAAGGACGAGTTATAGTCTCGTGAGGGTTTGCATAAGATATACCCACAAAATCTAGCAAATTTTCAATCCCAACCGAATCAACACATCTCAATATGATCAACAAGAATGAATGGCATAAAATCAACCTTTTAAAGTTCACAAATATATATATACATATCAACTACTTTTGCTCATGTGACACCAATACTTGAAACGACTCCCTAGGGTATAATGAAAAATAAATCTAGGGTATTATAGTCGAGAGGCATCCTTACCAAATTTTGGACATTAATCCCATATCTATCAACTTTTGATCAAACACAAGGCACAAGAATTATAGAAAATCTCATAGCCATTTAAATTTCATTATCTCAAATATTCAACATTCAATTCATATGGAATTTCCATTAAACTTCATTAAGGCTAGATCATGTGCAATGTTTTATTCCATTAGTCTTTCTATGACACCCATGTAACAAGTTTTAGACCAATGACTCCCAAACTAGATAGTTTTAGGGCATTAAGTGTAGAGACACTCCTAAGGATTTAATCACTTGAGTATCAAAGGCCACGAAATAAAACTAGATCTTTTAAACAATTCACTTCTTTTGGCTTGAGCATAGCTCAAATTAGCATAATAGTACAGTATATAGGCATGAAACTTTTCACCTCCGGTACGTATTAGCCTGACCACTTTTGGTCATACCAAAATTCAACCTTTTCAATTCATTGTTAGCATATAAAATTACTACTCAACTTATAACCTTATGAGAAATCTAAGTTAATATTTCTGGGAATAATTCCTTAAGTGTCTCAAGATGGTTATCCTCTCAACTCCTCTACCTTCGATTTAAGTGCATTGTGAATCATCTAAGGAATCAATTCTAGTCTAAGGTCTCCACGAGCAATTTCAAAGATATATATATTCCATTAAATTCAGATTATTTCAAGAATTCATGCCATTTTTCCAAGTCAATCAATTTCAATGCATCAATTGGAAGGACTAAAAATTTTTCATGTTTGATTTTCTCAACAAAGAAGCATATAAACATGATATCAAACAAACTTTCCCCAAATTTAAGTTAAAAATTAAGATTGCATTTTCAATATTCAAAATAGATACTCTTCTACCCCCAAACTTAAATCCAACATTGTCCTCAATGTTGTTACAACATGCATACACAAAGGTAAAAGAACACTTACAACCAAGGATATTGAAGAACATCCTTAAGCTTCCAATGCATCCTTACAAAGTTTCTCCTCTTATCGAGTAAAATAAGAATCTCTAAAGGTGGGGTCCAAATGTGCATCATATCTAACACTTCAACTTTTTAAACCATCAAGCATAAGAAAAACATACATGCCCAAAGTGCATGCTTGAACACAATAAAAAGAAACAAACTAAACAAAACAAAAACGAAAGCAAAAATAAAAGAAAACTTACAAACTTGGGTTGCCTCCCAAGAAGCGCTAGTTTAGAGTCGGTAGCTCGACTTGAGATAAAGAATCGCTAAAGATCCTGGAGGGGAATGGTCACTTTATCCCTCGACCCGTCAATCCCAATGTAATGCTTTAACCTTTGGGCGTTTGTCATGAAGGTTCGTCCATTATCCGTTATAAGTTCAATGGCACCAAAAGCATACACACGAGATACAACAAATGGTCCCGACCATTTTGACTTGAGCTTCCCGGGAAAAAGTCGAAGGCGAGAATTGTATAGTAAAACCTTGTCTCCTTCATGAAATTCTCGGGGAATAATACGCTTATCATGCCATGTTTTCGTTCGCTCCTTGTAAAGCTTGGCGTTCTCATACGCTTGATGGCGCCATTCCTCAAGTTCGTGTAATTGGAGTAATCGCTTGGTACCTACGAGTTGAGAATCAAAATTTAGAAATTTAATAGCCCAAAAAGCGCGATGTTCGAGCTCAACCGGTAAGTGACATGCTTTTCCAAAGACAAGGCGATATGGGGACATGCCAATCGGAGTTTTAAACGCGGTTCTATATGCCCACAAGGCGTCATCTGGTTTAAGGGACCAATCTTTTCTAGATGCGTTAACCGTTTTTTCAAGAATGCGTTTAATCTCCCGATTCGACACCTCCACTTGACCACTCGTTTGAGGATGATATGGGGTTGAGATTTTATGCCGTACCCCGTACTTGTTCAGTAAGTGCTCAAATTGTTTGTTACAAAAATGGGTGCCCCCGTCACTAACGATTGCTCTAGGAGTTCCAAAACGAGTGAAAATCCTTTTTTTTAAAATCGAGTAACCACCCGAGCATCATTAGTTGGTAAAGCCTCAGCTTCGACCCATTTGGAGACATAGTCGACCGCAACAAGAATATACTTATTGGAACAAGAACTAGGGAAGGGTCCCATAAAATCAATACCCCATACATCAAATAGTTCACATTCAAGCATGTTATTCAATGGCATTTCGTGTCTTTTAGAGATGTTACCTGTTCGTTGACACCTATCACAAGATTGAACATACAAGAATGTATCTTTAGAAAGAGTAGGCCAAAAGAAACCTGATTGAAGCACTTTAGCCACTGTTTTAGAGGGTCCAAAGTGACCACCTACCGACATATCATGACAATGGGCGAGAATTGATGCTATTTCCTCCTCGGGGATACATCGTCGAATGAGGCCATCTGCACAAATCTTAAATAGATATGGTTCGTCCCACAAATATCGCTTCACATCAAATAAGAATTTCTTCTTTTGATGATAAGTGATATCCGGAGGAAGAACTCTCGTGACAAGATAATTTGCATAATTGGCATACCAAGGAGCATCATTATGAAGTATAGCATACAATTGCTCATCGGGAAACTCCTCACAAATAGGTTTATCAAACACACACTCAGGGTTAGGAATCTCTATCCTAGACAAGTGGTCGACAACAACATTTTCTACTCCTTTCTTATCCTTAATTTCTATGTCAAATTCTTGAAGAAGTAAAATCCACCTAATGAGTCTAGGTTTGGCATCCTTTTTGGCAAGCAAGTATTTTAATGCGGAGTGATCAGTGTACACAATTACTTTATTCAAAATGAGATAAGCATGGAACTTGTCAAATGCAAATACTATGGCTAGTAATTCTTTTTCCGTGGTTGCGTAATTCATTTGTGCATCATTTAAAGTCTTACTAGCAATAGTAGATGGTTTGAAATACCTTATCCTTCCTTTGGCCAAGGACCGCACCCACCGCGGTGTCACTAGCATCACACATCAATTCGAAGGGCAAACTCCAATCGGGAGGTGCCATGATGGGAGCGGATATCAATAGCTCCTTAAGAGTCATGAAGGCCTGTAAACAAAGGGAATCAAAATTGAATGGTGCATCTTTGACAAGCAAGTTAGATAACAGCTTTGCAATTTTGGAAAATTTTTTGATAAATTGCCTATAGAAGCCGGCATGACCAAGAAAGCTCCTCACGGCTTTCACCGATGTAGGTGGAGGAAGCTTTTCTATTACCTCAATCTTGGCTTGGTCCACTTCAATCCCTTTTTGGGAGATTTTGTGACCTAGCACAATCCCTTCCCGGACCATAAAATGACATTTTTCCCAATTCAAAACAAGATTTGTTTCCTCACAGCGTTTTAGAACACGGTCCAAATGATCAAGACATGTGTTAAATGAGGTTCCAAAAACAGAAAAATCATCCATAAAAATCTCAAGGAATTCTTCAACCATGTCATGAAAGATCGCCATCATACATCGTTGAAATGTGGCCGGGGCATTGCATAATCCAAACGGCATCCGCCTATAAGCAAACGTGCCATAGGGACAAGTGAAAGTTGTTTTCTCTTGGTCCTCGGGGGCTATGGCAATTTGGTTATAGCCGGAATATCCATCTAGAAAACAATAAAAATCATGTCCGGCTAACCTTTCAAGCATTTGGTCAATGAATGGGAGGGGGAAATGGTCCTTACGAGTGGCATCATTTAACTTGCGATAATCTATACACACACGCCACCCGGTAAGAATTCGAGTAGGGATTAATTCATTGTTCGCATTTTCTATCACAGTTATTCCGCCCTTCTTGGGTACTACTTGAGTCGGGCTTACCCATGCACTATCAGAGATAGGATAGATTATACCTGCATCGAGTAGTTTTATAACCTCTTTCTTTACCACCTCTTGTATTTGTGGATTTGACCGTCTTTGTGGTTGGCGTGTAGGTTTTGCGGACTCCTCCATGAGTATTTTGTGCATGCACACCGCTGGACTTATGCCTTTTATATCCGCAATTTTCCACCCAAAGGCCTTTTTGTTGGCCTTCAATACTCTCATGAGTCGCTCCTCCTGTTCTCCTGTCAAAGAAGATGAGATAATTAAAGTTAGAGTCTCATTATCATTTAAAAATACATATTTCAAATGTAATGGTAATGGTTTAAGCTCAAGGATAGGGGCCTCTTCGATAGAAGGGCGAGGAGGAGCCAAGAGTGATCTTTCTAATTTTTTAGCTCCAATGACGTGGTAAAAAGGTGGCTTCTCTATGCTAAACATGGTTTCTAATTGTTCTTCACTCGCTGAATCGACATCCATAGATTTGGAAAGACATGTCTCCAATGGGTCGTCTACCATTTGTGCCTGAAAAGTCTCATCAATCAACATATCCAATACATCGATGCGTAGACATGAGTCAGGATCACATGGGTGTTTAAGCACTTTAAAAACATCAAAGGTGACCTTTTCATCTCCCACATTTAAGGTTAGCTTACCATTGGCAATATCGATTACCGCCTTACCAGTGGCTAGGAATGGTCTTCCTAGGATCAGGGGTACCTCAACATCTTCCTCCATATCAAGAACCACAAAGTCAACCGGGAAGTAGAATTTGTCGACTTGAACGATTACATCTTCGATTATTCCCCGTGGTCTCTTGATTGTCTATCGGCAAGTTGGAGGCTCATTGAAGTCGGCTTTGGGTTACCAAGGCCCAACTTTTTGAAAAGAGAGTACGGGAGGAGGTTAATGCTAGCTCCCGAGTCGCACAAAACTTTTTCGAAGGATAATGGCCCAATCGTGCAAGGAATAGTGAGACTCCCAGGGTCTTTAAGTTTCATTGGTAATTTATTAAGCAATACGGCGGAGCATTCCTCGGTTAGGCACACCGTTTCGTTTTCCTCCCACTTTTGTTTATTGGACAAAATATCCTTGAAAAATTTCACGTAATTTGGCATTTGTAAAATTGCGTCTATAAAAGGAATATTAATCCTAACCTCACGAAGAATTGCTAAGATTCGAAGAAAACTTGGATCCATCTCCTTTTTTTTCTTTCTATGTGCATTAGGAAATGGCAGACGGACCTCGATGGGAGGATGCGTTGGAGTTGAAGAGCCCGCTGTGGAGGGTTCAGGAGGTGGCCCCTGGGCGCGACGATCGGCGCCAGGGTGCTGGGTCTCGGGCGCCTGAGCGTGATCATTGGGACGCTCGGGCGAGCAATTGCGAAGCATTCGTTCACTGTGGGTTGATTCCGGCGCCTGGGCGTTCTCATCGGGGTGCTCGGGCGCGGAAATGCGAACAGCATCATTGACTATCTGTTTGCCACTTCTTAAGGTGATGGCGTGGCATTGCTCCTTCGGGTTTTTTTCTGTGTCACTTGGTAAAGTTCCCGGGGCTCTCTCGCTGATCGCCTTTGCCATTTGACCCATTTGTGTCTTTAAATCCTTCATGTCCATCATTATATCCTTCATCATAGTACGGAGTTCGTTGATTGCTGAATCCGATTTCTTTATTTGTTCATCGAGACGCTCTTCGGTTGTAAGAGGTCTTATTTGCCTTTGTATATGAGGATTACCTTGCCTTTGAGCTTGGTTATTGTTGAATGGGGGCCTTGGTGCTTGATAGACGCCGGGATGGGCATTTTGTGCCAGATTGGGCCTCCTTGGAAAATTTTCGGGCACATGGAAGTTCAATTGAGGTCGATTGGCATTTCTAACATAGTTTACATTGCCAACCATTGTTTCCAAAACAACTTCTTCGCCCAACTCTTGAACACAAGCAATCTTTTTAGTGGGTGTGATTTCTTCATCATCGGGATAGAGTTCATCTTCTCGAGCTAATTGTTCAATCTTGTCCCACACACTTTGGCAATCGAGCCCAAGGAGATCACCACCGGCGCCGGCATTGAGCCTATTTCGGATGCGCAAACGGACTCCATCATGGAATCGTAATACTTGCTCGCTCAATCTTAGATTGTGATCCGGACATTTTCGGAGCATGTTTTTATATCTAGCCCATGCCTCGGCTAAGGACTCATGATTCCCCTGCTTAAACTCCTTAATGTTGCTCCTTAGCTCATTGATTTTGGAGGGTGGAAAGAATTTGCTCAAAAAGGCATCGACCAATTGTCCCCATGTTGTGATGGATTGGGGTGGTAGAGATTTGTACCACATGGTCGCCCTTTCCTTTAATGAGAAGTGGAAGACTCTTAGACGAATTGCATCGAGATCCCGTGGATGAAATTGGGTAGTCATGAGAGTATCGTCTAAAGTCTCCAAATGCTCATGAGGTGATTCATGGGGCTCTCCATAGAAGGGTTCGCTTTGCACCATTCTAAAGATGTGTGACGGAATGTGATAATTTGGTGCAAAGAAATTTGGAAAGACTACGGGCCCCGGTATAGTGTGGACCCTTGGAGGTAGACTTTCCCGGACCGATGGAAGTCTTTGAGGAGGTGCCGGTTGCATAGCTTGGAATAGATTTTGCAACCATTCCCTGTTTTCCGGGAGATTTATGTCAGGAAAATTCCCATTTGGATTTAGATTGTCGGCCATTTCTCGAGTGCGTCTACTAGATCGAAGAACACGCTCTATCTCCGGTTCAAAATTGTATAGAGGCTCGTTAGAAGAGCGGGTCATGCACCACAAATTACACCTAACAATTAAACACAAAAAACAAAATTAGAATAATAAAATAAAAAAAGGTTAGAAATAAACGAAGAACTAAGAATTATGAAAATTTAAACGAAAAATTAAAAACTAAAATGAACAAGTCCCCGGCAACGGCGCCAAAAACTTGACACGCTAAAAGCTAACGTGCTATTGTAGCAAGTGCACTAGTCGTGTGTAGTAATAAGTGTGGACGAAAAGTCCGGGTTGTCGAACCACGGAGACTTGAATTCTAGTTTAAGATTTGTAATGAAGTGAATAAACAAAGTAAGAATAAATTCAAATAAAATTTGTAAAGAACAAGAACAAAGATGAGCAAGTGATTTAAAACCAATTATAAAGGGAGACTAAGGCACATGCTAGGTTCAAATTGATCAAATATACTTATAAAGGTTCTTGTTGAAGGATTACACTTATATTGTTATGGTGAGAGCTCCGAGGGTAGAGAATAACCGATGTCTCGCGTATAAACTCCTATGCTTAGATCGTGATTTCCCAAATATTCCTATCCGGAAATCTAACCACTAAACATGCATTAACGTACTAGAGTTCACTCGATTAGAATCGAACAACTTCACCCGGGAATCTTTACCTATGTCTAGGGCAATTCCTCATTAGTTGCGGGTCATGATGTGAATCTCTTGCACCCTAAGTTAATTTTCTCCCGAAATATCAACCTAGGCATAAGATTCTAACATATAGTGATCAAGTATATGCAAGATAGGTAAAAACACAAATTCACATCACATAACAATATAAGTATAACCTCTACAATCATCTATTATAAGCATATATCACAATTTGACCTTACATGGCCTTAGTCTTATGAATTTAGTTCATGATAGTTATTATGAAAAACAATAATGAATAAATACACATGTTCATAGACATGAATGAAATGAAAAGGCTATAAAAACTCCCTCTAATGTGATAGATGATGGCCCCTTGATTGGAACTTCAATTCCTAGCTTTCTCCTCTTAGAATGATGAAGAATGGTGATGAATGAAGCTTGAGGGCCTGTTCCTCCTCCTCCTCTCCTCCAAGAATCTGAAATTGATAGTGAATGATGAAGAGTATGGGTTCCCCCTCCTTTTATAGCCAAAAATTCCACTAAAGTATGCATTAAGAATTCCCATTAAAGTTCCCCAATGAGAATTCCACCTAAGGTGATGCTTAAAGTTTGGCTTTTAAGATTCCAACCAGCTAAAAAATGTTGAACTTTCGGCCATTAAGAATTCCACCAAGCATAACCATGTGAAAACTTCAACAAAACACATGCATGCTGCCATTTTCTTGCTTTCCAGCGCAGTCTTAGTAGTTTCCTCATACACTTCTCCACAGATCTCCAAATTGGATGATTCAAGTCCCCATGTTCAGATAACACATAGATCTACAACTTTGCAGAAGGACATTTTGTCCAATTCGGTCTCTAAGTATACCTAAATTACGTTTCAACATGGAAGTTGTTTCTGATTTGGCGCCCATAAAGTAAATCTACCAAGAAACACACTTATGACAACCCCTCAACACATGTGCTGAATTATGGCCAAAAGTGATTCTTACCCATCATATAATGCTGGAATTTAGGCTGAAAAAGGAGTAACATTCGGACTATCCATGCCTAGGCATGACTAGGAGGGCGCTGGGGCGTATCCTGACACATGTACTTCTCTGTTCGGCGCAGCAATCGTATTTCCTTCACAATTATCTCTATAGACCTCCGATTTGGATGTTTCAAGTTCCCATTTGAAGCTAAGACATACATCTAAAACTTTGTAGAAGGAAACTTTGTCTAAGTCGGTCTCGAAATATACGGAATTATCGCTCGAATGTGGTAGGAGATGCATAAACCGCCTAGGTGTTGAAAAACATGCTTGAACTTGTTTTGTACATCGTTTTTCTTCCCTTTTCTTCATGTATTCTCATTTATTACCTGTATTCACTTAACACACCTATTAAATGCAAATGTGACATGATTTAAGCAATAAGTGAATCCAAATCATAAGAATTACGGTCTTAAAAACACGTAAAAACACCTCTTATCAAATGAGACATAGAATCTGTGATGTCATCCAGACGCTTGTCGAAGCGTTCCTACAGGGCAAGAAGCTTGGCGCTGGTAGCATGATTCACAGAAGTCTCAAGGGTTTCAAGGCGCTTTGCAAGCTCTTCTTTCATGGCAAGTTGGTTTGCTTGAGTGGCCTCATGTATTTCTTGAAAGTCTTGTTTGCACTCACCAACAGCCGTTGGAACTGAACTACGCATATGAGCAATTTGAGCGCTCATAATGTGAGTCTCAATCTTTGCCAGATCGTCTTTAATCCAATGGAGATATTCTTCGTTCTGAGTAGCATGGGCGCTAATATTCTCCAAGGCGGATTTGAGCAAAGGACCGAAGGATTGACTCTCATCTGATTGAACCGCTTGAGGAGCCGGTCGCTTGAACCTTGATGAGTGTTTGAGAGAGTCAAAGGAAACTTGATAGGCTGGATCAAAGACAGTACCGCGAATGTCAAGAGAAAGATCCTCAGCACTATCATCAGTAACAGGTTCAGGAGCGTCAGGAATATCCTCTGGTGGAGATGCTTGAACGGGTTCTTCAGCAGGCGCTGGAATACTTGTAACTGCAGACGTGAACGCTTCAGCTGACTTAGCAGGCGCTTCCTCAAGCGTTGACTCAGGTTGACGAAAGTCATCGAATTGGAAGTTCCATTTTGCTAACTCGGCATAAGAGGTGGATGCAGAGTCTAAAAGTTCAGTGAGTCTGGTTCTGGAAATACAAGTACCGGAGATGAATGTGCGAAGGGGACTATCAATGGCCCTGATGTGCATTGGACCAATGATATCGAGCACATGATTTGGGAAGACTTTGGACGGCGCTTGACAGATGGAAAAGAGTGAATCTGGGCAGTAATGTCTGGAAAATCCAATCAAGCAGTCTGAGGGAAGAGACGTAGGATGCCGATGTCAGGTACACAATCAGCATAGTACTCTTCGAGATATGGATATATTGCTTGAGCCAGCTCTTGATTTCTTTCAAGCAGGGAGAGGACAAACTCATAATGAGCGAGTACCTCGCTGCGGATAGACGGGAGCAGTGGATATCCTCTGAATGGACTGATTACTGAGTCGTTCCAAGGTCTGAGATTGGCAGTGAAGATTTTATTGAACAGAGATACAGGAGTCAAAATCTTCACCATCAGATTGAAATTCTCCTCACAGTGGCTTGGAGCGAAATTCAAGCACGATACAAGAGATGCACCACTGGAAGAGGCTTGAGCATTGAACAGAAGAGGGGTAGAGGATAATCTGTGAAGCTTTTGACGCAGACACTGCTCAATTTGATGTCTAACGATTGGGAGCTTTAGAACAGGTCCAACTCTCTGTTGACGCTGCTTGAGCCAATACTTGGCGAACTGACGCTTCTTGTCATGCATGCCTATGACAAAAAGATGGGGAGCTTGGACTAACTCTGAGAAAGTATATTTGTTGCCCATATACTCTTCAACCCAGTTAACTTCATTCATGCAGTAGTCTGTTCCTGCATTGACCATAGCACGAATGCCTTCATGATGAATGTCTCTGATAGATTCAAAGAGATATCTATCAGACTGATAATTGGCATTCTAGACGCTGTCAAAAAATGCATCAGTTTCAGTCTGAATCAAGTCTGTTAATGATTCGAGACGCTCACCAGCATGAACTACTTTATTCTTCCATAGATGAAGAGGATTGACCGACGATAGATTTTCAATACTATGAGCAGTCTGAGGAAAGTGTGTGTAGCCTTCTCTGTTCAAGACTGACTCTGATGGATTGAGAAAGCTCGGACGAAGAGGCTCATACACTCGAATGTTGTAATCCCTTAAAGCGAAACCGGTTGGTTTGCTGTGGCCATAATCTAGGTAATATGCCAGATCTATGTCACATCTCGGGGTTTTTCCTCCTTGTCTGTCTTGTTGAAGAATAACGGAAGATGGTATTTGGCCAGGGGTCTTTCCAAGTTGAGTGGCCAGATAACACTTCCTCTCAATTTCTGTTAAAGCAGCGTTAAATATTGTATCCCTGATTTGACGGTCAGTATCAATCAGCAGGGCAATGTCATTCTCTGCAGCAATGTATCTCTCTTGATTGTATCCTGCAGGAATGAAATCTTCTCCGAGCGTTGGGGACATGTAGTTAATTGAATGATCAATTGTCTTCAGTGGGTCGAGTTTGAAGAAGTGTCTAGGCGCTGGAACGTCTTCAGCAACGCTCTGACCTTCTGAGTGTGCCTCTGTTATAGCCTGAACAGGGATGGAAGTCTAAACCTCTGTAGTAGCAGGTTCCTCAGCTTCAATTGCAGCAACTTCTGCGGCAACATCTTTAGCGATAGTGACGACTTCGGTCAAATCAACATCCAGGAGGACATCTGTTGACGCTTCTTACCCTGAGAACTTGTCTCAACAGCAATACTTTGAGCGCTTGGCTCAACAGCAACTTAAGCGCTTGGCTCATCAGTCTCAGGCTCTTCAGGAACAGGATCAACTCGACGCTTGCTAGTCCTGGAACGCTTGAAGATTTTCTTCACGTTGACTCCTTCAACGAGCTTAAGCGTTGGAGCGGGAGGATCAACAACTGGTTCTTCAAAATCTATTTGTTTAATGATCCCTTCCAGCTTCCTCCTCTTGAGAGGTAACTTGTCCTTTGCATCCTCATCGGTTTCCTCATTATCCTTTTGAGGAGAAGGAACAAATTTAGCCTTGGGCTTTCTGGGAGCCCTCTTCTTTGTTGCAGCCGGACGCTTCACGGCTTCTTCTGGCACTGGACGCTCCGCTTCCTCATCGGACGCTTGACGTACTTCCAGATGCTCAGAAAGTGGTTTAGCAGCACCACCAATTTTGGGAGGATTAAAGAGATTGTTCAGAATCCTTTTTCCCAGCAACTTGGTCTTATTCAACGGGAGACCAGAAGAGTATACACATTGTGATTTGTATAGCAGGTCACTTAGAACAAGCCCATAAGGTTTATTCGAGGTGCTTAAACAGTCCCGAAACCTTTCAAGAATGTACCCACTCCAGTTGATCTTGATGTTGAAGAGTATAGCAGTCATCATCTAGAATTGTATTGGGTTTACCTTATCAAAGGTTCCCACTCGGCATTCCATGATATTGCTGCAGAAATCAACTAGCAATCGGTATTTGGATACCAGATCTTTCTTTTCAAAATATTGGGTGTAGGGCACATCGTCGTACGCACTCATGGTTGTCCATGCTTCCTTGATTTTTTGTAAGGTAACACAGTCCAATGCTTCACCCTCATTTGGAAGTTTGAAGTTCTCGGCAATGGAGGCAGCAGACAAGATAAATTCCTTAGGAGGCTCTTTCGAGGATAGAGGAATTAGACAGGAGATAGACTTCTTGTCCTCTGAAAGTTTAGCAGTTTTCCAGAAGGTGTCGACTTCAGTTGGAAACAGATAGGAGTATTGAGTCAAGAATGGCTTGAGCCCAGCTTTGACGACCATATCCATCATGTCTGTTAGATTGATCTGAGGTTGCTCATACAGAAATTTCCAGTCGACAACAAGGCCTTCAGTAACCTTGATGGTAAGTTCGGCAGAAGTAGATGAAGATTTCTTTGGTGCCATTTTTAGTGAAAGAGATGAACTGAGATTTTCTTTGCTTTGAGAGAGAGAGAGAGAGAGAGAGAGAGAGTAAATTTGCAGAGATTTTTGAGGAAGAGTAAATGAATTTTCTGCAAATTGTGTTTTAAATGACAGAGGTTAATTTTTTTTAAAACTTGTGTTCTCTTGCCTCTGTAGGATTGACACACGTGTAAAGAGTTTTAATCTCAGCCATGAATTCATTAACTGCGGACGCGAGTTTTGTGTAATAGAGAGAAGTTACATTTGGTAATTCTCATATAAACATTTGACATCCGAATTAAAGTTTTAAAAACGTTTGGCATTTTCAGAATGTAACGCACGCGCCTGTTTGTACACTGACACGTACACAAACACGTGCTATCTCTGAACCGTCATTTTGAAAAAAAATTTGAGTACCCGCCAGTTTGATGTGATAGAAGTGTGTGAATAGAGTACACAATAGACTGTTGAGTCTATCCACTACTTCAAGAAGCGTGTAAAAAGGTTATGCATGACTTTTAAAAGCATTTTTATATTAAGTGTTGAATGGAATAGTTTCAACGCTTAATTTAATATCATTGGTTGGTATAACATTTACCACTTGTTGAAAAATATAGACGCTTAAAGTCAAATTTCTTTTTATGGTTTAGCGTCCAATATATTATACAAAATAATACTGAGCGTTGATGATCATGCATCTGAAAATTTTGATCATTGACGCTTAGATATGTTCAAGTACAATTTTAAGGTTCCCCCTAAATTTGATAACTTGTACCATTTGTTTTGTTTTTCAAAGAAAGCTTTTAGACATAAATCAAGTGGATTCCCCCTAAATTATATGTCTAATAAAGTATGATGCTTGATGATTAGGCGTTTAAATCAATCATACCTAGTTCACTTCTCAAAGTGAGAAAACGTTGTTCATTGAGCCCTTTGGTGAAGATATCTGCCAATTGTTTGTCAGTTCCAATAAAGTGCATGGAGATATCTTTCTTTTGAACGTGGTCATGAAGGAAATGGTATCTAATGTCAATGTGTTTGGTTCTGGAATGAAGAACAGGGTTTTGAGTCATGGCTAGAGCGCTTTGGTTATCACAATGAATGGGGGTTAGACCTAGGATTGTTCCATAATCTCTAAGTTGTTGCCTCATCCATAAAACTTGTGCACAACAACTTCCTGTAGCTACATACTCAGCTTCGGCTGTGGAGGTAGCTATAGATTGTTGTTTCTTGCTATGCCATGAAACTAACCTATCACATAGAAATTGACAAGTACCACTAGTGCTTTTACGATCTATTTTGCAACCTGCAAAATCTACATCTGAGTAACCAATTAGTTCAAAAGGAGAATCCTTAGGGTACCATAAGCCCACATTTTGTGTGCCTAGTATTTAAGGATCTTCGTGGCATCAATTAAGTGTGACTCTTTAGGATCAGCTTGAAATCGTGCACACATGCATACCAAAAACATAATATCAGGTCTACTGGCAGTAAGATTAAGAAGTGATCCAATGATACCTCTATAATTAGTGATATCAACTTTCTTTCCACTTTCATCTTTATCTAACTTAAGCGTTTGGCTCATTGGAATTTTTGAATATGATGCATTTTCCATACCAAATTTCTTAATCATATCTCTTGTATATTTAGCTTGGTTAATAAATATTCCATTAGGGAGTTGTTTAACTTGTAATCCTAAGAAAAAAGTTAATTCATCCATCATGCTCATTTCAAATTGTTCTTGCATCATTTTCGAACATTTCTCACACAGACGCTTGTTAGTAGAGCCAAATATGATATCATCAACATAAATTTGGACTAAGAGAATATCTTCATTATTAGTAATTTTAAATAACGTTGTATCAACGCTGCCTTTGGAAAAGCCTTTACCAATAAGAAAGATAGAGAGAGTGTCATTCCATGCTCGGGGTGCTTGCTTAAGCCCATAAAGTGCTTTGTCTAGCTTGTACACCATACCCTTACCATGGTAGTTGAAGAATCCCGGTGGTTGCTCCACATACACTTCTTCTTGGAGTTTACCATTCAGGAAAGCACTCTTCACGTCCATTTGATATACTGTAAACTTGTTAAACGTTGCATACGCTAGAAACATGCGGATTGCTTCAAGACGGGCGACAGGAGCATATGTCTCATCAAAGTCAATACCTTCTTCTTGGCAATATCCTTGAGCTACGAGTCTAGCCTTGTTTCTTATTACAATGTCATTCTCATCCATCTTGTTTCTATAAACCCATCTAGTTCCAATGACTCCTTGGTGAGTTGGTCTTGGTACTCGCATCCAAACCTTACTACGCTCAAACTGATTAAGTTCTTCTTGCATGGCTTCAATCCAACTTGGATCACTTAGTGCTTCATCTACTTTCTTAGGTTCCATTTGAGATAAAAAGCTTGCGAACATAGCCTCATTGAATGTAGCGGCTCTAGTTCTAACAGGTGCTCCAATATCTCCAATAATTTGCTCAGGTGGATGATCACGCAGCCATAGTCTATCTGGTTGGAAAGGGTTAAGAGGTTGAACAGGCGCTTGAGGATCATACGCTTGACTACCTTCTTGCGTAGGCGCTCCAAGTTCACAATTCCTTGTTGGCTCTTGATGATCAGTCTCTTCATGATCATCAGCATTTCTTACATGATTATCCAGAGTAATCTCACGAGTAATCTTAGGAGGGGGCACTGAGATCTCATCATCATCATCACTGTCATCATCAATGATAACCTTAGACACTTGATGACATAGATCTTCAACGCCTACATCATTTATATTAACCTTACTCGGTTCTTGGTTAGCATCATCAAAAACAACATGAATAGATTCCTCAACCTTTGATTTGATCTTATTTAGGATGCGAAAATTCTTTCCATTCTTGGCGTAGCCTAGAACGATCCCCTCATCCGCTTTAGGATCAAATGTCTTTAGGCTTTGGGATCCATTATTATGAATAAAGCACTTAGAACCAAAGACGTGAAAATATGAAACGTTTGGCTTACGTCCCTTCCATAGTTCATATGGAGTTTTCCCATGCTGCTTGTTGATCATGCAACAATTTTGAGTGTAACACGCAGTGTTGATCGCTTCGGCCCAAAATCTAGGGGCAAGCTTGGACTCTGCTAACATTGTCCTAGCAGCTTCCTTTAGCGTTCTGTTTCGTCGCTCAGCAACACCATTCTGTTGGGGAGTTCTGGGAGCTGAATACTCATGATGTATTCCATTTTCTGCACAAAACTTCTCAACAATCTTGTTAGAAAACTCAGTACCGTGATCACTTCTTATTCTTGCAACTTTAAGATTTTTCAATGTTTGAAGTTGTCGAATAAGCGTTGTTAACTTGTCACATGTTTCATCTTTGGATGAAAGAAATTCCACCCAAGTAAATCGAGAGAAATCATCAACTATCACCAAAGTATACTTTTTACCGCTTACACTTATTGTTTGAACGGGTCCAAACAGATCCATGTGCAGTAGTTCAAGTATTCTAGAGGTAGATAGATGAGGTTTTCTCTTGAACGATGACTTAACTTGTTTACCCATTTGACAAGCGTCACAAAGGCGATCCTTGTGAAATGGTCCATTTGGTAATCCCTCTACAAGATTTTGACTTATAAGCTGAGAGATTGTTTTAAAGTTGAGGTGGTTCATTTTTCTATGCCATAACCAACCCATTTTAGATTCATTTTTAGCAACAAAACATGTTAGGTTGTTATCAAGTGTTGAACCCCAATCTACCAAATATACGTTGTTAGTTCTTTTTCCTTTCAATTTAGTAGACTTAGTCTTAGCGTCGTTTATATAGCAACAGTCGCTTGAGAATATGACTTCAAAGCCTTTATCACAAAATTGACTTATGCTTAATAAATTGTGCTTTAGACCCTCAACATAGTAAACATCACTTATCATGATGTTCCCCTTATGCACAGTACCTGTACCTTTGGTTTTACCTTTGGAGTTGTCACCAAATACTACCTGAGGACCATTGGCAGCTCGATAGTTGATCAGAAGATCCTTGGAACCAGTCATGTGCCTTGACGATCCACTATCGAAGTACCATACAAATGTATCGGCTCTAGCTCTAGGTACCTGCACTCAAAAAGGGAAGTTCTATTTCTGTTTAGGTACCCATTGTTGCTTGGGTCCTTTAACATTAGTAACATTGTCAGTTTGAATTAGAACTTTAGGAACCCATATTTACCTAGTCTTCATTGTAGGAATATTGACCTTTTTGGGTTTCACATTGTGTTGTGTGTGCTTTTTGTTCACCTTGTGCTATGTGTGCTTTTTGGGTGTATAATAATATCCTCGATTATAATAACAATCATAATCATAGTCATAATCATAATCATCATAGTAGCGATAATATGATCTAGACCTTTGTGGATATTGACGCTGATATTTCCTTGGCGCTGGCTTGGGTTGTGCTTTTGGTGCTGGACGCTTAGCACTTGATTCACAGTTGTTAGGTTTATCCTTAGCCTTTGGAGCGTTTGGATGAACCTTTCTTTGTGAATCATTTGCTTTCGCCTTTCTCTTGCCTGAGTCAGCTTTGGCTTTCTCATTTGGCCTCGTACCTTTGTCGCTTGGTTCATTTTGCTTTTGACCTTGTGAACCTTTCTCAACAAAGAAAACACCCTTTCCTTTGTTGTTTGCCGTAACATTAGGTTTGTTTGGTTGTTTACCGAATTTATTGCATCCTACACCGGTCTTTTCACCAAATAACCTTGTTATCTCAGTCACATTGTCGAGCTTTCTTGATGCTTTGGACAATGATGAGACGAGCTGTTCTGATTTGACAAGTCTAGCCATCAGCTCAGCTTCTCTCTTGACTATTATATCAAGATCACTTTTCAATTGGGTAATCTCACTTTCAAGCGATTGGTTCTTCTCAATGCATTGTTGCTGAATTTTCAACTCTGCTTTAAGCGTTACCTTATCACTTGTAAGCGATGAGATGATGTCGTAGTGATTTTGATATATTTTGTCGGCATCTTGACAATCTTTATAGTATTCTTTGACTTTGTCAAGTAGTTCTTCATAAGAGAGAGGAATAGATAGTTCGGTGTTCACCTCAGGAGACGCTTCATCATCTCTGGCCATGAGACAAATAAGCGCTGAGTCATCCACTGGCTCATCATCATCACTGCTCTCCTCTGAAGACTCCAAATCTTCAGGTGCGGACGTTGGTTCTGATTCCGCTAGCAAACCTTGTTGACGAAGGTTGCTCCTGAATTGGTTTCTATCCACATAATCCTGCCTTAAGGGCTTGGATACATTTGGATAAGGGCAATTTACCTGGTAGTGCCCTGGTTTCCTGCAATTATAACAAAGATTAGTTTTCATCTTTTGTTCATTTGATTTGCTTGCAGTGTGTGGTTTTGAGACCACGGGTGCTAAGAGATTTTGAGTGGACGTTTGGTATTGAACAGGCGCTTGGGGTGAAGGAACAGAATACTGAGGCGCTTCGTACTGTTGTTGTACTAGAGCAGGCGCTTGATATGAACTTTGTCCTTGATGCTTAGGACTATTTCCTTTCTTTTCATATCTCAAGAACTTTCTGAATCTATTTAGCAAGGCCAACTCCTCTTCCTCACTGATATCTGAAGCCTTTCCTTTATTACCCGATTTACCCTTGATTGATGCTATAAGCGCTCCAGACTCAATCACTGAACTACTCATAACATCACTAGCAGAATTCAACTCGAACTCAAATGCTTTTAGCTCTGAAAAGGCGTCTTCTGGAGTTAGGATATCCAGCATACTCGATTCTCTCATAGCGGTTGTCTTCATCAAGAATTTACTTGGTAAGCTTCTAAAGATTTTAACCACCATTTCTCAGTTCTGTAAATCCATTCCCAACGATGTAAGTTCTGTAACTAGACCTGTAAATCTTATATCCAATTGCTCTAAAGTTTCATTAGGTAGCATCTTAAATCCATTAAACCTTTCCATGGCAATGGAAAGTTTGTTTTCTTTAATCTGAGCTGAGCCACCACAAACCATGGCTAACTTATCCCAGATTTCCTTAGTTGTTTTACATGACTTAATCTTGTTGAAAAGATTATCATTGTCACCGATAGCTGTATACAGAGCATTCCGTCCGACATTGTCCAAATTTGCTCTTCGGCGCTCATCTGGAGACCATTCTTGTTTTGGTTTATCAGCGTAACCATCCGGAGTTTCTTCTGTGGCTCCAGGCGCTCTCGTGATAACTTTATATATTTTGATTGGCCCATCTGAAATAATATCGCACATGTCATCATCACATGAACAAAGATATGTAAATGCTTTGACTTTCCATGTGTCATAATTTGATTCAGTCAGTTTGGGAACTTTAGCAAATGCCATAACGAAAATTTTAAAAGCAACAAGATTTTGGAACAAGATCTAAACAAGCAGTTATGCTTGGAAATTTTCAAATCTCAACTTTAACCGCTCTGATACCACTTGTTGGTCCCAAGTGGCATACAAAAGGGTCTAGAAGGGGGGGGGTTGAATAGACCCTTTAGTCTTTTTCGACTTTAAAAAGTTTCGTATTAAAATGGTTTTGGACGCTTGAAAAGTAGACGCTTGACTAAGCGTTCACTTGAAATATAGACGCTTGGGTTAAGCGTCTGATGAAGACTGTTTTTTAGAGAGTTAACTTAAACTTCAAGATTTGAATACTTTAACCAAGTGGGCTTAAGCGTTCAGTTCTTTAATCAGTGTTAGCACAGCGGAATGATTTTGTAGTCTTCTTTTAAAAGCTTTAGCGTCACACGAAGTTTCTTAGTTGCTTAGCGCTTGATTGTGTTTTACTTAATCAGTTTATGCAATGATATGATAGATAAAAGAATTGACTGAAAAGTAAATGACACAATATTTGTAAGGTTCGTTGGGTGTTGTAATCCCAACTACGTCCTTCTTCTCCTTGATCACTTGGAGGCAATCCACTAAAATGATTCTCAAAGAATCACACAGAATCTTCTACACAATAGGGAGAGATAGATGTCGATGACTTGAGCTCCTTGATTACACAGATTTCTGCTCCAAATCACTTCAATCCCCTTGCTTCTTTCACCCAGAAATAATGCAAGTATCCAACTTCGACTTCACACAGATCGCGAGGCTTGGATGGGGTTTTCTAAAATGGTTTGTTTGATTTTGATGAAGTTCAAACAACTGAAAATATCTCAGTAGTAATGTGGTTTCTTCGAAAAGAATGTTTGAGATATTTGTTTGACTGTCTCAGGAATTGAAGAAAAGCAAAGAGAATGTTTTCTTGAATATTCTGGCTTTTCTGAGAGTTTAAGGAATGAGACTTCAATGCAACAGCAATTCGACTTGAAGATTGATTGTTATTTTTTGGCTTGTTGTTGAAGTCCTATTTATAGGCATTCTTGGAGAAAGTGTCCGTTTGACACATGCACAGGCGCATGTCTCTCACTTCCGCGAGTGAACAACTTTTGTCCTTTTTCCTGAAAATCTGCTGCACAAAAGTTGGTGCTGCAGTCTGTGATAGTTGACAGTCCAATGGGGTGGCTTCTCCGTACGTCTGAAAGTGCTTATCACATTTAATGCTCTTATCAGCATTTAATGCATTTGAATTAAATACCCGTTGGTACTTAATGCTTTGAGAATATTTGCATTAAACTCCTTGTGGACTTAGAAATAAATTCAGGTGAAATCACTTATGTCCTATAAGGTAACACTTGATATAGCTGGTCAATTGGACGCTTGGAGACTTTATCTTCATTCAGAAATCAGGCGCTTGAGTCTTCGAACTTTACCACTGATAAACTCACTCAGAAATTATCAGACGCTCAGCCTAAGACTACTTAGCCTAACAATCTAGAATAAAATAAAACAAAGCCTAATAAGCCTATTACAAATCTAACGCTTCAACGCTTATACATACTTTCTTACTAAAATCAAACTTACATATTTTTGGGGTCTAACACAAGGTCCTAATTGTCATCATCAAAACATCTAACAAGAAATTCCTAACAGTTGGCATTCCAGACGCTGTCAAAATATGCATCAGCTTTTTTCTGGAGCAAATCCGTCAGAGATTCGAGACGCTCAACAGCATGAACTGCTTTATTCTGCCATAGGCGAAGTGGATTGACCGAAGTTAGATTTTCAGGACTATTGACAATATGAGGAAAGTGTGTGTAGCCTTCTCTATTCAAGACTGCCTCTGATGGATTGAGAAAGCTAGGGCGAAGAGGTTCATACACACGAATATTGTAATCTCTTAGATCGAAACCAGTGGACTTGTTGTGGCCATAGTCGAGGTAATATGCCAGATCCACATCACATCTAGGAGTTCTACCTCTTTTTTTGTCTTGTTGAAGAATAAGAGAAGACGGTATTTGACCAGGGGTTTTTCCAAGTTGAAGTGCCAGATAGTACTTCTTCTCTATTTCTGTCAGTTCAGTGTTAAACACTATATCCCTGATTTTACTGTCGATATCAATCAGCAGGGCAATCTCATTCTCAACAGCAATGTATCTTTCTTCATTATAGCCTGCAGGAATGAAATCTCTTCGAGCGTTGGGGGCATATAGTTGATTGAATGATCAATTGTCGTCAGCGTGTCTAGTTTAAAGAAGTGCCTAGGCTCTGTAATGTGTTTAGCAACGCTCTGACCTTCTGAGCGTGCCTCTGTTATAGCCTGAACAGGAATTGATGTCTGAACCTCTTTGGGAGTAGGTTCCTCAGTTTCAATTGCAGCAGCTTCTGCGGCAACGTCTTTGGCAATAGCCACAACTTCTGTCATTTCAACATCTAGGTTGACATCTGTTGATGCGTCAACAGCAGCTGGAACTAGAGCTGTAATACATGAACTATCCTCTATAAGAGCAGGATCTTCTACAGATGTAGGAATAGAAATGTTGTGGGAAGAAATAAACTTACCCTGAGAACTTGTCTCAACAGCAATACTTTGAGCGCTTGGCTCAACAGTCTCAGGCTCTTCAGGAATAGGAGCAGCTCGACGCTTGCTTGTCCTGAAACGCTTGAAGATTTTCTTCACGTTGACTCCTTCAACGAGCTTAAGCGTTAGAGCGGGAAGAGCAACAGCTGGTTCATCAAAGTCTATTTGTTTAATGATGCCTTCCAGCTTCCTCCGCTTGAGAGGTAACTTGTCCTCTGCATCCTCATCAGTTTCCTCATCATCCTTTTGAGGAGAAGGAACAAATTGAGCCTTGGGCTTTCTGGGAGCCCTCTTCTTTGTTGCAGCCGGACGCTTCACGGCTTCTTCTGGAACTGGACGCTCAGCTTCCTCATCGGATGCTTGACGTACTTCCAGACGCTCAGATAGTGGCTTAGCTGCACCACCAACTTTGGGAGGATTGAAGAGATTACTCAGAATCCTTCTTCCCAGTAACTTGGTCTTATTCAGCGGTTGACTAGACGAGTATACACACTTTGATTTGTACAGCAGGTCACTCAGAACAAGCCCATAAGGTTTATTCGGGGCGCTTAAACAATCCCGAAACCTTCCAAAAATATACTCACTCCAGTTGATCTTGATGTTGAGGAGTATCGCCGTCATCATCTGAAATTGTACTGGGTTTACCTTATCAAAGGTACCCACTCTGCATTCTATGATCTTGCTGCAGAAATCAGCCATCAGTCGGTATTTGGATACCATTTCTTTCTTTTCAAAGTACTGAGTGTAGGGTACACTATCGTAAGCACTCATGGTTGTCCATGCTTCCTTGATTTGATCCAAAGTGACGCAGTCCAATGTCTCACCCTCATTTGGGAGATTGAAGTTCTTGGCAATGGAGGCAGCAGACAAAATAAATTCCTTGGAAGGCTCCTTCTTGGATAAAGAAATTAGACAAGAGATAGACTTCTTGTCCTCTGAGAGTTTAGCAGTCTTCCAGTAGGTGTCAACTTCCGTCAGAAATAGATAGGAGTATTGGGTCAAGAAAGGTTTAAGCCCAGCATTAACTACCATGTCTATCATGTCTGTTAGGTTAATCTAAGGTTGTTCATAAAGAAATTTCCAATCGAAAACAAGGCCTTCAGTAACTTTGATGGTAGGCTCGGCGGAAGTAGCAGAAGATTTCTTTGGTGCCATTTTTAGTGAAAGAGATGAACTGAGATTTTATTTTTGCTTTGAGAGAGAGAGAGAGAGAAAGTAAGATTTGCAGAAAGCTTTGAGTGAAAGTGAATGATTTTTCTGCAGAAATTGTGTTTTAAATGACACAGTAATGAATTTTTGAAACTTGTGTTGTCTAGTCTCTGTAGGATTCAAACACGTGTAAAGAGTTTTAATCTCAGCCATGAATTCATTAACTGCGGACACGAGTTTTGTGTAAGAGAAAGAAGTTACATTTGGTAATTCCTATATATAAAGATTTGACTTCCGAGTTAAAATTTTAAAAACGTTTGGCATTTTCAGAGTGTAACACACGCGCCTGATGGTACACTAACACGTACACAAACACGTGCTATCTCTGAACCGTCATTTTAAATTGTAATCCTAAGAAGAAAGTAAATTCACCCATCATGCTCATTTCAAATTATTCTTGCATCATTTTCGAAAATTTCTCACACAGACGCTTGTTAGTAGAGCCAAATATAATATCATCAACATAAATTTGGACTAAGAGAATATATACGTTATTGGTAATTTTAAATAACGTTGTATCAACGCTGCCTTTTGAAAAGTCTTTACCAATAAGAAAGATAGAGAGAGTGTCATACCATGCTCGGGGTGCTTGCTTAAGCCCATAAAGTGCTTTGTCTAGCTTATAAACCATACCCTTACCATGGTTGTTGATGAATCCCGGTGGTTGCTCCACGTATACTTCTTCTTGGAGTTTACCATTCAGGAAGGCACTCTTCACGTCCATCTAATATACCGTAAACTTGTTAAACGCTGCATATGCTAGAAACATGCGGATTGCTTCAAGACGGGCGACAGGAGCATATGTCTCATCAAAGTCAATACCCTCTTCTTGGCAATACCCTTGAGCTACGAGTCTGGCCTTGTTTCTTATTACAATGCCATTCTCATCCATCTTGTTTCTATAAACTCATCTAGTTCCAATGACTCCATGGTGAGTTGGTCTTGGTACTAGCGTCCAAACCTTACTACGCTCAAACTGATTAAGCTCTTCTTGTATGTCTTCAATCCAACTTGGATCACTTAGAACTTCATCCCTTTTCTTAGATTCCATTTGAGATAGAAAGCTTGCGAACATAGCCTCATTGAATGTAGCGGCTCTAGTCCTAACAGGCGCTCCAATATCTCCTATAATCTGCTCAGGTGGATGATCACGCAGCCATAGTCTATCTGGTTGGAAAGGGTTAAGAGGTTGAATAGGCGCTTGACGATCAGACGCTTGACTACCTTCTTGCGTAGGCGCTTCAAGTTCACAAATCCTTGTTTGCTCTTGATGATAACTCTCTTCATGATCATCAGCATTTCTTACATAATTATCCAGAGTAATCTCACAAGTAATCTTAGGAGGTGGCATTGAGATCTCATCATCGTCATCACTATCATCATTAATGGTGATCTTAGACGCTTGATGACATAGATCTTCAACTCCTACATCATTTATATTAACCTTACTTGGTTCTTGGTTAGCATCATCAAAAACAACATGAATAAATTCTTCAACCTTCGATTTGATCTTATTTAGGATGCGAAAATTCTTTCCATTCTTGGCGTAGCCTAGAACGATCCCCTCATCCGCTTTAGGATCAAATGTCTTTAGGCTTTGGGATCCATTATTATGAATAAAGCACTTAGAACCAAAGACGTGAAAATATGAAACGTTTGGCTTACGTCCCTTCCATAGTTCATATGGAGTTTTCCCATGCTGCTTGTTGATCATGCAACGGTTTTGAGTATAACATGCAGTGTTGATCGCTTCGGCCCAAAACCTAGGAGCAAGCTTGGATTCTGCTAACATTGTCCTAGCGGCTTCCTTGAGCGTTCTGTTCTGGCGCTCAACAACACCATTTTGTTGGGGAGTTCTGGGAGCTGAATACTCATGATGTATTCCATTCTCTGCACAAAACTTCTCAACAATCTTGTTAGTAAACTCAGTACCGTGATCGCTTCTTATTCTTGCAACTTTAAGATTTTTCAATGTTTGAAGTTGTCGAATAAGCGTTGTTAACTTGTCACATGTCTTATCTTTGGACGAAAGAAATTCCACCCAAGTAAATCGAGAGAAATCATCTACTATCACCAAAGTATACTTTTTACCGCTTACACTGATGGTTTGAACAGGTCCGAACAAATCCATGTGAAGTAGTTCAAGTATTCTAGAGGTAGATAGATGAGGTTTTCTCTTGAACGATGACTTAACTTGTTTACCCATTTGACAAGCGTCACAAAGGCGATCCTTGTGAAATGGTCCATTTGGTAATCCCTCTACAAGATTTTGACTTATAAGCTGAGAGATTGTCTTGAAGTTGAGGTGATTCATTTTTCTATGCCATAACCAACCCATTTTAGATTCATTTTTAGCAACAAAACATGTTGGGTTGTTATCAAGTGTTGAACCCCAATCTATCAAATATACGTTGTTAGTTCTTTTACCTTTTAATCTAGTAGACTTAGTCTTAGCGTCATTTATATAGCAACAGTCGCTTGAGAATATGACTTCAAAGCCTTTATCACAAAATTGACTTATGCTTAATAAATTGTGCTTTAGACCCTCAACATAATAAACATCACTTATCATGATGTTCCCCCCCTATGCACAGTACCTATACCTTTGGTTTTACCTTTGGAGTTGTCACCAAATACAACCTGAGGACCATTGGCAGCTCGATAGTTGATCAGAAGATCCTTGGAACCAGTCATGTGCCTTGACGATCCACTATCGAAGTACCATACAGATGTATCGGCTCTAGCTCTAGGTACCTGCACTCAAAAAAGGAAGTTCTATTTCTGTTTAGGTACCCATTGTTGCTTGGGTCCTTTAACATTAGTAACATGTTTAGTTTGAATTAGAACTTTAGGAACCCATATTTGCCTAGTCTTCATTGTAGGAATATTGGCATTTTTGGGTTTCACATTGTGTTGTGTGTGCTTTTTGTTCACCTTGTGTTGTGTGTGCTTTTTGGGTGTATAATAATATCCTCAATTATAATAGTAATCATAATCATAGTCATAATCATAATCATCATAGTAGCGATAATATGATCTAAACCTCTGTGGATATTGATGCTGGTATTTCCTGGGTGCTGGCTTGGGGTGCACTTTTGATGCTGGACGCTTAGCGTTGTCTCATAGTGATTAGGTTTATCCTTAGCCTTTGGGGTGCACTATTGACGCTTGACTGAGCATTTACTTGAAATATAGACGCTTAGACTAAGCGTCTAATGAAGACTGTTTTTAGAAAGTTAACTTAGACTTCAAGATTTGAATTTAACCAAGTAGGTTTAAGTGTTCAGTTCTTTAATCAGTGTTAGCACAGCGGAATAATTTTAGAGTCTTCTATTTTTGAAATCTTTAGCGTCACAAGATGTTTCTTAGTTGCTTAGCGTTTGATTGTGTTTTAATTAATCAATTTATGCAATGATATGATAAATAAGAGAATTGACTGTAAAGTAAATGACACAATATTTGTAAGGTTCGTTGGGTGGTGTAATCCCAACTACGTCCTTCTTCTCCTTGAACACTTGGAGGCAATCCACTAAAATGATTCTCAAAGAATCACACAGAATCTTCTACAAATTAGGGAGATAAAGATGTCGATGACTTGAGCTCCTTGATCACACAGATTTCTGCTCCAAATCACTTCAATCCCCTTGCTTCTTTCACCCAGAAATAATGCAAGTATCCAACTTCGACTTCACACAGATCGCGAGGCTTGAATGGGGTTTTCTAAATGGTTTGTTTGATTTTGATGAGGTTCAAACAACTGGAAATATCTCAGTAGTAATGTGGTTTCTTCGAAAAGAATGTTTGAGATATTGGTTGACTGTCTCAGGAATTGAAGAAAAGCAAAGAGAATGTTTTCTTGAATATTCTGGCTTTTCTGAGAGTTTAAGGAATGACACTTCAATGCAACAGCAATTCAGCTTGGAAATTGATTGTATGTTTTTGGCTTGTTGTTGAAGTCCTATTTATAGGAATTCTTGGAAAAAGTGTTTGTTTGACACATGCACAGGCGCATGTCTCTCACTTCCGCGAGTGAACAACTTTTGTCCTTTTTCCTGAAAATTTGCTGCACAAAGTTGGTGCTGCAGTCTACGAAAGTTGACAGTCCAATGGAGTGGCTTCTCCGTATGTCTGAAAGTGCTTGTCACATTTAATGCTCTTATCAGCATTTAATGCATTTGAATTAAATACTCGTTGGCACTTAATGCATTGAGAGTATTTGCATTAAACTCTTTCTGGACTTAGAAATAAATTCAGGTGAAATCAGTCATTGATAGACGCTTATCCATCCCTGAATCACTTCTGTCCTATAAGGTGACGCTTGATATAGCTGGTAATTTGGATGCTTGGAGACTTTATCTTCATTCAGACTTCAGGCGCTTGAGTTATCAAACTTTACCACTGATAAACTCACTCAGAAATTATCAGACGCTCAGCCTAAGACTACTTAGCCTAACAATCTAGAATAAAAACAAAACAAAGCCTATAAAGCCTATTACAAGTCTAACGCTTCAAAGCTTATACATGATTTCTACTGAAATCAAACTTACATATTTTGGGATCTAACATAAAGTCCTAATTGTCATCATCAAAACATCTAACATGAAATTCCTAACACATGTAAATCGCCGAATAAAAGATAGATAATTCTATAAAAATATAGAATTATCACAATCATGACGCCTTAGGAATATGAGGAATAATCTCACACCTAATCCTGAAATTGGAGCATGTATAGCATTATCTGGGCACATTAGATCAAACGTAAAGCAACATTCTCTTGGCAGAGTTTTAGGCAGCAAGAGATTTTAGGGCTTATTGGAGCTTCTAAGCATAGCGAATCAAAGCCGAAGATGGATCAAGGCTTTTATACCAAGGAGATAAACGACGGACTGAAGAATGGAACGTGCAAAGTCGATCGTGCACCTGTCACTATATAATAGCCAATCATTAATTAGAAGCGGGAAAGATGGTGATGAATTGCGATTGGTCTAAACCTTCGGCTAGCGACTTATTGTGACCTGCCCAGAATGCCAATACGTATCGGTTAGTGGTCGAAGTGCTTCATTCCTATTAGTCTTTTGAAGAAGCCTAATCAATCCTTTTTATGAATCTTTAAAAGAGTACCTTTCTTGCAGGTTTTCTTTTATGAAGACTAGCTTTCCAACCGGCAAAGGGTACCATTCATTCCATTAATTCCTAACATTCCAGTTGTTGGTCAATAGTGACAGTAGCCAATTTTTTTTCTTCAGAAAGCTAGTCTTATATATAGTAGCAAGCCGCTTTCAAGCATTCCCTTCAGTCCAACGAGACTAATGTCCTTACTGCAGATTCTTCTTCAATTTCTATTAGTTTTGTGCCTTATCTAAGTGTTCTAGGGCCAGTAGCCCACTCCACTCCCCCTTTTCTTTTCCCATGCTAGCCTAGTCTAGAACTAGGCGCTTTGCTTTCCTGTAGCATTTCCTAGTTTGGACAGAGAAAAGGCTTAGAAATCTATAGAAAAGCCTCTAAACACCCCTTGTTAGATAAAGGATAAAGAGAAGACGAAGAAGTCATAGTCGGCTCTGAGAGTCACTACCACAAAAAAGCCCTATTACAGCGTACCTATGACAGCGGTTTTGAAAACTGCTGTAATAGAGGGTACTCGGTTCGGACCTATGACAGCGGTTCGAGACAAACTGCTGTCATAGGTGTCAGAAAAAAATAAAAAATAAATAAAAATTTGAACGCGACAGCGCCAGAACCGCTGCCACAAACACACATGTGCCAGCGGTTCAGCTGAACCGCTGGCACAGGGGCCGGGTTTTCTACAACCCGCCCCCCCTCCTCTCTCTCACTCTCACTCTCACTCACTCACTCTCTCTCTCTCTCTCTCTCTCTCTCTCAACTCTCTCACCACCACCGTCCGCCGCCCGCTGTCCGTCGTCCGCCGTCGTCTTCTCGATTTCTCTCTCTATCTCTAGATCTACTTCTCTCTCTCTCTCGGTTTCTCTCTCTATCTCTCGATCTATTTCTCTCTCTCGCGCCGCCGGTTGCCGCTCCGTCCGCCGCCGTCGCTCCGGTATCTCTCTCTATCTCTTTCTCTTTCTAGATATATATATATATATGTGCATATATATGTATATATTCTATATATATATATAAAATTAACTCTCTATATATATATATAGATAGATAGTACCCGCCGCCGCTGCCGCCCACCTCCGCCGCCGCCGCCGTGGTCCATTTAGTTTTGGTATTTTCTTTTAGATAAATATAAATATATATATATATATACACACACATAGAGTATATATAGATGTATATATATGTGGGTGTATGCATATATGAGTGTATGTATATATATTTGTGTATGTGTGAGTGTATTTGTGTATATATGGGTGTATGTATATATATTTGTGTATGTGTGGGTGTATATATATTTGTGTATGTGTGAGTGTATTTGTGTATATATGGGTGTATGTATATATATTTGTGTATGCGTGGGTGTATGTATATTTGTGTATATGTGGGTGTATATGTATATATATTTGTGTATGTGTGGGTGTGTGTATATATTTGTGTATATGTGGGTGTATGTATATATTTGTGTATGTGTGGGTGTATGTATATATATTTGTGTATATTCTTGAGATTTGCCTATTTATTAAAAAATTTAAGGGAACTAGGAATTTGAAGGCATTTAGTATTAATTTTGGTTAGTCAGGTGTTAATTACGTTTGATTTGAGATTAAATTGTGGTTATTTGGTGGTTTAGGGTACATTGATCCAACTGGTGATCTATACTTATACTTAGTTGCTGAAAACATGATGTTTTATTTATAGTTTTATGTGATTTATGTGATCCGACTGGTGATCAATATTTGTAGTTGTTGGAAATATGATGATTTATGTGATTCAACTGGTGATCAATATATTTTTATAAAATGGTGCTTTATTTTTAGTTTTATGTGATCCAACTGGTGATCAATATTTGTAGAAATATGATGTTTTATGTGATACAACTGGTGATCAATATATTCGTATAGTAAGATCGGCATTTTGGGTTTGTTGTGGGTGAAAGATTATAATATTGGGTTTGTTGTGGTTGAAATATACGAATTTTGTTGGTTGCAAGTTTGGGGGAATATTAAGTCGAGAACTTGGTAGAAATTTTTGCGTCGGTACTCTGCCGAATTTTTTCTAGGATAACGTGAAATAAATTAAAATGAAAATAGTTTAAATAATTTGACTAAACTGATGTTAAAATTGTTTAATTTAATTAATTAAGATCGAAATTGGATTTTAACGGATCGTAAGATCCGAATTTTGTTGGATTCAACCTACCCGGGTGAAGATTAAGTCGAGAACTTGGTAGTAATTTTTGCGTTGTTACTCTGCCGAATTTTTTCTAGAATAATGGAAAATAAATTAAAATAAAAATTATTTAATTAATTTAACTATCAACTGATGATAAAATTGTTTAATTTGATTAATTCAGAATCAAAATAGATCGAAGTTGGATTTTAGCAGATCGTATGTCGGAACAGTATGAGAAAGGGGTGAAAGAGTTCATAAAGTTTGTGGTTAACCATGCACCAGATCGAACTAGGATCACTTGCCCGTGTTTACGTTGTTGTTTTGGAAAGAGAATTAGTCCAGAGTTGGAAGATCATTTGGTGTGTAATGGAATTGATAAAAGCCACAAACGTTGGACAAGACACGGTGAAAGCAGTGTCCCGTTGGATGATTTGGGTGGTACATCATATCCATCACAGGATTTCAACATGAATGATTATGAGCCTGGTCGATTGGAGGAGATGACAAATGTGATTGAGGAGGATTTGCGAAATTGTCCTAAAATGTTTGACAATTTGACAAGTGATTCAAAGACACCACTGTATAGTGGTAGTAAATTCACGAGATTGAAAGCAGTTCTTAACCTATACAAGTTAAAAGAATGGAATACATCATGAGTATTCAGCTCCCAGAACTCCCCAACAAAATGGTGTTGCTGATCGCCGGAACTGAAAGCTTAAGGAAGCCGCTAGGACAATGTTAGCAGAATCCAAGCTTGCTCCTAGGTTTTGGGCCGAAGCGAAGAACACTGCGTGTTACACTCAAAATCGCTACATGATCAACAAACAGCATGGAAAAACTCCATATGAACTATGGAAGGGACGTAAGCCAGATGTCTCATATTTTCACGTCTTTGGTTCTAAGTGCTTTATTCATAATAATGGATCCCAAAGCCTAAAGACATTTGATCCTAAAGCGGATGAGGGAATCTTTCTAGGCTACGCCAAGAATGGGAAGAATTTTCGCATCCTAAACAAGGGCAAATCGAAAGTTGAGGAATCTATTCATGTTGTTTTTGATGATGCTAACCAAGAACCGAGTAAGGTTCATATAATTGATGTAGGAGTTGAAGATCTTTGTCATCAAGCGTCTAAAATTACTATTGATGAAGATACTGACGATGATGATGAGATCTCAGTGCCACCTCCTAAGATTACTCGTGAGATTACTCTGGATTATTATATAAGAAATGCTGATGATCATGAAGAGAGTGATCATCAAGAGCAAACAAGGAATTGTGAATTTGAAGCGCCTACGCAAGAAGGTAGTCAAGCGTCTGATCCCCAAGCGCCTGTTCAATCTCTTAACCCCTTCCAACCAGATAGACTATGGCTGCGAGATCATCCACCAGAGCAAATTATTGGAGATATTGGAGCGCCTGTTAGAACGAGAGCCGCTACATTCAATGAGGCTATGTTCGCAAGCTTTTTATCTCCGATGGAACCTAAGAAAGTGGATGAAGCGCTAAGTGATCCAAGTAGGATTGAAGCCATGCAAGAAGAACTTAATCAATTTGAGCGTAGTAAGGTTTGGACACTAGTACTAAGACCAACTCACCAAGGAGTCATTGGAACTAGATGGGTTTATAGAAACAAGATGGATGAGAATGGCATTGTAATAAGAAACAAGGCCAAACTCATAGCTCAAGGATATTGCCAAGAAGAGGGCATTGACTTTGATGAGACATACGCTCCTGTCGCCCGCCTTGAAGCAATCCGCATGTTTCTAGCGTATGCAGCGTTTAACAAGTTTACAGTATATCAAATGGACATGAAGAGTGCCTTCCTGAATGGTAAACTCCAAGAAGAAGTATATGTGGAGCAACCACCGGGATTCTTCAACTACCATGGTAAAGGTATGGTGTACAAGCTAGACAAATCACTTTATGGGCTTAAGCAAGCACCCCGAGTATGGTATGACACTCTCTCTATCTTTCTTATTGGTAAAGGCTTTTCAAAAGGCAGCGTTGATACAACGTTATTTAAAATTACCAATAACGAAGATATTCTCTTAGTCCAAGTTTATGTTGATGATATCATATTTGGCTCTACTAACAAGCGTCTGTGTGAGAAATTTTCAAAAATGATGCAAGAACAATTTGAAATGAGCATGATAGGTGAGTTAACTTTCTTCTTAGGATTACAAGTTAAACAACTCCCTAATGGAATATTTATTAACCAAGCTAAATATACGAGAGACATGATTAAGAAATTTGGTATGGAAAATACATCATATTCAAAACTTCCAATGAGCCAAACGCTTAAGTTCGATAAAGATGAAAGTGGAAAGAAAGTTGATATCACTAATTATAGAGGTATCATTGGATCACTTCTTTATCTTACTGCAAGTAGACCTGATATCATGTTTTTGGTATGCATGTGTGCACGATTTCAAGCTGATCCTAAAGAGTCACACTTAATTGCTGCCAAGAAAATCCTTAAATACCTAAAAGGCACACAAAATGTGGGCTTATGGTATCCTAGGGATTCTCCTTTTGAACTAATCGGTTACTCAGATGCAGATTTTGCAGGTTGCAAAATAAATTGTAAAAGTACTAGTGGTACTTGTCAATTTCTAGGTGATAGGTTAGTTTCATGGCATAGCAAGAAACAACAATCCATAGCTACCTCCACAACCGAAGCTGAGTATGTAGCTGCAGGAAGTTGTTGTGCACAAGTTTTATGGATGAGGCAACAACTTAGAGATTATGGAACAATTTTAGGTCCAACACCCATTCTTTGTGATAACCAAAGCGCTCTAGCCATGACTCAAAACCCTGTTCTTCATTCAAGAACCAAACACATTGACATTAGATACCATTTCCTTCGTGACCATGTTCAAAAGAAAGATATCTCCATGCATTTTATTGGAACTGACAAACAATTGGCAGATATCTTCACCAAAGCGCTCAATGAACAACGCTTTCTCACTTTGAGAAGTGAACTAGGTATGATTGATTTAAACGCCTAATCATCAAACATCATACTTTATTAGACATACAATTTAGGGGGAATCCACTTGGTTTATGTCTAAAAGTTTTCTTTGCAAAACAAAACAAATGGTACAAGTTATCAAATTTAGGGGGAACCTTAAAACTATACTTGAACATAACTAAGCGTCAATGATCAAAAACTTTCAGATGCATGATCATCAACGCTCAGTATTCTTTTGTGTAATATGTTGGACGCTAAACCATAAAAGGAATTTAGCTTTAAGCGTCCATATTGTCTCCAATAAGTGGTATTAAGCATTGAAACTATTCCATTCAACACTCAATATAAAAATGATTTTAAAAAATTCATGCATAAAACTTTTTACATGCTCCTTGAAGTAGTGGATAGACTCAACAGTCTATTGTGTACTCTATCCACACACTTCTATCACATCAAACTGGCGGGTAATTAAAAACCATTTCAAAATGACGGTTCAGAGATAGCACGTGTTTGTGTACGTGTCAGTGTACAAACGGGCGCGTGCGTTACACTCTGAAAATGCCAAACGTTTTTAAAATTTTAACTCGGATGTCAAAACTTTATATGAGAATTACCAACTGTAACTTCTCTCTATTACATAAAAATCACGTCCGCGGTTAATGAATTCATGGCTGAGATTAAAACTCTTTACACGTGTGTCAATCCTACAGAGATAAGAGAACACAAGTTTCAAAAATTAACCTCTGTCATTTAAAACACAATTTGCAGAAAATTCATTTACTCATACTCAAAAATCTCTGCAAATTTACTTTCTCTCTCTCAAAAGCAACAGCAAATCTCAGTTCATCTCTTTCACTAAAAATGGCACCAAAGAAATCCTCGTCTACTTCTGCCGAAGCTACCATCAAGGTTACTGAAGGCCTTGTTGTCGACTGGAAACTTTTGTATGAGCAACCTCAGATCAATCTAACAGATATGATGGATATGGTCGTCAAAGCTGGGCTCAAGTCATTCTTGACTCAATACTCGTATCTGTTTCCAACTGAAGTGGATACCTTCTGGAGGACTGCCAAACTGTCAGAGGACAAGAAGTCTATCTCTTGTCTAATTCCTCTATCCTCGAAGGAGTCTCCCAAGGAATTCACTCTGACTGTTGCCTCCATTGCCGAGAACTTCAAACTCCCAAATGAGGGTGAGGCACTGGATTCTATTACCTTAAAACAGATCAAGGAAGCATGGACAACCATGAGTGCGTACGACGATGTACCCTACACTCAATATTTCGAAAAGAAAGACCTGGTGTCCAAATATCGGCTATTGGCTGATTTCTGCAACAAGATCATAGAATGCAGAGTGGGAACCTTTGATAAGGTGAACCCAGTACAATTCCAGATGATGACTGCCATACTCTTGAACATCAAAATCAACTGGAGTGAGTACGTTTTTGGAAGATTTTGGGACTATTTAAGCGGCTCGAATAAGCCGTATGGGCTTGTCCTGAGTGACCTTTTATACAAATCACAGTGTGTATATTCTTCTGGTTTTCCGTTGAATAAGACCAAGTTGCTGGGAAAAAGGATTTTGAACAATCTCTTCAATCCTCCCAAAATTGGTGGTGCTGCTAAACCACTATCTGAGCGTCTGGAAGTACGTCAAGCGTCCGATAAAGAAGCAGAGCGTCCAGTGCCAGAAGAAGCTGTGAAGCGTCCAGCTGCAACCAAGAAGAGGGCTCCCAGAAAACACAAAGTTAAATTTGCCGCCTCCTCTCAAAAGGTTGATGAGGAAATCGATGAGGATGCAGAGGACAAGTTACCTCTCAAAAGACGAAAGCTGGAAGGGATCATTAAACAAATAGACTTTGAAGAACCAGCTGCTGATCCTCCCGCTCCACCGCCTAAACTCGTTGAAGGAGTCAACGTGAAGAAAATCTTCAAGCGTTCCAGGACTAGCAAGCGTCGAGCTGATCCCTTTCTTGAAGAGCCTAAGACTGATGAGCCAAGCGCTCAAGTTACTGTTGAGCCAAGTGCTCAAAGTATTGCTGTTGAGACAAGTTCTCAGGGTAAGTTTATTTCTTCCCACAGCATCTCTTTTCCTACATTTCTAGAAGATCCTGCTCTTATAGAGGATAGTTCCTCTCTTTCAGCTATAGTTCCAGCTGCTGCTGAAGCGTCAACTGATATCATCCTGGATGTTGACTTGACCGAAGTCGTTACTATCGCTAAAGATGTTGCCGCAGAAGTTGCTGCAATTGAAGCTGAGGAACCTGCTGCTACAGAGGTTCAGACTTCATCTCCTGTTCAGGCTATAACAGAGGCACGCTCAGAAGGTCAGAGCGATGCTGAAGACGTTCCAGCGCCTAGACACTTCTTCCAACTCGACCCGCTGACGACGATTGATCATTCAATCAATTATATGCCCCCAGCGCTCAAAGAAGATTTCATTCCTGCAGGATACAACGAAGAAAGATATATTGCTGGAGAGAATGATGTTGCTCGACTGATTGATTTTGACAGTCAAATCAAAGTCATCATACAAGGCAGACAAGGAGGCCGAACTCCTAGATGTGACATGGACTTAGCATATTATCTGGATTATGGGCACAGCAAGCCAACCGAGTTCGCCCTAAGGGATTACAGCATTCGTATGTATGAGCCTCTGCGTCCTAGCTTTCTCAATCCTTCAGAGTCAGTCTTAAACAGAGAAGGCTACCCACATTTCCCTCAAACTGCTCATAGCCCTGAAAATCTTGCATCAGTCCGTCCACTTCGTCTGTGGAAGAATAAGGCTGCTCATGCCGGTGAGCGTCTCGAATCGTTGACAGACTTACTTCAGACTGAAGCTGATGCCTATTTTAACAGCGTCTGGAATGCTAACTATCAGCCTGATAGATATCGTTTTGAAGCTATTAGAGATATTCATCTTGAAGGCATTCGCGCTATGGTGACTACTGGCACAGACTTCTGCATAAATGAAGTTAACTGGGTTGAAGCGTATGTGGGATACAAATATACCTTCTCAGAGCTAGTCCAAGCTCCCCATCTCTTCGGCATAGGCATGCATGACAAGAAGCGTCAGTTCGCCAAGTATTGCCTCAAGCAGCGTCAGCAGAGAGTCGGACCTGTTCTCAAGCTCCCAATTGTTAGACATCAAATCAAACAGTGTCTGCGTCAAGAGCTTCACAGATTTTCCACCACTCCTCTTCTGTTCAACGCTCCAACATCTTCCAGTGGTACATCTGGTGTATTGTGCTTGAATTTTACCCCAAGCCACTGTGAAGAAAACTTCAATCTGATGGTGAATATTTTGACTCCTGTCTCTCTATTCGATAAGATCTTCACTGCCAATCTTAGATCTTGGAACGGCTCAGTAATCAGTCCATTCAAAGGATATCCACTGCTCCCTTCAATCAGCAGCGAGGTACTTGATCACTATGAGTTCGTCCTCTCCCTGCTTGAAAGGAATCAAGAGCTGGCTCAAGCTCTTTATCCATATCTTGAAGAGTACTATGATGATTGTGTACCTACACATCGGCGTCCTACGTCTCTTCCCTCTGACTGCTTGATTGGATTTTCCAGACAATACTGTCCAGATTTACTCTTCTCCATCGCTCAAGCGCCGTCCTAAGTCTTCCCAAATCATGTGCTTGATATCATTGGTCCAATGCACATCAGGGCTATTGACAGTCCCCTTCGCACATACATCTCCGGTACTTGTATTTCCCGAACCAGACTCACTGAACTTTTGGACTCTGCATCCACTTCTTATGCCGATCTAGCACGCTGGAACTTCCAATTCGATGACTTTCATCAACCAGAGTCAACGCTTGAGGAAGCGCCTGATAAATCAGCTGAAGCGTTCAAGTCTGCAATTACAAGTATTCCAGCGTCTGCTGAAGAACTCGTTCAAGCGTCTCTACCAGAAGATATTCCTGACGCTTCTGAATCTGTTACTGTTGATGGTGATGAGGATCTGTCTCTTGACATTCGAGGTACTGTTTTTGATCCAGCCCATCAAGTTTCTTTTGACTCTCTCAAACACTCATCAAGGTTCAAGCGACCGGCTCCTCAAGCGGTTCCTTCAGATGAGAGTCAATCTTTTGGTCCTTTGCTCAAATCCGTCTTGGAGAATATTAGCGCCCACGCTACTCAGAACGAAGAATCTCTCCATTGGATTAAAGACGATCTGGCAAAGATTGAAACTCACGTAATGAGCGCCCAAATTGCTCATATGCGTAGTTCAGCTCAAGCGGTTGTTGGTGAGTGCAAGCTAGATTTTCAAGAAATGCATGATGCCACTCAAGCAACCCAACTTGCCATGAAAGAAGAACTTGAGAAGCGCCTTGAAACCCTTGAGACCTCTCTAAATGATGCTACCAGCGCTAAGCTTCTCGCTCTGCAGGAACGCTTCGACAAGCGTCTGGATGACATCACAGATTCTATGTCTCAGATTGCTCATCAGGTCAGTTTACTCACAGATCATTTCTTAAAGTCTGATGATGGCAATAAGGGAGAAAAGAAGAAGAAAGGAGAAAAGAGGAAAGCGTCTAGTTCAAGAGCTGAAGAGCCTCCGTCTCCTAAGCGTCAAGTGCTTACTTCTACTTCTGCGCTTAGTCTTCCATCTTGGATAACTGCTCAAAGTACATCTGGAGCGCCCAGTAGTACGCTAAGGGATCCTCCTAGAGCATTATATCCAAATCTACCAATACCTACAAGAGCACTGCTTGAACAGTTTGACATCCCTCTTCAAAGAACATCCATTCCAGAGCCTACAGATCCAAGAATTTTAGCTGAAGAGAGGAAGATGACTGACTTTATCCAAGCTTTTCGAATCTGCCTAAGGTATATCGGTATTGACCCAACTGACTGGGACAATCATTTTACTGCCTTCAAGAAGAGACAACAAAAAGAAAACAAGCTCATAATCAACAAAGATCATGAAGCAATGATGACCTTGGAAGACAATCTGACTGAAGCTATCCGAGCTGAAATGCCCAAGCGATACAGAGTCAGACCAAGACATTAAAGCTTTCTGATTTTACATTATCTATATTCTTGTCTCTTATTTCTTCACTTGTTCAGTTGTAAAAATGCCTGTAATTCTCGATATATATATATATATATATAAAATGCATTTTTCAGCTGAAACATCTCGTTAAAGCGTAACTAACTTTAACTAACGTTATCTAATCAAGCTAACTTTTATTTTTGGCTGTCTAACTCTTGGACTATAAAACAGTAAGTATTGCCATCATCAAAAAGGGGGAAATTGTTAGGAATTTCATGTTAGATGTTTTGATGATGACAATTAGGACTTTGTGTTAGACCCCAAAATATGTAAGTTTGATTTTAGTAGAAAATTTGTATAAGTTTTGAAGCGTTAGTTTTGTAATAGGCCTATTAGGCTTTGTTTTATTTTACTTTAGATTGCTAGGCTAAGTAGTCTTAGGCTGAGCGTCTGATAATTTCTGAGTGAGTTTATCAGTAGTAAAGTTCGAAGACTCAAGCGCCTGATTTCTGAAAGAAGATAAAAGTCTCCAAGCGTCCAATTGACCAGCTACATCAAGCGTTTCCTTATGGGACAGAAGTAATTTCACCTGAATTTATTTCTAAGTCCAGAAAGAGTTTAATGCAAATATTCTCAAAGCATTAAGTACCAACGGGTATTTAATTCAAATGCATTAAATGCTGATAAGAGCATTAAATGTGATAAGCACTTTCAGACGTACGGGGAAGCCACCCTATTGGACTGTCAACTATCTCAGACTGCAGCATCAACTTTTGTGCAGCAGATTTTCAGGAAAAATGACAAAAGTTGTTCACTCGCGGAAGTGAGAAACACGCGCCTGTGCATGTGTCAAACGGACACTTTCTCCAAGAATGCCTATAAATAGGACTTCAACAACAAGCCAAACAGTGAGAACAATTCATCTTCAAGTCGAATTGCTGTTGCATTGAAGTCTCATTCCTTAAACTCTCAGAAAAGCCAGAATATTCAAGAAAACATTTCCTCTGCTTTTCTTCAATCCTGAGACAGTCAACAAATATCTCAAACATTCTTTTTGAAGAAACCACTTTCCTACTGAGATATTTCCAAGTTGTTTGAACTTCATCAAAATCCAACAAACCGTTTTAGAAAAACCCATCCAAGCCTCGCGATCTGTGTGAAGTCGAAGTTGGATACTTGCATCATTTCTGGGTGAAAGAAGCAAGGAGATTGAAGTGATTTGGAGCAGAAATCTGTGTGATCAAGAAGCTCAAGTCATCAACATCTATCTCTCCCTATTGTGTAGAAGATTCTGTGTGATCCTTTGAGAATCACTTTAGTGGATTGCCTCCAAGTGTTCAAGGAGAAGAAGGACGTAGTTGGGATTACATCACCCAACGAACCTTACAAATATTGTGTTATTTACTTTTCAGTCAATTCTTTCATATCATATCATTGCATAAATTGATTAAGTAAAATACAATCAAACGCCAAGCAACTAAGAAACTTCTGGTGACGCTAAAGCTTTCAAAAGAAGACTAGAAAAATCATTCCGTTGTGCTAACACTGATTAAAGAACTGAACACTTAAACCCACTCGGTTAAAGTATTCAAATCTTGAAGTCTAAGTTAACTCTCTAAAAACAGTCTTCATCAGACGCTTAACCTAAGCGTCTATATTTCTAAATAAACGCTCAGTCAAGCGTTCACATTTCAAGCGTCCAAAACCTTTTTAATACGAAACCTTTTTGGAGTCGAAAAAGACTTCAGGGTCTATTCAACCCCTCCCCCCCTTCTAGACCCTTTCGTATGCCACTTGGGACCAACAATTATCAATGGAGTTCGATGGGCAAATTGTGAAATTTAACATATTAGAGTCCATGAGGTATCCCTCTGATGTAAATTCGATTTATTCTATTGACATTGTTGATGAATTGGTGCAGGATGTATTTGAAAAAAGTTGCTTAGATGCATTGGAGGTAGTACTCAGTCAAGGCTTACTAGAATTTGAGGATAATCTGATATTCAGTGACGAAATTGAAGAGATAATCATGGCTCTAAAATCACTACCAATAGCCCTTAATAGGTATAATATTTCAAAAATTGAGTTATCACTTAATCATACAAAGCTATTGCCATCTGTGATGCAAGCCCCCGTTATAGAACTTAAGCCCTTGCCTGATCATCTCAAATATGCATACTTGGGAGAGGCTGAGACACTGCCAGTAATAATTGCTAAGCATTTGACTACGGTGCAAGAAGAAAGACTTGTGAGAATGCTCAAAAATCATAAGACAGCAATAGGGTGGACTATAGCCGACATCAAGGGCATTAGTCCTTCTATGTGCATGCACCGAATTTTGCTTGAGGATGAATCTAAACCAAGTAGAGAGGCTCAAAGAAGACTAAATCCGTTAATGATGGATGTAGTGAAGAAAGAAATTTTGAAGTTATTAGATGTGGAGGTGATTTATCCAATTTTAGATAGCAAGTGGGTGAGTCCTATTCAGGTTGTACCGAAGAAATCTGGAGTGACGGTGGTGCAGAACCAAAATAATGATCTAGTTCCAACAAGAATTCAGAATGGATGGCGAGTGTGCATAGATTACCGCAAGTTGAACATGGCTACGAGAAAGGATCATTTTCCTTTACCTTTTATTGATCAAATGCTTGAGCGGTTAGCCGGTAAATCTCACTATTGTTTTCTTGATGGTTACTCCGGTTACAACCAGATTGTAATTGCACCAGAGGATCAAGAAAAGACCACATTCACACGCCCTTTTGGAACATTCGCGTATCGGAGAATACCATTTGGACTTTGCAATGCACCAGCCACATTTCAGCGATGCATGATAAGTATTTTTTCTGATTTAGTAGAAAATTGCATTGAAATTTTTATGGATGACTTTACGGTGCATGGAGATTCATTTTATGCTTGACTCAATAATTTATCTCGTGTGCTTCATCGTTGCATTGACACAAATCTTGTTTTAAATTTTGAAAAATGTCACTTTATGGTAGAACAAGGGATTGTGTTAGGACATGTTATTTCATGTAAGGGTATTGAGGTAGATAAAGCTAAAGTTGATTTAATTGTGAACTTACCCTACCCCACATGTGTGAGGGATGTACGATCTTTCCTTGGTCATGCAGGTTTTTATCGTAGATTCATCAAGGATTTTTCGAAGATTGCTTTGCCATTGTCCAAATTGTTGCAAAAAGATGTAGCCTTTGACTTTACCAATGAATGCAAAGAAGCTTTTGACAAACTGAAATTAGCACTAACCACGACTCCAATAATTCAGCCCCCTAATTGGTCTCTTCCATTCGAAATCATGTGTGATGCAAGTAATTATGCAGTGGGTGCGGTTTTGGGACAACGAGTTGGCAAGCAACCTCACGTGATCCATTATGCATCACGGACACTTAACTCGGCTCAGTGCAATTATTCTACTACTGAAAAAGAACTTTTGTCTATTGTTTTTGCTTTAGATAAATTTCGTTCTTATTTACTTGGATCTAAGGTAATTGTGTTTTCTGATCATGTAGCTTTAAGGCATCTTTTGGCAAAGAAAGAATCAAAACCGAGATTAATAAGATGGATTCTTCTTCTCCAAGAATTCAATTTGGAAATTAAAGATACAAAGGGAGCAGAAAATTTAGTGGCTGATCACTTGAGCCGATTGGTGAGAGAAGAAAATTCGGAGCCACTACAAGAATTCTTTCCCGATGAGCAATTGTTTGCTCTACAAGGTATGATTCCTTGGTATGCTGATTTGGTGAATTATTTAGCTGCTAGAACTTTGCCTAATGAGTTAAGTAGAGCTAAGAAAGATAAAATTAAAAGTGAATCAAAATATTATGTTTGGGATGATCCATATTTGTGGAAATTTTGTTCTGATCAAATTATTAGGAGATGTGTGCCTGATTCTGAATTTGAATCTGTCTTGAACTTTTGTCATGCTTATGCTTGTGGTGGTCACTTTGGACCTAAGAGGACGGCAAGAAAAGTGTTAGATAGTGGTTTTTATTGGCCTACTTTGTTCCGTGATGCTTATATTTTATGTAAAAATTGTGAACAATGTCAAAGGACGGGAAGTATAAGTCGTAGGAATGAAATGATTCAAAATCCTATACTTGTTTGTGAAATTTTTGATGTATGGAGTATTGATTTTATAGGCCCTTTTCCTTCCTCCTTTGGTTTTGTTTATATTTCACTTGCTGTTGATTATGTTTCGAAGTGGGTGGAAGCAAAGGCCACTCAAACTGATGATTCTAAAGTTGTTGTAGGTTTTCTCAAGTCTAACATTTTTAGTAGGTTTGGCATACCAAGAGCTTTGATAAGTGATCAGGGGTCACATTTTTGCAATCGAGTTGTAGATACCTTGCTAAAAAGATATGGTGTTTTTCACAAGACATCCACTCCTTATCATCCTCAGACAAATGGACAAGCCGAAGTGTCAAATAGAGAAGTCAAATCAATCTTGGAGAAAACTGTAAACCCAAATAGAAAAGATTGGAGTGCTCGCCTTGAAGATGCATTATGGGCATACCGGACAGCATATAAGACGCCTATAGGGATGTCACCATACAGGATAGTTTTTGGTAAATCATGTCATCTTCCGGTAGAGTTGGAACACAAAGCGTTTTGGGCTGTTAAAAGTTGCAATATGAATATGGAACAAGCTGGTCAACAAAGGAAGTTGCAACTACAAGAATTAGAAGAGATACGTCTTGACGCTTACGTGAATTCACGAATTTACAAAGAGAAAACCAAGGGGTTTCATGATAAGATGCTCTCTAGAAAAGAATTTGTGGTTGGACAAAAAGTGTTACTTTACAACTCACGCCTAAAATTAATGCCTGGTAAATTACGTTCTCGTTGGATTGGACCCTTTGTTGTTACTAATGTGTTTTCTTATGGTGCAGTGGAGATTCGAAGCTTAGAAACTAACAAGGTGTTCAAGGTCAATGGGCATAGGCTAAAACCTTTATTTGAAGGTTTTAAAGAGCATACAATAGAAGAAGATCGATTGAGCAATCCAACATACGTGGACTAAAACGTGGCTACGTCGAGCTAACGACGTTAAACAAAAGCGTTGCTTGGCAGGCAACCCAAGAGTGGTTGAAAAGCCACTATCAGATTTGCTCTCTTTCCCTATCTCTTTTAATTTCATTTGTTCACTTTTAATTTATGTGCTTGCATTGAGGACACTGCAGATTTTAAGTGTGGGGGAGAGGGTTAATGTATGTACATTCTTTTATTTTTAGTAATGTTTTATCTAACTTATCAAAAAAAAAATCTCAAAAATTAAAAATCTTTGCTACCTAGTTAATCCAATTTGATTTTATTTATTTGTGTTTTGGCATGTTTTTTATTAATTTAATTTGTACTTACTTACACATACATTTTAAACTCGCTCATGACGATCCTAGATTAGTATTAATTTTCTTAGATGACACCGAGCACGAAATCGAAGGCACAGGAGTCGAAAGGATTCCATCCTAACACATATGGAAAGACTTTTTGCAAATTTCAACCAAAGATGACCATTATATATCGAGATACCAAACGATATAAATAGCTTATAAATTGCGTAAGTTTGAAAGTGCTGAATGGTTGAATGACCCAATGGTCAAAGCTCTTGAGTAGTACTCGAGCTAGTCTTGTAATGTAATGATTAAAAGACCATAGTTTTGTTTTGTGGCCTTTGCCACTTGAATTATTAAGTTCGTAAGGAGTGTTTTGACACTTAATGTCCTAAAACTATCTAGTTTGGGAGTCATTGACCTAAAGCTGGCTACATGGGTGACATAGAAAGCCTAAGGGGACAAGACATTGCACCCGGTCCTAAATTTGAATTTAATGTTTCTTTTGCAATAAAAAAGCTATAAAAATCGTTAGTTTCTTAATATTGCATGGATGTCCAGTGTTGTCATAGGTGAAAGGTTAGAACTAATGTGGTGAAGATGCCTTAGACTATAATGCCTTAGGTTATACACACACACACCCTAGGGAAGTTGATTTCTATTTCTAGGTGCAACATGAGCTGAGTTTATATGTATGCATTCACCTTGATCTTCATTGTGCCAAATTCATACCATTACTACATAATCAATTGTTGGAATGTATTGACTAGTTCTTTGCGAAGGTTGAAAATTTTGTGGATATATTTTCTGCAAACCCTCACGAGACGAAACTCGTCCACTAGGGGTAACCTAGGGGTTTAAAGGCTTATTGCATACGCTAAATGCAATCGTGAGACCTGCGAAAATGGTTTATCATAGTTGATTTTTGTTTTCTTATCTCTTTATATTTGCCCGAGGACGTGCAAGAGCTAAGTATGGGGGAATTTGATGAGTGCAATATTTATATATTTAATTCCCTTTATATTTAGTATTTTATTGTGATTATACACTCATTGGAACTAATCTTATCTTATTTTATGATTTGGGTAGGTTTTAAATTGAATTAATCATTTTCAATCAAATTGGGCAATTCGGCGCGACAATGGAATTACAATCCTATGTGGAGCTACACACCTCTTGTGTTAGTGATTTTTATATGGTTAGAAAACTAATTAAAATCTCCATAATTCATATGAAGAACACTAAACCGAATTAGGATGGGATAAGGCTCAAATACACTCAAGAACTCACAGCTGTTTCTGTTGCGGGCTGGACTGCACCACTTTGGTAGAAAATTCATAAATGGCGGCACAAACATTTTATTTGGACAAAACCAGCTGAATTGGATAGCCAACATGCATATATACAACTTTCTAAGAGTAGGCAAAGTCAAATTCGGACTGTAAATATTCCAAATCAGTGTTCTAAGTGCTGCATTCAAATCTGGCGGCTAGGGAAGGCAACTTCAAAATGATTTTCAAGAGAAGACAATTCTAAACTCTTTTGAAGGAGACCTATTCTCTATATATATAACACCTTCCTAGAGCTAAAAGGAGAGAGGAGAGAGTTAAGAAAAATACTATATCAACTATTGTACTTTTATTAATGAATAGCTAATTTTCTCTTTCGATTCAAGGTAGTTCAATTTAATTCATATGTTGTGAGACACGGAAAATACTACGGGTTGATTATCTTTTGTTTCTTATTATTAATGTTCATGCTTTTTTAGATGATAATCTAAGGTGCACATTAGTTGATTATCTATTACAATCTATTGCTAACAAATCTTCATAATCCGTAATTGTTATGCTTGATTTGTGCTCGTAGCAATTGAGTTTTCAAGATTGCGATCCCAGTTTTCATTGATTACTTGAGGGAAACATTATTGTAAATTAAATAGTTGGCGCTTTCTTAAACTATTGTTTATCCTTAGTCGCTTCTAATTCGTTATGCTATTATTGACATGAGTAGGATTGCTTAATACCGATTCAGTTGATAATAAGAATTTAACCAGGTGTTGGGCTTTGGTTAATGATATAAGGAAGTCAATAAGGATCTAAATAGCTGGTTATTTAGGTTCTTGGCTAAGTAATCAAAGAATAGATAGTATTTTAGGTGTCTATGATCGACTTGAATTAAAAAACGAATTATCCTTGAATCGATATTTTACGTTTATTGAAATTCCTATTTAGTTCCTGTCCTTTTTAGTCAATTAATTCATCCAAACAACCCCCCCCCCCCCCCACACATTGAATATTATTTTGACCAACCAATCTCTAGGGTTCGACCTAGACTTACGAGTACTACAAATCCTTGTGAGAACAGTAAATTTTATTTTGGCACATTCGACACGTACCAGATAGCCGCTATGAAAATAGCCGCCACTACACTGGAACTTGATAAACAAAACTTCGTTAGATTAATGGAGTTAAGCTTGGAAGGATCGGTTAAAACCGGATGGGAACATACCCCGGAAATAACCAAGCAAGGAGTCTTAGAAGGCGAATCTAAAAGCACTATTGCAGAAAGATTCGGAAGACTTATTAAATTACATTTTGTCGGAGATAGATACTTCGATCAAAATAATACTGAAAAAATCAGAGAGTATACACAAGCTCTTTATGGAATTGAGTTAAGAAATATTTATGCGATAGATGAATACATCTACTGGTTTCGCAAGTATTTCTTTCAGAGTGACGTAACTCCACAAGTTGCGGCACCAATGTTCTTTGCAATAATTTGCAGTCCTTGGAGGGAAATGTTAACACAATCCTACAAGGTACCAGAAGGACAACTTGATTCAGTGGCCAGACGTATGTCTTTCTTAAAAGACAAACTGAAGGACTGGTGTTATCAAGTCTCGCTTCAAAAGAACATGAAAAAACTGAGAGGAAAAATTAAGAAAACCCCTCTTTGTTGTGATAATAATGATTTTCCAACAATTATTGGAGAATCAAGCAAGCAAAGAAAGAAGAGAAAGCAGTTTGGAAGCTCTGATTCCAATCGGAGCCATAAAAAGCGTTCTCCTTTCAGACGAAAGTCTTGGTGGTCTAAATCAAAAGCCCTATCCGATAAATCTGGCCAGAGATCCGAACCAACAAGGGCATCTTCTCAAGGATCTCGAAACTCCGATGGAAGAATACCCACAAGACGAACTTTCAAACGGGCACACACCCGAACAAATGAAAGTTTCAAAGATTGCAACTGTTGGACATGTGGAGCTCGTGGCCACATTTCCCCAGATTGTCCGCAAAAAAGTGGTGAGGTTAAACAGTTCGAAGCCACTAATGACATCTTGGATGCAGTCTTCTATGGAGAATTGGTACCAGTTTACCAATTTGAAAACATCTCCTCAGATGAAAGTGTCTATGAGGAGGAAATTCAGAATGATTCAGATGAAACATCAACTGAATCAGAAGACTAATTTCAGGAATAATATGCCTGGAATTCCTATTTATACAGTTCCACAGCTTAGAACTGTTATCTCTAATTTCAAAGAAAAGATAGAAAAAATTAGAGGAATAATCCAGCATTATGAATCTACTATTCAGTTATTAGGCGAAACACCTATTCGCCTAAGAAAAATAAAGGAGCATGAAACCAGGATTCAAATCTGGTTACAAAACATTCAAACTCTCGAAGATTGGATCGAGAGAATGATTAGAGAAAATTGTTCCATATATCGTGAACGAAATAATCCTTTTGGATGAATAACCAAGGGGATAGGCTACAAACATCTGATAGCCTAGCTGGGTTCTTTTCCAAGGAGTCTATATCAGACAAAACCATGGAAAAATCATGAAACAAGACTCTAACATTGGAAAATACGATGGTTTTAGAGTCAGTGGAGTTAACCGAATCCTAAACCAAATAAGATTAAACCAAAGGCGGCATAACATTCAATACAGAGTAAGTTCAGGGGAATTTGCAATCCCTATGGAATTAACTGGTAATGTTATGGATATGCAGCTTATTCCAGGAAGAAATTCTAGAGGAATTAAGCAAGCTTAAAGAGGAAGTAGCCTGAACTATGAAATGGATCCACATAGGAACCATTGAAGTAGTAATTAAATTTACTTTCAAAGAAGGTGTTAATTCTCCATTACATCTGTCTATAATGGATAAAAGAATTAACAACTTAAGAGATGGTTGTCTTGGAACAATGGTAGGAAATGTATATGCAGGCAAACTAATGTTTGATATTCATCCAAGAATTGCATATAACCTAGCTGACCAAGATTCAGCCGAGTTTTAACCCTTCATCAAGATTTCAAAAGAAATGATCTTATGAAAGAAAGGAATAGACCATATTCTACAACATATAGAATAGCGTATGCACTTTCCAATACACATCATTCTGATTTGTTTATCAGGAAAGAGTATATTGAAATTCCAAGAATTTTCAAGGAATTTGCTAAGGTAATGGCACCCGATCCAATGCAGATACCAAGAATTGGTGGCGTTGATATCTTAATTCGTGATCATCCAGTTCTAGATCGCTCAATGTGTTCTAGAACAGATTTGAGTAGCAGAATGTCCTTTTCGGAAGAAAGGATTAGGAGTTTAAAAGGAAAAGAATTATTTGAAGATTCAACTCCTCAGACTATTCAGGTAGATAATGTAAAAATTAGATGCCCTGAAGGATGGAAAGACATACAAGTAATATTTGATATTACAAAGAAAGATAATTACTTTCCTTGTGATGATTTATATTACTTAGAGCAACCTGTTGTTAACAAGTATGAAAGTTTGTCAGAAATAGCAGGCTATGAAGTATTTGTTACAGGAATTGCAGGGCGGGACCAAGGAATTATTATCCTTGGATTAAATTTCCTTGAGGAACACAAACCTTGGGGAAGAAAAGGAAAAGGCATGGAATTTAGCTTGGATGGGCATCTTATCCAAGTAGAATAAATGACTAGCCCCTTTTCTATATACATATCAGTTGGTATGTTATATGAACAATATAAGTCAGAATACTTTGCAGCTTATATTGATTCTGGATCAGGAATTTGTACAGCAAAACCTGGGGTTTTTCCTAGCAATGCTATGGAATCTTTACCTATTATTGCAGGAAGGGGTTTTTCTCAAAGAATCCTCCTTCTCAATAAAGGAATACGAGAGGCAAATATCATGATTGGTGGAGCCGGTGGTACCCCTTGGTACAAAGTAAAACTTCCACCAGTTTATTTTCATGATACGGGAGCAGATATTTTGCTAGGTAATAATTTTATTCAAAATTTTGCAAGATATATGCAAGATAACCACAAGAATTTGTTAACTTTCACTACAAATTGTGGTCATCATATACAGATTATGCGATTAGCTAAGGCATTTAATCGAATAATGCCTCTTCATTTTCGCAGCAAACGTGGTGATATTATGGCAGATTCCAAATTGACACATCCTAAAATGAGGGATAAAAGGAGGTTTGGGAAGGCCTTATTATCTTTTAGACTACATGGTCTAAATGAAAGTCCGGACGAACACTGTTATGAATATTCTAAAGAAGAAATAAAACTTCTTAAGAATGAGCTACAGAATAAGTCCATGGATAACATTGACGAAGAAAGCTTGCTTTCTCTTGAAAATGTTAAGCGGCTAATTCAAAGGAACTTTAATGAGAATCCTTTGGCTTGGTGGGAGAAAAACAAGATCGAAGCTACTCTGAAAGTAAAAGAACAATGCAAGTATGAGTATGTTCGATACAAGCCAATCCAGATGAATATGGAAGATAAGAAGGATACGCAAGCAATCATAAAAGAGCATATCAATCTTAGACTCATTGAACCTGGAGTCTCTGCTTATAGTAGCCCTGGTTTTCTAGTAAGAAACCATGGTGAGATAAAAAGAGGAAAAGCAAGATTAGTAATCAACTACCAAGGTATCAATAAGATACTAGAATTTGATGGTTACTATATCCCTAGTAGAGAACACTTAATCGAATGCATAAAAGATGCTAAAGTGTTTTCAAAATTTGATTGTAAATCTGGTTTCATCAGATTAAGATGGAAAAGGAGTCTAGAAAATATACAGCATTTTCTACTCCACAAGGTCAATGTATCTGGAATGTACTTCCAATGGGATTAGCTAATGCACCACAGATATATCAACAAAAGATGGATAATCTGTTTAAAGATTATTTCGAGTTTATGTTTGTCTATATTGACGACGTATTAATTGCATCTAGAAATATGAAAGAACATATTAAACATCTTGAAATATTTTCTAATGCATGTTTTAAGGAAGGATTAGTGCTTTCAGAAATATTGGTGTTAATAAGATTGAATTTCTTGGAATTCTTGGAGACGAAACAAGCATTGAATTACAGGAACATATTGTGGAAAAAATAAGCAATTTTCCTGATGTGTTGAAAGATAAAAAAACAGCTTCAAAGCTTTCTGGGAGTTGTTAACTTTGCAGATATCTTTATCAAGGATCTGGCAAGATACAGGAAAGATTTCCGACCTCTTTTAAAAGAAACGGAAAGTACAAAATGGAAGTGGGAAGAAATTCACGCTCAAAGAATTCGGGAGTTGAAACAAGTTTGCAATAACTTGCCTAAACTCGCAATACCACAAGATAAAGATGACTTGGTAGTCTATACAGACGCCAATGATTATAGATGGGCGGCAGTGCTCATGAAAAGAACAACTACAGGGGAAGAACCTTGTAGATATACAGGAGGGTTGTTCACTGAGCAACAAGCCAGTGTTTGGCATATAAACGAGAAAAAATTATTTGTTGTTTGGAAGGCTTTCAAAAAATGGCCTCTGTTCTGATTAGCCAAAGAATTTTCATTAAAAGTTGATAATACGAATGTTAAAGCTTTTTTAAAAATAAATTAGAATCAAAAATCGAAAAAGCACGTATTCTCAGATGGCAAGCTGAATGTCAATATTATTGTTTTAACATTATTATTGTAAAATCTCATGAAAATGTTTTGCAGATTTCCTAACAAGGGATGGAAGTGACTGAAGCCAATTCCATCATCAAGAGATACAGGCATCTCAGGGAAAACCTTGAGGAGTTTGACAAAAAGTTTGGACAGTTATCAGCTAACGCTGAGATAGCTGGCCATGTACAAAGAGCTGATTTGAACACCGTTCAGAACATAATCAACGAGAGTACATATGCCATGACTTCGTTATGGAATACCTTACAGGGACCAATTCACAAGGCGTCACCTTCAGTGATGACTCACGAATTGAGAGAGCAGGACTCTACACCTGCGTTTAGAGAACGGGGCTTTATACCCGGAGCGGTGGATTCAAATACCACTTGCACAAGTCCATATTCAGATTCTGAGAAAACGGAAACAATTGAACAATCGGAAGGGCAACCTCCTATTGCTTCAAGTCAACCCACCACCTCTGGGGTTAAAGAGGGAGAGATTAATCTTAGGCCACAAACGACTGGCACCTCTAAAGTTAATACTAACCCAATTAATTTAAATTGGCAGGGTTATTAGCGTTCTTGGGAAAAATTAATCTCAAGACAAGGAATCCTAATAAGACCTTGGTAGAAATATCAGAAAAATATCCAAGGATTTGGATGTTTGAGGGATCAAAACCCGAAGAAGTCCGAGAATTGTATGATTTTAGGGCATTAGCCTCAATCCATACTATGTCACCAAGCTTTCCGGAGGTTTCCAAACTTCCGGATTGGATATCCAGTGCCGTGTATGATTCATGGCAAAACAATCCTCATCTCAAAAGGGGTGAAATTCTGGAGCTAAAGTTTATTTCGGCAGCACCAGAAATTACAGGAAAAGGGTCTCATCAAGTGTTTCATTTTATCAAGTTACAGAGACCAGATATGCAAGCCTATAACAGAGTCAAGGCTGCAGCAGGAGAAGCTCCTTTGGTTAGTTTCATCAATAAAGATGATATTTCCACCAGAAGAGCTTGGAGAATGTGGGTCTGTCTTACAGAGATGGACAAAGTCAAGTATCCATTCAAGATATTCTCAAATTCAGCGAATGGATCGTTCCTGTTAAACTCCATGACAGGGAAAAGTACTGAGTTCGCAGAAAAGGTCTTTGAACAAAAAAGGACGCTTATCTGGGAAAACAAATCACCAGCAACTGAAGCTACCAGGAAGAAGGCATGCAACATGATGCATGTTGAGCAATGGCACAACTGAGAATGCTCAAGTTGTGAGTTTCAAGAGAAACCCCTATTTGGAACAAAAATACGGGTTACCAAGATAAAACCCGAATCCGATAGGAATAAGGGGAAAAAAAAGTTTTACCCCCAGGGTTTTCACAAACCAGGGTAAAATCATGTAAAAGAAAAAGGGCCTGAAAGGTCAGGCGCAATAATCAAGGAATCAATCATATGATTGATTAAAACAGGACAGCTGTAAAAGTTAGGCGTGGCAGACAAAGTAGCAAACACAGGGACCCACGCGCATTATTAAAGATAGACGTATGCAATGACGTCTAAAGATTAAAGAGGTTTTGGAATCCGACTTTGAAATCCGAAACCAATGCCTATAAGAAGGAAGGTCAGAAGCAGATGGAGATTATTAGAAATCTTCTCCAACTCTTTCATAAAACAAATATTCATAGAAAATTTGTAATCTTTCTTCTGTTTTAATACACGAGTATATGGGGATTTCCCCAATAGTAAGCCCTCTCATGAGAGGCTAAAAGGTTTTCTCCTCCAATAGCGGAGTAGAATAATATTATGTAATTTTTAATTTTGTATCTCATCAATAAACGAAAAGTCTTTGTCCGACTTGTTGTCCAAAGTATCAATTATATTTATATCTGTTTATACCTTTTACGCCCTCGGGCAGGAAACGAAGGGGGCTGTGTTGTGTATCGTTGAAGGAGCCAAGTTCTTGCGAACCACCGGCTGCGGTACGAGTGGTTGGAAAAAGTCCGTAAAACCGAGGACTTGGAATACCCGGCGATAAGACGGTCAAAAGAAGGTATAAATTTATGTAGAGTTAATTTTATTTCGGAAGCATGTTGGGCCTAATCAATCGGAAAATCTTTTGCTAATTCCTTTTACAGAAAGGAGGATTATTTTGGGCATAAATTATTTAAATGGACTAAATTGAGAAAGATGGAAACTTTAGGACAATTTGAAATAAAGGAAAGTGATTGAAGGACCATAGTGATACACATTTGTTAGAAGAGGGACTAATGTGCCACTTTTATTAGATGAAGGACCAAAGTGAAACAAACCATAGACAAGAGGGACTATAAGTGTCATTTTCCCTAAAAAGTACTACTGGAAATTGAAGCGGTTTCCACATAGTAGATTTGTAGATTTACATTTATGAGCAATTTCTTTAACAGTAAAAAATTCAAAAAATTAGTTGAAGAAATATGCCCCGTGGAGAATTCACCTCAACCTCAAGGGTAAAATTAGTTCCGATATATATTCATCTGTTTTCCACTTTTGTTGTAGTTTCTTGATCTTCCATTTGGATTTACAATTTTTTCATCTTTTTCTGTTTTTGTTTAAAATTCTCTCCCCTTATTTTGATCCTGAAATTCAAAAGGATTTGTAATATAACAGGTATGGAGTTTTTCAATTTTTTTTTTTTAATTCTGCATATTAAACATGCATGCACTATTATTCTCAATTTTCTTCACCTTTTAACTTTCTTAATTGAGAACTTAATTATAAATCATTTAAGTGACTAGCTGTACTGAATATCTTGCAAAAGTCATATGAAATAATATCCAAATAAAAATGTGTTTAGTTATTGAAGAGGGTCAATTGTGTTTTGGACTGACAAACAATTTTGGTCTGACTGCTATATACTCTTTTATAATTGAATAGGGTATATTACAATGATACAATCTATTTTGGCCTGTCATTTTTGTTAGAATAGTGCCGTGCGAGTCAATCCTAGATAGGCTTTCTTTATCTATTCTTGTAATAAACAATTCCGTTTTACATTATATTAATAAAAGGCATTTCTTCATCTTATGTTTATATTGTTATAACTGTATGATAAAGTCCCTAGAATTCACACATAGCTATGGAGCTTGATATCTCATTGGATGGATATCATAAAACAAGTCTCTAAGGCTGTGATTTCTAAATACCATCCAAGTCATAGAATTATCAAGATGGGACATTGATAATTCGGATAGACTTGCGCCTATGATGCACACTCTTAATTAGAGAATGTCTCGTTTTATACACATTAGTGTAGTTGACACAAATGCACATACGCGAGTGCTTGTTGAGAACAAGTTCACCGATTACCCTGACTGAAACTTCCTAAATTGAAATTATTTCTATATATGTCGAATTAGGAGTTTCTTAATCATGATAGTGCAAGATTAATTCTTTGACTTGAGTCATCATAGTAATCTTGTATAAGGACTCACTGCACTTTGACTCCTGTGTCAGTTCTTTTACAAGGACACATATGGACTGGTGATTGGGTGTAGTGACTCATATATGGAGGTTGGTGTTGACAACAAAGGATCCATCACTTGTCTAGATGAATAAATGAATTTCCTATAATATTCTAAGTGGTTTGACTGATTTAGTCCTTGGCCAAGGCAAGTAAGTAATTAATTAAGAAATGAGTTTCTTGAATTAATTAATCACTAGTCAAACACACTTGAATTATTAAGATTAAATTTACAAAGATCTCGACCAATAAGATTCCTTGATCCTTAATTCAATTGGGAAATTAGTTGATGGAAGAATCTCACTTGCATGGAATGCGCGATTGGAAAAGTTCACTTTGAATCGCCTACATCTAGGTCTTCAAGATAAGTAGCTAGAAACTTTTCTTTGATTTATGGGTATTTTATATTTAATGGAGATTAAATAATAAGATGGTTAATTAAAAGTGTTTAATTAATCGAGACAATTTAATTGTCCAAATTCAATCATAAAGGTTATGAACTCATTACTAGTATGTTGGTGAACCTAAAGGGTCACACACAATACTCGGACAAATCTATTTCTTAGCTAAGAAAATTTAATTCAAAGTAGTTGAGTTAATATATTAATTAATTAGATTAATTAATTAAGACTTTTTATTTATTCATTAGTTGGATGAATATTTAATTAAGTCCAAACGATGTTTGGTAAAAGTCTAGAAAGCATTTAATTAATTGGAAGTGACTTTTAATTAATCTAGTATGGTGGATTAATTATTAAAAGGCTATTTTATTAAGCCTTGGTTGAAAATTTGGTGGAAGAAAATAACTAAAGGAGTTTAATTAATTTTCTTCTAGAAGGAAATAAAATTTCTTGGAGAGAAAAGAAACTAATTAAAATAGAAGAGTTCTATTTAGAAATTCATTAGTCTTCTATTCCTATATGGAAAAGCAATAATGTATAAGAGTTCTACATGGAAAAAAATTGCAAGAACCTAGTCCTATATATAGGACATGTAGAGAACGAAAATTTGATGATGACTTTTGAAGCCAAAATATTTTGTTCCTCTTGCATAGAAAATCGTTTCTCTCTCTCCTTCATATAGTGTTCTTGAGTTCTTGATTGTTCATCAAGATCTTGAATTCAAGAATTCTTCCAAAATACTTAGAGAAGTAATTTTTGCTTTCACCTTAATCCCATACACTATTCCTTAGAGTTAGAATAAACGTTTATAGATCAATTTAGCTAAAGATTATAAACGAGTGGGTATCCGGGGTGTGGATCAACTTTAGAGGAGAAGCACTTGGGTCTCTGAAGTGAATCAAGAATCTGATCAAAGGCATTTTTGGTGGAGGAAATCAAAATCTTCATCAAAGTGAAAAACGAAGGAGTTGATTCAAAGAACGAGGAACAAGCTAGGGAGCTTACGTAAGGAAGAAGAAACTCTTCGATTTTTGTGAAAAATCAAATAAGGTAAGATCTTCTTTATTTAAGTTTTAAATAACTAGTGTAGAGATGCGCAAGCCTATGATACGTGATAAGCCCGTAGGATTAATAAACTCGCATGTTTAAATCCTAGAAACTAAAATTTTAATTTTCCGCTTTGCTTAGTCGGGCTATATGTATATTTCCCAACAATTTTTTTAATTATTTAATTAAATAATTTTATTGTATCTGGCAATTTATCATCCACGCGTAACTGCCATTTTCTCTTGCATATCCAAGTCCAAAATACAGTCACACAAATCAGTTTGTTTTCTTACTCATAAAAACAAATCAGTTTTCTTTCTAATCATGCACACATAACACGGTAAAAGTCCCAGCAAAGTAAAAGGTTAATCACTATGGGAATGTCTTTTACATTTCACATTTTGATTCTAAAATTTACTTATAAGGAATTGATTCATTTATTATTCTCTTAACAATATTTCAGGCTAAACTAGTGGACGTCCGGACTTTAATGCGCTGCAAGGCTGGATCATCTCTACAGGCTACATGTTGTTGGAAATATCAGACTAAGAATCTGCCTGAGTCGAGGATTACTCTTTCCTTAAAACTTTATTTTCCCTCTTTACTGCAAGAGTTTCTAGCAAATAAGTCTCCCAAGATAAAACAGGCACAAGTATTCAGAAGCATTATTTGAATACTTCAGAACTTGCACCAATAGAGATATGAGAGTATTTTTGTAATTTTAGATGTCAAAACTGGTGGACAGATTTAGTATTTATAAACTTAGATAGATCATTCAGAACAATTGTGTTTCTTCATCGAATAATCATGACTGTTCATTTCAAATGTTACACCAAGTCAGAGATGACTCTTAACTCGTCGTCTCTAATAGTCACATTCCAGATGAATAGAGTTCACTAGACTTGACTTATAACATTTTCCAACAGTTCACTAGACTTGACTCAAGCCGAGTTCAATACTTGATTTAACTTAAGGTGGGTTCAGTCAGTGACTTAACTCTCAGCACTTGACTCGACTCAAGTTCAGTCATTAACTTAAGTCTCAGCACTTGACTCGCCTCAACACAATTGTTCTAAGTAAACTTTCAGCAAAAAATTAGATCACGATCGGTCCGCGGGTCCCCCACTACCTTTTGCTTATCAATTTAAGTCTTCAAGGCAGTAAATGAATTATAAACACTGTTGATCCCAAGTGGCATACGAAAGGGTCTAGAAAGGGGGGGTGTTGAATAGACACTGAAGTCTTTTTCGACTTCAAAAATTTCGTATTCAAAATGTTGTGAACGCTTGAAAAAGTAGGCGCTTGGCTGAGCGTCTACGTGGAGACTATTTTGATAAAGTTAACTTAGACTCAAGATTTGAATACTATAACCAATTAGGTTTAAGCGTTCAGTTCTTTAATCAGTGTTAGCACAGCGTAATGATTTAGTCTTCTCTTTGAAAGGTTTTGGCGTCACAAAGCTTTTTCTTAGTTGCTTTTAGTTTTGAATTGTTTCACTTAACCGGTTATGCAATGATGGATAGTAATAAAATTGACGGTAAAGTAAAGAACACAATATTTGTAAGTCAGAGGTGACTCTTGACTCGTTGTCTCTAAAAGTCACATTCCAGACGAACAGACAAGGTAAGTCAACTTGACTTATAACATTTTTCAATAGTTCACTAGACTTGACTCAAGCCGAGTTCAATACTTGACTTAACTTAAGGTGAGTTCAGCCAGTGACTTAACTCTCAGCACTTGACTCGACTCAAGTTCAGCCATTGGCTAAACTCTCAGCACTTGACTCACCTCAACACAATTGTTCTAAGTAAACTTTCAGCAAAAAAATAGATCACAATCATCAATGGCCGCACGCGAGCACGGGCACCGCCCTCGGTCGCGGTGCGACGCACTTGGCGTGGGTGATCTTCCCGCACTACCTTTTGCTTATCAATTTAAGGCTTCAAAGAAGTAAATGAATTATAAACACTGTTGGTCCCAAGTGACATACGAAAGGGTCTTGAAGGTGGGGTTGAATAGACCCTGAAGTCTTTTTCGACTTCAAAAATTTCGTATTCAAAATGTTGTGAACCCTTGAAAAAGTAGGAGCTTGGCTGAGAGTCTACCTGAAGACTTTTTGATAAAGTTAACTTAGACTCAAGATTTGAATACTATTACCAATTAGGTTTAAGCGTTCAGTTCTTTAATCAGTGTTAGCATAGCGGAATGATTTAGTCTTCTCTTTGAAAGGTTTTAGCGTCACAAAGCTTTTTCTTAGTTGCTTTTAGTTTTGAATTGTTTTACTTAACCAATTATACAATGATGTGATAGTAATGAAATTGATGGTGAAGTAAAGAACACAATATTTGTAAGCTTCGTTGGGTGGTGTAATCCCAACTACATCTTTCTTCTCCTTTAACACTCAGAGGCAATCCACTAAAATGATTCTCGAAGAATCACATAGAAACTTCTACAAAATAGGGGAAAGATGGATGTGAATGGCTTGAGCTCCTTGGTCACACAGATTTCTGCTCCAAGACACTTCTATCCTCTTGCTTCTTTCACCCAGAAATAATGCAAGTATCCAACTTCGACTTCACACAGATTGCGAGGCTGAATAGAGGTTTTGTCTAACGGTTTGTTTGATTTTTGGGAAGTTCAAAAAACTTGAAATATCTCAATAGTAATGTAGGGTTCTTCTGAAGAAGATGTTTGAGATATTGGTTGACTGTCTCAGGGATTGGAGAAAAGCAAAGAGAATGTTTGATTTGAATATTCGAGCTTTTCTGAAAGTTTAAGGATTCAGACTTCAATGCAACAGAGTTTTGGCTTGTAAGCTTGTTGTTGTTTTGCTTGTTACTGAAGTCCTATTTATAGACTTTATCGAGTAAAGTGTCTGTTGGACACATGGTCAAGCGCGTGTCTTTCACTCTCGCGCGTGATCAACTTTTTTCCTTTTTTCCTGAAATTCTGCTGCAAAAAGTTGGTGCCGCAGTCTTTGAAAATTGACAGTCCAATGGGAAGGCTTCTCCATACATCCTAGAGTTCTTATCACATTTAATGCTCTTATCAGTATTTAATGCATTTGAAATAAATGCCCGTTGGAAATTAATGCTCCGGGAATATTTGCATTAAACTCCTTTTGAACTTCGAAATAAATTCAGGTGAAATCTTATCTTGATAGACGCTCATTCAACACTGAATGATCCTTAGCTGAATCTTCACATCAACGCTTGAAGTAGCTTGATGCTTAGACGCTTGCTAGAAATGTTCATCTTCACTCAGACTTCAAACGCTTGAATCTCTAGACCTAACTACGGATAAACTCACTCAGGATAATATCTGACGCTCAGTCTAAGACTACTTAGCCTAACAGTCTAGAATAAAAACAAATAAAGCCTTATACAAATCTAACGCTCAAAGCCTATACATATATTCTAATAAAATCAAACTTACATATTTTGAGGTCTAACATAAATCCTAATTGTCATCATCAAAACATCTAACAAGAAATTTCCTAACAATTTCCCCCTTTTTGATGTCTCTCCGTATATTCTTATTACATATGTAATGACCCTTACTGGAACACGAGACTCGGTAGTAGTCATCATAGTACCGATCTTTCTTTGAAGATCTCAAAATGTTGATGATGGCAATACTCACTCTTTTATAGTTCAAGAGGTTAGACAGCCAAAATACAAAAGTTAGCTTTGAATAAGCCAGATAATGTTAGTTAAGGTTAGTTAAACCTCAACAAGATGTTTTAGCTGGAAATGCACTTTATATATATCAAGGTAAGTACAAGCATTTACAACTAAACATAAAAGATACAAAGAGACAAGATTAGATAATGAAATTTACGAAGAGGTCTCTTAACGCTTGCGCTTCTTTGTCAAGCTGTATCATCTGGCTATTTCAGCTCTGATTGCTTTAGTTAGAAGTTCGTCTAGAGTTTTCATCACAACATGGTCTGCATTAACAATGTTCTTCTTTTCCTTTTTACTTGTTTTCTTGAAAGCAATCCAGCGCTTATCCCATTCTGCTGGGTCAATGCCAATATGCCTTAGGCAAATCCTGTACGCTTGGTTGCATTCTGGCATCTACTTCTCCTCAGCAATTTCTTTCGGATCAGTTGGCTCTGGGAGAGGTGCTCGTTCAATTGGAACATCGAATTGTTCAAGGTACGCTTTGTTGGGTTTCGTGTAAAAACTCATAAACGCAACGGAAAGATTTCAAAATTTTAATAAAAACCCTAAGTGTTTCTCTAATCGCATAATTGAATCTAAAAACCGCTTTAACGAATAAATACAACTTACCCGTTGAAGCGAGGTGGTAGGGGAATCCAATTCTTCTTCAAAACTTTAGATTGATGAACTTCTTGAATTCTTCAATCCTCGTGTTCTTCAAGTCTTGAATTCTTGAAGTTGATTGTAGATGAATCCAACAACGAATCACGTTGCCTCTAAATTATCATGCGCGAATTGATGACGAAAAATTCCCTTCTTTTCTCTATATGGGCGACGGCAATGTGTATAGAGAGGGGAGGATATTTTTATTTCTTCTATTCTTTGGAGAGTTACAATAGATGTAATTCCATTGTTGTCTAGGTTAAAGTCAAGAGAAGTCTCTTATACCTCAATGACTTATTGACCAAGACAAAACAAAAGAGACCACTTTGATCATCCAACTAGCCCTAATGAGCGTCCTCATGGACGCCCCACATGGGGCCCGGGATTTCTTCTTTTTCTTTGTTAATTAATTCTTTATTCAATTAATTATTTATTTTATCCAATAAATAAATATATTAATTAAATAATAGAATTATTTAGATAAATTAATTCATTAATATATTTCTCTAAGAAATTAATTAATAATTAATCTTATCCTTTTAATTAATTATCTTATCCAATAAGAAATTAATTAATTATTTATTTAACTTATCCAATAAATTAAATCTCTCCAAAGTAAAATAGAAAATAGAAAATCCTTTTCAATTTTCTTCATCAATTCTTTAGCGCGACTCTTTAGGTTCGTTTCATTTGGCAATGAGAGGAAACCAAAGGAAGTGGGTAACACCTAGCCAGTCACGTGGCCCACTTCATAGCCCAAATGAAATATGAATGAATGGATCATTCCACAACCTTCCAATCGTAAATACCATAGATGTATAAACCCTTTGTTCACGTTCCCCGGTCAAGTGAGAGTCATGGTTATGTCAAACTCACTGGACTTGACCATATGTATAAATTATAATAATACGAGATCATTGAGATCGATTTGGTGCCTAGCACAATCATCTCTTTTGCTTTGGCCAAATACTTTGATCTCTATTTATCTATAATTACATAGGGTACATTCTCATTCACTTATGAGAGAACAAATCTCATGTTAGATATCTACTAAGACTACCACTTGCCCATCAAGCCTGCATTTCGAGGTCGACCCCACCAACGTGTGAATTGGGTGTAACTACTCTGGTGAAAGACTTGACGTCACAAGTGCATCTTCAGCTCGATACTTCAGGTCAAAGGTTCACATATACCTATTACGCATAATCAGTTCCGTCATTGACAGTCACAGAGTGACAACCCATGTGACAGAACCGATGCGAGTCGTGTTCGAGCATATCAGTTCCACTGACGTGCCTACAATCTCAATCTCCTATCATCCCATGATACTAGACAAGCACTCCCATGTCAGAGCTAAGATTGTACAAGTATTCGAAGTCTCTATTTGCCCATTAAAGACTTCATATTACTTGCGAACTAGTTTTTGTAATGAAGGTCGATCTCTCTAGTGCCATTCTTCCTATCCCATAGGAAGTAGAGGGATCGCACTGAAAACATGGACAAAATGTTTTACACAACTTATAGATGCATATAGGAATTAAGTGAAAACTAAATAATGCCTTTTATTATAAATAAAATTTAAGTTCAATACAAGATAGATGCCCTATTCATACTATCCTCTATGGCATCTGAGGGCATAATCCTAACAATCTCCCACTTGCACTCAATGCCACTCATTGTGGTATCTAATACCCATCCTTTCCAGGTGTCGGCCCAAAACAGCCTGAGGTAGTGGTTTGGTGAACGGGTCAGCTATATTGTCAGCTGAGGCTATTTTCTACACTACTATCTCTCCTCTGCCAACGATCTCCCTGATGATCTGAAATCGTCTCTCAATGTGTTTGGATTTGTTATGAGACCTCGGTTCCTTGGCTTGCGCTATTGCTCCATTGTTATCACAATAAAGTGGTAACGGGAGCTGAGCACTATGGACCGATTCAAGTTCTCCAAGAAACTTTCTCATCCAAACAGCTTCTTTAGCTACCTCTGAGGCTGTACATACTCAGCTTCAGTGGTGGAATCAGCAGTTGTGCTTTGCTTGGAACTTTTCCAAGACACCGCTCCACCATTGAAAGTAAAAACAAACCCTGAAGTGGATTTTTGGTCATCAACATCAGACTGGAAGTCTGAATCAGAATAACCTTCCATCTTCAGGTCTCCACCTCCATAGATGAGAATCATATCCTTAGTTCTTTTGAGATACTTTAGGATATTCTTCACAGCTATCCAATGTTTCTTTCCCGGGTTTGCCTGAAATCGACTCACCACGCTTACAGCATAGGCAATGTCGAGTCTAGTACACAGCATAACGTACATCAGGCTACCAACTGCTGAAGCATAGGGCACGTTACTCATCTCCTGTCTATCTTCCTCACTTTGAGGACACATAGACTTGGATAAGTGTACCCCATGCCTCATGGGAAGAAACCCTTTCTTAGAATTGTCCATCCTAAACTTCTTTAGGACCTTTTCTAAGTAAAGGGCTTGGGAGAGACCTATCATTCTATTCGTTCTATCTCTGTAGATACGAATTCCTAGAATGTATGTCGCTTCTCCCAAGTCTTTCATGGAAAACGTACTCGAAAGCCATTTCTTGACTGTGGTGAGCATTCCTACGTCATTTCCTATAAGCAGAATGTCATCCACATATAGTACTAAGAATGAGAGTTTGCTCCCACTAGTCTTCTTGTAGACATAGGGTTCATCTTCATTCTTGATGCAGCCATATCCCTTTACTACTTCATCAAAACGAAGATTCCAGCTTCTAAATGCTTACTTGAGACCGTATATGGACCTCTCAAGTTTACATACTTTATGGATATTGGTCTCGGACACAAAACCCTTTGGTTGTTCCATATAGATATCCTCCTCGAGGAATCCATTCAGGAAAGCCATTTTGACATCCATTTGCCATATCTCATAATCTAAGTATGCAGCAATGGATAACAGTATTCGGATGGATTTTATCATGGCCACGGGCAAAAAGGTTTCTTGATAGTCAATTTCTTCTCTTTGACTATACCCTTTCGCTACGAGCCTGGCTTTAAAGGTGTCAACCTTGCCATCGCTACCTATCTTTCTTTTGTAGATCCACTTACATCCTATAAGTTTGATACCTTCAGGACGATCTACCAAAGTCCAGACTTGGTTCGATTGCATAGAGTCCATCTCTATTTCCATGGCTTCTTGCCATCTTGAAGCGTCGACATCCACCATCGCTTGATCATAGGTACAAAGATCATCTTCATGACCTTCTTGTACTGCAGTGTTGACACGCTAATACCTAACGTGCTTTTAATAGCAAGTGCACTAGTCGTGTGTAGTAATAAAAGTGGACAAAATAAGTCCGGGTTGTCGAACCACGGAGACTTGAATTTTAGTTTAAGATTCGTAATGAAGGTAAAGACAATTAAAGTAAAGCAAGAGAAAAACAATTAAGTAAACGAAAGATCAAAAGAGGGAACAAGCTATGAATTAAACCTCACGAATTGGTTAAAAAGACTAAGGCACATGCTATGACCAAATCCACTCGTCTATATCTATGAGCTACTCTTCGAATTATTAGACTCCTATTGCTTTGGTGAAAACTCCTTAATTAATCATTACCCGATGTCTCGGCACATAACAATCCTATGATTGATTGACGGTTCTCTAAATATGTCTATCCGAGAATCTAATCAACAACCACGCATTAACGTTCTAGAGTTTCCCCGGATAAATCCGGCTAACCGCACCCGGAAATCTTTACCTATTTCTAGGAGCAATTCCACATTAGTTTTGGATGATGTGTTGATTCATTTGAACCCTAACCTATCTTCTCTCGAATGACTAGATTAGGCACAATAGCAAGCATATGGAGATCAAGCATATGATTGTGATAAAAGCACAAAATCAACACACAAAGCAATTAGAAGAATTAATACGAAAATTAACTTCACATATATAGATTCATGAATTCGGCCTTCACGTGGCCTTAGTTCTACAAGATTAGTTCATATTCAATAGCTCAAGAAGGTCTAAAACAATCATATACATAGTTATTAACATAAACATGTAAATGAAATGCAAAAGAAACTCCCTAAGTCTTGAATGATGATGAATCCTTGCTTGTAGCTTCAATCTCTAGCTCAATCCCCCTTCTTTGCCATCTTCAAAATGATGAAGAATGGTGATGAATGATGATGGGTGAAGAGTAATGGCCAGCTGCCTCCTCCTCCAAGGTGTGTTCGGTCAAGAGTGAAGAAAATGGCTTAAGAAGACAAGAAATGATGGGCTCCCTAGTGTGTGTCTCCCTAGTGTGTCCTCCACTACTCTAAAGTGTGTAGTATAAAATTCCATAAAGTAGATCTACCAAGAAACACACTTATGACATCCCCTCAACACATGTGATGACCTCTTGGCTTTAAATGTTCCATTCCACCATCAAATGATGAACTTTTAGCTAAAAGGAATCAAAACTCGGGTGTGGTCACGCCTAGGCGCGGGCATGACGGCGCTCGGGCGCCGCTGACAGAATGCTGAAATTAAATGCAATGTGTCCTGCGCAGCAATCGTATTTCATTCATAACTCTCTCCACGAAACTCCGATTTGGATGATTCAAGTCCTCATTTGAATCTAACACATAGTTATACAACATTGTAGAAGGGAACTTCATCCAATTCGGTCTCTAAACATACGGAAATAGCGCTCAACCGTGGAAACTAATGCAGATACGGCGCCCAGGCGTGGACAGTGCGGCGCCTAGGCGTGGACAGCAGAATGTTGACGTTATTTGCATCTTGTCCGGCGCCTGGGCGTGGACGACAGAAGCAAATTGGCCTGAACTTGTTTTATACGTCGTTTTTCACCTCGTTTCTTCGTATGCTCAAATTTATCACCTGTAATCACTTAACACCCCGCTTAAACGCAAATGTGGCATGATTTTGTCAATAAATGAATCCATAGCATAAGTCCCATGGGCTTAAAAATACATAAAAATGCCTCTTATCAAGTGTGAAGCTCTGGCACCCCCTGCAGTAGATACCAATACCTCTCAGGTTCATGTGGTATTCCACCAGATCTACGTGGTGGTTGTGCTACTATTGGTTCAGGCCTTGGTTCTTGGACAGATGTCTCTGAGGGAGTTTCATTTTGTTCTTGTAGAACAATTTTCCTACCTTTGCCCCCTTCCAAGATGAACTCATCTTCAGGGAAGTGAGCTTGTAGGGCCACGATGATTCTCTGATCATCATGCAGGTAAAAGAAGAATCCCATGGAATCTTCAGGATAACCAATGAAACGTCCCATGAGGGATCTTGTCTCCAATTTCTCCACTTTAGTCTTCTTGAAATAAGCGGGACACCCCCAAATCTTAATGTGGTTAAGACTTAGTTTAATATTACTCCACATCTCATGCGGAGTTTTAGGAACGGATTTGGAGGGACATCTGTTCAATATATAAGCAGCAGTTAGGAGCGCATACCCCCCACAACCAAATGGGTAAATCAGTGTAACTAAGCATGGAACGAACCATGTCCAACAGTGTTTGGTTCCTTCGCTCGGCTACTCCATTTAGTTGGGGAGTTGCTGGTGGTGTTAGTTGTAACATTATTCCCTGTTGTCTAAGGAATTCATCAAACTCCGCACTCATATATTCTCCTCCACGATCCGATCGTAGAGTTTTTATATTTTGCCCAGTTTGATTTTCTACTAAGGCTTTGAACCTTTCAAAGGATTCAGACTTTTGCTTCATCAGATACACCAGACCATATCTTGAATGATCGTCTCTGAAAGTGATGAAGTAGTAGAAACCCCCACGAGCCATTTCTCCAAATGGTCCGCAGACGTCGGTATGCACTAACCCTAAGACTTGAGTAGCTCTTTCAAAAGTCCCTATGAAGGGCGATCTAGCCATCTTGCCTAAGTGACATGATTCATATGTTGGATAAGGATCTGACCCCAGTGAGCTTAATAGCCCAACTTTTTCCATTTTGTGGATCGTGTGCTCTCCGGCATGACCTAGTCTAAGATGCCACTTGAGTCTTGGGTTAGCTTCTTGCCTACCACGTTTATGAGTTACAACATTCACATCAGATGAATTACGGACATTTAAATAATACAAACCATTAACTAAAGAAGCATTGCCAACTAATTGATTTCCATAATAAATGTCGCAATTTAATTTAGAAAAATGGAATGTATATCCAATCTTAACTAAGATAGGAATAGAAACAATGTTTTTAAGCCCCTTGGGCAAAACTAAAACATCATCTAATAACAATAAATGTCCAGAATTCAAATAAAGAGAAGTAGATCCAATCCTAGTAGCCGCGACGCTTTCCCCGCTGCCTACTTTGATCATCACTTCTTCTCGGCCCAGCTTTCTACTTCTCTGCAGATCTTGATCCAAACAACAAACATGGACACTAGCCCCTGAGTCCAGAATCCACGAAGTAGAAAAGACGGTCATAGAACAGTTAGTTTCAAAAACAAAGAGTTCCATACCTTTTATGCCTTTGCCTAATTTGGGACAGTTCCTCTTCCAGTGGCCTAGCTCACCGCATTCGAGACATCTATCCGTTTTCTTAGGTCTTTTGCTCTTACGGCCATGTCCTAATGTCCTAACTTCTTTTGAGTTCTTGTGGATACTTTTTTTTGCCTTTTCCTCTTTCCATTACGTTGATCATCAAATGAATCATTCGTTAAATAGATAGAAGAATCCTTATTCTTATTCGTCCTTATCCGAGCTTATTCGATTTCAAGCTTCTTTGTCAGCCCAGCTAATGAACAATCGATATCATTGATATCAAAGTCCATGACGAAGTAGTAGAAGGAGTCAAGGAGCGATTGTAATGAGATCAACTTGAAGATGAATATCCATATAGAAATGCATTGACCTAAGTCTTACCATTAGGGTCATCATCGTGAGAACGTGGTCTCCCACATTCTCTTCCTCTCTCATCCTCGCTATGAAGAGTTCTTTTGATATGAAATATCTTACGGTCCTACCGTTCTCTCCAAACATGTCTTCCAGATGAAGAATTATGTCCCTTGCATTGCTCATTGTATCATGTGAACTTTGCAGCTCACTGCACATTGAGCATAGAATGTATCCTCTAGCTTTATAATTGTCACAAGTCCAATTAAAGTGAGCTAGTTGAACCTCTTCATCCTCATTCCTCTCAGGAACAACAGGGCGATCAGTTTCCAATACATAATCAATTGACTCTTCACTCAGGACATTCCTTAATATCGCGAGCCATTGTATGTAATTGGGTCCAATTAGAACATTTCTTTCGAGTAAAATTGAAAGTGGGTTTGTCATGTTTGAGAGAGATAAACGAGAAAATAACTGCAGAAAAGAACTAGATTTAATCAGATTACTTGTTTTGACTTAACCAAGAAAAATTAAGGACTTAAAATTAATCTTGGCTCCCACTGCATTTTTCAAATCCCACACTCCCATGTGAAAATCGTGAATCATCATTGGCATCGATTCCACAGCGGGTATTGAGGTCCTCAATTAATTAAATGGGTTGCAACCTAGCCGGTTTCTGGCCCATTCACTAAGCCATTGGCGTAGGCGGTGCTAGAGAGACATCTTGAGAAGATGGGTATTAGATACCATAGCAATTGGCATTAAGTGTAAGTGGGAGATTGTTAGGTATATGCCCTAGATGCCAATGAGGACAAATAGATTGTATAGGGTATCCAATTATGTTGTACAAACTTATATTTAATAAAGGCATTTATTCTTCTGTTCATATAAGACTTCATGACATTAATAAGTATTGAACAAATAGTCCATGTGTATCAAGGTTGACTCTTCGCCCTTTATGGAATAAAGAAGTGGCACGGGGAGAGTCTTATTCCTGATCACTTAAAAGGGTTCGCAAGTCAAGGAATCTTCATTGGGCATTAAGATTCGATTTGTATGACACATGCTTTGACAAGGAGTGCCAATCGAACACTATGGGATAGTGATAACACGTGTCATAGATATACCAATGAAATTGATATATTCGAACACGGCTCGCAGTAATCCGATCACATGTGTATTTACTCTATGACTGTTAATGATTGGATTACTGACCATAATAGTATGCGTGAGCCTTAGACCTGAGGGTTCATGATCAATGTACTTGTACTGTTGAATCTGCTACTAGAGTAGTTAGGCTTAAATCACCCTTTGGTGGGGCCGACCTCGAATTGCAATCTCAATAAGTCAAGTAGCACTTGTGAAGTAATTGCCAAGATGGGATTCACTGTCTCGATAGTAAACGAGAAAGTATCCTGTGCGATCATAGGCAGATGAAAGTATAAGTCTTTGGCCAAAGCAATGAAACTAACTCATGTGGGACATGGAGGGTAGTTTGGTAATTTCATTATGCTATGCTTAAATGCACAATATCAAGTTTAGTGAGTTTGACGTATACCATGACTCTCACTTGATCGGACGTCAATGAAGGGCTTATACACATAAGGTATTTATGGTCCAGAGGTTCGTAAATGATTCGTTCATTTCGTACTCAATTGGGTTACGATGTGAGTCCACGGGACTGGCTAGGTGACACTCACATCCTTTGGTAATTCCTCTCATTGCCAATTGAGACGAACCTAAAGAGTCACGCTATAAAAGACGAACAGGATGTCTTTTTGTGTTAATCTTTTGGAAAGATATAATTAATTGGACAGATTGATTTATTGGTTAAATTAATAAATTAAATATTTAATTTAATTAGATTAAATTAAATTTTTTAAATGGAAAATTAATTAAATGGAATTAATTAATTAATTAATATATATTGGATTTAAATTAAATATATATTAAAAGGTGGACTAAGTTGATTGGGCCAACTTAAGCCCACCTCACACGTCCAAAGAAGCCCTAGGGGCGGCTACTAGAAGTCCAAGGAAGGACTCCTACTTGTTGGTTAAGTCAGTAGAGTTATAAGGTAACTCCAACTCCAACAAGAAACAAAAAACCCTAATTGCATAACATAAAAAGAAGGAGATCCTATCCCATAATCTCTCCCTAGCCGTCCATTACTATCAAGAGGAGAATTTTTGAGATCTTTGGAAGGCTCGTTTCGCGTGGATCTTTGGAGACAGGAATTTTAGGAGTTGCTGTTATGGGAATCATTGACTTGCAGACTATTTTAGTACACAAGTATTAAACTCCTCTAGTGCCTTAGAGAGCTAACTCTTATGTTCATGGACTTATAGATGATTACAATATATAAATGCCAATATAATAGTAAACAACTAAATGCCTTTTATTAAAAGAATAAGAAACAATTACAATTTACTAATGTCCTTACATTCTCTAATCCTCTAGTGGCATTTGAGGACATTAACCTAACACCACGATCCTCGCATAAGTAAGATCCCTCCATCAAATTTTCTGGATTGGTGTCTCGAGTAATGACTTAGTCGAAACTCTTACGACCCAATCACTATGGCTATGTTTGGTTATGTTTTGGACCCATTTTGGCCCAAAATTCGGACCAAATTGTGTTTGGACACAACTATATTTGACCAAAAAATGGTTATAATTTTTGGCCCAAAACATGTATTCACTAAATTCTGACTCACCTTCTCTCTCCTCTGTCACAGCAGAATTGTCGGCTCTCGTCTCTCTTCTCTCTCTCTCCCCTCTCTCTTTAACTTTGTCCACTCTCTCTCTCTCTCTCTCCTTTCTCTCTCTGACTCTCTCTCTCTCTCTCTCTACTGCTTTCATGGTGCAAATGGAGTGAATATTTTAATTGATTAATCCATGACTTTGTACAAATAGTGGGCTTGAGATGAATAAATTGATTAATTAGTATTTATTTGTGGGTTGTAATTTAATATTTACCGCAAGAAACTGTTTATTAATTTATTTATTTTATTTTCCTTCTCACTATTAGTATTATGCTTCAACTCCAAGTTCTATTTCATCAACTCTTTCTTTTTTTCATATATATGAATATATATCAACTTTTCTTTTAAGTATATATATCAACTACTATTACTTATATATATATATATATACACTACTATTACTTACATATATACATATATATTTATCTCTATAATAATCATTACAATCTCAATATTATATATACTACTATTACCTACATATATACATATATATTTATCTATATAATAATTATTACAATCTCAATATTATATTATAGCTTTTAATTATTGACAGACAAAAACTTACATGATTTGACAGCTACAATAATTTATGTTCCCTCTGAAAACAAAATCAAACACTATCTCACCAAACAATCACTCAAAAACCAACTCCCAAAACATAATCAAACATAATCCCATCAAAATTGCACGTGTCCCCATAAATTTCTCACCAATAATTCTCACCAAAATACCATCCCAAAACATAACCAAACATAGCCTATGTCTCCTTCATTGCATGATATCGATTCATGCAATCCAAATAAGGAAACACTCCGCCTCTTTGGATTGCCATACTTTGGCCAAAGATTCCTTGAATTGATTCAATAAGCAAAGCATAGGAAATGTCTGATTTGCTAAATCAGTGATGGATCCTATCTTGGTCTCTCATGTACCTCGACAGATAATCATACTATACCCAAGATATCCCATATGACGATTTGCGAAGGAATCATGAGATAAGTCAAAGTATAATCGACTATGCTCAAAGTAACAATGGCACCTCAGGTCCATAAGGATTACTCTCATGCCTACGTGATTATAGGAAATTCCATATTCGATCAGGATAATCATTTTAGGAATTTCCTGGCAAGGTTGTTCAGCTCACTCATTATCCCAAATGAGAACACTCGTGTACATCTATACCTATGGAAGAGGCACGTTCTCCAAGAACTATGTAAACAAGCAAGTCTTTCGGGTCTTAGTCAATATCCCTCATCTTGAAAGACCCATTAACGACTTGGAACCTTTTAAGAATCATGATCTTAGAGACATATTCCATCATCGTCATTCCCGATGTCCGATGATGTCCCATAGTCATGTGCGATTCAAGGGACTTCGTTCTAAGCATATAATAACAATTTAAGAACAAATAATTCTATAATAAAATTGACTTTATTCATAAGAAATTGTCTCATAGAGTTTATTACACAGAAAGTGGCTCCCAAAATTGGAGCGCAGGGCATCTACTCTAACCTGCTTTCGGCTCAGAAATCGCAAGAAACGTGAAATCTCCAACCACTTCGCTACGAAGAGTAAGTTCTTCATTTTTACAATTTGAATATGCAAATCAGAGATGAACACTTGGGAATTTAATTTAATTTTTCCGTTGCGTTTTATTTTATATATCGTATTCCAACACATTACATATTATATAAGAGTATCATATGTTTAGAACAAGAAAATGTACGAGTATGTCACTTTAAATATTAGTTTAACACTAAGTATAAATATAATATGTACATATTCTACTTTATATATATATAAATAGGGTTAAATGAATAAAACCCCCTTGTGTTACGTCAAAAATGCAAAAAAAAAATAAAAAAAAAATTTGTGTTAACGAAATAGGATAATCACCCCATGTATTATTAGAAAGTCTAAGCGAAATCCCCATTCCGTTAGAAAATGAGCGTGTTTTTCATGTTTGTCACCTTTGTTGACATGCTCATTTGATATTTATAGGCCTGTCAATCGGGCACTATGAGCCGAGCTTAGGGTGGCTCAAGCTCAAACTCATCGGGCTTGAATATTATAGGCTCAAACTCAGCTCATAAATTTTTTTCTTCGGCTCGGTTCAAACTCAGGTTTACGTTTTTTATGAGCTTCGGGCCTATTTCAAGTCGGCTCATTAGTTTTACTCAAATAAAAAAGGCATCCAATAGAATCATATTAAGAGACTAATTTCAAATAGTACATTAAATAAATATTTACGCTAATGAGTATGTATAATTCCAAAATTTACTAACAAAGTCTATAATAATTATTATGAAAATTTAGAATCCTTATCAATGTATATGAGGTGGTATAAAATAATTAAAAATTCTTCCAAAATCTCTTTAGACGAAAAGTTTCTACTAATATATACATTTCATCGATTTCATAAGTTTCAACCTTAAAAATGTACAATGTGTTTTATATAAGTAAGCTTAAAAAATGAGACAAAGCATTAATTAGAGAAAATTTTGACTTCAGGCTATTCGAGTTGAGCCTATCAAAGCTCAAGCTCAGCTCACAAATTGGGCAAGTTCAATTTATAAGCTTAATCTCGGCCCCGCTCACATTCAATTAGGTTCGGCTCATACTTAAGCGGGCCGAACAATCGGGCTTCAGGTAGGCCCGACTCAATTTGCAGTCCTAGATATTTATACTTTCTCCATACAATATAAAAGGTAGATAATATTATTTCACCCCAAAACACTCATATTTCCTTCTATCTTTTCAACAAAATGAGGATTTTGCACAAACTTTTTAATAAGGGGTGTTCAGCCTATTTCGCCAACACATGCTTTTTCTTTTTTTTTGCATTTTCGATATAACATAGGGAGTTTTATGCATTCAACCCATAATATATCAAACAAACACACACTCCTATGTACGAAAATATTTTAATCTAACTTGTCATGAAAAGTAAGACTTGAAATTTGTGTATAAACTAATAGGACAAAAAGTGACATGGTGTACCTATTTGCTAATTAAAATTTGTGCACTAAAATTTGCAAGAATATTTTAAAAGTAATTCTAAGGTCATAAAAAAATAGATCATCTAACGCGGCATTGCCATTACAAATAATTGTGAGAGTTAAATAGAACGAACATCATAAATACAATCCATAATACTTTTTTTTTTTTGCCAAAACTCTTTAAATTTCTATTGTTTAAAAAAATATAACTCTAAAATTTCATAAAATATTATCCCTTTAAAAGTCTCAAGCACAAATGTTGGTTGAATATATTATTAATCGTGTAAAAAATATAAATACCAATTCAACAACAAATAGTACATTAAACTACAAATATCAAGTAGAATTACAAAACTATAAGAAATTCAAATTCAAATAATAATAAGATATCTATATATATTTTATATATATATGGTGGCGGTGCAATGCGATTTTTTTAGCATCAAAATTTGCACCTGATATTGGTAAAAATGACCTTTTGACCATTTTGCCCTAAACACTTAAGTATATTCACCAAACACTCCAAGATCTGCACTTTTTTTTTGGATTCCGGTCGACCCAATCCTACCTGACCCGACTGACCCGCAACCTGGTTCCCTGATGAATCCTGCATGACGCCTTATGATCACGCCACGTGTCCCTTTCATATCCGTACAGGGTGGCCTCAACTATAGATATCCCATCTCATTTATTACTTTGAGGTAGGGGTGATCGGGGTTCGATTTTGCGAGTTTTTTTTATTAATTTCAAACCGAATTGCCAAGTGTGGTTTGGAGGAAATAAAATTTAAAATTGTGGTTTTGTAAATCAAAACCGACTTTGTTGATTTGTGCAGTTTGGTGCGATTCGGTGCGGTTTGGCAATTTTTCAAGTTATTTTACATTTTAAAACTAAATAAGCAAACACTGTTTGTCATATTTTTTGTTAAACTAATTAATAAAAAGATAATGATAATTCATAACTAAGAAAATACTTGTCCGGGAAATATTTATCAAGATTAAATTCCATGAATCATTAAAAAAATAATAGTATTATATTATTATATAAGATTATCATACGTTTAGAATAGGAAAAAGCACTCGTATATCACTTTAAATATTTGTTTTACACTGAATATAAATATAATATGTACATATTTTACTATATATATTTATAAATATATCAAATAAATACACACGCATATATAAGAAAATGTCTTAATCTAGCTTATATGAAAAGTAGAACGAGAAATTTGTATATAAACAAGTAATACAAAAAATGACATGTTGTAATTGTTTGTTTATTAAAATTTGTGCACTAAAATCTGCAAAAAGATATTGTAAAGTATATTATAAGACAATAGGTAGTCTAACGCAACATTTCTATTGCAAATAATTATGATAGTTAAATAGAACAAATGTCATAAATATAATCTATAATACATTTTTTGTTCAAGACTCTTCAAGTGTCTATTATATAAAAAAAAATATGACACTAAAATATCATAAGATATTATCTCTTTAAAAGTCTCGGCACAAATATGGATTGAACATATTATTAATCATGTAAAAGATATAACCATATCAATTCAATAACAAATATTAAATAAAACTACAAATATGAATAGTATTACGAGTAAAACCTATTGAAAGTTCAAATTTAAAAAGGATCAAAAGAAATATATATATATATATATGTATGTATGTAGGCGTTGGCGGTGGCGGTGCGGTTTAAAATATACATATCTGGTATGTAGGCGGTTTAACACTAATTTTGAAACCAAACCGCATAGGGCGGTGCGATTTTTATTCAAATTTTAAACCACAGTTTGCTTAGAAAATTGACAAAAATGGTGCGGTTCGGGCGGTTTTTCAAAACCAATGCTCACCCTTACTTTGAAGTATGTCATTTATTACTTCATATTTACAATAGCGCCCTCGATCCTTTAGTCTTTATTGAATTGATCGTCAGAGAGTCTACGATGGGATCAACCCCAACTTGACCTTAACGAAGTGCTTTGGTTTAAGATAATTCCAGTTTAGGAGCTTCATGATCGTGTTCGAGTCGAGATTCACTTGAAAAGGGTCGTGTTCATTTTAGACCCAAATCAATTGGCGCCGTCTGTGGGAACATTACAAGAAATTTAGGAAATTCCAAGGATCGATGGGAAATACCACCAGGAAGGATACGTGAGTTCATTTTGACGGTTCAACATCTCAGCCTCCTCCAAACCGCATAGGATGATGCGATTTTCATAGAAAATTTTGTTAGTAAATTTGACTGTGATAAAATGGATATGCAATTTGGAATCCAGGCGAGAATGAACTCTGTCCTTAACACAATATTGCCCCGCTATAGCCCTGCTATTGGTGGTACGGGTTGGTGCAATTTGTGTCCCAAGATACAACGATTCTTCTCGTGATTGAACCACTTCAAAACCGAGACCCACGAACGAAACCCTGTTTTGAACTCTCAATAACAAGAACGATCCAACTATCGACTTTGTTATTCCCGAATAACAAAACTCGAGAGAATGAACCAAATATGAAGAGGAATTATAAATTCGCTCTTGGAAAGAAATGATCATCCTATAGGGGTTTATAAAGGTGTTAGAAACAAGAGGGGCCGTAAGTGTCATTAAATTCAATTTAATGACTCACATAAATGTCATTAAATTCAATTTAATGACTCACATGTAACGGTCGTAACGGTTTTGACCGTCATAAATACGATCAATCACATGTGTGTTAAAAATACAGCTCGTACGATCGTGGCCATCGATCGTAATGAGTAGTATCTTTAACTCGTCATCCTTTTACACCGTTGGATCAGAAGAAATTCACGGTAAACCCACATATTTCAAACAACAACTTCAACATTTAATTTCTCATTCGTCCGAACTCGAATTAGAGAAATTCGAAATGCACACGTTTTGTTCGAATTTGTTACCGGATGTACATCACACGTACTTTATTTACATCCGATTTCCAACAAATTTAAACTGCAATTTGCTTAGAAATTAACAAAAGTGATGTAGTGTCGTGCAGTGCGGGTGCGGGTGACTTTGGATAGTTTTTCAAAATCAATAGAGAAAATAGCAGATACCCCCCCCCCCCAAACTATGAGGCGATGTGCGCTTTGCCCCCCAAACTATTAAAAGTTGCACTCAACACCCTAAACTATCATATATGTGCACTTTGCCCCCTCGGTCAGCTTCGGGCAGCACACAGGGGGCAAAGTGCTACAAACCGCATAGGTGAGGGGGCAAAGCGCACATCACCTCATAGGTTGGGGAGGTATCTGCTATTTTCTTTTCTTTTTTTAAATTCAAATATTTTTTATATTAACTTAACCCCCCTCGGTCAATTTCGGGGAAATTTTTACCCATTCATCGTTCAATTTAAATTATGCATATTGGGATTTATTTGGATTTTTCTTGAAATATTATTTTTAGGTTTGAAATAAATAATTTTCAAATATGAAAATAAGAAAAATAAAAATAAAACATGAAAATAAATAAGAAAACAATGAAAAAAAGTATAAATTCAAATATTCATAATTTTCTAAAAACAAAAAAGACAATTCAAAAATTCGGAAACATGAAAATAAAAAAAAATAAAAAAAGTATAAAAATAAAAAATTAGTAAAAATTTTAAAAAATAAAAAAATCTGGTGATGTGCGCTTTGCCCCCTCACCTATGCGATTTGTAGCACTTTGCCCCCTGTGGGCTGCCCGAAACTGACCGAGGGGGCAAAGTGCACATATATGATAGTTTAGGGTGGTGAGTGCAATTTTTAATAGTTTGGGGGGCAAAGTGCACATCACCTAATAATTTGGTAGTTTGGGGTACCTGCTATTTTCTCAAAATCAATACCCACCACCATCAATAGAGAAAATAGCAGATACCCCCCCCCCCAAACTATGAGGCGATGTGCGCTTTGTCCCCCAAACTATTAAAAGTTGCACTCAACACCCTAAACTATCATATATGTGCACTTTGCCCCCTCGGTCAGCTTCGGGCAGCACACAGGGGGCAAAGTGCTACAAACCGCATAGGTGAGGGGGCAAAGCGCACATCACCTCATAGGTTGGGGGGGTATCTGCTATTTTCTTTTCTTTTTTTAAATTCAAATATTTTTTATATTAACTTAACCCCCTCGGTCAGTTTCGGGGAAATTTTTACCCATTTATCGTTCAATTTAATCATGCATATTGGGATTTATTTGGATTTTTCTTGAAATATTATTTTTAGGTTTGAAATAAATAATTTTCAAATATGAAAATAAGAAAAATAAAAATAAAACATGAAAATAAATAAGAAAACAATGAAAAGAAGTATAAATTCAAATATTCATAATTTTCTAAAAACAAAAAAAGACAATTCAAAAATTCGGAAACATGAAAATAAAAAAAAATAAAAAAGTATAAAAATAAAAAATTAGTAAAAATTTTAAAAAAAAAAAAAATCTGGTGATGTGCGCTTTGCCCCCTCACCTATGCGATTTGTAGCACTTTGCCCCCTGTGGGCTGCCCGAAACTGACCGAGGGGGCAAAGTGCACATATATGATAGTTTAGGATGGTAAGTGCAACTTTTAATAGTTTGGGGGCAAAGTGCACATCACCTAATAATTTGGTAATTTGGGTACCTGCTATTTTCTCAAAATCAATACCCACCACCATGTATGCATTACTCCAATTAAAAGAAGGGGAGAAACACAAAAGAAGGTTCTCATGGGCCGTATTCGGCTGCAGGCCCATCTCTTTTGATCTGCTAGCAACTGAACTGAAACCACCCTCCTCCTCTCAAAGGTCAAAACAAAGAACTGTACACTGAAACCTGAAAGAGCATCCCAGTAATGGAGGAGTCACGAAAAGAAGAAATCTTTCGTCTTTTTGATGAAAAACCCACCCCCGGATTGGGGAAAATTGTACCGCCTCCACCACCACCACCTTGCCTGGAAGTTCACGCCTCGGAGTCGGAGGTACTACTACTACTACTACTCCTCCTCCTCTTCCTTTGCATATATTTCTATGATCAATTTTGGTGGAAAAACTGCTGATTGGTTTGGAGGGTGTGAAGTGTAGGTTTCGGTTTCACCAAGTGTCAAGTGTTGTTTGGAGCCTGTCAACATTGGTGGGCTTACATTACTCAAGGTACTTAACTTAATTTTCATTTTTTTTTCTTTCTATGCGTTGTGATTTGAATTGAAGATATGTGATATTGCGGGAAAAAGGGTATTTCTTTTCTTTGCTTCTTTTTCTAGTTGGACATTTCTTTCGAGACTTATTGGAGTCCCCTTTGTTGTTGGTGTTGTTGTAAGGTTTGAGTGTTTGAGGCCTTTTGTATAATCCGAGTTGGATGCTACACTATAATCAATTCTACAAGAGTTAACCAATTATGCAGTAACACTCACCCTAAGTTGCATTTCTTTGTAGGGGAGGGTGAGCACTCAGGAGGTATTTGCATTGACCAATTCGGATTTGGTACCTGGTAAATATGAAGGTATGCATTCACCGGTTTTACTATGCGTAAGCATCTTTAGGTATATGCATTAGCTTTGTTTTAACGCTTGTCGATGTTGAACCACAAATATTTATATATCCATAACATAAGGTCTGGATGCTATGTAAGTTTGATATTTTTGTGAATGGGAGCAGGAGGACTGAAACTATGGGAGGGGTCACAAGATTTGATTACTGCACTTAGCTCCAAGATGCTAGATGGGCAGTTGTCATTCACCGGAAAGAGAGTTTTAGAGGTGGGGGTCCTATGACTAAGGTGATTCTATATTTTCAACTTCGTTCAAAAGACTAAATACTCTGTGTGTGTGTGTATATATATATATATTACATATATCGATAATTTCTTTTTGCTAGAAGATATGTGACCCTGACAATTAAGATTTGGAATTTAAGTGTGTATTGGTGACAGAATAATAAATAAAGGAATGAAATCCAAGTTCCAGATCAGTGATTGCATAATCTCTTTTCCTTTTGTGGTTTTCTTGTGTCGATAAAACTGAAATTCACAGCTTTGTTCTACTTGTTAGAAACCAGCTTCTTCAGATGCAAATGTACCCTTATGAGATGATCAGTAAAGATGTAGTCCACTATTATGGAGGGATGGATTTTGTAACTAGCGCTATAACTATTCTGCTCAGTCTAACATAGATCCGCATTTATAACTGAGTAATGTGATTTATCGCATTGTAAAATACCTCTATTTTCACATGTACAAGCTAACTACTGTTAAAATATTATACGCCATGGAGCAAGTAAAGAGGAATGTTCAAATGTAATGGATGGAAAATCCTCCTAAAAGAAGTAAAAGCTCTAAAACCTCTGTTTGAGAAACACCAGGTGCTGAGCTCCCCCAATAATAGGACAAAAGAAAATGTGGTTTCCTGATATGCTAAGTATCTCATAGATGGACCTACCACCATCCTGAAACTAATATATGTAAATTCTGTGCGAATGAATAAGCTTTAGGTACCACGTAAATCAGTAGATGACCTCAAATCTTTTCTGGCTCTCTCTCTCTCTCTCTCTCTCTCTCTCTCTCTCATATTGATTGGTCACCGACCTCCCTATACCCTAAACCTTAGTATGGATAAGCTGTGTTATGAAAAGTAAATAATACACTCCTGTTAGAATAAGAAGTTTAACCTGTTCACTATATTGCGGAATGCATAATTCTTTAACTTATTAAACGATCTCTTAAAATCTTTTGATACTAAAAGTTTGATTAATTAGTTTTCTTTTTCAATTTTACTCCTATTCATCTTTCAGCTTGGATGTGGTCATGGACTTCCCGGTATATTTGCCTGCCTCAAGGTAAATAAAGATTTATTGACATTTGGTTATCATGATGATTTCCCTCAATCTTATCATTCTTTTTTTGTTGCATTAGGGTGCAGCCGCTGTGCATTTCCAGGACTTCAATGCAGAAGTCCTTCAATACCTCACCATTCCCAATGTTAATGCTAATATTGAAAAGAATCATCAGTGTTTGGCTACAGATGTTAACTGTGAAACGCGCTTCTTTTCTGGTGACTGGGGTGAAGTGGATCGTCTTCTCTCTTGTGTATTTAGCAATGAAAATGAAGTGCAGCTGGATCAGACAGCTGGTTATGATGTCATTCTCATGGCCGAGACAGTTTACTCTATTTCTGCACTGCCCAATTTATACAAACTTATAAAGAAGGTTATGATTGTATTTAATTATGTTCCTTTTCTGTTAAATAATTTCTTTTTTGCTGAAATTCTTTTTCATTTGCCTCGTGATCAGTGCCTGAGAAATCCTCATGGAGTTGTGTACATGGCAGCAAAAAAGTATTACTTTGGGGTCGGAGGAGGATCAAGACGGTTTCTCTCTGTTGTTGAAAAAGATGGTATGCTAAATCTTCTTGAATCTTAGAGGGTGTTTAAGTGAGCTTATAAAGATTTTAGAATAAGATCTTTTGAGCTACTAGAATAAGATGTTGAGAGCTTAAAAACAAAAAGGGAAAAGTACGGTTTCAGTCCTACAAGATAACTCCCTTGCAATTTTAGTCCCAATATTTAGCAAAATTAGTTCCATAGGAATCATTTTTAGTCCCAACAAACGTTAGTTTGGTCACATGCCATGCACGTGATCAGTAACAAACTTAACGGCGCGCGCATTCCACGTACTATATTCCATTCATTTTTTAACGGCTGAGACCAAAATTGTAAACAATTGCATCATATGGGACGAATTTTGCAAGTTTGTAAAAAATGAAACGGACCCCATCCTATGGAACCAGTATTGCAATTCCTCCAAACTAAAATGAGGGTATCCTTTGACCGTCTTAATTACTAGTATCATCTTATTTGTCGGCTAAGCAAGCTTACCTTAAGGAGTCCGAAGGACAAAGGCTGAGTAGAAGAGTGCTAAAATTCTTATAAGACTGAAGAGGGTGTCCTTTCTTGAGCCTGCTAAAACATAACTAAGCTCTATGATCATAATTTAGCCATAACACTTCAAAAACTTATTTCATCAGATCCAACATTTGTTTTAAAGAAGCTAAGGCAGACATCTTGTTAGTTTGCACTACAATTATTGTGGTGATTGGTCATTAAAAAGTAAACATGTTAGTCATAGAAGTATAGTGTCATCACTTGTACTGCAAAGGTTTAAAATGCGTAACCCTAAAACTTGTATACAAAAAGGAGAAGAGCAATGGCCAATGGCCATCTGAATATGTTTTATGCTATTTCTTAAAAAAAGGTTCTGTGGGTGTTATTTCGTAGATTATTCAATCTTGCTGCATAAATTGCATCCTTCTATATGTAGCCTGATACTAATATGAACTTCTTATCTAGGTGCGCTCGCCTCTTCTCTGGTAGCGGAGGTTACAGATGGGTCGTCTAATGTTAGAGAGGTATGGAAGCTTCATCTCAAGTGATTTTGAGTCAGCTTTGAAGAGGGATCATCAAAATTAAAGAGTTGTTCTGATGAACTAAGTGTGTTATTAATTGCAATTATTTTGTATCCTACTAAAAGGACTGAATTTGATCTGTGTAAGATTTGAATTCCAATTTTTTTAAGTTATTTTAGTTTTGGACTTAATATTTATAAAGGGATAATTACAATGGGTACCCCTGAGATATTGCCTAATTACTAAAAAACATCCCCCAATTCAATAAATTATATCTAACATCCATTAGTTTCATTTAATGATGCAAGGTTGGATGGAAAACGTAAAATGACATAAATGCCATTTTACATAAATGCCCCTAACAGAATGATTTAAAAAATAAAAATCTGATAAAAAGTAGAATTACCACTTTGCCTTTATAATTTCAATTCTTAAAAGATTAAAGAAAACAAAAACAAAAACCAAAACAAGAATAACAAAAAAAAATAAAAATTGAGTGATCTCGAAATAATAAAATTCAAGAAGTCTTAAGGAAAAAAGTTTTTCTCTATAGATTTTTTCTCATCCTTCTCTCTAGACTTTTAGGCTTTGTTTATTTGTGTTTCATTATACTTTTTTCATTTTCATCTGAAAATGGAAATACACATTTTACACTGTTTTTATTCTCATTTTCATTCTTGTTTTTGTGTTCCCGAAAAATTTCAATCATTTATTTAAAATTACATTTCACATCATTTATCTCACATTTTCTCTCTCATTCCCATCACCAACCTCTCTCTCTCTCTCTCTCTCCCCTCTCTCTTCACCCGTCCCATCCTCTCTCACTCTTCAAACACACCACTATCCCCTCTCTCTCTCTCCTCTCTCTCACCATCTCACCAACTTTTTCCTCATTCTTTCCTCTCTCTTACAATTAAAACTAATTTCTCTCTACTATCTCATCTAATCATTACTTTTCAATCATTTCACACATCACGCTCACAAATTTCAACAATTTTCAAAAACACAATCAAACACACCTACTTTTTTCACTTTTCTCACACGAAAATCAAAAAACACTTTCTCCAATATATTTTAAAAAATGACTGTTGAAAATGAAATGAAAACACATCCAAACAAAGCCTTAACTTGCCATGGAAATCGATTTACCAATCTCCTCCACTGAGTAAAGGGACCAAATGGAAAGGAGCAAGAAAAAAGTTCGCACGAAAGATCATCTCAAGAGGGACTCAGTTGAAGACGGAGGTGTGGGGGCTAAAGAAGGGTCACCCATTTGAGAGTTGGGTTGGTGGCAGCTGCACGAGGGGTGACGAGGATGTTGGGCGGTGGCAGAGTGGGAGGTGGCGGAGGGGTTGGCCGAGGCGGCGGAGTTGACTTTTAAATTTTGAAGTTTCTGCTGTCTTCTTCCCCATTTTTTCCTTTTTTATTTATTTGATGGTTTAAGATTTTTACTTATTAATTCTTTTAAATAAAAATACTGATTTGTTTTATTTCTGGAAAGTATCAAAAACAAATTCAAATAAAAAACTAAATAATATTTATTTATTTCTTGAAAGTAAGCCATAACTTTAAATTTTATTTTGTTTTTTGGAATTCTGAAAGTTATACAAAAATGTTGTATAATTAACTAATGTATTTTTTTATATGTCTAGATAATATTAAAATTATAATGTAATTAAAGATAATTGAAATATTTTCAAATAATATTGAATTATAACTCAAATATTTTTTATTATAAATAATAATTTGTATACTTTACACACAAAACATTACATATAACACCTATACTTTTACAAAATATTACAAATAAAACCAAAAGGGTATAATTATCCAAAACGTTGTTGGGTTTTCATGTTAAAAAAAGTCAGGAGTATTTTCGGAACGGCGCCGTACCAAAACCCTAACTGAAGGTGCCAATTGTTGGACGGAATGAAACGTTAAGATGTTAGATGTAATTTATCGAGGTAGGGGATGTTTTTTGTAATTCGACAATACCCGAGGGATACCTAATGTAATTATCTCTATTTTTTAAAATCTGTATTCCATGATTTACAAGTATGTATATGAGTGATAAACTACTTAAATTCATACGCTGTTTAGACCTTTTCGGAGTTTGAATCAATATGAATAGCTTCTTGAACTCAAATCCGAATCATTCTATTTTCATTTTTCGATGCAAAAAAATGGTTCTCAATTCGGACCGAATATGGATTGGACCGAAGAATGTCATCTATATATTGACTCATCTCAGCTTCACTTAGGCTTGATGAGGTGTAGTAAGAAAGGTTTGAAGATATATGGGGTTTTACAATTCTAGAGTAGGAATAACAAAACCATGATTTCAATATTATAGTACAGGAAAAGCATATATAGAGACAAACAAATAAATAGGTGTATAATATATTGATGGAGTTGATCAGGCGTCGTCCCTACAACGATAATATGCGGAGCAGCCCCTGTTGTAAGGATGTGATGGCGGAGGAAGGCAGCCATCGCTTTTGGAATAAGGCTGGCCGCTAGCACCGCCGTTGCACACAGGCTGGTCTCTTCTGAGAGCCCCTGGAGATATGTATTTCTTCTTGATCTCTTCAAGAAACCTTCTGCTTATGTCTGACTCCATCACCATCTCCATTTCTTCTTCATTGCATTCAGCTATGGACCCATTGCATGGTGATGATGGATTGAAGGCACTCACATATGTGTTGAGGTTGAGTAGTAGGAAGAAGAAGAAGAAGAATGTGTAAACAATATTAAAGTTTGCTTCCTTCATTTACTAGGCAATTAATGTGGATTAATATTCTTCTTCTTCTAAGCAGAGTTTATAATGCAGTAGACTAGTAATACTAGTCCCATCCAATTCTCATCATCTTTTTAGAGATAGTGGAAGCCACACTAGAAAACGAAAAAGGAATTCTCTTTACTTTTTTCACGTGTGAAATAATTAAATTTTCTCTCACTAAAATTATTCTCTCTGGCAAGTGGAAACACATGTAAAGTTAATTATGAACTTATGATTATCGAATCAGGAAATCAACTAAAAATCCGAGCAATGAGGTGGTGGGTAAATTTATAGAGAGGGAGGCGGTGGTGACGAACAAGGGCGATGGTGGTGGGCAGACAGCAGAAGAGTTAGTGGTGGTGGCGGGCTCAACGATGAGTGGAATGCGGAAGGGGAGGCGGTGGTGGCGATGGTACGGTGGGGGCTTCAAGATGTGATGGTGGTGCCGATTTGGCGGGGCTCAAGGAGGTGGTCGTGGAGAAGGGAAGGAAAAGAGTTTTGGGGATAGAGCAGGAGGTAAATATAGTGTTAATGTTCGCTCTCCTCAGAAACAAGGATCTGAGCTGCCCTGTATTGGAATTGGTGGAATAATATTAAGATTGGTTTTTGATTTTGGGGAAGAATGTGAAGGGGATAAATACATAAATAAATTAACTAGAAAATAATTAAAGAAATAAAAAAATAATTAATACAATAGAAAATAAAATAAAAATAATATAGTGTAAATATCTTAAAAGAATAAGGGTATTTTGGTCTTTATACAAAAGTTTGCAAGGAGTTAGTAAGTATATTTTAAAAAAGAATAAGGGGGTTTCTTGTTATTTTCTTATTATAGGGGACGGGTTGATAATTAAGCATATTACAGAGGGGTTGTATGTAATTAACCTTTTTTAAAATCTAAAAAATGTGACGGGATTTTTTGCTAAACACCTTTTCTGTGTTTGCACTTTTTTTATTAATTTTGAACACGTTTTTTACTAAGAGAAAACATATTCAATATTACCAAACACGTTTTTGCTTCTTGTTTTCGATTTTCTTGAAACAAAAACATAAAAACTCAAAACAGTAGTGTTACCAAACGACAAGGAAGTGGAATTGTATTTATAAATAAGTTCACTCCGTGAAGACTAAATTGACAAGCAAGTTATAACGAGTCACGGCCGCGATGCGCGGATCAAGGCCGGTCTAGGTCGGGACGGACGGGTCCTGGGCCGGGACAATTGGCCAAATAGCAACATTTTGCATAGTCTATTAAAGGAATAGCAACCAAATTGGAAATCTTTAAGAGCATAGCATAGCAAGTCAATTGGAGTCCACTCCAACTCATTTGAAAAAAAAAGGGCAGAGAAAATACCCATTATGGGAATTGATCGAGATACCCTTTCTTCCAAACCAAATTAAAATAAACAGAAAAACCAATAATTATTAATTACCCAAAATGCCCTCTTAAACAAAATGACTGATAAGAGGAGATACACAGCATCATCTCTCTCTGAACTCTCCCTCTCTCGATCGTCTTCTCTCTCTGTACTCTCTATCCCTCTCTACATCCTCTCCCTATCGGAACCAAGGGTCCCTATCGGCGGCATGGGCACACAGTCGTCGGGAAGTTCAACCACGCCAGTTGTCGGGAAAAATTGAAGAGGAAAAATTGACATCAAAAAGCTTCTTAAATTGGTAATTTTCCCCCAAAGTTTGAGTTGTTACATTCAATGTGGTGTTTAAATAGGATGGGTTGTTGTTAAAATATGATAATTTGTCATTTAATCCGTTGTTTTAACAATTTTTTAGTTTCTTGAATTTTATTAGGGTTCTTGGATTTGAGTTTTGTTTTATGTTTGTATATTTTTTTGAATTGTTCATCCGCTATCTTGTACCATATTTTTAGTATTTTAGTGCAGGTTATGCATATGCTTTTGAAAAGGGGTAAACTCTTAGTTCAATGTGCCTAATTAGGACAATTTAGAATGATTTAGGGCCTTGAAGTTCTAAGTTTTATTTCAATTTAGAATGATTTAGCAGCTAATTGATTCTTGAGAACTTGATTGTGCCTAATTATATAGGAAAAATGGAGCAATTATTGTTATTTTGGTCGAATTATATTTTAGATTATTTCAGGTTAAATCAAAATAAATATTCAATACGTTTGAATTTATATTTCTTCTTAGTTTTTCATTAGTTTGATCAAACGAAATATCCCATGGATAATCTAATGAAGCGAGAAAAGCATAAATGGTTTGATCAATTTCTTTGTTCACATAGTAAATTTTATTAAGTTTAGATACTATTTTTCTTAAATCCATTAATAAATTTAAGCTTAATCTTAACTAAAAGCTTGCGTTTTCAAGTCGAACTTGCATTGTGGTTATATTCGTTACATACAATGTGGTGTTTAAAGAGGATGTGTTGTTGTTTCTCGTTGTTAAAAGAGGATAATTTGTTGTTTATAGTGTGACTCTAAGCATTTAGCGATTATTTAATATTTGCGTCATCCTCTTGCGATTATTTCATTGTTAAAATCATTTAGCGTATATTTTATATCTCCCTGAATTTGATTGAATATAAGCATCTATTAAGCTATATTCCCATTAAAAATTGTTTAGCCTCTTGTTATATTTTGTTTTTGAGATTTTCAATATATTAATTTCTTTTTATTTTTTTCAGGCAAATGTCTGAGATTCCCTTATATTATCGATATGATGGTGAGTGGAAGGAAAATGAGGGAGAGAATGGAGCATATGGATGGGTTTCAAGGAATGGTAATCAAATGAAGAATGTGTTAATAGTAGATGATCCAGACACGATAACCCTTTCACATTTACATGACCGGATATTTGAAAGGGCTCCTTTTGTTCGGACGAGTACAGATATTAGATTGAGTTACATTCCATCGTCATATAACGATTCGGGTCACGTATATATCGAGAATGATTTTGATGCAAAGTGTTATCTTAAGGACCGTTGTAATGTATCGAAGAATAGAAGCACTCTATATGTTGAGCTAAAAAGGAAAGATGAAATTGACAATGGGCTTTTTGATAATGACAATGCTGGAGATGATAATTTCTACATGGACATGGAAGAAAGAAGGGTTTATGATACTACATTTGCACAAAGTCGCGAGGGCGTTAATATTGATGAGCCAATGTCCCCGGTCCTCTATCAAGATAACACCTCAATAGCCTTTGCCCCAACTCCCTTGTCAAATCCTACTGGCGCATCTCAGTCATCAAATTGTATTGTTGGTGGCCCAACTCCCTCTAATACTACTCCAGATTCCCCAACTCCAATCCAACAGCTTCGACTTCTAGACGAAGATAACGCTGAAGATTTTAGGGATCATTGTGAACCATTTTTGAATGATGACAGCCGTCGAGAGTTCAATTTTAGTGATGGTAGTGATATTGCGATCGGAGCGGAATTCATTGACAAAGCAGAGTTGAGAAATTTGGTAGTAATCTCTTCGTTGAAACATTGTTTCGATTTTACCATAAGGAGGTCAAACAATAAAATATTTTCGGCGAAGTGTAAAATCAAGGATTGCGAGTGGAGGTTGTATGTGGCGAAGGTTAAAGGCTCAGATAAATTCTCCTTGCGTATTCATAATAAGGTACATACATGCTCCCTTGTTAGTGCCACAAAAAATAGACACGCGAAGTCTACTTCAAGGTTAGTTTTGCAAAGGAATTCCCAAGTCAGGCGGACATACCTACGCCAAAGAAAATAATGTACACAATGCAAAAGAATTATGGCGTTGTAGTAACTTACTACAAAGCATGGAATGACAAAAACATTGCTAGAAGTATTATTAGGGGGAGATCTGAATGCTAGTTTTGTTGTTCTTCCTAGTTATTTGTATACGTTGAAGAAGTTGAATCCTGGTACAATCTATCATTTGGTTAAAAATGAGGAGAACGAGTTTACTTCTCTTTTTTTTTTTTTTTTGCATTGGGAGCATGCATTGAAGGCTTCAAGTGTACGAGGAAGGTAATTGCAATTGATGGGACTTGGTTGAAGACCAAGTATAAGGGCATATTAATTGTTTACACCGCACAAGACGCGAATAAACATCAATATCCAGTTGCCTTTGGCATAGTTAAATCAGAAAGTGAAGAGTCATAGCAATGGTTCCTGGAGAAACTTGCGGACCTCATACCCGATGATGATGAATTTGTCATCATGTCAGATAGAAACCAAGACCTCATTAATGCAGTTCCTGAAGTTTATCCGAAGGCTCAACACGGTTATTGTGCTTGGCATATTTTTCAAAATATTAAGTCACGCGTTAAGTCAGGTATATTTATTTCTCAAAATACTGTAATCTACTAAAGTATATTAAAGTCGTGCATTAATGTTATTCTTCAAAATTTCTCCATTAATATAGGTAGGACCCCTGAAGACACAGAAAACGCGCAAAATAGTAGTTTTAAATTGTTCATGGCTTGTACTTCAGATGAGTTTGATCGACTGTATAAGGTGTTAAGGAATAGGCATCCTGCAGCTATTAAGTATCTTGAAAATCCCAAAAACAGTCTTGACCCTAAGAAATGGGCTAGGTGCTTCTTTGAAGGTGTTCGTTACAACATTCTCACTACCAATGGCGCTGAGTCAATTAACTCAACCTTGAGATATGCCTGAAGATATCCGTTAATACTTTTGATTGATGAGATCGTGGAGAAAATATCTAAGTGGTTCAATGATTACCGGATTGCAGCTTCTGAGGGGTCTTCGGCGTAACTACTAACTCCAACGGTGGAAAGTGTGTTGTATGCAAGGAAGCAAGAGTCCCTTCAAATGACATATAAAGAACTAAATAGGCAAACAGGAGAGTACCTCATCTTTGACAAAGGAAAAAGCTTCTTAGTCAATTGTTTGGATCGACATTGCACTTGCGAGGTATTTAACTTGGACAAGCTCCCGTGCTCTCACGCCCTTGCAGCTGTTCCGATTGGCTCGTCTATGCTAGAACTATGCTCAAAATACTATTGGAAAAGTACATGGGCATCGTCATATGTACGGACCATATACCCCGTTCCAAGTCAATCAAAGTGGGTCGTCCCCGATGAAATAAAGGTCGAGGATTTGAAACCTCCTCCTAAGCATCGCGATGATCCGGTGAAGGCCGGAAGACCTGTGGTGAAAAGAAAGGCTTCCGCTGGAGAGGCGCGACCACCTCCCAAGAAAATATCCAAAAAACCAAAACACAAGAAATCGAAGAAAGACCCAACCAAATTCTAAATCCAAATTGTGCCATTATTGTTTCTATGATTTCTTTTAGAGTATTGGACAATTTAATTTAAGTAGACTTCTGTTGATAACTTCTTTTATTGCATTTTATTTTCGAAGATGAAAATTGAGGTTCAAATGGCAACCTGTTATTTTGGAAGTTGCGTATTGAGAAGTTGTAATTTACCCTTCACTTCTTATTTTAGTTGTTAAATCTTGTTCATTTCTTAATTTCATAATCATGAGATTTGCTTTGCAGTTTGTTTGCAATCTGCTGAAATTACAGCAGACTTTGCAAAGTGCAAAGGCAATCTGCTGTCTGCTGTAATTACAGCAGATTGCAATCAGCTGTAATTACAGCAGACTTTGCAATCTGCCAGATAGTTGCCCACCCGAATTAGTTTGTGCTGGGATAGTTGCAAATAAATTTTTTTATAACTTTTGTGATTTTTAATTGTATAATACTCTATAAAAATTACCAACTTTTGTGATTTTTAATTGTATGATACTCTATAAAAATTAATAATAGAGTATTATACAATTTAATATACACTATACCACTATAGTATAGTATCACCTCCTATATACAATATCAAAATGATCAAAATGTGATATTGGTGTAATCCATTTAAACACAATCCCAATATTATCAAGATTAAATTAGTTTTCACTAAATTTCATTGTCCCTATTGAGTTTATAGAACTATTATAGTGTAGCTCAATTAAGTTCATATGTTAATATACACTATACCACTATAGTATAGTATCACCTCATGTATACAATATCAAAATGATCAAAATGTGATATTTGTGTAATCCATTTAAACACAATCCCAATATTATCAAGATTAAATTAGTTTTCACTAAATTTCATTGTCCCTATTGAGTTTATATAACTATTATAGTGTAGCTCAATTAAGCTCATATGTTAATACCCTAAAAAAACCCTAAACTAAACCTTAAAATTGAACAATTTCAATTCATTTCACACTTTCCCCCTCAATTCATTTCAAATTTCCCCCTCAATTCATTTCACCAATTTCTCCCTTACCTCAAATTTCCCTCTCAATTCATTTCACCAGTTTCTCCCTTACTTCAAATTTCCCCCTCAATTCATTTCATTTGTAGTCCCTTATAAACTTAACTAGGTTCAACATTTCACACTTTCCCCCTCAGTTTTTCTCTTCTTTTTCCCCAGTCCCCTCTCTCTCTCAAACTGTCGCCGATCGATCTCTTCGTCTCCTCTCTTACTCTCGTCATCTCCCCTCTCTCTCTCTCAAACTGTCAATTTCTTTCTTAGAAACGCAAGAGTAAGATATGAGTAATTTCATACAGTATCTTTTAATTTCTTTTAAAAATTAGGGTTTACTGAAAAAATCGATAAAAATTAAAAAATGGATATGATATGCGTATGTAAACGGTTAGGTGTTGAGCGCCCGATCCATCTTGATCAAGTACTCAAAACTATTGTCTAAATTATCTTTTTAAAAACAAGTCTAAAAATTCTAAAAGAATTTCAGGGTCGATTCAACCCCTCCCCCCCCCCCCCCCCCCCTTTCTAGACCCTTTCGTATGCCACTTGAGACCAACAATATAAATGTAGGGTCAACCTCGAAGTGTAACTTGATGGGCAAACAATAATCTTGACTAATCACCAAGATGAAATTTATTCAATCGTTAGTGAACGAGAATAAATCCTATGCGGCCATAAGTAAATAAGGTCATAAGTCTCTGGCCAAAGCATGGGAGCTGCTTGTGAATGTCACGAGAGGAAACTTATTGACCTAGTCTTATTATGGTCAAGTTCAGTGAGTTTGACAAAACCATGGCTCTCACTTACTGGGGTTCGTGAATAAAAGGTCTGTATTCACACGACATTCATAATTGGAAAGGTTCGTAGTAATCTAATTATTTCGAGCTCAGATGGGTTACGATGTAGGCCACCGAGCTGGCTAGGTGTTATTTCAAGCTCAGATGGGTTACGATGTAGGCCACCGATCTGGCTAGGGTGTTATTTGATTCCTCCTAGTGCTATCTGAGACAAACCTAGAAGAATCACGCTTATAGGAATTTATTTGAAGTTTTAAATTTTGTCTTAAGGGGAAATCTTGATATATGATATCAAATTCATTAGATGAAATCAAGGGAATTGATAATTTATTAGGTAAATAATTAATAAATAATATTAGCATTAATAAATTCATTAATTGGTTAGACTAATTAATTAATTAAGTTAATTTAGTATTTATATATTATGAGTATGTATAAATATATATATATATATATAAATAGATGTATGTATATAAATATATATTTGATATATATAATTACACACACACATATATATATATATAAGCGTGTGACACGAGATAAGAGTCACACGCCCAGTTGGACTAGGTCAACTTGGGGAGCAAGAAACTTGAGGAGTTTAAATACTCCTCTAATCATCTTAGTCTCCTAGTGATTAATAACTCTCCTTTGAGAAAAGAAAGTCAAAAATATTCCCTCCCTCTCTCTACTCATAGATGTCGCCCCTACCAGAGAAAGGAGAGGAAGACTTCAAGCAAATCCCGACACGTGAATCTAGAATCAAGGTTGTTGCGTTGCTAGGATTACGAGAAGTCTGTCCATTCGTTGGACGAAGCAAAATCAAAGAAAATAGATTATTTAACCACTTCGCTTCAACGAGAGAATTCTTCGAATCTAACCGGCTAAATTTGATATGTCATCCGAATTGATCCGTTGGGTGTTTTAATTTTTGCGATTATAATTTTCACTGCGATTATAATTTTTATCATATCCCAACAGATAAAGCAGGCCACATTGTCATTTATTGGATTTATGGCTAAACATTAGAAAACTAATCTGGGCACAAAACCTCGAGAGAATATCCATAAGAAGCTTAAGAGGATGTTGTTGAGGAATTAAAATAAGTAAAATTAGCTGATAAAAAAAGCAGGGCCGAACACCTCGCGGAATACCTGGTGAGGTAGCTGGTAAATAAGAATAATGTTGGTTAGAGATGAAACTCAAACACGCAACCATCTCTACAGCTCAAGAAAATGGGGAAGTTGAAGAAATTCAACTCACTACCTCATAACCCCCTAAAATAGGAGAAAGTGATCACCACTAACCCCTCGTCAAGCCAAAATCGGTCACATCACACTAAATGGAGGAGAGTGGGACGGCCACTGTAATATAAATAGGCCAAGGATGTCAAAAATGAAGGAAAATGTCATTTTAGTGATAATAATCACTCTTCTCCACTATTTGTACTTTTTTCCTCAAGAATGCACTTCAAAGCAATTACGCTTCTCGTGTATATATTTCCTTATCATTATAATTATCGCGTTACAATTTTACGATTTCTTGATGCAAAATTTCAATCTGTATCACATAATATAAGAGAAACATGTCTATTATGAGCCCAAGGCGACATGCTAAGATATAGTTGCACCAAATAAGAGAGCGTAACCAACACCTCATCACTACCCAAAAAATGACAATATTTTTGCTCTTGAATACAGCTTAACACTACGATATTCTGGATGTTTGACTCCACAAGGATTACTTTAATTTTTTGGGCCTTAGCCTCCTAATTTAATAGTCTCTCACGTTCAATTTCAAAATTTTACATTTGTAGTTTCCATAACCTCAAGTATTTGAGAACCAACCACAAATTTTACATAGTAGTTAAATTTTACATTTGTAGTTTCCATAACCTCAAGTATTTGAGAACCAACCACAAATTTTACATAGTAGTTGTGAATCGTAATTCTTGTACACACACAACACAGTCTTGCACCTGGACTAAGATTAGGTCGGCTGCTTTTATCCAATAATCATACTAGAACTTTAGCTATAGCAAGGTGTAGCAGGGTGTAAACAAGCAGAGCTCGAGCTTGGAAAAATTTCTAGGCTTGAGCTCGTCGAGTTTGGTTTCGATAGCTCAAGCTCGCTTGCGGAAAAACCAGCTTGGCTCGAGCTCGCAAGCTTGAGCTCAGGAAAAATTTTGCTTATATTTTGAGTTTCTTATAATATTTGAAATATAATATATTATTAATATAAAAATATAAATATTAAAAATACAAAAGCTCGCACGCTTCGAACAGAGGAAATCTGGCTCAAGCTCGAACGGAAGCTCAAGCTCATTTCGAGCCCGGCTCGGCTCAAGTTACACCCCTAAGCCTATGAACAAGTCTAGACTCTGGCATCATGTCTTGACTTGATCCCAGAAATGTCTACAGAGCATTATACTGTAGAGCAAACACAAATCAAGTGAGAACAAAAGCTTCATAATTTAACTATTTAATCACTCTTCGGTTGCTTCAGGTGGTTTGCGTTGGCGTATGATACATTTATAGATAGTGCATTAGTAACTGCAAAAATACACTAAATAAACTCAAACAATCTAAAATTTCAAGTTTTTATCCTGAATGATCGTGTCATATTGAGACAATACTTCGGCAGGGACTATCATAAATTAAATATGCCGAAGAGGGTGGTGAGGAGGATAAAACAAAATATTTGAACTCTCCCCAGGTAAACAGAATACACACTTTTACATTGCCAAGAAAAATTCAGACTATGCACCTCGGCACAGCACAGCACAGACCAAAACCTCCCAAAAAGTAGGACCAACCAATGTTGAAAATATGGTATGTAGACACAATGCCACATACAAAGACAAAAAACTTAGGACAACCCCTCCAAAAGAATTATAAAAATACATTCATCAACTATCCTATCCAAACAGAGAAAGAACTTGCATCATAAACTCTTTGCATTTTACCCTCCTGAACCAAATAGGGTGTTTTAACTAGTATACCTCTTACCTCGACGTATAAAAATGGTACAACTACAGGATTGACATGCTGGAAACTGGCATCTCCGATGTAGAGGAACCATTCAGCAATATAAAAATGACTAATCAAACCAGCAATCAGGAAATCCAAGTAATTCATGTGGCCTGTCTTCAAGAACTGCAATATGAGCAGAGGGACTTGAACGAACCATATAGACACACACACAGGAGCAACCCAAACTCCATGATTTCCATCAAACAATATGGAAATACCTAATAAATTCAGAACTTCATCAATCAGCTTTTATCACGAGACAGCAACAGCTGCTTCTGCAGCTTTGGCCATTTTTTCTTTTTCAATCTCTCCTCTTCTCTGCTCAGCATGCTGAGCAACACCATTTGCAAGCGCCTGGTAATGAAAATCAAGTGTCTGTGTGAGGTTCTGGAACCTCAATGGATCTGATACTTGTAGAGCTACACAGAAAACCAGCAGGGTGGTAAGAAAACCATGTGGATATATTTCAAGACTAATTAAAAACATTTTATGCTACAAAAATAGCATAGACCTTTAAAGTTACCTTTAATAGTGTCCACAAAGAAAAGAAAAGGGTCCACATCATCAATGGGTGATTGCAATTCTTCATCATCACTGAAATCATCATCCGAGTCTTCATCATCAGAATCAGCAGTTCGGAAAGCTTTGGCCTGTATCCATCAACATATTCTTAAATGATAATTGTACAAAAAGACAACAGATTTCACAAAGTAAACGCCAACAAACGAACAATGATGAAAATCAGATGATCTCCAATTATATACCAAGTGTGACTCTATTCTAGTTGACCCAGTTGCCATTATTCTACATTCCAGGAGACAGGAGAGAAAAGATTTCACTGCATAAAAGCCTCCTACATTATACTGTATACCAACCTTGAATTCCAAGTGGAGAGGAGACATTGAACATTATAAGCTTCAGCAAAAGAAGAAAATGTTGGAGCGAGGCTTAAGTTGATTGACTCAAGTTTGTAAGTAGATTCCGTGAGAGTTACAAACACAAGCCTAAATACTGATATGAGTTTCAGTTAACCTTTTTGTATTTGAACCAACAAGAAAGAAAATAAGAATCATAATGTGATCTAGAATTTCTAATTCGCTTAATAAACTGACATATTAATTCACTTAAATCCTCTGATGAAAAATACCCCACCTGAGCAGCCAATTTTTGAAGTTTAAGGCTATCAGCTTCATCTCCATCTTCAGCATCAACCCCCATGTCCTTGTCAGAATCATCACCATCGTCATCCTCATCGTCAGTTTGAAAATTTCCCATGTCATCGTCATCTTCACCCTCTTCCTCCTCCTTTGCGGCCTCTATTCAAATAAACAAAGTACATAAGAAATAATACATACTAAAGAAGTTAAACTGCAAGCACTTGTGTCCTACAGAAATTTATTTCAATAATAGAAAAATGAGCCGCAGGTAAAGACGCATAAATCTAAAAACCTGCTATTTGATCCTTATAGGCAACAAGAAGGTCAAGAGTAGACTTGAAAACACGCTCTAATGCTTCTCCTGGCAACTGATCAGCAGGAAGAGGGAGCAATGACGTCAAGCCCAAACAGCATACCTTCTTGTCATGTTCCCTGCAGACACAAAGAACATGGGCATTCTTTTGAGCACAGGAGCAGAAAACAGCAATGAAATCCAGCAGGCCAGATGAATGCTACCTCTTAAAATTAGCACGTATTCCACTCTTTTTAGTTTGTTGTAACATCTGGAACCAAAGGTTGAAAACTTCTGTGGCAACATTAAGCTTTTGCAGTATGTTCAGTGTCAAGGATGCATTGTAGTAAAGAGCATCAGCAACCTGGCACAGTTACATGTTCAGCCTCAATTCCAATGAGTAGCCACAGAGAAGCAAAAAATATACTACCATTTATAGAAACATCCCATTCAAATACTAGATAAAGTCTTGATTCCATCAGATAAATGAACCCTTTTCGACTAATTCCTTTCCTCAGACAATAGAAACCAGGCGACAATTGGAGTATCACTTTTATGGACAATTGAGGTAAATCCACATTAAACACGACGCTGACATAACATAAATTCTCAAGATTCTTGTACTTAATAATGAAAACACACAAACTTTCATATTCAGCAAAAAATAACTGTGCAAGTGTGCATTAATAGGCAAATATTGATATGAAACTGCGAATAAAACAAGCTCGTATTGTACAATTCACATGCATACCAACTTTCACATCCCCTGCCTCGAGAAGTGCCATAACATCTCAACCACAATGCAACTGTGTGGCACTAAATACAGTGTACAACGACTACAAAGACTTGCACAGTATCCGATACTGAAGCTAAATAAGAAGCTCACTAGCTCACTTATTCCCCCAAACACTTTCAACAAAAAGAGGAAAAGCATAACACATAGAGAAAAAGAAAACTACAGGGAAAAACAATAATGATAACAATACTAATAACACAAAAATGGGAAAAAGCAAACAAAAATGACTATTGTGAAACAGTGAATTCAAAAGTTTAAACAATTTTGTGTCATGACCGAGTAAGAGAAACAAGTAATGATCTGCAAACTTTTACACGACATAAAATGGTTTCTCCCTCCACATTCAAGCAAACCAATTGACAAAGACATGAAATTGTTTGCTAATGGATACGGAGTGAGTTAAGAGGTTGAAGTACACAGGCAAATCTGGAAAGAGATTAGTTTTGATGGAAAGACAAGAGTCCACTTGCAGAAAGGTGAACCAAAGTTCCACTATCACGCGGACACTGGGATTAGCTGTGGAATGCATTTCACATACAAGTAGTTCCTTACCACTTCCATTAAGAGGCATTTTAAATAAGGTTTCTCGGTGCGCCGTACACGTTCCACAGTGATTCTTAAGTAAGGCTCAACCCAGTGATCAACCTGTCCCCTGCAGTTTTGGAATAATACTTGAATGAGCTTAGGTGCCGGCTCAATGTCACCATCCTCCAAATTTTTATCACCCATGACCTGCATGATTAGCACAGGACACGAGTAAACAGAAATTAAATACAAGCTCAGATTCAACTAAAGGTAAGTTTGATAAAGTATAATAAACTGACAGATGAAATCATGTTCCAAAGGCTTTGCTGGTAATCTGGTTCCTTGCATGCGAGAAAATGTGTAGTGCTTCTGGATATATAGTTATCTAACGGCACCAAGATATCTGAAAAATTCCACAGGGCATGAAGGAAGTTTAAGAATCTGATCCAAAAAGTGAATGCAATTAATAAGGCCATGCCAAAAACAGTTTCAAGCTGAAACACGCATTTTCAAGATTAGTACTAGGTATACGAGGTATACGCACAATATAGAAACAGGTAGTAGTTAACAGCAAAGTCTAGCAAGCATCGCAAAAGGCATCCCAAAAAGAAGATATGACTGAGACTCTAGGAGTTGGATTGCTAGGAAATTCATGTCAGGGTACAACTAAAGCACTGTCGATGCTGATTTAAATTGAAAAGAATCAAGTTTTTGGTCTATGCTTTTGATGGTAGAAATAATCTGAATGGACATGATGAAATGCATATTAACGATGAAATCTATAATACACAATCCACGTCCTTTGCAAAATGCTGAAAGAAGGTTAATACTTCATATCTATTACGCACAATCTAGCGGACCAAAAAATAAAACCACATAAAACTCAACATAAATCGTACTAACAAAGCTCTTATTGACAAGTCCGGAGGTCAAAGTAACAATTTATCAATAAGAACAGCAAAATCCAACCAAAATGGCCTTATAAAATGAAAAGACAGGCTTAGACACTAACGGGCATGCACATGGTAAAAAATTGGGTATTAGTACTAAGAAATTACTTAAAATTAACAAAAATGCAACAAGATGAAGATAATGAATATAGTTTCCGGGTAATTTGGAGAAGATTGCTGATACATGTGGAAAAGGCTGGAAGTTGAATATAATAGTGATCCTCTGGGTTCCTTGAGGTAATAAATAACTTATGAAAGTATATTACCTTTTCAACTCATTTTAGAAATCACATCATCCCCTCCTGAATCAAACATGAATCCTTCAATCCATTTAGGTCACTCACTCGTTAGTCAGGATAGATTCTCGTAACTTCTTTTTATGAATGTAATGAGCCTTCCTCGTATCATATTCCAAAAAGTGAGAGAGAGAGAGAGCAAGAGAGAGAGAGAGAGAGCAAGAGAGAGAGAGAGAGAGAGAGAGAGATACGGCGAGCATGCCTAAAGGCTATATGAAATAAAACATGTATCATAATCATAGTCAGGAAGTTTATCAGTTTTATTACTCAGATCACCCCTGAAGCTTCAAAAACACTTGTTGTCATACAAACCAAGAGAACATATTAAAAAAGCATTTAACAGAAGCAGAATGTAATACAAGAATCAAAGGACAATTTATTGATGAGAAGAGGCATTTTCATTAGATAATACAACTTAAATTCATGAAACATACTTGGGAAAAAATCGATTGCCCAATCAGCCAGAGCTTCCATCATTAATGGCCAAAGACTCCACATCTCCAATGATATAGTAGGTGAGAAAAAAGTCATATATGAGACGATCTCCAAAACTTCCTCGAAGACCTCTGCACAATTAAAACTACGTAAGACAGAGAAACATAACATGCAGTGCTGAAGTTCTTCAGGTAGTCATTGTGTTTTTTGTTCAGATTATATTGACAAATTTTCACTATAAGCTGTCCTTCACTAAATCCTTTCCCCCACAATCCGTAAATTAATACCTCCTGAATTATCCTAATTACACTTCTAGATCACGCAGATAGCAGCTGACTGTTTAAGGAAATTATTAGAAACTCAACATAAGCGAACGAATGCGCAAGGTTGACAGGTTACAAGGTTAGCAGGTCGCAAAATATTCACGTAGATCTCAATTTTACAGTCATATGACAATTCATACTAATTACAAGAATTAAATAAGAGAAGGAAATATGATTAAATGGGTGTGAACAAGGTCCTCGTTCTACAACCTCAACAAAGTGCAGGTTAGCACAAGAATTCACCCTGAGATTATCATAAAGAACAACTTCTAGAGCACACCGACCCATATTCATCTCTTTGCTGTCAGTCTTACTGAAAACAACAGAAACATAGTGTGCTTCACATTCCATCAAATCTAATTTTCCATGTAAAGCAGCAAGCCTCGTTGAAGACTCGTCCAACCAATTCCATTTTTTTCCAACTTCTGTGTATAAGATTCTTATTAGAGATCACATATCACATTCTCCATAACTATGATATTAAAAACTAGGGTTAATTACACTAACTACCCCTCTTATTTAGTGTAATTACAGTTTAGTCTGCTTATTTTGGGCACATAACAAACACCCCCCTCTCATAATAAAACCTTACATTTACCCCCCTCTGACTAACGACCGTTAGTCAAACGTGACGGAAAGTGTTAAATGTCAATCTTACCCTTGTTTTAAAAAATTTTAAAAAAGGGTTAATTACATTAACCCTTCTTATTTTGTGTAATTACAATGCAGTCCGTTTTATGATCATGTAACAGACACCTCCTTATAATAAAACTTTACATTCACCCCCCATCACCTACGACTTAACTTCTACTACATTTTTAATTTCTTTTTTCTTTTTTTATATATTTTAAATAAATTTTTAATTTTTTTTTATTATAACCTTATATATATGTTTTCTTTCAAATTTTTTTTACATGAAGTAATTGATTTAATATTTTTTGGCAACTTACTAATTCACATTTATCTGCATTGAATTATAATATTGCTCCTAAAATAAACCGAAACTAGGTATTTGTTTTCATTTTCTAAAAAATAATCCAATTGGTATAAATCCGAATTTGCACTTCATTATCAGATGTTAACAAGTCTTTACGAAATCTTTTATTTAAGACTAAATTGAGAGTTACAATTACATCCTCTTTAATATGAAAAATTACATTCATCCCCTCAAGGGCAAATGAGGAAATCTAGAAAATATGTTTTGATGATGTCAGCAAATTCCGTTAGTTTTTTTACGGAAGGGGGCGATTGTAATATTTTATTATAAGAGCGTGTGTTTGTTATATGCTCAAAATAAGCAAACTGGACTGTAACTACACTAAATAAGAGGGGTGGTTAGTGTAATTAACCCTAAAAACTAATAATGCATAAGAAGGATAACTTCAATGCAATCCTGAAATATTAATTCTGGTTGCATATTCTTGAAGCACAATGATTAAATGAAGGAAAAGACATGATTTAACTTAAAATATTTCTGGTACGACTCATTTCGCAACATCGTTAAATATTTCCATATCAACAAATTCCAGCAAGATAACAACGAATGACTAGCTTAATTTAGCAAGCGAAGGAATAAAAGGTCGAGGATGAGATGACTACCTTGTCCATCAGTGGTCAGCATCCGACGCATTATCGGCAATAAAGTTGGCTCAATGTGCACAAAAAGATTAGGGAGTCTGCTAACTGACTCAAGGATTGTACTTATGGCACGCAAACAACCAACAGCAGCCAAGGCACCAGGATCATCACCTTCTTCATCTGCTTCAGCAGTATTCATGCACTTCCAAAATGCAGCAGCCTAAAAATCAAAAGCACATGACTCAGAAAGATGACATATATGGTCAAATCAAGATCTTCATATAAGTAGACTAGTCTCACCAAATTCTGGCATAATCCTAGAGCATAAGGAGCCATCTCCTCTCCAAACTTGTCCACTATTGTCTCAAGAGTAAACACAAGATCTTCATTCTCAACCTCATTCATAAGTTTGAAAAACTCTGTGAACACAGAAAGTAAATAGAATTCAGTTAGAAGAGTGCTGCTTAATGAAAAGCAATAAGGACAAGACTTTCACAAATCACATACCATCGAGCAGTTGCGGAAGTATTGGCCGAAGTTCACCCAAATCTGTAAATTAATAATATGTATGAGGCTTTGATGAGCATGTCAACATACTACGGTAGAGATAAATCTAAGGCAACATGGAACCTGGAAAATCATACCGTTGCATGCTTCCACAAAAGAGCGCAATGCAAAGACAGAATCAACACGAACAGGAAGTTCTGGGTCACGCATCCCAGAGACAACACTGTGCAGTGCTCTCCGGAAGTTATTTGGATCAGAGAAATTAATATGTGCATATTGACCAGCAACCCATGCTGCCTAGACTCCAGCATATTCGAATAAGATCAGAATGAGAACATAGGCTCACAAAATTCAGAGGACAGATAGCAAAATAGAAACTTCCAAGTAAAATAATTGATCAGATAAAAATTGTATGAAAGTTTCCTCTAGTAATGCAAAATAAGTTATCCTTAATCCTACAATTTAGCTATTGCTGTACACACTAGCAAATGAACAATAACATATCTAGTCTGTGGTATCTATTTGAAGTATCTTTCTCATGGTATCTACAATACCTCACAAATAGGGATGCAGATAACTTAAGATATACATTACTGCACTAAGGATTGAAATCAAAGAGAAGGTAACAGCAATGTGAATCAACAAACCGTACCTTAGCTCTAAGATGTCCCACAGGACTGCCAAACTCAGGGAACACATGCTGTACAAGCATGCGCTCCAGCTCAGATTTGTACGGTTCAGTCTGCTTCAGTTTATCACATAACGCCCCAATAGCAAGAAGGGCACCATCCTTCTGCCTGTAGGGCTTACATTCCGCTGCTGACTCATCATATCTAGGTTAAGGACAAGTGGAAATTACCATCATCCAGATATCAAGTTACATTGATTTAAGAATGTACAATTATGTTAAACATACCTTTTAAAAACCTCTACAATGAATAATAAGAACTTTTGAAGGTTCTCCTTTCCGCGTTTTCTGACCAACTCACTCACAAAATCCATTGCAGCAGTTCTAGGACTGTACAAATCCTCAATTATGTCTGTAGCAGAAAAAAAAATGAGATATGTAAATCAATTTTAGGAATTTAAGCTCCACATAACTAATATCAGAGCAAGATTGTAACACACCATATCCCTTTCTCACATACTCGTGTGGGTCTTCATCCCACAATCTTTGATCATTGTCACTGAAGCACATAAGCGGAAAAATGATCTCAAAAAGAACAACATCAAGTCTTGGTTGCAGCTGACTGTACATATTACTTTTTGATATACTGCATGATAGACAAGGGCGACAATCACATTAGACAAATCAAAATTGTCCTGCTTGTAGAAAAATGAAACTAGAAGGTCTATCGAATATAAAGATCAATTATAAATAATGTTCTTTTGAGAGAACGTCAGATTCAAATACTATGAAGAGTGCCTTCAGATTTGCCACGCTGAGATCAATACTTCCAGAGATCAAGATTCAGGGCACAAGATACCTCCAACAAATCAAAATGATGTATTGAAAAAGGGAGAAAGCTACCACTAAATCCCCTAATATTCCTTTTGGAACTTTTGTGGTGCTTTATATTCCTAATAAATGCTTTTACGATGGGGTTGAAATGAAGAACTAGCTCATCCTATTATTGTTACTGTTGGATCATCCAATGAGGTAATTTTAGAGTCTACCAGGACAGGTTATGTACACATTCATACGAGATAAAATGAGTTTCCTTGCAATTTAAAAGGTATATAGCAAGGGTAAGATAGAGCAGTAGGGGGTCAAAAATAGTACGTTAGCTACCCTACATCTAGAGGATAAACAGGTTAACATTTAGCATTTTCAACCATATTGCAGAACATAATTATGTAATGAAATGTAACATAACAATTAACGGAAAGAGTATGCAGCGACCAATTCATAGGAACAGCTTCTGAAGGTAGGGAAGCATCCACCAGTCAAATTAGCTTTTATTTGAAATAATAAAGTGGTAATAATGTAAATTAAATGTTCTAGACGGATACTAAGTGAGCTAATATTCATTCCCTGATGAAGGAGGTTTTTAACTTTGAGATATGGTAAACAGATGTCAAAATTATGTTGCTGGGACTGTATATCTCCTATAAAACCAAATTATGATATTTTCATTGGCCTCCTTATGAGTTGGAAACTTGACTCTTTAACTCCTTAAATACCTTGTACTTGCTCGCAACCTTATCCTCTAAAGAGCATGCAGCTTACTCTATCAATCTCTTAATTACCTGCATACCACTTATACTCTTGGAATAGCTACAGCATGCTATGAACCTAGATCACGACTTGCTGCAGTTGATGTTAGAAAAGGGTGGCCATGTTGGGCAGCGCTGATTCATATGTATTTAAATACTCATAAAGACAGGGGCTTCAAGGGACAAAACAGCTGGCAAATGTGAGAACAATGTATAATATAAGAAATAGTAAAAGTTATCAAACAAACCTATTGCTGAGGTATTGCAAAATAAGATTGATCACTCTGTCAGGCAGATAACCGCCCACACGGATCACATTCAACAAATTTAGATGGCACTCCAAAATTTTCCCGGCATAAGTCTTCTGGAACATTTGGGCAAAAGCCTTGTTGTCTGGGTTTTGAAGTTTCACATCTCCGAAGCTGGACAAATCAAGAGAAGAGAGGGCAAAAACAATCCAAATTAGGGCCATATTCATCCAAGTCTACATGACAAGACCACAAATAAGTTCATAATTAAGAAGCTACCGAGTATAAAGCCGGTTTAATATATGGACTGTCCACTTCTTCACTTTCCACCATCCCCATGATTTTCTCAGCTCGGGATCAGAAGGTTGTCCTTCCAAAGGGACAGGCCTCTCCAAGATATTTAAGAAAAGAATCATCCACGCATTGAATACATTTGGATCAAACAACTGCCTTGGAACCTCCAACTGGGAAAAAACAAATTACTGGAGTTGGACACAATGTACAATTTTTATGCAGGTATACATAAAAACTTGATTTAATTCGTAGCAAATGATTTCATAAAATTTTCATGAAGACTTAAAAACATCAAAGCAGAACTATCAAATGTCCGACCTTTACAACCTCAAAGCACGGTGATACTCTATGCACAAGGTTCTATCCAAAACACATGAGAACGAGAGATATCATGCAGGACAGTGGAATACTTTGACATGCATGAAGGTTTTAATCCAATCATGTCTATGACAAAGAACTGGCCATGAATCAAAAGCAAGTACAGTTTCATGTGCAGGCCATTGCTGCTTCCCTAAACCAATAAATTGAATCGAAAAGCATATATACAAAAAAAGCTTGGAACTACATCAACACAAACGTACATAGATAGATGACCAGAATATTTTACAAATCAGCTTGATTAAATCAGCTACTTCGACCAAAGGCTCGGGAATCTGAACAAGCCGGTTAAAGATATTAAGAAGATGAGGAAATGTTTCTTCCACAATGTGATGAACCGGTATCCTCTCCTCATCTGATTTGAACCTGCAATCAGTAAACAATCAGGAGATGACAGCCAAAGCTTCAGTAGATGTTGTCAATTGCATCAATTGATGTGAGGGCATAATTCATCATATATAAATATTGCCTCTTTTGCAATAATTTTCCCTTAATTTGAAAAAAGACGTCCACAATACTATATGTAGACTCCATGAAGCTTAAAATGAAAAGGTGACAGCAAATATCCCTTTACCTTTGTTGTAATCCACTAGACATATTACAATGAAACCTACACTTTATGACAGTATAGGAACTTCCAGAACAAGAATCAATAATACCAAGGGATACAAAACAAATGGTAAAAGAGAATAAATAGGTAATCTTCAAATGGTTATGTCTCAAATGTTAGCTACTTTCCTCTCGTTTCGTGAATAGGTCTTATGTTGATTTTGAGTATTAATATGTGCTATACAAGAATATGCACTGCAAAGTTCAGTGTTATCACTAACAAACTATTACTAAATTAAAGTGGTTACCATCCTTTTCTCTTATTTGAAAAAACATACTCCAGCGGATCTAAGGATTGACTTTCTCAAGAAGAACATTATTTTACATATTAAACCTTTTAGTAGTTTACAATGAAAAGTGAATATGACAGAAAGAAAATAATAGTTTAAATCTAACCATATGGTCATGTGATATGGTTGAAACAAAAGAAATCACGTCATATAAGGAACTAGCATTTTGCACTTGCAATCTTCTTAAAAATCAACAAAAACATTCTGTGGCAAATTTACGGGCTCACTTTGTCATCCAATTAAACCCTTACTTCTTGACAAACCAAAGGCACAAAGGAAAAAAGACTCATTTACGCATGAGCAACCATATTGATTGTAACAATCAAAGTACAATGAATTTCAGAGAAGCAAAGGTTCGTCAACCAATCTGTGGATCAGAAAATACAAAGAGAAGTACACCATCAGAGTAAATCAACAGCAACTCACTCCAATAAAAATCAGCTCAACACAAGTCACTAGCTGCACCTCCGCAGACATACACATAAAAAAGGGAGAAATTCCACATGCTTAAGATAATAAACAAGTCTCATCATTAGCAGTCCATTTGGAAATCAAAGAAGAGAAATCAGGTTTGAAAAGGAGCATTTTCTATGAACTCACTCGTATTTTCTAGAGAGAATCCTCAGAACGAACAAGGCTCCATAAACTTGTTGTTGGTCCTGCAAATTATGCTTCACCCAGTGCAAAAGAGTTGGCCATTGTTCTGGGTAATCCGCATGTATGATTGTCTTCAAGCATTCACCCAGCTGTGCTCTGTTTCAAAACAGAAGATAAACTCAAAGGTTAGTTATCAGAAAAGTCACTCTAACCAAACTAGATGAAGACAAATATACTATATATGAGGCAAAGATAAAGAAATGAACTTGAGGGGGCCTCAACTAACAAACTGACTATACTGATATATTTATTTACATATAAGATCTCATTGCCACGTGGTTATTATCGTTAACCGAAAAGAGAGAGTAAATTAAGAGCACCTCAAAAGTGGGGGAACTTGGGCAATAAAATTGAGAATGTTCTGTCTCACCACTTCCTTGTCACGAGGCAAGATCTTTGATTGTTCACCTATTACCAAATAAAATGTGAGTTAACATCAAAAACCAAAGAATATTTACATTAGCTAGCACAAGCAAGTATATCTTTATAGTGTACAGTTCCATTCACCATTAAGACCAAGCCTGCGCCCTGGTTATCAACAAATGCAAAAGTATTACTAACTATGAATGCAACTTCTATAGGAAAGAAAATCAGACAAACAAGTGGGACAGCTCTTGGGAACTGGAGGACGCCATAGTCTAAGGAAGCTTTCCATCAAGGATTCAATATTCTTGGCATTATTAGTTTTATCTTCCTAGCTCGTAAAATAGAGTTCTAGTTTGGCACCAGAACCTCCACCAAGCAACAGGAACCTTTTATGACAACTACAACATTATATATAAATATACATATATAATAAATATATATAAATACAAAGAACTACAACATTAAATTTCTAGTCCCGAATATAGTCATGTACTCTTTTTCACACATCCAGATGATCAGGCAGCAAACATGATACTCCTAACAAGGTGATGCAGCAACATGTACGTTTCGGGACTTAAAAATTTACCAGGATCATGGGGAGCCCAGTTTTTGGCAATGAAGTTCTTGAAAGAAATGCTGGCCACCTGCCTGACGGCCATATCGCAATTCCCTTCGACTATGATCTGCAACAGCCTTACTAAATGCTGGGGCGCATACTGAAACTGCAACAGATCTCAGAAATGAATCACGTACATCAACCATAAGCTGTGAATTCTCCCGAAATTCATCAATATTCATTATTACCTTATTAAACAAAAAAAATTCAAAAAAAGAAAATGAAGAATTCCAGAAAATCATTATTCTTATATACTACTAGTACCTGATTGAGACCCTCTTCGGCGGCTTTTCGTTCACCAGGATTGGGGCTGAGTGCACCCTGCAAGATCACGGCCAAGCTCTGAAGATCCATCTATTAATTCAAGATTCACCAACCCTCAATCTTCTCTCTCTATCTACAACAAAAAACACTCACAAAGTCGGACTAAACCCTGAAGAAGAGATTACAGGCGAAATAAATGATAAGTCTCTTTCTAGGGTTTAGAGAAGATGGGGAGACGGAGGTTGCGGACAACGAAGAAAGTGCGTGTGTGTGTGGGCGTGCGTGCGTGCGTGTGCGTGGCCTTGTATTTAAATGATTAGGGTTTAGTGAGGAGGAGGGCCGTTTAACAAACACTATTTAGTATGTGCGAGTTTTGTTTATTCTTCTTCTACCATTGGTCCGACTCGGAGCATGAAGTTCTTGAAGCCCACATTTTGCAAAGAATAGACAGTATCAATAAACGTTTTACTCAAGTTCATCACTATTAATGACAATCTTGTTAGTGTTGTGTGCACAACGAGCCAATTAGTTGCGTTGCTAAAATCGTAATCAACACCACATAAACAGTCTTGTTTTTCATATATCAATAAATATGGTGGTTTTGCCTTTATGTTAATCTTTTTGTTAGGATTATGTCCTTGATGCCAACGAGGAATTAGATTGTATATGGATTTTTCCTTTATATTGTGCAAACTCTTTTTGTTTTATAAAAGGCAATTTACTTTTGTTCACGTAAATCTTAATGACATTAGTAAGTATTAAACATATGAGTAAAAAATAATCAAGAGAGACCTTCTACTTTTTAAAAATTAAGAAGAGGGACACTAGAAGTATTAATTCCTTAATTACCCAAAATGGGTTCGCTAGTCGAAGAGTCTTAATTAGGCATTATGATTCGATTTTTATGACACAGACTCTGACAAAGTGTGTCAGTCGGTCATTAGGTATTAGCAGGAGCTTATGTCATAGATATGTCAATGGAATTGACATATTCGAACACGGCTCGCCATAATCTAATCACATGGGTATTTACTCATTGACTGTCAATGATTGGATTACTAGTCACGAAGATTGTACTTGTGACACTAGACTCGTCATTAGAGTAGTCAGACCCATTTCACTTTTTAGTGAGGTCGATCTCGAAGTGCAGTCTCAGTGGACAAGTGACAATTGTTCGATGACTGTCAAAATGGGATTCACTGTCTCGAATAGTAAACGAGTCAAATGAAATGACAAGTATTTAGCCAAAGCAGATAAACTAACTCATGTGGAACACAAGGGGTATTTTGCTAATTTCATCTTTCATGATTTATTAAGCACATCATCGAGTTCTGTGAGTTTGACACATTCCATGACTCTCCCTCGATTGGAATGTTACAGGGAAAGGCTTATACTCACATGGTGTCTGTGATCTAAAGGTTCGTATTGATCAAATATTTTTAATCTCAATTGGGTTTCGATGTGGATACACGGGACTGGTTATGTGACACCCACATCCTTGGTATCCTTCCATATCAATTGAGATGAATCTAGAGAGTCACGCTTTCAAGGAAATAAGTGAAGAAAATCTCTAGTTGACAAATAAGGTTAATCGGATAATTTGTCATTTGATAAACAAATAAATAATATGAGCAAAGGAATTAATTTATTTAATTAAGTAAATTAATTGAAATAAATTAAAAAATAAATAATAATTAATTAGATTAATTTATTATTTATTCCTCTTAGTCTAAATTATTAATTAGATTAATTAATTTAGTCAAGTATTAATTAATGTCATAATTGGATTAATATTTGGATAAGTAAACTAAGTTGAAAGTCAACTTAGCCCACTTACATGCTCATAGTCGTATGATATGAGGAAATGGCTTGGGGAATTAATTAATTCCTTGCACATCATCTTATATAAATACACATAAGATGATTAACCTAAGATAACACTTAACAACAAAAGAGAATAGAAAAACTACTCTCCCTCCCCTAGCTAGCCGTCGGCCTCCATAGAAATAAGGGTGGTGGATTTTTCTTTCGGCTTATCTTCTGGCGTGATAATCTAGAGGCAGGAGTCCTGGGTTGCTGCTTGTGCTATAGATACAACAAGGTTGATAGTCTTGTAATTTTTTATTTTTCTTAATTAGATAAAAAAAAATCCCCAAAAGTGAATTCGTGTGTGAATCCGAATATGTTTATTTTTCTGCTTCGCATGAACCAGGATTTACAACAGTGGTATCAGAGCTAACTTTATGACATTTAATGATGTTTTCGTTATGTTGGAAATTTATATTCATGATTAATTCGTATTGAATTTTTATTAGATTATTTATTTCACGTGTAGATTTAGGCCTTGTTTGTTTATGTTTTCAAATCCCATTTTCAGTTTTCTGGTTCACAAAATCCTAAAAATTCACACTTTAAACTATTCTCAATCAAATTCATCATCTTTCAAATTCACTTTCTCATTCTCTAATATAACCACCTATCAATCACCACATCCATCATTTCACACAATCATCGATCAATATTCATTTACTTTACACTATTTTTCTCTTTCTCTTTCATACTTTTTAATCAATCAACTCATCACACATCAACTAATCATTAGTGATTAGACACATATTACAAATTTCAACTATATTCTAAAAACATAAACAAACACACCAACATATCACATCAAATTCACACGAATATCCATAGTACACGTTCCCCAAAAAATTTTCAAGATTTGAACTCAAAAACATAAACAAACAAAACCTTATTTTTTTGAATATTAAATCAATGTTGTTAGACAACTATTTGATTTACTTTTTGAAAGATAAATTGTTTTATATATTATATTTGAATTTATGCATGAATATAAATAAGGAGGAATTGAAAAATTACACGAAAAACGACCCAACAGTCGTTGGCAACTGACTGACAGGCAGTGTGTGCTCTGGCGGCTGCAGCGTGTAACAGTCTGCACATGCGGACTGTTAGAGTGTAGGCCGCGGAGCGGTCCACTTACTAAATATATTTTTTTAAATAAAATAAATCCGACCCGATGGGTCGCGGGTGATCCACTGGGTGGATCACCAACGCGACCCATAGATCAACCCAATTTTAAATAAAATTAATTGTTACTTCATTAAAAGTTGTTTTTAAAATTAAATTTAATAAAATTGATTTAGAATTAATTTTATGCATAATTTTAATTTAGATTTGAAATTAAAGTTAATCCGGGACTTATGAATTTATTTTGAATTAATTCATTAACGAACCATTTGAAAAATGTGTATTTGAATTTAAATTAGATTTAATGAAAAATAGGATTAACTATGAATTAATCTCAAATTAGATTTAGATTAATTCTTATTAACTTTTCAATCATCATTTAATTAGATAATAAATTTGATTTCCATTACTTCTTGTGTGAATTGAAAAATCAAAGTTGTATGAGAATCGGGGCTGAAAAACCCCGCGACGTGCGCTGTGTGCGCAGACTGCATGCACATCGTGCGCACGCTGTGCGCGCACAGCCCAGGCGCATGTCGTGCACGGGGCTGCGTGCATGACGGGCAGCCAAAGGCCACCCGACTCGCTCGCAGCAGGCGCGCATAGCGTGCGCCTGGCGCGCGCAGAAGTGCCGTGCGTCCTCGGGGGCCTGGGTCAATGACCCGGGTCCGGACAAGTAGGGTCGAACATTATGGGTACAAATTTTTATTAAACGGGTTTTGAGTTATTTTAATTATCCGAGTGGGTCAAAAGGATGATGACCCGAATTTTAATTAAATGAGCCCAAATAGGTTTAATTAAATTATTGGGCATTCAATAAATTGGTTTTGGACTTAATTAATTGAATTTAAATATGCCAGTAATTGGTAATTTATGTTTGATGAAATCGAGCCCAAATTGGTTTTTATTGAATACTAATTATTTGAATAAAATAATTAATTAATTATTCTTGGAGAATTTTAATTAATTAATTAATTTAAATAATAAATTCTCACTAGATGGTTTATTATCATAAATATCAATAAAATTTGGAATTTTATAGGAGAAATTATTTAGTTGGACTAATTAATTATTAACTTAATCACCAACATAGTTGTTTTAATTATCGCGAGCATGTATTATATGATGGTGACATTATCCATGGGCTTAGGTTTCTCTTTTGGATGTATTTGTTTCTTTTATGGGTTGTAAGGGCCGGATTTGAGCCCATTATTTTATTTCTAGAATTATGTATAGGATGTTAAATATTCTCATGTAATAGATAGAAATAGAATAGGCCTTGAAGAAGAGATCAATCCAAAAGGAGAGGTGTTTGGAGCCCAAGAAGAATAGCTAGGTTTATTTTTCATTTTATGATGGCCCATTGGCATGGGCCCTCTAGAAAAAGCCCATGGATACATGGGTTGTTTTTATTGCTTTCGATGCATGTTCATTAGTTGTATGAAGCATGTATGAAGTTAACCTACGCTATATAAATTTGATAATGTGCAAAGTGAGACATAGATAAATGTTTAGAACATGAATCCTCCCAAACAAAAATCATACTAAGTTAGTAAGGGGCGCTAGGCATCCTTTCCCTCCACTAAACTTAATAGAATTAAGATTTAAACCTAGTATATGGCATCTTCCTAGTAAGTGGGGGTCATATATCAAGATTTAATTATGAAATTTTATTAAGTGCATTAGATGTCTTAATCGAAACATATTTCATCTCAAATATCGTTAAAGGGTTGTAAGGTGAAATTCAAATGTTAGATTATGAGGAGCTAGTGGGAATGAACTTAGATAGTCCACAAGCCTATATATCGTTAAAGGGTTGCGGTTTTAGTGGATTATGGAAAAAAGAAGATTGGACCATCTATTGGATAGATTGATGTTGGACATCACTTTAGTTAAGTAATGGACCAAATATCGTTAAAGGGTTGCCATCCATTACATTGATTAAAGAACTCAATCTCCACTACGAAGTAATAAACAACGATCACTTTCGTTTTTCACAGTGGGAGTGTGAATCTCGAAAAATGTAGTGAGAGCCAAGTTATAAGTCGAAGTCCTTGATTTTAGCTTGGTTTTAGTTTAAGTTACAAATGTCTAATAAAGTTTGGTTTATTTTCTGCAGTTATTTGATTTATTTCTCTCAATTCAAAATGTCTCCCAAACCACTATCAAAATTGATAGAGAACACGATTCTTACTGGTCCGAATTACATAGAATGGCTCACAAAGCTAAGAATGGTCCTTAGCAGTGAATCCATAGACTATGTATTGGAAGTTGGTTGTCCTCTCATTCCTGGAAGAGATGAGGGTGATGAAGTTCGCCAGCTCATTGGGATTGGTGTTGTGATAACCATAGAGCAAGAATGTACATCTTAAGCTCCATGTACGTTGAGTTGCAAAGGTCCCATGATAAGATGGATAATGCAAGAGACATTATCCTTCACTTGGATGAATTGTTTGGAGAACATGGTAGGACCGCTAGATATTTCATATCAAGAGATCTCTTCCGAACTAAGATGACTGGAGGTGAGGATGTAGGAGAACATGTTTTCAAAATGATGACCATGATAGAAAAACTAAAATATTTAAATTTCTACATGGACCTACATCTCCAAGTTGACCTCATCCTACAGTCACTCCCCAATTCGTTCTATTACTTTGTCATAAATTTTGACATGAATGAAATTGAGGGTTCATTAGCTGGGCTTCTGGATAAACTCAAAGTTGCTCAAAATCAAATAAGGGCGGACAAATGGAACAATCCAATGGCAGTTACCTTTCCTAATCCATTGGATGGACGAAGGAATAATAACAGCTATCTTCAAGTGGAAGCATCCAGCAGGACTCACAACAAAGCACAACAAAGGAGGAATAAGAGGGCTAGAAATGAGGACATATGCTTATGTTGTGGTGAGCTAGGCCACTAGAGAAGAGAATGTCCTAACAAACGAGCAAAAGGTAAAGAACTTTATGTTTTTGAAACTAATTGCTCTATTACCATATTTTCCACTTCTTGGATTCTTGATTCAGGAGCTAATACTCATGTATGTTGTGTGAATCAGAATCTGGAACTAAGTAAAAAGCTGAGTCCTGATGAGGTAAAGATCAGAGTAGGCAGCGGGCAAAGCGTCACAGCTACTGGAATTGGATCTACCTCATTACTTTTAAATTCTGGACATTTACTATTTCTGGATAATGTTTTAGTTTTGCTCAATGGGCTTAAAAACATTATTTCTATTCCCGTTTTAGTTAAGCATGGTTATACTTTCCGTTTTATTAATGAACATTACAATATTTATTATGGTAATAAATTAGTGAACTCTGCTTCTTTAGTAAATGGTTTGTATTACCTTAATGTCCAGAACGAGTATTCTGTAAATACTATACAAAGGAAACGTAGTAGGCAGGGAATTAACCAAAGATTGATCTGACATCTTAGACTAGGCCATGCCAGCGAACACAAAATTCACAAAATGGAGAAAGATGGACTAATCGGTCCATTCGGATTGGATCCCTATTCTACTTGTGAATCTTGTCTCAAAGGCAAGATGGCTAGATCCCCCTTCACAGGGACTTTTGAAAGAGCCTCACAAATCTTAGGTTTAGTGCATACTGATGTTTGTGGACCATTTGGAGAAATGGCTCGTGGAGGTTTCCTTTACTTCATCACATTCACTGATGACCATTCAAGATATGGTCTGATGTACCTGATGAAGCATAAGTCTGAATCCATTGAAAGATTCAAAGAATTCAAGGCTTTAATGGAAAATCAAACTGGTCAACATATAAAGGCTCTTCATATCTGATCGAGGAGGAGAATATATGAGTGATGAGTTTGATGTATACCTTAGAGAGAATGGTCTAGTATTACAGCTCACACCTCCAGCAACACCACAGTTGAATGGAGTAGCAGAGCGAAGGAATCGAACCTTGTTGGACATGGTTCGCTCCATGCTCAGCTACACTGACTTACCCATTTCACTGTGGGGTCATGCGCTACTTACAGCTGTATACATTTTAAATAGATGGTCGTCCAAGTTCGTTCCTAAGACACCATATGAGATATGGAGAAATAGGAAACCAAGTCTTAATCACATTAAGATTTTGGGATATCCTGCTTATGTCAAGAAGACTAAAGTGGACAAGTTGGAGGCTAGATCCTTAAAAGGAAATTTTGTTGGTTATCCTGAGGATTCCATGGGATACCTTTTTTACCTGCATGATGATCAAAGGATCATCGTAGCTTTACAAGCCCACTTTCTGGAAAATGAGTTCATTCAAGAAGGAAGAGCAAGTAGAAAGGTCGTTCTCCAAGAACAAAATGAAACTCCAGTGGATACATCTACACAGGAAGTAAGAACCGAACCTTCTTTAACACAACCACAACTGCGAAGATCAAATGCCATAGCAAATGGCATTGAGTGCAAGTAGGAGATTGTTAGTGTGTATGCCCTAAAATGCCATAAAGATGATAGATTTATAGGGCATTGATTTGTAACTAAACATTGTTATATTAATATACAACATTTCTTGTTGTTTTCTTATAGGCATTTGTAAGGTTTTAGTAAACGACGTAAAGTCCTTGATAATAAGGCGAACCTTCTACTCCCTATGGGATAGGAAGATTGACACTAGAAGAGTTTGATCCTTATTATCTAAAATTGGTTCTCAAGTCGAAGAAAATATTGACTGGACATCAATACTAGATAAAGACTTGTATGATATAAGTTTTGACAGGGAAAATGCCAGTCAAACACTATGGAAATGGTAGTGGGAACTTATGTCATAGACACCTCAGTTAGACTGATGTGTTCGAACACGGCTCGCATCAGTTTTGTCACATAGGTTTTCACTCACTGACAGTCAATGACAAAACTGATAAGTTGTGATAGGTACGCGTGAACCTTAGACCTGAGGAATCATGTTGAAGATGTACTTGTGACATCAAGTCTGTCATTAGAGTAGTTAGATCCAATTCACCCGTTGGTGGGGTCAACCTCGAAGTGCGGCTTGATGGGCAAGTAGCAGTCTTAACTGATTAGCAAAATGAGATTTATTCTCTTATAAGTGGATGAGCTAAATATCCTATGCAGTCATGAATGAATGAGGTCAAAAGACTTTGGCCAAAGCATTAGAGATATTCATGTTAGACATGAAAGTATACTCAATGACCTCGATTCATTATGAGCTAAGCATATGGTCAAGTTCAGTGAGTTTGACTAAAACATGACTCTTACTTGACTGGGATATGTGAATAAAAGGTTTATACTCGTACGATATTCACAGCGTGAAGGTTTGGAATGATCCTATTCATTCGTTCTCAATTGGGATACGATGTGGGCCACATGACTGGCTAGGTGTGACCCACATCCTTTTGGTTTCCTCCCAATTGCCTTTTGAGACGAACCTAAACATTCCGCTTTAAGGAATTGCAAAAGGAAAAATTATGGAATTGACTTGAGAGAATTTTTGGTATTGGCTATCGCAATTAATTAATCATTGGATGATTTTATTAATTAATTAAGTTAATGTGTTAATTAATTTCTTTAGGGAAATTAATTATAGAATTAACATGTATTTAATTAGTTATTTGATTAATATATTTATTGGATAAATAATATTAATTAAATAAATAATTAAACAATTAAAATAGGACTAAGCCCGAAGGCTTTGGAACGCCCAAAATTGGGGTCCACATATCACTTAGTTGCCTAGGTTATTATTCTTCAAATGTAGTATAAATATACTACTTAGTGAAAAATAATAACAAGCCACCAAAAAAAAAACTAAAAATTTAAAGATTTTAAATGCAATAAATTAACCTAAAAGCAAGAATTAACTAAAACATTATGAAAGCAAGATAAAAGAAACAAGATGTCGAATTCAAGATACTATGGAATAGAGCAACTAAGACACATTTATTGGCATAAATTAATCAATTCTTGTTAAATTCACATTTTCATATTATTAGACTAATGTTGCTAAGGTGGAAAATTCCTTAAGATTATTATCAATTCGATCCCTCTGTGTTGATAACCTATGCTAGATTGGGTGTAACAATCTCTCTTGCATGCATTAAGGTTTGAATTTCCCCAGGATAAATCCGGCTAATAGCATCTGGAGTTGTTTAAACTAACTTAGAAGATGTTATTGTTAGGTATGTGCCCTTGATGCCAACGAGGAGTTAGAACTTGTAGGGCACTGATTTATATTGTATAAATCAATAAAGGCATTTGTTTTGTTCATATCAATCTGGATGACATTAATATAAGTATTGAACAAATAAGTCCTGAGTAATCAAGAGGAAGCTTCTACTCCTCAATGGTTAGACGAGAAGGACACTAGAAGTATCGCCTCCTTGTTTACTTAAACTAGAGTTCGCAAGTCAACAAGTTTTAATTGGGCATTAAGACCAGACTTGTATGACACAAGCTGTGGCAAGGAGTGTCAGTCGGTCACTTTGGATGGTGGGAGCTTGGTCATAGATATAGCAATGGAATTGATATATTCGAACACGGCTCTCCATAATTCAATCACATGGGTAATTACTCTTGGACTGTCAATGATTGAATTACTGGTCACGGTAGTGTGCATGAGCCTTAGACCTGAGGATTCACGAAGATTGGACTTCTGACACTGAACGAGTTATTAGAGCAGTTAGATCCAATTCACCCTTTGGTGGGATCAACCTCGAAGTGTGGTTCAGAAGGACAAGTGGCAATTGTTCGGTGATTGCCAATATGGGATTCACTGTCTCGGATAGTAACGAGTTAATGTTCTGTGCGATCATAGGTAAATGAAATTATAAGTCTTTGGCCAAAGCAGGAGAATTAACTTATGTATATTACATAAGAGTAGTTTAGTAATTTCATCTTACTATGATTCATAAAGCAAAACATCGAGTCCTGTGAGTTTGACACAAACCACAACTCTCACTCGATCGGGATGTTACAGTGAAAGACTTATACTCTCACAGGGTGTCTGTGACCTAAAGGTTCGTATATGATCTATTAGAATTGATCTCAATTGGGTTTCGATGGGAGTTCACGAGATTGACTAGGTGACACTCACATCATTGATCTCCTCCCAATGCCAATTGAGATGAACCTAGAAAGTCGTACTTTCAAGGAATTAAGCGAAGAAATTCTTTCGCTGTCAAATAAAATAAATTAGGTAATTTGTCATTTGATGGACAAATTAATTTATATGATTAATTAGATTAATGGAAATAAATTAAGAATAAATAATTAGATGTATTTATTATGGTCATCCTATCTAAATTAATAATTAGATTATTTAATTTAGATGATTATTAATTAATATCATATTTTAATTAGATTAAACTATGCTGGACTTAATTAATAATTGGATTAAGTTGAAAGTCAACTTGGTCCAATTTTGGATGTGTTAGGTGTGTACAAGGGAGTTTGATCGGCTCATGGAATTAATTAATTCCAAGCCCATCACTCCTTATAGATACCTAACTACCTAGATGAAAAACCTAAGTCACTCATAATAAACTTGACAGCAAAGAAAGAAAAAGAGAAAATATTCTCTCTCACCTTCCCTATAGCCGTCGGCCATGGTGAGCTAAAGGAGGTGGATTTTCTTCAAGTCTTATTTTCGGCGTGATATCTAGAGATAGGAGTCCCGGGGATTGCTGTTGTGTAGATGGTAGATCAAGAAACGAATCACGCTTCGATAACGGTAAATCGTTGTGTTATTGTTTCTATTTATGTAAAATTATTAAACGCCATAAAGTGATCTGGATTTAGGAATCCATGATTGTCCGCCTTTCGCTGCGCATCCGATCGGATTCCTAACAGTGGTATCAGAGCCAACTTTAATGGCTTTAATAATTTTATACGCGTTTTTGATAATGTTGGTTGAAATTGTTTAGTTATTTTGATTTTGAATCATGAAATTGGGTAAAATAAATCTGAAATTATTTTGATTGGATCAAAAATATGAAGAACGAAGATTGAAATTCCGAAAAATTGATTGGATCAAGAATACTCGGTGTCGTCATGCATCCGGCGACGTAGCGCCGCCGGCAACGTAGCGCCGCCGGCAACGCAGTAGCACTGCTGCAGTAATAGTTACAGCGGCGCTTTGCGAAATTTTTGCACAGCACTCCGCTGCTGCAACTTGTGTGGCGGCGCCAGAGGCGCCTCCATGATTGGCCAACGGCGATGCATGGTGCGTCGCCGCTATCTGTTGAAAGGGGCGGCGGTATCGCACCGCCCCACGCCGTCAATCGAGCGTGGCTGTGCAAGTCGGATTTGCACAGCCCTGCGGCTCGATCGACGGCCGATATTGATAGCTGGGGGTCTCACCATCGTTGGCTGACGGCGACGCAGGGTGTGTCACTGTCATTCATTAAAGGGGGCGGCGTGGTGTCAAATCGAGCACGGTTGTGCAAATCGGATTTGCACAGCCCCGCTGCTCGATTGACAGGCAACAAACGACGCCAGAGAAACCGCCATCATCGCGGCGACCAGTGCCGCAACGGTGATCGATGAAATCCCCATCGCGGGCACTGGAGCCGACGATGACGACGCTGGTTCACTTCTGCCCTAATGGACAGAAGTTTAATCGTGTTGGGCCGAGCCCAACACCATTGGGTTGTGTATTGGGCACGACCCAACACGACGAATTAATTCTGCGCCTGGCTTGGCCCAGCGCAGATTCAGTTCTGCTGGGCTTGACCCAACATTCATTGTGAATGCTGGGTTAGCCCAGCGGATGTGAATGGTAGGAGGGCTTGGCCCAACTGCGCCTAACCCAATGAATTTGGAATAGGAATTGGGTTTGACCCAATACTTTTGATCCATTCCATTGAATTAATTCATACACCCATCAAATTAAAATCTTCGTTTTAAATTGAATTTAATTGTGTTGATAATATTTGATATAATCTACCTATCAATGTGAAATTGGACAACTTGATTAAATTGGAATTAATCAATACATCAAAATTAAATGAGATTTAATTTTGTTGTTATTAAATTGGATTTAATTGTTTGATTAAATTAGATTTGATTTAGTTTAATTTGTCTAATTTAAATTGGCTTCAATTATTTAAGTTGAATTGGACTTAGTTGGGATAATAAAATTAGATTTAATTATTCCATAAAGATTAAATTAAATGCAATTTATGATTAAAATTAAATTTGATTTAATTAAACTTTGATTAAGAAGGACTTGGTCTTTCCATCTAAATTAAATTCAATTTGATTATGATGTATCTAAGTTGTGGAATTAATCATAAATGATTAAATTAGATTTAATCTCCTATTTAATTTAATCTCTCTATAATTATGTTTGATCTAATTATATGAGTAAATTGGATTTAATTTACCCATTGTGGTTAAATGGAATTTAATTACGCTTTGATTAAATTAGATTTAATCCTTCCATCAAAATTAAGTTTGGATTTAATTTTGTCATAATTAAATTGGGTTTAATTATGTGTAAATTGAAATTTGATTTTAATTTACTCAAATGCCAACATAATCTTAAATAGTTTATTTAAATGCTTTGATGCGTTTATTGTCGGATGCCTTCCATGGACTAGGGTTTATTGTTTTAAGTTTTATCTGGGTTGTATCGGGCCGAATTTTGAGCCCCCCAGTTTGTATTTTTATTTTTTCATAGATTTATGTATAGGATGCATTGTTTTCTATGTAATAATTAGATTAGGGCCTTGGAGATAGAAGATTTGCTTGGAGCCAGAAGCCATGTTGTTAGACACTAGATGGAAATCTTCTAAGCCCCCTAACCCTTAATTAAATCAGTGGCTCGACCCAATTTAGTAGAAGTCCATGGAAAGCATGTGTGGTAGAATTGCTAGGCGTTTTCTGCTTCATTAATTTATATCTATATCTGCGCGTAAGAAATTAATGTGCAAAGTGAGACCTTAATTAAAACAATCGAAATTCTCCCAATCTTTAAATACTGAATTTTTGAAAGGGGAATTGGATGTCCCGGCTCTCCATCAAACTTATGAAAGATGAATTCATATCTAAATGCATAATTTCTTCCCAGTAAGTGGGGGTTATGCACTAAGGTATGTATTTAGATTTCATAAGTGCATTAGATGCCTTTGGTCGAAGCAAATTCCACCCTATATATCGATAAAGGGTTGCAAGGTGGAATTCAACTGTTAGATTGATAGGAGTTGATGGGCCCAAGTTCAGATAGATCACAACCTATATATCGACAGAGGGTTGTGGTTTCGTGATCTATGAGCCAAACCAGATTGAATCACCTGTTAGACGAGGCTGGCAGGGATTGCCACTTTGATAAATCAAGCGAGCCATATATCGATAGAGGGTTGCAACTCATCGGATTTATTAAAGAACTCAATCACCCCCTACAAAATCAGTTCAACGAGATTTTTGATTATTGCAGTGGGAGTGTGATAAGTGCAATATTTATATATTTTATTACCTCTATCTTTAGAATTTTATTGTGATTATATGGCCATTGGAACTGATTTTTATCTCATTTTGTGATTTAGGCAAGATTTGGAGTGCAAAATATCAATTTCAATCAAAATGGCAGATTTGGCGATGTTTTGGAAATACTGATATATCTAGAGATGCATAAGTTAGTTTCTATTGAATCTTATCCAGTTGTAAATCTAAGACAAAGGCCTACATTTCTTGTGAAGACGTCCAGGCCCAGTTCGGAAGTTTAAGAGCCCAAAAGTGTTCAAGAACAGAAGATTTCTGTTCTGGACTGGACTGCGCAGCTGTGGTGAAAAATTCATAAATAGAGTTATGTATCTTGGATTTAGTCAAGGCTCATTGGAATTGAAAGATAACACACGAATCTACAACTTTCTAGAAGGAGTTGAAGTCAGATTTGAGGGTTAATTAGAGGCAATTCAAGGTGTAAAGGGAAGAATATATTCTCCATGCTTTGATGTTAAAGGGAAGAATATATTCTCTATGCTTTAATGTTAAAGAGAAGAATATATTCTCCATGTCTTGATAAAGGAAGAGAGAATATATTCTCTCCATGATTATAGCATCTTTTCATTGCCTATATATATGTCTTGCAAGACTTGAAGAGAAGAACAACAAAAACAAGAAGAAAACAAAGAGAAGAGAGTTAGAAAAATAGTATTTTCAAGTTTTATACTTACAATTATGAGTAGCTAAGTTTTTATTTCGATTCAAGGGAGTTCATTTTGATTCACATGTTGTGAGACACGGAGCTTCATCTATCTATCTACGGTTTGATTATCTTTTGTTTCTTATTCTTAATGTTTATGCTTGTTTAGATAATAATCTAAGGTGCACATTAGTTGATTATCTATTACAATCTATTGCTAACAAATCTTCATAATCCGTAATTGTTATGTTTGATTTGTGCATGTAGCAATTAGGTTTTCATGATTAGGATCCCAATTTTCGTTGATAACCTAAGGGAAACATTAGAGTAAATTAAATAGTTGGCGCTTGCTTAAACTATTGTTTATCCTTAGTCGCTTCTAATTTGTTATGCTATTATTAACATGATTAGGATTGCTTAATACCGAGTCAGTTGATAATAAGAATTTAACCGGGTGCTGGGCTTTGGTTAATGATATACGGAAGTTAATAGGGATATAAATAGTTGGTTATTTATGTTCTTGGCTAAGTAATCAAAGAATAGATAGTATTTTAGGTGTCTATGATCAACTTGAATTGAAAAACGAACTATCCTTGAATCGATGCTTTACATTTATTGAACTTCTTATTTAATTCCTGTCATTATTAATTCATCAAACAAACCTCCCCATTGAATATTATTTTGATCAACCAATCTCTAGGGTTCGACTTAGACTTACGAGTACTACAAATTCTTGTGAGAACAGTAATTATATTTTGGTGCATTCGACACGTACCAAATTTTGGCGCCGTTGCCGGGGATTGGTTTTCGGTCAAAATCTTATTTTATTCTAATTATTATTGTAATATATATAGGCTGTTAGATTTATATATTTCTTAGTTTTAAGTTTTATTGACTAGTTTGTGCATTGAAAAAAAAAACACTGTTTTTCGAATTCGGCCACGAACTTTATATCAATCTTGAAGGAAACATCGTTTTAAAAACAACTCAGCATACTTTAGTATGCTGAGCACCACCCTCGCGGGCCCAAATTCCATCGTTTACTAGTATAATTATAGATAAATAGAGATCAAAGTCTTTGGCCAAAGCAAACGAGACGATTGTGCTAGGCACCAAATCGATCTCAATGATCTCGTATTATTATAATTTATACATATGGTCAAGTCCAGTGAGTTTGACATAACCATGACTCTCACTTGACTGGGGAACATGAACGAAGGGTTTATACATACACGGTACTTACGATTGAAAGGTTGTGGAATGATCCATTCATTCGTATTTCATTTGGGCTACGAAGTGGGCCACATGACTGGCTAAGTGTTACCCACTTCCTTTGGTTTCCTCTCATTGCCAAATGAAACGAACCTAAAGAGTCGCGCTAAAGAATTGATGAAGAAAATTGAAAAAGGGATTTTCTATTTTCAATTTTATTTTGGAGAGATTTAATTTATTGGATAAGTAAAATAATTAATTACTTATTGGATAAGATAATTAATTATTGGATAAGATTAATTATTAATTAATTTCTTAGAGAAATATATTAATGAATTAATTTATCTAATTAATTTTATTAGTTAATTAATATATTTATTTATTGGATAAAATAAATAATTAATTGAATAAAGAAATTAACAAAACAAAAGAATTCTGGCATGAACGCCCATTATGCTAGGTTGGATGATCAAATTGGTCTCTTTTGTTTTGTCTTGGTCAACAAGTCATTGAGTTATAAAAGGGCTCTCTTGACTTTAACCTAAAGAAGAGAATACATTATATGAATTGTAACTCTCCAAAGAATAGAAGAAGAAAAATATCCTCCCTCTCTATACACCAAAGTCGTCGCCCCTATAGAGAACAAGAAGGGAATTTTTCGTCATCAATTCGCGCGTGATAATTTAGAGGCAACGTGATTCGTTGTTGGATTCATCTACAACTTCAAGAATTGAAGAACACGAGGGTTGAAGAATTCAAGAAGTTCATCAATCTAAAGTTTAAAAGAAGAATTGGATTCTCCTACCACCTCGCTTCAACGGGTAAGTCGGATTTACTCATTAATGCATGTTTGAGATTCAATTATGCGAATTAGAGTACACTTTTGGGTTTTTAATTAAATTTTGAAATCCTTCCGCTGCGTTTATGTGTTTTTACGCGAAACCCAACATAGGATCATTCCAAACCTTATATGCTGTGAATACCGTATGAGTATAAACCTTTTATTTTTATATCCCAGTCAAGTGAGAGTCATGGTTTTAGTCAAACTCACATGACTTGACCATATGCTTAGCTCATAATGAATCGAGGTAAATGAGTATACCTTCATGTCTAACATGAGTATCTTTTTATGCTTTGGTCAAAGACTTTTAACCTCAATCATTCATGACTGCATAGGATATTTAGTTCATTCACTTATGAGAGAATAAATCTCATTTTGCTAATCAGTTAAGAATGCTACTTACCCATCGAGTCGCACTTCGAGGTCGATCCCACCAAAGGGTGAATTAGATCTAACTACTCTAATGACAGAATTGATGTCACAAGTAAATCTTCAACTCGATTCCTCAGGTCTAAGGTTCACGCGTACCTATCACAACTTATCAGTTTCATCATTGACTGTCAATGAGTGAATACCCATGTGATGAAACCGATGCGAGCCGTGTTCGAACATATCAGTCCAACTGATATGTCTAGCACATAAGTTCCCACTATCATTCCCATAGTGTTCGACTGGCACTTTCTCTGTCAAAACTTTTATCATACAAGTCTTTGTCCTGTATTGATGTCCAGTCAATACTCTCTTAGACTTGCAAACCCTATTTAGATAATAAGGATCAAACCCTTCTAGTGTCATTCTTCCTAACCCATAGGAAATAGAAGGTTTGCCTTATTATCAAGGACTTTATGTTGTTTACTAACACCTTACAAATGCCTATAAGAAAACAACAAGATAATGCCTTATATATAACGAAAAGATATTGTTTAGTTTCAAGTCAATCCCTATAAATCTATCCTCTTTATGGCATTTGAGGGCATACACCTAACAAACATAGGATTCACCTCTGTTCTTTTAATTCTGGACATGTCACAACCCAAGATGAATGTTTTGTTTTACCAAATAAATGTTGATCTTAGACTTGGTTAGGAAACATATTTCTCTGAGAAGTTTTTGGTATTAACTTACATGATATTTATTTTTGAAATAGTTGTAAGAACAACACATCATCATTGAATTGTTTGAACAAAGTTCAATGTCTAGAATAAGTGTGTTGTGAACACAAACTAGAGAACATAGTATTGATTGGCACCTAAGATTCAATCATACATGTGATAGCATAAGATACACAAGTTAGGAGCAACATTGGGATTAGATCCCTATCTAAACGTTGGAATCTTATATCATATGTAGAGAGGCCGAATCCCTCTTCACCGAGGACATGTTTAGAGGGTCACTCAAGTTTTAAAATTTGATTTATACTAACTCTAGAGGGCATCATATAATGATACTACGGTTAGATCGATATGGAAAATATATGATCACCTGAGCTAATTCATTCTTAGAAGAATGTGACATAGCTTCACAGCTAACACTTCCAGTAATTCCACAGTTGAATAGCGCAATTAGTATGAAGTAACGAAGCACTGTTAGTCATGATTCGTTCTATAAGAAGTTGCCCAATTCAATGTGGTCGTGCGCAGCTTATAAGAGCATATTGAATAAGAAGTCCCTCCAAATTCATTCCTAAGACGCTATATGAGATATGACGTAAGAGGAAGCCTAATCTTTACACGAAAAGATATGGGAATGCCCAGTCTACGTAGAAAAGACAAAGGTAAACTGGAGGTTAGATTCCTAAAAAGAGGACATTTTGGTTATCCTGAGTAAATCTAAGGGATAACCCTTATACCTATGAAATGATCGAAAGATCACTATGGTCTTAGACGCTCTATGGTCTTAGAGACTCTATGATCTTGGAGAAATGGTAGAAATGTTGTTCTGTGAGAATAAAAACAAAACTCCTTTGGAGACTACTATTCAAGAAATCTGAATTAAACCCGATATGACACATACCACGAACGCATTGGTCTGATAGAGTATCCCGCCGTCTAAAAGGATATGGTTGTATTCTATAGCATAGGAATACCAAGGATATGATCCCTCTATACATGACAAATCGATGGTGACTATGGAATCTGGGAGATGGTGTAAGACTGTTAAAAGAAAAGATGGATTGTATCAAGTCTAGAACCTAGTAGATCGCCTTGAGGGTATTGTACCCGTCATTGGCGAATGCATCTACAACAAGGAAGACTAATTACAATGACATGGCAAGAGTGACAAGAAAAAGGGTATAGTCATAAAAGGGGCTTTGACTATGAGGAACCCCCTTTTTCCCTAACCATGACAACAATCCATGGAAACCTTGCTTTCGATAATGACACAACTGGATTATGGAATCCAACATATGAATGTGAAGACCCTTTCATCAAAGGATTCCTCTAGGAGGAGATCTATAGTGAACAAGCCCAAGAGTTTCACATCTAAGACCATTTTTCGAAAAGGTCTACAAATTAAGTCCATTTATGGATCTAAATGGCCTCTCGTAGTTGGAATCATTGAATTGACAACATAGTTGGGGACTATTTTGTCATCAATAACCATGTGTCTATAATAAAGCCAGTGGGAGCAAAATATCATTTCTAGAATATGCTTATTGACTTCGATCAAGAAATGACACTCGAACACATTCTCCATTAAAGAGTTGGGAGAAGCCACATATGTCCTTAAAATTCGAATTTATAGGGATAAGATCGAATAGGACGATGAGGCTTTCCCAAACCCTCTACTTAGAGAAAGTCCTGAAAAAGGTTTTCTGGGATGAGAACTCTAAAAGAGGTCTATTGCCCAATGAGACATGGACTTCATCTCTTGAAATCCATGAATCCTTTAGGAGAGGTGGATAGAATTGAGATAAGGACCATATCCTATGTATCGACAATAAGGAGTCTCATACATGCTAAGCTATGCACAAGGCTGGACCTTGGGTGCGCAGTAAGCATAGAAAATAGTTTTCAGGATAATCCGGGCAAAGAGCATTTGATGGCAATGATGTATAGTCTCAAATACTTTGGAAGGAACTGAAGATATGCTTCTCGAATATGGGAATGGAAAGATGAAAGTGAATGGTTATATGGATTCAGACTTTGAATCTGACGTCAATGACCATAAGTTTACTTCTGGGTATGTATTAACTTTCTGAACGGTGGATCACTGTCTTGGAGGACGCCACCATTGAAGTATGAATACGTGACTTCCTTAGAGGTTGTCAAGGAAACTGTTTGGATCTAGAAGTTCATGGTGAAACTTCAAGTACTCCCTAAGCATGGAGCTCACGTTGCCACTTTGATGTGACACAAAAGGAGCCATGGCGCAGGCTGTCAAAGGTCTCACGAAAGGTCTGAACATAGAGATACTACATCATTTTAAATGATCATTGAAAAAGGCAATATTGCCAATCAGAAAATAGCCGCAGCTGAAGTCATGGCTCGCCCACTCACTAAATACAATATCACAGGCGGTGCTAGAATGACATCCTTAGAGCATATGTATTAGATACACAAGCAGTTCGCATTGAGTGCAAGTGGGAGATTGTTAGGTATGTGTCCTTGATGCCAATGAGGAGGTAGAATTTGTAGGGCACTGATTTATATTGTACAAATCAATAAAGGCATTTGTTTTGTTCATATCAATCTTGATGACATTAATATAAGTATCGAACAAATAAGTCCCAAGTAATCAAGAGGGAGCTTCTACTCCTTAATGGTTAGAGGAAAACGACATTAGAAGTATCGGTTCCTTGTTTACTTAAACTAGAGTTCGCAAGTCGACGAGTCTTAATTGGGCATTAAGACCAGACTTGTATGATGCAAGCTTTGACAAGGAGTGTTAGTCGGTCACTTTGGATGGTGGGAACTTGGTCATTGATATAACAATGGAATTGATATATTCGAACACTGCTCGCCGTAATTCAATCACATGGGTAATTACTCTTGGAGTGTCAATGATTGAATTACTGGTCACGGTAGTGTACGTGAGCCTTAGACATGAGGATTCACGAAGATTGGACTTGACACTGAACGACTTATTAGAATAGTTAGATCCAATTCACCCTTTGGTGGGATCAACCTCGAAGTGTGGTTCAGAAGGACAAGTGACAATTGTTCGATGATTGCCAATATGGGATTCACTGTCTCAGATAGTAACGAGTTAACGTCCTATGCGATCGTAGATAAATGAAATTATAAGTCTTTGGCCAAAGCAGGAGAATTAACTTATGTATAGTACATAAGGGTAGTTCAATAATTTCATCTTACTATGACTCATAAAGCATAGCATTGAGTCCTGTGAGTTTGACACAAACCATGACTCTCATTCAATCAAGATGTTACAGTGAAAGGCTTATACTGTTTGTGGCCTAAAGGTTTGTATACGATCTATTAGAATTGATCTCAATTGGGTTTTGATGTGAGTCCACGAGACTGGCAAGGTGACACTCACATCCTTGGTCTTCTCCCAATGCCAATTGAGATGAACCTAGAGAGTCGCGCTTTCAAGGAATTAAGCGAAGAAATTCTTTCGCTGTCAAATAACATAAATTAGGTAATTTGTCACTTGATGGACAAATTAATTTATCGGATTAATTAGATTAATGAATAAATTAATAATAAATAATTAGATGTATTTATTATGGTCATCCTATTCTAAATTAACAATTAGATTATTTAATTTAGATGATTATTAATTAATATCATATTTTAATTAGATTAAAATATGTTGGACTTAATTAATAATTGGACTAAGTTGAAAGTCAACTTGGCCCAATTTTGGATGTGTTAGGCGTGTACAAGGGAGTTTGATGGGCTCATGGAATTAATTAATTCCAAGGACATCACTCGTTATATATACCTAACTACCTAGATGAAAAACCTAAGTCACTCATAATAAACTTGACAACAAAGAAAGAAGAAGAGAAAATATTCTCTCTCCCCTTCCCCATAGCCGTCGACCATGGTGAGCCAGAGGAGGTGGATTTTTTTCAAGTCTTATTTTCGGCGTGATATCTAGAGATAGGAGTCCCGGGGATTGCTGCTGTGTAGACGGTAGATCAAGAAACGAATCACGCTTCGATAACGGTAAATCGTTGTGTTATTGTTTCTGTTAATGTAAAATTATTAAACGCCATAAAGTGATCCGGCTTTAGGAATCCACGATTGTTCGCCTTCCACTGCGCATCTGATCGGATTCCTAACAGTTATTAATCCTTCTTGCACCTTAAATTACTTTCTTTCGAACAGATAATTTAAGCAAAAAATCATACATATGGAAGCTTATCATATAAAGCATTAAGAACAAGATTAAAACACAAAGCAACAAATAAATAATAATATGAAAAATACAATTTATAACTCAAATCTTATAGTTTAGCCTAAACATGGCTTTAGTTCGAAGAATCTAATTTATCAAGAAAGATAAAAGATAGAAACTTTGATAAAGATTCATAATCATAGACAAAAATAAATCAAAATCTAAGAAACTCCCTTGTATAATTGATAGTTGAACTTCAATCTTCATCCCTTCCATGCTTCTTGATTTCTTCACCTTCAAGGGTTTGTGTAGATCTTAATGAATATGTAAAACTAAGTCTAAAACCTAATAGGGCTCTATTTTACATGTATTTCGTCATTTATTTCGTGTGTAAAAAGTGTACAAAACCCTACAGAAGTGATCTAGTATTTATAACCAATGGGTGGAAGAATCCTCTTTGAATTAGAATTGAAAATTTCCAAAACTGCTGCTCCCATCACCGACGTTCAAACGTTGAGCCTCCCAATGTTCGTCCTTAAACCCCCTCCCATGCCCGGACATCATTTTCCATGTACGGACGTCAATTGTGGTAATATTTCCTGTCCGCGCAGTAATCTTGTTTCCTTCATAACATTCTCCACAGATCTCCGATTTAGGTGATTCAAGTTGTCACGTGAAGATATGACAAAGATATACAACTTTTTGGAAGGAACTTTCCTCAAATTATATCTCTAAATACTCTGAAATTCTGAACTTTCGTCCAGTTATCCTCAATTACAATGATTTTCCACCTTTACTCAATAAGCACACAAATTACAAGCATATGTAACATAAATCATGCATAAAATAATGTAAATAACATGAATATGAGGTTGTAAATACGTAAAATCATAACCTATCAGTTATGCACCAAGATATGTATTCAAATTTTCTATGTGCATTTGATGCCATCAATCGAAGCCAATTTTCCACCTCATATATCATTAAAGGGTTGCAAGGTGGGATTCAATTGTTGGATTGATAGGAGTTGATGGACCCAAATTCAGATAGATCACAACCTATATATCGTTAAAGGGTTGCGGTCTCATGATCTATAAGCCAAACTAAGATTGAACCACTTATTTGACAAAGCTGACAAGGATTGCCACTTTAATAAGTCTAGTGAGCCATATATCGTTAAGGGGTTGCAACTCACCAGATTCATGAAAGAACTCAATCACTCACTACGAAATCTTTCCAATGAGATTTCTGAATATTGCAGTGGAAGTGCAATGATTCGAAAAATATAGTGGGAGTCAAGTGAAAAATCAAAGTCCTATTTTTTACTTGGAGTACAACATAATCACCTAATTTAATCTTTCTTCATTTTCTGCAGTTTTATATCTCTCTCTGTCATAATGGTTAACCCACTATTGGTTTTGCTTGAGAAAAACATCCTCACTGGACCCAACCTCATTGATTAGCGCAGAAACTTAAAGATTGTCCTCAGTATTGAATCACTTGAATACATCTTGGAGATTAACCGTCCCCCTATCACGTCAATAGATGCAGATGAAAGCGTGCTTATTTTCTACATGTAATGGGTCTCGGATAACTCATGAGTCAGAGGGTATATGCTTAACTTGATGAGCAGTGAGCTTTAGAGCTCCCACGAAACAATGGGTAGTGATAGGACTATATTGCTACATTTGAAAGAGCTATTTGGAGAGCACAATAGGACTGTTCGATACTACATATCAAGGGAGCTCTTCAGGGCCAAATTGGATGAAGATGACAACATGGTTGATCATGATAGTGTTGTCTGCCCGGAGAGCCATATGTTGGCTTGAAACACTGGATTATAAACACTGTGTCAGTCTTGTCATTTAGATTATATCAAAACTATAGGAAGGCTTCTTTATTGTTGATTACTCGGGGAGTATAGATAAAGATCCCATGGATGACATATGGTTAGGGGAGGCGGTCGGGATACCTATGGAATGCTCTTAAATACCGTAATCCTAAAACACGTTCTAAGTCATAGAGGCTGTGAGATGTGGAATATCATTGGCCTTGCCAAGACTTGTTCGTGCGTGTAACTCTCCCAAGAGGTTGACATGTTCTATTGTCGATGGCTAGTATGGCCAATACATGCACGAAGATCCATGCTTTGGAGAAGTTTGGGATTGAACGGCCCCGTGAGGATTCCTCGTTGGTGTTGTCGAACTTAGAGTCCTTGGGTTTTGCAATGTGAGATAATTCTTAGACCTGAGATGTCATTGGAAAGGGTACTACCCACTATACTTTGATATGCGCGTGCACTCTAGGAGAGTCATACGGTGTGTATGTTCTGTACAGTCTGGTAGTACAGCGGAACAAGTGACAGTCATCGCGAGATTCATCCAGGGTCACGAGTACCGGGTATTTCCTATGCTGTTGAATGAAACTAAATGATTGATAAAAGTCTCTGGCCAGAGCATAATCTTCTAAGAGGGATTGGTGATCCCTGCTTGAAAGACCAGATCATTAGTGGAACCAACATAGTCATAGTTTCCGAGGCTACTAGGGTTTCGATCGTCGCCAAACCCTAAGCCTTAGACGGGAAAAAGATGGAGGGATTCGACTCACACAAAGATTGAAATCTGGATAGGTTTGCTTTTCATCGTTAACATCTAGGAAGTCGTGGCGACGTTGCTAGACATCGAACCACGATCGATAGGTGCCTTGGGTTGATTGGTGAAATTAATCCAAGGCCTAATTAATTATTATGAATAATTAATCTAGCCTATGGAAGGACTTATTGCTAGCTTGTTAATGAGCCTAAGAGGTCACACACTAACTTAGTGTAGTACCTATTGGCTAGTTAATTCTTTGTGAATTAATGAAGAGATTAATTAATTGGAATTAATAAATTGGGAAAAAGGAATAAATTAATTAAGTGGTCTTAATTAATAATAGTTATATAATTTAATATTGGAATATTAAATTAGGAAAGACTAATTAATTAATTAGTGGTCTAATTAAGTAATGTGTGAAAGAGGAAAATAAATGTATATATATATAATACACATGTATGGGCGGTGTATGTGGATGGATTTGGTGGAGGATTTTATCTTGTTCACCAAGTTTATAAATGTATATATATTTAATATATATCTTATAATATATTTGGTAGGATCTATTCTAATTAATTGGATGACTAATTGATACGGAAAGATCTTACAAATATATTAGGATAGATATTGTGGATATGATAACACCTATTTAATTAGTTAGTTGACTAATTATATAGAAAGATCTTATTTGGATAGATCTTATATATTTGGGAAGGATCTCAAATACATGGAAATAGCTTGCTTGTTAATTAGTGGATCTAATTAACTAAGGAAAAGAAATAAGATGGAAGGAAACTAAGTATAAAATATATATATGGAATATATATACACGCCCATAATAGGCGTGTATATGTGTGTGCGTGAGTTTCCATTATTGTGAACTGTTACTCTCTCTATATATGTATTGATATTTTATTCATAACTTAATGCAATTCATTCTACACAATTTTGATCATGAAAATTCTCTCTATCTTTCCTCTTCCACCTCTTTCACATCTAATTCTTCCAACTCATGTGTTGAGTATGAAGAACACCAAAATATATTCCTACCCCTTTTCTCATAAGCAAAAATTCGATATTCTCTTGGCTAGCACTGGTGGAGATTATCGAGGGTACGAGCTAAGGTGTGGATAAACTTAGAGGCGCAACACTTGGGTCGCTTTGGCAAATCCATCCAGAGAGGTGTAGCAGGGAGTTGCTTAAAAACAAACGTTGTTGTTTGAAGTCATTAAGAGATAAACACGAGAAAACTTCCTCTTAGGATAGTTTTGAATTCGATCGTACCATGTCTACCTAGCCCTAATTTCGGGGGTGCTATTTTATTTTTAATTTGTATCTTCCGCTGCCCGGGCATCCCCGGGGGCTTCCACCCCGATCCCAACATATGGCGTATTGAAGATGATTTCCATGATAGAGAGGTTGCAATCTCTGGATTTCCACATGAACTTTCATCTTCAAACCGATCTCATTATTCAGCCACTCCCCGGGTCTTTTTCCCAATTCATTGTGAATTTTGACATGAATGATATTGAGAGTTCATTGACTGGGTTGATGAACAAACTCATAACTGCACAAAGTCAGAAGAAGGCTAAGAAATTCAGACGTGAATACACTGCTTCCATTGCTGGGCCATTAGAAGTCAATGAAAAGAGAAAGGACAAGGAACCAAGAGCTATACCTGTGTTGACTGGTTATATAGGAAAGGGAAAAGCACTAAAGGTTCAAAAGTTCAAAAGAAATGAGCTGAAAAACTCAGATATCTGCCTTTACTGCAAAGAGACTGGTCACTGGAAATGTGATTGTCCAAAGTTGAGGGCTAAAGCTGCTTCAGGTCTGTAACTTAATGTTTTAGAAATAAATTGTTCTATGATTGTATATTCTACTTCTTAGATTCTAGACTCTGGAGTTAGTGGTTATGTCTGTGTTTTGGAATAGGATCTGGAAAAAAGTAGGAAGCTCAAGGATCGAAAAGTGATGATCAATGTTGGCAGCAGACACAGTGTAACAACCACGCATATTGGATCCACCTCTCTTATTTTATTATTTGGATATTTAGTTACATTAGATGATTGCCTTGTTTGCCTAATGGACTTAAAAATATTTGTTTTATTCTTGCTTTGGTTAAGTTAGGATACGATTTTCATTTTATGAACAATGTTTGTGATATTTATTTTAGACATAAATATGTTGGCACTGCATCTTTATTAAATAGTTTATATTAATTGAAAGACTTTTATTTAATTAAAGAATTAACTACTTATCTTTCAAGAAAATAATTAATCTCTTCTATTCAAACATTTAAGTCTTTCAAGTCGAGAAAAATAATATTTAATCCAAAATTAATTATTATTCTCCAAGAAATTAATTAATTATTCCAATTAAATATTTTATTCCAATTAATCTTACTTGGGCTCGATTTCATCAAACCCGTGTCGCCATCCACTTGGTATACTCGAATTTAATTTAATTAGGCCCAAAATTAATTAACTAGAATAATAATTATTTTTTTATTAATTTCTATTGGGCTATTTTTAATTTAAGTCCAAATCATCTACCCATTGGCCCATTTGGAAAATTTAAATTTAGCCCGAACTAATTAATAAGTCAAATTTTAGTAATTCTCTAATTAGCTTAATTTTAATTATTCTAGGTCATCATCCTTTTGACCCACCCGGATAATAAAATGTACCCAAAACTTGTATACTAAAATATTAACCCAATACACGACCCAAATTTTAGACACGATCCATGACCCAGACCATCGGGCCGTGGGTTTGTCGGTCGTGTGGTCGTGTGCTAGGCGCATGGAGCACTGCGCACTATGGACTCGGGGTCTTCGGGCCCTGTTTTTCCTCCTTTCTTGACTTTTTTCAGATTCATAAAAAATCCAAGATTCATGAATAACATAAAAAATCAATTCTAGGCCAAAAAATCATAAAACGCAGAATTCAGAACGCATAAAATACATGCTTCACAAACACATAAAAAACGCATATCATAAATCACATAACATAGATTAAATATGCAGATCAGAGATTGGCTCTGATACCACTGTTGGTTTCTATGAAAAATTATGCTGCAGGAGATAAATAATCCATAGGTGGTCATCTCGATTTACATATTCAAATCCAAAATGGTAAAAAAACATACTCGTTGAAGCGAACTGGTTGGAGAATCCGACTCTTCGAAATTTTCTATAGAGCTAGCTTCTCCAATTCTTGAAAAATCCAAGCTTCTTGAATTCTTTGAAGATTTTCTGAAGTCTGATCTGAACGGCGAATATACTACTTCTCTAAATAATTACGTGGATAGATGAAGAAGAAAAAACTCCTCCTTTTCCTCTAAGGGGCGACGACTAGAGCTCTTAGAGAAAGGGAGGATTTTTTTTCTATTACTAGGAGAGTTATGAATAACTTAGGTCAAATCCTACAAGTGATGTGCATTTAAATCACTTGACTTTTGACCAAGACAAGGCCCATCAGCCTTATGTCAGGCGTCCATATGGACGCCCAACTAGGTCTCAGTAGGCGTCCAAATGGATGCCCACTATGGACCGGATTGGCCTTGTGTTTTAATTAATTTTCCATTATTTAATTAATTATTTATTTATCCAATAAATAAATAAATTAATTAATTAACCAAAGTCATTCATTGATTTATTTAATTAATCTTATCCATTAATTAATTATCTCATCTAATGAGTAACTAATTAATATATATTTAATTTATCCAATAAATAATCTCCTAGTCTTAATAGAAAAATCCTTCATGTTTTACTTTATCAATCCTTTAGTGCAACTCTTTAAGTTTGTTTCGTTTGGCAATGAGAGGAATCCAAAGGAAGTGGTAACATCTAGCCAATCACGTGGCCCACTTTGTAGCCAAATGAGATCAAATGAATCGATCATTCCACAACCTTCCAATCATGAATACCGTATACATATGAACCTTTTGTTCTCGTGTTCCCGTCAAGTGAGAGTCACGGTAATGTCAAACTCACGGAACTTGACCATATGTATAAATTATAATAATACTAGATCATTGAGTTCGCTTCTTGTGCCTAGCACAATCAACTCTATTTCTTTTGGCCAAAGACTTTGATCTTTATTATCTATAATCACATAGGATACTTTCTCATTCACTTATGAGAAAACAAATCTCATCTTAGTAATCAGCTAAGACTACCCCTTGCCCATCAAGCCACATTTCGAGGTCGACCCCACCAACGGGTGAATTGGATCTAACTATTCTAGTGACAGACTTGATGTCACAAGTGCATCTTCAGCCTGATACTTCAGGTCATAGGTTCACTTACACCTATCACGAATAATCAGTCCTGTCATTGATAGTCACAGAGTAAAAACCCATATGACAGAACCGATGCGAGTCATTTTCGAGCATATCAGTTCCACTGATGTGCCTACAATATTAAGCTCCCACTATCACATAATGTTTGACTGGCACTCCCATGTCAAAGTTCAGATTGTACAAGTATTTCAAGTCTTCATTGTCCACTAAAGACTTCATATCACTTGCGAACGAATTAAGTAAACAAGATCAATATCTCTAGTGCCTTACTTCCTATCTCATAGGAAGTAAAGAGATTGCACTGAATATAGGGATAAACGTTTTGACAAGTGGAATGCCCTATACAATCTATCCTCTATGGCATTTGAGCGCGTAATCCTAACAATAATATGAGCATATGAACTAATTTATTTAATTAATTAGATTAATTGAATACATTAAAGAATAAATAATTATTAATTAGATTAATTTATTATTTATTCCTCTTAGTCTAAATATTATTTGGATTAATTAATTTAGTAAATTATTAATTAATGTCATATACTAATTAGATTAATATTTGGAGGACTTAATTAATAAGTGGACTAAGTTGAAAGTCAACTTAGCCCACTTACATGCTCATAGGCGTGTGATATGGGGAGATGGGCTTGGGAAATTATTTAATTCCTAGCCCATCAATTATATATACTAGCGGTCGACGCACACTCGATGTGTGTGCAATTAAATCATTCATGACAAAACAAATCTTAAATATAAAAACAATGCATACGAATTAATCAAGGTAAAACTATAGAATCTATGGATAAATAATATATATCTTTGTTCTGTATCTCAGACTTAATTTGTTAATTTTAGTGAGATTCATAATAAACACAATTATAAAAATATGCTTGATGTATGGAAAAAAAAAATCTAAAGACAAACTTATATAACTTTTACCTCGAAAATAAAAAATTGTGGAATGAATTTAATTCTCAAAAGAATATGGTATGTCATTAAAGTGATTTCTTATCAAACATGTGTTGGAATTTTCTTATTCATGATAATGTTGGGGAGAATCCCACATTGAAAAAACAAGAAAAGGGAATACTTTTGGTTATTAATAAAAGACCCTTTGTCTTTGTGAGAATATGAAAAGTTCCATGTCCCACATGAGAAAGTTAAGGAAGTATAAATGTGTTTATAATTCATTTACTTCCGTGAAGACTTAAATTGATAAGCAAAAGGTAGTGGGGGAAGATCATCCACGGTGCATCGCACCGCGCACCGTGGCCGAGGTCGGTGCCCGTGCTCGCGTGCGGCCATCGGTGATCGTGATCTATTTTTTTGCTGAAAGTTTACTTAGAACAATTGTGTTGAGGTGAGTCAAGTGCTGAGAGTTAAGTCAATGACTGAACTTGAGTCGAGTTAAGTGCTAAGAGTTAAGTCACTGACCGTGTTAGGAATTTCATATTAGATGTTTTGATGATGACAAATAAGACTTCCTGTTAGACCCCGAAAAGTGTAAAAGCTTTCATAGAATGTTATGTATAAGTACCTGAAAGCTTATTTATCTTAGGCTTATAGTATTTATCTTTGTAGAATTCTTTAGACTAAGTATGTGACACTAAATCACTTAGGAAAATTCTGGGTGAGTCTACCAAGTGATGAAGGTGAAGATCAAGCGTCTGAAGCTACAATGGATAAAGATATCTTGAAGCGTCCGTCAAACGCTTTAGGGATTATCCCAGTGCTCAAACTACGAATGGATAACTCAGGCCGAATACTCAACATCAAGTGAAATGACGGAATTCTCAGTGAGACCATCAAGACAAGATTGAAGAGTAAGCGTCTGAAATAAAGAAAAGAAAGTCAGGATCAGTCCAAGCGTCTGTCCAATACACGAGAATAACTATTCTCTTCAGCAAGCGTCCAAAAGGTTAAACCAACACAACCTACAAAGAACGTAACCTGAAAACTCAAACCCAAAACCATCCAAAGACTTAAAAATGCATGAATCAAACGGACGAATTATTTCCAACGGAAATAAGACAAGATGCATTAAAAGTCGGATAAAGTATAAGCACTATAACTTATGGGCAAGCCATATCTTTGACCTAGACTGTCAGATTTATGAAACCAAGACCATGCCTAACCAATTAAATATACCCAAAGTTAGAAATGTCTGAACTCAAGGAATGTTTGGGGAAACGAGACTCCAACCGCGTCAAACGGACAAAAACCACCAATACCTTATAAATAGCTCTTTCAACAAACAAGTAAAATACACACAAAAAAAAGGCAAAAAAAAATTACCTACTTTGTTGAAAGAAAAGCTTACTAAAAATCATAGCCAAATATCCATATAAGCTTTTCACAAATATTCCAGAGACAGTCACCCATATCTCAAATCTCTTTTTAAGAAGAACCTATACTACCATTGAGATATCCCCAAGTTGTTTGAACTTTCCAAAAACAAACAAACCCGTGACCAAAACCATCAACACCTTTCATCTGAGTGAGAAAGCTGGTTGACTTGCAAACAATATTTTTGTGTAAAAGAAGCTTGTTGAAGTTGATCTCTATTGGAGCTGAAATCTGTGTGACCAAGGAGTTCCGAGATCAAGAGTAACTTGCACCATTTCTGAGTGAAAGAAGCAAGGGGATAGAAGGTCTTTAGTGGAGCTGAAATCTGTGTGACCAAGGAGTTCCGAGATCAGATCCAATCTCCCTCTATCTTGTAGAAGTCTCTGTGTGACTCTTCGATAATCATCATAGTGGAAAAACCTCCCTGATAAAAGGAGAAGAAGGACGTAGCTGGGATTACATCACCCAGTGAACCTTACAAATATCTTGTGTCATTTACCTCTTTAAGCATTCATTGTTTTACTGCTTTACTATTCATACTGCATACATTCTGATAAAGTCTTAAAACAACTAAGCGACTACTTTCGATTAATTAACCGAACGCTAAGCTATAAAATACTTCCGCTGTGCTAACTCTGATTTAGTGACTAAACTCTGCCCTACTTTGGTAAGCGTTGAAATCACCGAGTCTAAGTTAACGTTTCTCAAGCGCCACATCCAGCGCTTAAACTTGTCAAGCGTTCAAATACTTCAAAGTGATACGAACTTTAAAGAAGTCGGAAAAGACTTCAGGGTCTATTCAACCCCCCCCCCTTCTAGACCCTTTCGTATACCACTTGGGACCAACAAGTGGTATCAGAGCGGTTGAAGTTGAAACCTAAGCGTTTCCAAGCATAACTGCTTGTTCAGATCCATTTTTTTGTATATAGTCGCTTTAAAATTACTTTAAATTCTTCATGGCATTCTCTAAAGTTCCCAAGTTGACCGAATCAAATTATGACTCTTGGAAGGTCAAAGCGTTTACTTATTTGTGTTCATGTGATGATGAAATGTGTGATATCATTTCAGATGGGCCAATCAAAATATACAAAGTTATCACCAGAGCGCCCGAAGCCACAGGAGAAACACCTGACGGTTATGTGGAGAAGCCCAAACAAGAATGGTCCACCGATGAGCGTCGACGAGCAAATCTAGACAATGTCGGTCGGAATGCATTATACACAGCCATTGGTGACAATGACAACTTATTCAACAAAGTCAAATTATGCAATACAACTAAAGAAATTTGGGATAAGTTGGCTACTATTTGTGGTGGCTCAGCACAAATAAAGGAAAACAAATTATCAATTGCCAAAGAAAAATTCAACGGCTTCAAGATGCTACCTAATGAGACGCTAGAGCAATTAGACATGAGGTTTACAGCCCTTGTCACTGAACTAACATCTCTGGGTATGGAGCTACAAAATCGAGAAACAGTGGTCAAAATCTTTAGGAGTCTTCCAAGCAGATTCCTAATGAAAACAACTGCAATGAGAGAATCAAACAATCTGAACAGCCTAACTCCAGAAGATGCTTTTTCAGAACTCAAAGCATTTGAGTTTGAGCTGAATTCAGCCAGTGATGCAGTAAGTAATCCAGTGATCGAATCTGGAGCGCTAATGGCATCAATCAAAGGAAAATCTATCAAAGAAAAAGGCTCGGATATAAGTGAGGAAGAAGAACTGGCGCTTCTAAATAGATTCAGGAAATTCCTGAAATATGAAAAGAAGGGAAACAGTCCTAAGCACCCAGGACAAAGTTCATATCAAGCGCTTCCTCAAATACAACCACAATATCAAGCGCCTCACTATCCTGCGTCCTCCTCCCTAGCGTCAATTCAATATCAAACTCCTTCTCAGCAAGATCTCTCAGCGCCTGCAGCGTTAAACCAACGATCCACAAGATTAACAAACGAACAAAAGATGAAGACCAATCTTTGTTACAACTGCAGGAGACCAGGGCATTTCCAAGTTAATTGCCCATATCCAAATGTGTCTAAACCTACAAAGCAAGATCACACGGATAGAAACCAATTCAGGAGCAACCCGAGACAACAAGGCTTGCTAGCAGAATCAGAACCTCTCTATATGCCTGAAGAGGACTTGGAATCATCAGATGAAAGCAGCGATGATGAACCATCAAAGGACTCAGCATTCATTTGTCTCATGGCAAGAGAAAATGAAGCATTTAACGACTTACCATCTGAGGTAACCACTGATCTGTATCATCCTCTCTCTTATGATGAATTACTTGACAAAGTAAAGGAATATTATACAGATTGTCAAGATGCCACCCAATTATTCCAAAATCACCATCGTATTATTTCAACACTCAGAAGTGATAACTTAACGCTCAAAGCAGAGTTGCAAATTCAGCAACAGTGCATTGAGAAAAACCAATCACTCGAGAGTGAAATTACTCAGCTAAAAGGTGATCTTGATATAATAGTCAAAAGAGAAGCTGAAATGGTCGCTAAACTTGCCAAATCAGAGCAGCTTATCTCTTCATTATCAAAAGCGTCTAGAACGCTAGATAATGTGACTAAAGTAACCAGGGCATTTGGTGAAAAGACCGGTCTAGGTTTTGATAAATTTAGTTATAAAGCCAAAGCGTCCAATGTTACAACAATCAACAAAGGAAAAGGTGTAATCTTTGTTGAAGAAAGTTCGATCAGACAAACGCTGAATGAATCAACAAATACTGGTACAAAAGCTAATGATAAAGTCAACACTGACTCAGGCAAAGGAAAGACCAAAGCGAATGTCTCACAAAAGAAAATATATCCAAACGCTCAAAAAGCTAAGGAGATATTTTCTGCCAGTGAATCAAACGTTAAGCGTCCCGCACCAAAAGTGCATCCTAAGCCAGTACCAAACAGAATCAAACGTCTATATCCAAAACAATCCAGTTCATATTATCAACACTAAGATAATTGTGATTACGATTATGATTATTACTATAATCAAGGATATTTCTATACATCTAGAAAAAGTATGCATCTCAAAACGAAACCCAAGAAGGCCAATCTTTCTCCCATAGTGAAGACAAGGCAAATATGGGTTCCGAAAAATCTAATTCACGTCACTAACAAAGAAGAACCCAAAACAAAATGGGTACCTAAAGGAAATTAGATCTGCCCTTTTGAATGCAGGTACCTAGAGCCAACACCGACGCTTCAGTATGGTACATAGATAGTGGATCATCGAGACACATGACTGGATCAAAGGATCTCTTGATCAACTATCGTGCAACCAATGGTCCTCAAGTTATATTCGGTGATAATTCTAAAGGTAAAACTAAAGGTATAGGTATCATGCATAGGGGGAACATCATGATCAATGATGTATACTATGTTGAGGGTCTTAAACATAATCTCCTAAGCATAAGTCAATTCTGTGATAAAGGCTTTGAAATTAAATTTTCTAGTGACTTGTGCGAGATAATCGATGTTAAGACAGGATCTACTAAATTAAAAGGAAGAAGAACAAACAATGTATACTTAGTAGATTGGGATTCAACATTAGATAACAACCCTACATGTTTCGTAGCTAAGAATCAAAACGAATTAGGTTGGTTATGGCACAGAAAAATGAATCACCTCAATTTCAAAACAATCTCTCAATTAATATCTCTAAATCTCGTAGAGGGATTACCTAAAGGTTCCTTTAATAAAGATCGCTTATGTGATGCCTGTCAAATGGGTAAACAAGTTAAATCATCTTTTAAGAAGAAGCTTCATCTATCGACCTCTCGAATACTTGAATTACTACATTTAGATTTGTTTGGTCCCATTCAAATCATGAGCGTTAGTGGTAAAAAGTATTCACTAGTAATAGTTGATGATTTTTCACGCTATACATGGGTAGAATTTCTAGCATCTAAAGATGAAACTAGTGCCAAGCTCACCTCTCTAATTCGTCAACTACAAAACTCAAAAGATCTAAAAGTAACAAGAATTAGAAGTGATAGAGGAACTGAATTTACTAACCATATTGTTGAGAAATTTTGTAAAGATTTTGGAATACTTCATGAGTATTCAGCACCTAGAACACCTCAACAAAATGGAGTTGCTGAACGACGGAACAGAACGCTTAAAGAAGCCGCTAGGACTATGTTAGCCGAGTCTAAGCTGCCTCAAAGGTTGTGGGCCGAAGCTATCAACACTGCTTGCTACACTCAGAACCGGTGTATGATCAACAAGCAACATGAAAAGACTCCATATGAGTTATGGAAGGGACGTAAGCCGAATGTTTCATACTTTCATGTATTTGGTTCAAAATGTTTCATTCATAACAATGGTTCCCAAAGCCTAAAGACATTTGATCCTAAAGCAGATGAAGGAATCTTTCTAGGTTACGCCAAAAATGGAAAGAGCTTTCGCATCTTAAATAAGGTCAAATCGAAGGTTGAAGAATCCATTCATGTTGTGTTTGATGATGCTAACCAAGAACCGAGTAAGGTTAATATTAATGATGCAGGAATTGAAGATTTATCTCAACAAGCGTCACAAATCAATCTGTGTGATGATAGTGATATTGATGAAGATAATGAAATCATTGTACCTAATCCTAAGACTACTCGTAAAGACATCAACGATGACATTGCAAGAAACGCTGATGATCATGAAGGGAATGTTCATCAAGAGCAAACTCAAACTATAAACACTGAAGCGCCTACGCAAGGAATTGGTCAAGCGCCTGCACAGTTTAATCAAACGTTAGATCAATCTCTTAACCCGTTCCAACCAGACAGAAAATGGCTCAGAGACCATCCACCAGAACTAATTATTGGAGATATTGGAGCACCCGTTAGAACAAGAGCCGCTACAATAAATGAGGCCATGTTTGCAAGCTTCCTATCTCAAATGGAACCAAAGAAAGTGGATGAAGCGCTTAACGATCCAAGTTGGATAGAAGCCATGCAAGAAGAGCTAAACCAATTTGAAAGAAATGAGGTATGGACGCTAGTACCAAGACCAACCCACCAAGGGGTCATTGGAACTAGATGGGTCTATAGAAACAAAATGGATGAGAATGGGATTGTGATTAGAAACAAAGCCAGACTCGTAGCTCAGGGATATTGTCAAGAAGAGGGCATCGACTTTGATGAAACATACGCTCCAGTTGCCCGTCTTGAAGCAATCCGCATGTTTCTAGCGTTTACAGCATTTAACAAATTTACAGTGTATCAAATGGACGTAAAGAGTGCATTTCTGAATGGTAAACTCCAAGAAGAAGTATATGTGGAGCAACCACCAGGATTCATCAACAACCATGGGAAAAGCATGGTTTACAAATTGGACAAGGCACTCTATGGTCTTAAACAAGCACCACGAGCATGGTATGACACTCTTTCTATCTTCCTTATAGGTAAAGGCTTTTCAAAAGGCAGCGTTGACACAACGTTATTCAAAATTACCCATAATGGAGATATTCTCCTAGTTCAAATTTATGTTGATGATATTATATTTGGATCTACCAATAAGCGTCTATGTGAGAAATTTTCGAAGATGATGCAAGATCAATTTGAAATGAGCATGATGGGTGAATTAACTTTCTTCCTAGGATTACAAGTTAAACAACTCCCTAATGGCATATTCATAAATCAAACTAAATATACTAGAGATATGATCAAGAAATTTGGTATGGAAAATGCATCACCTTCAAAAATTCCAATGAGCCAAACGCTTAAGCTAGATAGAGATGATAATGGAAAGAAAATTGATATCACTAACTATAGAGTATTATTGGATCACTTCTTTATCTTACAGCTAGTAGACCTGATATTATGTTCTCAGTATGCATGTGTGCACGATTTCAAGCTGATCCTAGAGAATCACACTTAATTGCTGCTAAAAGGATCCTTAAGTACCTAAAAGGCACACAAAATGTGGGCTTATGGTATCCTAGGGATTCTCCTTTTGAACTAATTGGTTACTCAGATGCAGATTTTGCAGGATGCAAAATAGATAGAAAAAGTACTAGTGGAACATGTCAATTTCTAGGTGATAGACTAATTTCATGGCATAGTAAGAAGCAACAGTCCATCGCTACTTCCACCGCTGAAGCTGAGTATGTAGCCGCTGGAAGCTGTTGTGCACAGATCCTTTGGATGAGGCAACAACTTAGAGATTATGGAATAATCCTAGATCCAACTCCTATCCATTGTGACAATCAAAGCGCCTTAGCAATGACTCAAAATCCAGTTCTTCACTCTAGAACCAAACACATTGACATTCGCTATCACTTTCTACGTGACCACGTTCAAAAGAAAGATATCTCCATGCACTTCATTGGTACAGAAAAGCAACTGGCAGATATCTTCACCAAAGCGCTTAACGAACAACGTTTTCTCACTTTAAGAAGTGAACTAGGTATGATTGATCTAAATGCTTAATCATTCGAAACATCATACTTTTGTTAGGCATGAAATTTAGGGGGAATTCACTGTATGTTATGTAATTTATGGGGAACCTACATAGGGGGAACCTTAAAAGAGCTAACTATACCTAAGTGAATATGACCAAAAATGTTTTCCCTTGCATCGGTCATACGCACTTAGCACCATACACTTAAATCCTTTTGACGCTTATTACACAAATCTGTCTTAGCGTCTGCACTTCTTTCAAAATAAACTAAACGCTTAGCTTTATTCCCGGCTAAAGCAGTTAGTAAAAAGACCCTTTAAAAGCAAGCGTACATTACCCTACGCTAAAACGAGAAAGTGGATTAGTCAATCAATGCAATTAATGCTGACTTGACATTCCTCACCCTTCGCTCAAGAAAACCCATGGGTACTCATCACGTTTTTCAAAGATGGTTCAGCACATGTACACGCGTCAGTACAATTACCATGTATCTTAGACGAATACAACCAGCGCTGAATATTTTAAACCAAAAGTAAAACACTACTACCAAGACATAATGATAAGTACTGGGAAACTGTGTCCTCATACACACCCTGAAAGGAATAATTCTATATGTTACAATGACCGCTAAAGCACAAAATGTTACTTGAAAGAGACCCTCAAGATTCTCAAGCGTCCACATAACACTGAATTGTTTCAAGCGTCATTCTGAATAGGTCCGGACGCTTTAACAAATTTTTGGCGGGTATTTGAATAGTTGTTCAAAATTATGGTTCCCGAACAGTTTTCATAAAGAACGTATCCGCTTTTCATGGGCACACGTATCACTCTCAGTATATCAAAAGTCTCTGTTTCAAACTTTTAATCGGACTTCAAAATAGTATATGTGGCAGTTACTAAAAGAAACCGTGCCTATTTAATCTAAATTCACGTCCACAGTTATATTTTAATGGCTGAGATTTATATTCCTCCACGTGTCAACATCTCAAACTTCAAACACACAGAACATTCAAATTGAAGTATCTCAAAAACACACTTTCTGCAGAACACAAACACTCTTATACTCTATTACATTCGTGCAAGAAAAATTCTCTCTCTTTCTCAAAAACCAAAATTCTCATTCGTAATCTCTGTCTACTTCTCACTATGGCACCCAAGAAAGCTACTGCTGGAACCACTGAAGTTGTTGTTAAGGTCACTGAAGGCCTTATAGTTGATTGGAAGTTTCTCTATGAAAACCCCCAAATTGATTTAACATAAATGATGGATTCTGTAGTAGAGGCTGGGCTTCAGAAATTTCTCACGAAATACTCGTATATGTTTCCTGAAGAACTAGAATTTTTCTGGAGAAATGCTCGACTGTCTGACGATGAGACTTCCATCACTTGTTTGTTTCCTGTCTCCAAGAAGGAATCAAAGACGTTCACTCTCTCTGCGGCCTCTATTGCCCAGAATTTCTCTCTACCTAATGCTGGAGCCACTTTAGACACTATCACTGAAGAACAAATTCAAGAAGTCTGGACTCAGATTAGCGCTTACGATGATGTTCCATACAAACCGTACTTTGAGAAGAAAGATATTGTGAACAGGTATCGAGTCTTGGCTGATTTCTGCAGTAAAAACATAGAATGCAGAGTGGGAACCTTCGACAAAATCAACCCAACCCAGTTCCAGATGATGACTGCCATCCTACTCAAGATAAAAATCAACTGGAGCGCCTATATATTCAGCAGGTTCAGAGACAGTCTACGCACTTCAAACAGACCTTATGGTCTAGTTTTAAGTGATCTAATTTTTCGAGCAGAGTGCACCTCTTCAGCAGGAGTCACCGTGGCCAAGCATAAGTTCTATGGGCCAAGAATCATCAATAATCTCTTCAATCCACCCAAAGTTGGAGGTGCTGCTAAGCCTCTCTCTGAGCGCCAAGTTGTCCGAGCAGCGTCAGATGAGGAGGCTGAGCGTCCAGATCAGGAGAAAGCCAAACGTAATGTGAAGCGTCCCACTGTCACAAAGAAACGGGCTCCTCGAAAGCCCAAGGCTCAACCTATCAAAAGCGATGAAGATGACGAGGATTCTATACCCTCATTAGTCGGAAAGATCTGGAAAAGGTTCTCAAAAATATTGACTTTGAAGAACCTGCAGTTCCACAGACTCAAGCGTTCCCCGCCGAAGGTATAAATGTGAAGCGTATCTTCAAGAGACGTAAGCGTCCAACTGCTGCCATTTCGTCTGAGGCTACACAAAGTGATCAAGCCATAGCTGCTGTCCCGATATCATCCTTTGAACCACCAGTTGATGTCCATCTGGATGTTGATATGGCCCACATTGTGGCCATCGCACATGAAGCTGCCATCGAATCTACAAATCTCGAGCCTGATGAACCTGAAATCCCAAGGGTTCAACCATTGCTTGCATTACCTAGTACAACAGAGGCACGCTCAGAAGGTCAGAGCGATGCTAACGACGTTGTGATTCATCGACATTTCTTCAAGCTGGATCCCTTAAAGACTATCGATCACTCAGTCGATTATTTGCCTCCAGCGCCCGCAGAGACCTTCATACCTGCAGGATACAATGAAGAAAGTCTTATCAATGCCGAAAATGATATCGCCAAGCTCATAAAGTTTGATCCAGCTGATGAAGCTTACTACACAGCCCTTGAACTCGGGAAGACTCCCAAACACATCCCGGCTTCCGTAACTCTCCAAGCACAGCGGCAAGGAGGAAAGACTCCTAGAGCTAATGTTGATTTAGCTTATTATCTGGACTGTGGGACAAGCAAACCCACTGGCTTCGCTCTCAGAGACTACAACATCAGAGTCTATGAGCGTCAGGATAAGCTTGTGAACCCAACGGAAGGGCTACTAAACAGAGAAGGCTACTCTCACTCCCCAACACTGGTCAAAAGCAGGGAAAACAAGCGCTCAGCTAACCCTCTCCTCCTGTGGAAGAATAAAGGAGTACATGCCGGTGAGCGTCCAGCTTCCCTGACCGAGATAATTCAACTTGAAACCGATGCATATTTTGACTGCGTCTGGAACGCTAACTACCAACCAGACAGGTATCGTTTTGAATCCATCTGTGATATTCATCACCAAGGATTTCGTGCTATACTTAATGCAGGAACTGAGTATTGTATGACTGAGATAAGATGGGCTGAAGCTTACATGGGTGACACGTATAAATTTGAAGACTTGGTTAGTGCTCCCCATCTGTTCAGAATAGGGATTCATGATAAAAAGACCAAATTTGCACGCTACATGCTAACGCAGCGCCAACATAGACTTGGACCCGTTCTGAAGCTGCCTCTGATCCGCCATCAACCTGAACACCGCTTAAGACAAGCGTTGCACAAACTTGCCAACTCTTCTCTACGCTTTGCTGATCAAGCGTCCACCAGCGGCTCCTCTCCCCTGTCCTGTCTGAACTTCACCCCTAGCCACTGTGAAGACAACTTTTCTTTCATGATGGCAATTATGCCTCCAGTCTCCACATTCGACAAAATCTTCACAGAAAATCTGCGACAATGGAATGGCTCTCGGATCAATCCTTTCAGAGGATATCCACTTCTTCCGTCTATTCGACAAGAAGTCTTCAGTCACTATGATTTTGTTTTATCGCTGCTAGAAAGATCTCAAGCGCTTGCTTCAGCCATCTACCCATACTTGGAAGAGTATTACCGGCTCCACGTTCCCGACTCTCGGAAACCGAAGACTCTCCCAACAGATCGGCTAATTGGCTTCTCACAACACTATTGCCCAGATGCCTTATTCTCCATCTGCCAAGCGCCCTCCAAAATCTTTCCCACTCATGTGCTGGATATCCTCGGGCCAATGTATATCAGGGCCCTGGACAGTCCTATCAGAACGTTCATTCAAGGTACTTATCTCCCCACTCTACATTTGAATGAACTTCTACAGATTGCTACGTATCCATACGCAGATGAGCCGTTTGCCAGCTTGGACTTTCGGTTTACGGACTTTAGCCGTATAGAATCAGAATTTACTGCAGCACCAGCTGACACGTTACCTGCTCCTGAGCGCTTATTAGAATTACCTCAAGCGCCTCATTCCCCCAGTCCAACTGAATCCGACTCTACTGCATCCACCGAGTCCAACACTGCCCCAGAGCTTCGAGGAACAGTATTTGATCCTACTTATCAAGTACCTATTGAATCTCTCAAACACACATCTCGTTTTAAGCCTCGAGTCAGCACTGCACTTCCCGACACTCAACCGTCCATGACTGAATGCCTCACTCAAATACAGCAACTATCTACAGCTACTCAGGCAAGTCATGTGGCTTTAACCAATGATCTACAAGACCGGTTCACGGCTCTAGAGACCTCTCTCACAGACGCTAATCACGCTCAACTCCTGGTTATGAAAGACCATTTCGACCAGCGTCTAACCACTCTTGAGGCCTCTGTCACCCAGATTGCTACTCAAGTCAGTCTTCTTACTCAGCATTTCCTACAGACTGATGATGGCAATAAGGGGGAAAAGAAGGGAGAAAAGAGGAAATCGTCAACATCTAAAGATCAAGTTCCTCCTCCACCATCCAAGCGTCAACATATTGATACTTCTCTCACACTGAGTACAGAACCAAGGTATCCCTATCCCTCTTGGGTAACTACATCGGTTGAAGCGTCCAATAAGAAAGAAACTCCCAGAGTGCTCTATCCAACTCTTCCATTGCCTTCAAGAGCACTGCTTGAACAGTTTGACATTCCTCTCCTCAGAGCATCAATTCCAGAACCATCTGATCCAGCAGTATTAGCCTTAGAAAGAAAAATGTCTGACTTCGACCAAACCTTCAGAATTTGCCTACGATACATAGGCATCAGTCCAGAGGAATGGGATAAACACTTCATTGCCTTTAAGGCACGACAAGTTCAAGAAAACAAGCACATAATCAGTAAAGATCATGCTGCAATGATGACGTTAGAAGATCAGATAACTGAAGCAATCCGTGCTGAAATGACTAAGAGATACAAGATCAAGTCACGATCTTGATTTTTACTTGTGCCTCTCTCCTTTTAGTTGTAAAATGCCTGTACTATGAAATATATATATAAAATGCATTTTACAGCTGAAACATCTCGTTAAAGCTCAAACTAACTCACTAACTTACGCTAACCTTCACTTTAGGTATCTAATGCTTGAACTAAATAAGTATTGCCATCATCAAAAAGGGGGAAATTGTTAGGAATTTCATATTAGATGTTTTGGTGATGACAAATAGGACTTCCTGTTAGACCCCGAAAAGTGTAAAAGCTTTCATAGAATGTTATGTATAAGTACCTGAAAGCTTATTTATCTTAGGCTTATAGTATTTATCTTTGTAGAATTCTTTAGACTAAGTATGTGACACTAAATCACTTAGGAAAATTCTGGGTGAGTCTACCAAGTGATGAAGGTGAAGATCAAGCGTCTGAAGCTACAATGGATAAAGATATCTTGAAGCGTCCGTCAAACGCTTTAGGGATTATCCCAGTGCTCAAACTACGAATGGATAACTCAGGCCGAATACTCAACATCAAGTGAAATGACGGAATTCTCAGTGAGACCATCAAGACAAGATTGAAGAGTAAGCGTCTGAAATAAAGAAAAGAAAGTCAGGATCAGTCCAAGCGTCTGTCCAATACACGAGAATAACTATTCTCTTCAGCAAGCGTCCAAAAGGTTAAACCAACACAACCTACAAAGAACGTAACCTGAAAACTCAAACCCAAAACCATCCAAAGACTTAAAAATGCATGAATCAAACGGACGAATTATTTCCAACGGAAATAAGACAAGATGCATTAAAAGTCGGATAAAGTATAAGCACTATAACTTATGGGCAAGCCATATCTTTGACCTAGACTGTCAGATTTATGAAACCAAGACCATGCCTAACCAATTAAATATACCCAAAGTTAGAAATGTCTGAACTCAAGGAATGTTTGGGGAAACGAGACTCCAACCGCGTCAAACGGACAAAAACCACCAATACCTTATAAATAGCTCTTTCAACAAACAAGTAAAATACACACAAAAAAAAGGCAAAAAAAAATTACCTACTTTGTTGAAAGAAAAGCTTACTAAAAATCATAGCCAAATATCCATATAAGCTTTTCACAAATATTCCAGAGACAGTCACCCATATCTCAAATCTCTTTTTAAGAAGAACCTATACTACCATTGAGATATCCCCAAGTTGTTTGAACTTTCCAAAAACAAACAAACCCGTGACCAAAACCATCAACACCTTTCATCTGAGTGAGAAAGCTGGTTGACTTGCAAGCAATATTTTTGTGTAAAAGAAGCTTGTTGAAGTTGATCTCTATTGGAGCTGAAATCTGTGTGACCAAGGAGTTCCGAGATCAAGAGTAACTAGCAAGATATAAAGGCATGCTCCGAAAATGCCCAGATCACAATTTCGGATTGAACTAGCAAGTATTACACTTCTATGATGGAGTCTGGTCGCACATCCGAAATAGGCTCAATAAGGGCGCGGGTGGTGATCTCCTTGGGTTAGATTGCCAAAGTGTGTGGGACAAGATCGAACAATTAGCCCGGGAAGATGAACTCTATCACGATGATGAAGAGATCACACCCACTAAAAAAGTTGCTTGTGTCCAAGAAGTGGTAGAAGAAGCGGTAGCTCTAGAACCGGTGGTTGGTGACGTGAACTATGTTGGCAATGCCAACCGACCTCGGGCGAACTTCTATGTGCCCGATAACTTCCCGAAGAGACCTAATCCGGCACAAAACGCCCATCCCGGTATTTATCAAGCTCCAAGGTCCCCTTTCAATAATAACTAAGCCCAAAGGCAAGGAAATTTCCAAGGGCAAGGGCAAGTGAGACCTCCTACAACCGATGAGCGCCTAGATGATCACATTAAAAAGTCAGATGCGTCGTTCAATGACCTCCGCAATATGATGAAGGACATGTTCATGGAGATGAAAGATTTGAAAACACATATGGGCCAATTAGAAACCACGATTAGTGAGAGAGCCCCGGAAACTTTGCCAAGTGACACGAAAAAGAATCCTAAGGAGCAATGCTATGCAATTGCCTTAAGGAGTGGGAAACAAGTGGAAAATGATATTGTTCGCACAGTGGCGACCAAGCACCCCTCAGATGGCGCCCAGGCGCCAGATACAGCCCTTCCAGATCATGACCTTATGCTTGCGGCGCTTAGGCGCGACTCAAATGGCGCCCAGGTGCCGCCTCCTGCTTCTTCCACTCCCAGTTCCTCATCTCCGACACCCACTCCACCCATCGAGATACGTCTTCCTTTCCCAAATGCACAGAGAAAGAAAAAAAAAGAGATGGATCCAAGCTTCCTCCGTATATTGGATATTCTTCGTGAGGTGAAGATCAATGTTCCTTTCGTAGATGCTATTTTGCAAATGCCGAATTATGTTAAATCCTTCAAAGAGATTCTATCTAACAGTACTACAAAAATGACCTATGACAGCGGGTTTTTTAGGTCTATGACAGCGATTTTAACCGCTGTCATAGGTACCGCTGTTATAGGGGTGGACCTATTTCAACGGTTTTTAACTGTTGTAATAGATCAACCTATGACAGCGATTTTCAAGAAACCGCTGTCGAAAAACCAAAATAAAAATAAAAATAAAGGACCTGTGACAGCGGTTTTTGGAAGAACCGCTGTCACAGGTCCGGACTGTGACAACGGTTCTTTCGGAACCGCTGTCACAGGTTCACACTGTGACAGCGGTTCCGGAAGAACTGCTGTCATAAGTACAATTTTTTTTTTTTAATTATTTATTGCCCTATCATGATAGTACCTGTACAGTAATATGCAATAAACCAACCAACAAATTTCAACTAACAACAAAACATATTCAACATAAACAAACATCACCCCAAACTTCAATATTACCATCTCTTTCCTCCAACAATAAAATGTTATAATCTCCAACAAAATATACAATCAACTAATTAAATTACTAATGACCTTCCGAAATACAATAAATCAAATCTCAATTTACAACAAGTCACAATGTACAAAAACTACATTACCTAATTTCTAAGGAGCTGCTAAGAAAATGTAACGTGCAACTTCGCAGCGTACTTCATCAATTTGCTCATCAGTATAGAAGGATTGACAATCATTAAAGTACTGTAAGATATATATATATATATATATATATATATATATAGAGAGAGAGAGAGAGAGAGATTAATTGCAAAGTGAAATGACGTTTCAATTACCTACCAAAGGTTTAATAATTTCAAAAGTAATAGAATTAAGTATATATTAGGATTATGTATACCGCTATTGGGATTATAGATTGTCCGTGGCTAATAATCTCTTTCATGAATCTCATAACGAAATAGCCACAATCCACCTCATTGGTCTGCCGGGGGCACTACAAAAGCAATCAAAGTTACTTTGTATTAGAAGACGAACTTCTATACGAATATATAATCTCATGAAACTAGAAAACGCTAACCTTTATAGTAAACCATTTACAGACCGAGTTTTTCTATTTCCTGGATTGGTTGTTGCGGTTTGCACGAAATATGTGCACAGCTCTATAAAAAAATATAAAAAACAAGGAAATATGTTAAAAACAAGCAATTATGTGAAATAAATACAATTTAAAAAAATATTAAATATAATGGATACATTGATTGAATGAAAAACTTACTGATTGAATTTTAGTATCATATCATCTCGGTATTGCGGCTCACCATGCACAGAATCCACATAGTAAACAATCTCTTTAAATGGATCAATTGCAAGCAACAACCAATGACCCCTACAAAGCATTCAAAAGATAAGTTGAAAATTTGTTTTGCGTAGCTAGTTTTACAAATTAAAGTCGAGTCTTTAGTAGCTCACCTGGTGTTGTAAGGTGCAAGAAATAACTTATTTTGTTGTGCACTCTGTATCATAGCACGTGCTATGTACTGCACTTGTTGAACTGACGGGTCTGTTTGAGCAGCTTTGGAATGTGGGCTAAGGAACCCGAAACTTGCTTCTTTACCTTCGGGGATCACGTAGTTAAACCACAAACACCTAAATTGAGCATAAAAAATGAATTTCGAGTAACGAAAATAATCGTAGTTCAGATGTAATAAAATAATTAAAAAACTTACTTTATGTACGATGTAATGATAGAGGCTCCTATCTCTTTTCTATGCAGAAGGTAACAGATCTCCTCCTTTCCAATGAACTCTGGGAATGAAAAATTCATAATGGCTTCGTCCATGTATATATTGATCTGGGCACCAATCTTCATCATCTTCGTGTACTTTCCCAGAAATACAAGGTCATTAGGGAGTCCATCTAGTTGAAGATCTGCACATATGTCTACTTCACCTGCAGGCTCGGCCACTTGAGATTTTCCTTTGACAGCTGACCGTTTCGACGTCCCTGACTTACGGTTTCCAGATGATTTGGACTATTTAAGCAAGAAAATAAAATATGAATGTTACACACCAAAGTATATTTAGTAACCTCAAACAAATTGTTATAATTTATTAATGACTAGCTATTAATTACATACCGGTGCATCACTGACAATGACAAGACTCGTTGGCCAAGCAACAAAGGTACCCAGACCACTAGAAATGGTGATCATTTCATCATTGAGAGGGAAGGGTAGGAGTGTATTCGCCTCAACTGCAGTGTCAATGCGCACTTTCACATTGTTGGTGGCTAATAAACAGTTGTGAAGTGTTCTATCAGTCTCCAATCGATTGTATAGCTGTCCTTTAGCCACCACACGATATGATGGTGATGAAAGTGCTAATTGACATGGAGTGATACCCTACACACACACACATATATATATATATACAACATTATATTAGAAAGTTTTGTATGATTTACAGAAATAGAGAGTCGCAAGTTGTATGATAAATAAACAAGTTCAAATTTTTACCTTAGGAAGCATCTTATAACCTGGTTCTGGGCTGCTATCTTTCAAAGAAATCACGTCATCTTCATGTGGCTGACGCGAGTTAGGGGCTTCCAAAACATCAATTCGTTGTTGCATGGCAACCATAGTTTCGGAGAGGTTTTTCACCATGTTTCTCAAGTTTTCCATCTCCTTTTCTGAAGCAGCCTTTGAATCCTTAAAATAGTCTCTTTGTGAGACCCCAAAGCCAACACCCCTAACGCGACCCGGATGCTCTTTCCTTTTAATAGCTTTAGCCAATAGGTCATCTCGACTCGTCTCATTTCCACTATGGCTAGTACCCTCTTGTGAAATGCTCTCCTGTAATGATATATTTTTTTTAAAAAAAAATAGTGAACCTTGTGCTTTCAATAGTATTTCAAAACAAACATACAACACTTTATAGAGCTAAAATTGCCAATAACTCACCATTTCATTCACCACTCTTCTAACATTTTCGTTATCAATTTGATTTGTCGCATCGGAACGCGCAACCCTCCACACGAGTGCTCGTGTCACATCTGTACAATCGGATTCCGCATCCCTTCTTTTATTTCTCTATATTTTCATTAAAAAATATATGTATGCATTAACATAGAATTATTATTAAAAAAATTGTAAGGATTCACAGCTAAATGAACTACATACCTCCATTTGCTCCACAACAGCATGTCCAAGACTCCCTTTCCGGTAAGGATATTCAGGGTCCTTTGCTCTTTCCTGATTGTCCATACTTATTTTCTGTTTATTACATTATCAAATTATTAGCTAAATATAAACGCAATAACCAACAAATGAAACCGTAAATTAAAATGACTAGCTACCTGCCAAGGTTCACCTAAGCGAACCTCTAAAAATGCCGCCCAATCGGCTTGGGATATCTCATATTGTGGAGGTGGGTTGACATTAACGTTTCCATCATCATCTCGCACATACTTTCTGCTTATGTAGCTCCTGAAGTTACGTGCTAGCCTCCCAGCTTCTGCTAGTACGTACTTTTGTCGACTTTCGTCAATATCAAATGCCAACTACAAAAAACAAACAATAAAGTATATATAAAATTATAATTTAGAGAATATGATAATACATTAACACTTACAAATATGATAATATCCAAATTACCTTCATCTCATCCCAAATGTTTTTTTTATTGGTGACGGGACTTTTCGCCAATTACTCATGGCAATCGACACTTTCTGCCGAACCTGGAGGCCTATATACCCAACAAATATTGATTTGTTGGGGTTAACTGGCTGACCTCTGTCATTCCAGCCGATAGGTAGCCTTATGCCTTGACTTCTGGCATTGATAACTTTTTTCATAGCCGTGACACCTCTCTGTATCTCCTTCTCATGACCGCTATCTGATCCATATACATCATCCTCGGGAAAACTACCATCAGGATTTGAAGCCATCGACCTACAAAAGACAAAAAATACAGAAGTTAGATTCATATAAATTTGACAGATTCATTTGGCAATAATAATTTTCAAATAGAAGTAATAAATACAGAAGTTAGATTCATATAAATTTGGCAGATTCATTTGGCAATAATAATTTTCAAATAGAAGTAATAAATCACAAAATAAACAAAATTATCCTAAACCACAAAATAAACAAAATTTAATCCTCAATTAAACATAATTAACCCCCAACTAAACCAAATTAACCTTAAAATCAATCAACCCCCTATTTCCCTTAAATTTTCCACAAAAATAGGCAAATCTCAAGAATATAAATTTTCTAGCAACTAAGTATAAATATTGAAATAAGTCTATCATACAATTATAAAATAAGTTCAAATACCTTTCATCGTTTTCTTTTTGTCGTTGGCTTAGCAGTCTTTTGCTTCCCATCGGTACGACCATTTTTTTTAGTACGGCGACGAACTGATGGATTAATCCATATCCCCTCTTGGTGATCTTGTCGCATATACAATTCATCATGACTTATATCCAAGTCATCGTCACTATCAATTGATTGTGAATCACCTAATGAGAAAGGATTTTCTCCATCATCTTCACTTTCTTCATAATCATCATCAATACATGTATTTTTGTTTGCCGATAAAACAATGGACCACCTCTTATCAATAGGATCGGTAACAAAAAACACTTGCTTAGCTTGTGACGCTAAAATGAAAGGTTCATCTTTGTATCCCACCCTTTCAAGGTCTACTCGAGTGAAGCCTATTTTACTATTATCGACACCATGTTTATTGTCAACCCACCTACACCCAAATACAGGCACCCGAAACCAACTATAATCAAGCTCCCATATACGTTCAATCACCCCGTAATATGATAAATCGGCATAGATAGGATTATTATCTTTCGCACTTGAGATATGCATTGCTTGAGCTACAAGACTCACACCACTATTCTGCATTGTACTTCGTTCATCTTGGTCTTTTGTATAGAATGTGCGACCATTTATACGATAATCTGAATAACAAAATACTAGTCTGTCCGGACCCATCGACAGTCGTGTCAATTTATCTGAAATTGAAAGCTGTGGATTCTCTTTCTATTTTTCTTCAAAATGCTTTCGGAACCAATCGATGAAACTCTTATTATGCTCTCTTGAAATCCAACTCTCATTTTTAATTGGATTGAATCTCCTAAGTTGGTTCTTATGCTCTTCAACATATGGGTCAACCTCATCGGTGTTGTGGAGCACATATAGGTGTGCCTGATCCCTTTGTGTAATATGAACACTAACTAATTGCTTTCCCATTAATCCGACTCCTTCTGTTCCCCCTCCCACAACATGAGACTTTGGAAGCTCTGCAACATTAGAATCTGCCAGATACTCTGTGCAAAATGTAATGGCTTCATCAACTATGTACCGTTCAACAATGCAACCTCAGGTAACACATTGAGGTTAACATCTGTTTAGCCTCATAAGTACGATTAGGTAACACATTATCCTCAGGTAGCATGCTTTTTAATAAACCAAGCAAGTTTGTGAAACTCTTATCACTCTACCCATTGTTGGCTTTTAACTTGTATAGGTTAAGAACTGCTTTCAATCTCGTGAATTTACTACCACTATACAGTGGTGTCTTTGAATCACTTGTCAAATTGTCAAACATTTTAGGACAATTTCGCAAATCCTCCTCAATCACATTTGTCATCTCCTCCAAACGATCAGGCTCATAATCATTCATGTTGAAATCCTGTGATGGATATGATGTACCACCCAAATCATCCAACGGGACACTGCTTTCACCGTGTCTTGTCCAACGTTTGTAGCTTTTATCAATTCCATTACACACCAAATGATCTTCCAACTCACGTGGACTAATTCTCTTTCCAAAACAACAACGTAAACACGGGCAAGTGATCCTAGTTCGATCTGGTGCATGGTCAACCGCAAACTTTATGAACTCTTTCACCCCTTTCTCATACTGTTCCGACATACGATCTGCTAAAATCCAACTTCGATCCATTTTGATTCTGAATTAATTAAATTAAACAATTTTATCATCAGTTCATAGTTAAATTAATTAAATAATTTTTATTTTAATTTATTTCCCATTATTCTAGAAAAAATTCGGCAGAGTAACAACACAAAAATTTGTACCAAGTTCTCGACTTAATCTTCACCCGGGTAGGTTGAATCCAACAAAATTCGGATCTTACGATCCGCTAAAATCCAATTTCGATCTTAATTAATTAAATTAAACAATTTTAACATCAGTTGAGTTAAATTATTTAAACTATTTTCATTTTAATTTATTTCACGTTATCCTAGAAAAAATTCGGCAGAGTACCAACGCAAAAATTTCTACCAAGTTCTCAACTTAATCTTCCCCCAAACTTGCAACCAACAAAATTCGTATATTTCAACCACAACAAACCCAATATTATAATCTTTCACCCACAACAAACCCAAAATGCCGATCTTACTATACGAAAATATTGATCACCAATTGGATCACATAAAACATCATATTTCTACAAATATTGATCACCAGTTGGATCACATAAATCACATAAAACTAAAAATAAAGCACCATTTTATAAAAATATATTGATCACCAGTTGAATCACATAAAGCATCATATTTCCAACAACTACAAATATTGATCACTAGTCGGATCACATAAATCACATAAAACTATAAATAAAACATCATGTTTTCAGCAACTAAGTATAAATATAGATCACCAGTTGGATCAATGTACCCTAAACCACCAAATAACCACAATTTATCTCAAATCAAACGTAATTAACACCCGACTAACCAAAATTAATACTAAATTCAGTCAAATTCCTAGTTCCCTTAAATTTTTTAATAAATAGGCAAATCTTTTTATATACACAAATATATATACATACATCCACACATACACAAATATATACATACACCCACACATACACAAATATATATACATATACACCCACATATACACAAATATACATACACCCACACATACACAAATATATATACATACACCCATATATACACAAATACACTCACACATACACAAATATATATACATACACTCATATATGCTTACACCACATATACATACATCTAGATATACTCTATGTGTGTGTGTGTGTGTGTATATATATATATTTATCTAAAAGAAAATACCTAAACTAAATGGACCACGGCGGCGGCAGCGGAGGTGGGTGGCGGCGGCTATGTGTATATATATATATAGAGAGAGAGTTAATTTTATATATATAGAATATATACATATATATATATATATATCTAGAAAGAGAAAGAGAGAGAGACAGATACCGGAGCGACGGCGGCGGACGGCAAACGGAGCGGCAACCGGCGGCGCGAGAGAGAGAAGTAGATCGAGAGATAGAGAGAGAAACCGAGAGAGAGAGAAGTAGATCGAGAGATAGAGAGAGAAACCGAGAGAGAGAGAGAGAGAGAGTGTGTGAGTGAGTGAGTGAGTGAGTGAGTGAGAAGGGGGCCGGGTTGTAGAAAACCCGACCCCTGTGGCAGCGGTTCGGCTGAACCGCTGTCACATGTGTGTTTGTGCCAGCGGTTCGGCCAGAACCGCTGTCACATGTGCATTTGTGACAACGGTTCAACCGAACCGCTGTCACATGTGCATTTGTGACAACGGTTCAACCGAACCGCTGTCACGTTCAAATTTTTTTATTTATTTTGTTTTGACACCTATGACTGCGGTTCGGCTTGAACCGCTGTCATAGGTCCGAATCGAGTACCCCCTATTACAACAGTTTTTCAAAACCGCTGCCATAGGTACGCTGTAATAAGGCTTTTTTGTGGTAGTGTAACAAGCAAAAGTGGGAGGAAAATGAAACGGTTTGTTTAACCGAGGAGTGCTCCACCGTCTTACTTAACAAATTGCCTCGCAAGCTCAAGGACCCGGGGAGTCTTATCATACCGTGCACTATTGGTCATCTCAATATGGAAAACATTCTTTGCAATTCGGGAGCAAGTATTAATCTTCTCCCTTACTCTATTTTTAAGAAGCTCGGCCTTGGAGATCCTAAGCCAACACCCATGTCTTTACAATTGGCGGATCGCTCTATCAAACACCCAAAGGGCATTATTGAGGATGTCATTGTACAAGTCGACAAGTTCTTTTATCCGTTTGACTTTGTGGTTCTCGAAATGGATAGAGACATTGATGTCCCCTTGATCCTAGGAAGACCTTTCCCAGCCACTAGCAATGCCAAGATTGACATGGGAAAAGGTAAGTTGACATTGAAGATAGGAGATGAAAATGTGATATTCGATGTTTATAAAGACATGAAACCATCCATAGATGATCTTACTTGTTTCATTGTCGATGCTATCAACCCTTTACTTGATGTGCAAGTGGAAAGACGAAAGGCACTCTTGAGTTGGAGGATGAGGTCCCCAATGAGAACCAAGACAAGGTGAGAAAGGAGGATTTAGGCATAACGTGCATTCCACCACATCAACATGTTCGTGAGATCGATAAGACAAATCTGACACGAAGGGCTAATCTCAAAACTCCACGATATGAGTAGAGGCGAGTGGGACATGAGAAAAAAAAGGAGGAATGACAAGGATATTGTCGTTCTCAATGGGTCACCTATTTGAACCTCAACTAGCACAAAGTCAAGCTAATGACTATAAACAAGCGCTTCTTGGGAGGCAACCCAAGCTCTTTATCCTTTCGTATTTTTGTTTTTTCGATTAATTAGTTTTTTTTTCTTTCTTTTGTTTAATCTTTGTTAGTTTATGTTTCGATATTTGTGGTGCTATGATTTGCTTTATTTTCCTTTTATATAATGTGTGATGCCTAAGATTTTTAACGTATACATTTTATGTGTATAGATATATATGTGTGTTCAAGTTAAATAAGAAAGAAGAGTGAAAAATGGAGTAAATAAAAGGAAGAGTAAGAATTATATTTTCTTGCTAATTTACGTTTTGGAAATGCTTCAATTTTCGTAAATCATTCTATTCTAGAATTGATACTTGACTATTTGATTTTGGTTACTTGATTGCATAGCTAGTTGTTGCTCCAAAATTTGTAATTAGACTTTTGCTATAAAATATAGTGTGTTGTAGGACTTAAAGATTGCATCCTATGTGTAGAAAAATATTTATGTTATGGTGCATCTTGCAAAGAACACAAAAAGGGGGGGGGAGAAATGGGGAAATAAAAGGATGAATGAGAAATTGCACTCAAACCCTCCTTCATACTCTATATATACCTCTAACCATTTGGTCTTCAACCTTATTCCAACTTAATGAGACACCAAAGAGGAAAAAATCTGTCATTCCCGTAAGAGAATCCAGCCCTGGCAGTTTTGGTTTCTTCAAGATTTGAAATAGCAAACGACCTCCGAATTCAGTTTTCTTTAGCTCAAATTCTTCCTAAGAGGATAAGCTACAATAATATGGAAGCCAATTACACATAGCACTTACCAAAAATTCCAGAAATAGTCCCAAACCAGAAGCTGCTGCAGAGAGCACTTATACTTGCTAGTGTGGATGTTTTAGCTATACATTATTCTACAATTCTTCATCTAAGTAGGTAAATCACCCTAATCTATGTTACTATGTGCTTATACTTGAGTTAGTGAAATTATTGTAGAACTAAACCTTGATTTGGTCAATTAGAGGTTCAATGGGTTCATGCATGAGGTGATTTTGAATGTTGGAGTGAATCTTTGGTTGCATGTGTGATTGAGGGTAGGATCTGAGTAAATTGTTGTAGACCCATGAATATATGTGTATTTGAAGCTTAGTTATGTGATTGCATGTCAAATTTAAGTGAATATGAATCCAGAAGTGGATTTGCGGTCATCGATATCTGACTGGAAATCAGAATCTATATAACCGTCCACTTTCATTTCTCCATTGCCAAATACAAGAATCATATCTTTGGTTCTTCTTAAGTACTTCAAGATAGATTTCACGGAGATCCAATGTTCTTTACCCAGGTTAGCTTGAAACCTACTTACTAAGCTCACAGCATAGGCAAGATCTGGTCTCGTGCATCACATTGCGTACATGAGACTTCCCACTGCTGATGCATAGGGAACTGCACTAATCTCTTTTCGATCTTCCTCACTTTGAGGACTCATCTTTTTAGAGAGATGAATTCCGTGTCTCATGGGCAAAAGACCTCTCTTAAAGTTTTCCATCCCAAATCGTTTTAGGACCTTCTTTAGGTAGAGGGCTTGAGAGAGTCCTATAATCTTATTCAATCTATCCCTGTAGATGCGAATTCCTAGGATATAGGTGGCTTCTCCCAAGTCTTTCATGGAGAATGTGCTAGAAAGCTATGTCTTAACTGAAGTTAGCAGACCTTTATCATTTCCTATAAGTAGAATATCATCTACATATTGCACTAGGAATGTGATTTTGCTCCCACTGACCTTTTTATAGACACATCGTTCATCCTCATTTTTTATGAAGTCGTAGCTTCGTACTTCCTCATCAAAATGAAGGTTCCCACTGCGAGAGGCCTGCTTGAGTTCATAAATGGACCTATTCAATTTGCAGATTTTATGAGAATCTGCACTTGATATGAAACCCTTGGGTTGTTCCATATAGATTTCCTCCACAAGGAATCCATTTAAGAACGCGGTCTTCACATCCATTCGCCAGATTTCATAATCCAGGTATGCAGCTATGGCAAGTAGAATTCTAATGGATTTGACCATAGCTACAGGCGAAAAAGTTTCCTCATAGTCAATGCCCAACTTTTGACTATACCCTTTCGCCATTAGCCTGGCCTTATAGGTGTCCACCTTGCCATCCGGACCAATCTTTCTCTTGTAGATCCATTTATATTCAATGGGTACAATATCTTTGGGTCGATCTGTCAGAGTCCAGACTTGGTTCGAATACATTGAATCCATTTCTACTTTCATAGCTTCGTGCTATTTTGGAGAATCCATGTCCATCATTGCTTGGTCATAGCTAGAGGGATCATCTCCATGGTTTTCTTCAGCTACTGCATACAAATTATGCTCTCCTTGTAGCGGATAACCATATCTCTCAGGCAGTTGAGATACTCTAGCTGACCTTCGCATTGATGGTTGTGTCGTTTTTAGTTCGGGTTGGGTCTCTTGAACAGTGTCTTCCAAAGGAGATTCATTTTGTTCTTCTAGAACAATACTTCTACCAGCTCCACCTTCTCGAATGAATTTTTCTTCGAGAAAGATTGCATGTAAGAAAACAATGATCCTTTGATCATCATGAGGTAGAATAGGTATCCCATGGAATCCTCGGGATATCCAACTAATTGTCTTTTGAAGGACCTAGCCTCCAATTTCTCTGCCTTGGTCTTTTTCACATAAGCTGGGCAACCTCATATCTTTATGTGTTTCAAATTAGGCTTTCTTCCATGCCATATCTGATACGGTGTCTTAGGAACAGATTTAGAGGGACATCTGTTCAGAATGTGAGCAGATGTGAGCAGTGCATGCCCCCACAACGAAATGGGCAAATCTGTGTACCTGAGCATGGATCGAACCGTGTCTAACAGTGTTTGATTCCTTCGTTCTGCTACGGCATTTAATTGTGGAGTGACTGGAGGAGTTAGCTGTAACAGTATGCCATGTTCCCGTAAGAACTGGTCAAATTCGGCACTCATATACTCGCTACCGCGTCAGACTGAAGTGCCTTAATATGATGCCCGGTTTGGTTTTCAACTAAAGTATTGAATTCAATGAATTTCTCCAGTGATTCAGACTTGTACTTCATCAAATACACATAGCCATACCTAGAATGGTCATCGGTAAATGTAATGAAGTACTGAAAACCACCGCGGGCCACCTTTTCAAAAGGACCGCACACATCAGTATGAAACAAACCTTAGACTTCAGAGGCTCTTTCAAAATTCCTTGTGAAGGGGGATGTGGTCATCTTACCTTGAATACAAGACTCACAAGTGGGATAGGGATCCAATCCCAATGAGTCATCCTTTTCTAACTCGTGTAGTCTATGGTCCCTGACATGACCTAATCTTAAGTGCCAGAATTGTCTTAAGTTTGTATCATACAACTGCGCTTTCTTGTAACAGCATTAACATTACAATTATTTTGGACATTAATATAGTATAAACCATTTATCAAAGACACACTGCCAATGCATTCATTTATAAAATAAATGTCACAAGAATTGTTTGCAAAGGAAAATAAATATCCTTTCCTAACTAAATCAGGAATAGAAACAATATTCTTCAGCCCATTGGGCAAAACAAGGCAATCGTCTAGCAATAATAAATGTCCAGAAAATAATCTAATAGAAGTGGTTCCAATGTGTGTGGCTGCTACACTATGACCGCTGCCAACATTGATCATCATTTCTCCATGCTCCAGCTTCTTACTTCTTTCCAGCTCCTGATTCAAAACACATATGTGAGCACTAGCTCCAGAGTCTAGAATCCAGGAAGTAGAAAAAATAGTAACAGAACAATTTGTTTCCAAAACATTAAGTTCTATACCTGAAGTAATGTCTGCTTTCAGCTTGGGACAGTCACGTTTCCAGTCATCCACTTCTTGGCAGTGGATACATGTTTTTGCAACTCTTGGGCGCTTCTTTCTCCTTTTAAGGTTGTTAGAAGCAACCCTCATACCGAGCAGTCCATTTGGAGGTAGATCATCAACCCATTCCTCTCTCAAAAGAGCTTGTATGTAAACAAGTCTGTCTTTAAGATCTATTAAAGATCCTCCCAGATCATTTACCTCAAAGTCAGTGACAAAAGCAGAGAAAGATCTAGGGACAGATTGGAGAATGAGATTCACTTGCAGATGAAAATCCATGAAACTTCCCAGAGTTTGGAGCCTTCCTATCATGGATATCATATTCATAACATAAGTTGCCACTTCATCGTCTTCTCCCATTCTTGCTTGGAAAAGTTCCTTCGATAAGTAATATCTAATTGATTTTCCATGTTCCCCGAACATTTCCTCCAAATGAAGCATAATCGACTTGGGACTTTCCATATCCAAATGAATGTGTCTCAAGTCTTTGCTCATATATTGTAACATGTAGCTGGTGACCTTTTGGGCATCAGAGTTCCATCTCTTGTAAGCTTTCAGAACAGATTTTCCTTCTTCAGCCCTAGGCAGAGTTGGACCATCTTGCTCCAAAATATGCTCAAGTGACCTTTTCTTGAGACTAGCCCTTAGCATCTTGACCCAGTCATTGTAGTTAGGTCCAGTGAGGACATTTTCTCAAGCATTGTTGATAGTGGGTTAACCACTTTGAGAGAGATATAAATGACTGCAGAAAATAAACCAAATTTCATTAGATAATTATGTTGTACTCAAGTAAAATTAAGACTTTAATTTTGACTTGGCTCCCACTACATTTTTCGAGCCAATGCACTCCCACTGCAATAAATGGAAATCTCGTTGGACAGATTTCATAGTGAGTGATTGAGTTCTTCAAAATTTTCAATGAGTTGCAATCTGTAACGATACATGGCTCATCGGAATTTCAAAGTGGCGTGCCACGCCAATCAGTCCAATTGATGGTTCAATCTCACTTTTGGCTCATGGATCACTTAACCTTAACCTGTAACGAAATATTGGTGGTGATCCATCTAAGTACTTTCCCATCAACTCCTATCGATCTAACAGTTGAATCTCATCTTGCAACCTGTAACGGTATATGGGATGAGATTTGCTTCGACCGATGGCATCAAATGCACTTAGAGAGATTTGAATTATAAGTTAGTGCATAACCCCCATTAGTCGGGACGATGCCATACACAACTCATAATTCTATCTCTCAAAGTTTGATGGAGAGCCAGGATATCCAATATCCCTTTCTTACTTAGTATATTTAATTTGGGAAAATTTCTTAATTCGTTTAAGGTCTCACTTTGCACATTAATTTATTACGCGCATATGTGGAACTATTATAAGCCATGCAATAAAAGAAAACCTAGTTATTCTATCAACATGCATTCCATGGACATTCTAGATTGATCTAAGCTAATAGACCAATCAGGGGGATAGGGGCCAATATCAAATCTAACCTTGATATGCTCCGGGCTCCAAGCTCAATGAAGGTCCTACTTCTAATTACATAACATAGAAGCACCCCATACATTATACTAACGAAACTGAAAATACAAACTGGGGGGCATTATCCGGCCCATTACAACCCAGATAAAACAAAATGGTAAAACCCTAAGTCCATGGAAAGCATCCACCACAACATACATCAAAGCATGTAAATAAACTGTTTAAAATTATTTTGGCATTTATTTTAAAACTGAAAAATAATTCATACTTAATTAAATCTAATTTAATTATGAAAAGATGAATTATTTTTCAATTTAAAAAGAATAAATCCAATTTATTACTTAAGAAAAAGTCTAACTTATTCTTAATAATTTTGAAAAAATTAAACTCAACCCAAGATAAATCCAATTTATTTAATCATCTTGGATCATAAAAAAAATTCTAATTTAATTTATGACATAATTAAATCTAATTTAACTATTAAAAGTCAAACCCAATTTTAACTAATTAAATCTAATTTAATTTAGAAATGCAAAACAAATTTTGTTAGGAAAAGGGGAAACTGACAAATTTCGGTTCAAATTTGTCTATTGGGTCAAACCCAATAATTATTAATATTTAAATATATATATTATATTAATCGGCCCAGCAACCAACACACACACATGCGCTGGGCTAGGCCCAACGCACAGCCTGGCCCAGCACGCTAACTGGGGCGGCAGCAGTCCGTTGCCTTTCAGCGCCGCCACCCTTTTTTTTTTCTTATACACGTACAGCAGCGGCGCTGCCGCTGTACAGCGCCGCCGTGTATCCTAGGTGACGATTTCGAGGTGATAAATATTTTCAATTTCAGATTTAATATCAAATATCAAACATGCAAAAAATCCAATTTTAAATTCCAAATTAGCCGACATAATTTCAAACGTGAAAAATCATCAAACGCGTTAAAGTTAACTCTGATACCACTGTTAGGTATCCTCTAGAGCGAAAAACGTAGCAGAAGAATTTAGCCCCGGGTGCCTCGTGGCAGCGAAAATTAAAATTTAAACGGTACAACCACCCGAAACAGAAATAATGGTGTGCTCGATTACGCTATAAAGAAGGTTATGAGAATTTTTACCTTTCGATTAAATTCTCGCAGCAACGATTCGGTTCTTTTCAACCCTGTGGTGCAAGTTCACACGATTTCTTGGAAGAAATTGCCCGTCAATTGTATCCCCGGTGTTAGTGCTCCAAACGTCGCACCTCTAAGATGTATCCACACCTCGTTCAAGTCACCACCTACTTCGTTATTGGTGCTAGCCAGCGAAATAGATCTAAGTCTAAAACCTAGGCTTGATTATGTGAAGGGATGGAATATGTGAATCGTTGAGTTCAACACATGAGCAAAATGATGTCGTATTGGAACAAGGTAGGGGCGATTTTTCTCAAGGATGACAAGGAAAAAACTCTCTTCTTATTCCAGCTAGGGTTCGAGTTTTACACTCATTGGAGTCTTAGTGTTTTAGTCTTGCATTCACATATATATAGAATAGGAGTCCTAGAATTCTAATCCAACTGCAAGACTTGGAGAAGAAGAAAACCCTTTTCTTCTTCACCAAGAATTCGAACCCCTCTCTCTTTTGCTCAAAAAATCGGCCATCATCCTTTAATTGGAGTCCAAGAATTAATTCTTGACTCCATATTTAATTATGGGCTAAACCTATTAATTAAATATTCCCATATAATTAAAACTCGTTTAATTATATATATATTAATTATTCCAATTGGCTTATTTATTTAACTTGGGCCAAGCCCAACTAAATAAAATATTTGAACTCTACTAGGTCCATTAATTTAATTAATTCTACAAGATTAATTAAGATAGTCGAATTAATTGAATCCCCTCAATTAATTCATATTCCTTATTAGGAAAGGACTAGACTTTCCTAATTTCCTCAATTTCCTCAAATTGATTAATCACATCATTTAAGCAGTGACTCTCACGAGCTAAGTGTGTGACCCTTTAGGCTCGTCTACTATCTAGTGGTAAGTACACTTTCCCAAAGTGCTAGTGTGTTTTCCTAAAATAGAAAGTACCAGATTAAATCATTCCTTTGATTTAATCAAGCCTCGAATTAATCACCATATTAATTCTCGGCACTTACAAATCGTGGTTACTATCTAGCAATGGGCCACGAAGACCTAGATAACGACGAATATAAAGATACGCCTTTCGTGATCTTGATCCTTGTATAAGTAAGATCCCTCCATCTAATCTCCCGATTGAATCTAGAGCAGTGGCTAAGGTCGAAGCTCTATCAATTCAATAACTATGTTTCCCAAATACGGTGAGATCGATTCTCGACTATCTAAACGAGGAAACCCTACTCCTCTTTAGATATCATACTTCGGTCGAAGATTCCTAAAGTCGATTCACTATGTAAACACAGAAGATTCACTAACAAGACTAATGTCAGAGATAGATCCCATCTTGATTCTCACGTGCCTTCATACACAACCAGCCCATGTCTGATTTTGCTCATTTGTGATCATCTAAGTAATCATGTAACAAACCAAGACATGTTCGATTGTGTATAAGACATTCAATGGAACCTCAGGTTCTAAGGATTACTCTTATACTACAAGACCACTGGAAGTTCCAGATTCGACTGGGATTCCATTTAATGGAACTTCCATGGGGTTGTTCAGTATACCTATTCCCACAATAGGAACCCTCATTCATGCATAGGCTTTCACCGTGCCAATATCTATGGAACGAGATACACTCTTTCAAGAGTATGCATCATATAAGCAATTCTTTTGGGTCTCATCGATATCCCTTCATCTCGACGAGCCCATTCACGACTTGGAACATAAGTTTAAGGATCACAACCTTGGAAACATATTCCATCATTGCCATTCCCGATGCGCAATGATGTCCCATAGCTATGTGTGATCCTTCGGGACTTTATTCTAAGTTAAAACCAAGCTATATACACGAATAAAGAATGCCAAAAGATGAACTTTATTTATATGAAAAAGATCGTTCAGCTAGAGTTATTATTACATAGAATGGCGCCCAAAATTGGTGCGCTGGGCATAAACTCTAACAATCTCCCAATTGCCCTAGTGCCAATTGCCCATGTACTTGAGGCCCAATTTCCCTAGATGTCCTTCAAATACCATTTGGCTTAAGGGTTTAGTCAGCGGGTCCGCCACATTGTCTACCGAGTCCACACGTTCCACTCGAACGTCGCCTCTCCCAATGATCTCTCGGTATCGCCTCTGTATGTGCTTGGGTTTCTAATGAGACCTTGGCTCCTTTGCTTGTGCAATAGCCCCGTTGTTATCGCAGTACAAAGGTACTGCGTCTACAACGGATGGAACTACACCTAATTCTTGGAAGAAGTTCCTAATCCAAGCACCTTCCTTCGCAGCCTCTGAAGCTGCGATATATTCTGCTTCAGTGGTGGAGTCTGCCACAATTGCTTGCTTGGAACTTTTCCAGCTGACGGCTCCTCCATTAAGCAGATAGACATATCCCGAGACCGACTTTGAGTCGTCCACATCTATTTGGAAACTTGAATCGGTGTATCCCTCTAACTTCAACTTTCCACGTCCGTATATCAAAAACATGTCCTTAGTCCTGTTAAGGTACTTAAGGATCGCTTTTGCTGCATTACAATGCTTCTCACCGGATCAGTCTGATAACGGCTACACACACTCAATGTGTACGCTACATCGTGTCTTGTGCATATCATCGCGTACATTATACTACCTATAGCCGAGGCATAAGGTATGTGGGACATTCTTACTCTTTCTTCTCGAGTCTTAGGAGACATCGACTTGGAAAGTGTAATCCCTTGTCCCATTGGCAAGAATCCTCTCTTGGATTCTTTCATCTTAACTCTCTTAAGTACGCGATCGATATACGCGGATTGGGAGAGTCCCAGCAGCCTACTCAAATCTCTCTCGTTATATCTTCATACCAAGTACGTAGGATGCTTCTCCCATATCCTTCATGGAAAATTGTTTAGAGAGCCATACTTTAGTGAACTGACATCATTCCAATATTGTTTCCGATCAAAAGAATATCATCAACGTAAAGTATGAGAAACGTAATCACGCTCCCACTAACCTTCTTGTACACACAAGCCTCTTCAACGTTTTGCACATATCCATACTCTTGTATAACAGTGTCAAACCATTTATTCCAGCTTCGGGAAGCCTGTTTTAATCCATAAATGGATCTTTGGAGATTCAAATTCTAAGTATTACTCTTATACTACAAGACCACTGGAAGTTCCAGATTCGACTGGGATTCCATTTAATGGAACTTCCATGGGGTTGTTCAGTATACCTATTCCCACAATAGGAACCCTCATTCATGCATAGGCTTTCATCGTGCCAATATCTATGGAACGAGATACACTCTTTCAAGAGTATGCATCATATAAGCAAGTCTTTTGGGTCTCATCGATATCCCTTCATCTCGACGAGGCCATTCACGACTTGGAACATATGTTTAAGGATCACAGCCTTGGAGACATATTCCATTATTGTCATTCCCGATGCGCAATGATGTCCCATAGCTATGTGTGATCCTTCGGGACTTTATTCTAACTTAAGACCAAGCTACATACACGAATAAAGAATGTCAAAAGATTAATTTTATTTATATGAAAAAAATCGTTCAGCTAAAGTTATTATTACATAGAATGGGGCCCAAAATTGGTGCGTCGGGCATAAACTCTAACATTAGGATTCCTAAAGTCAAATCACTTTAACGTGGTTTGATGATTTTCAAAGGTTTTCAAAAATTTAAACAAAACTGATTACCTTATCGATTTCGTATTCTTGAATTCGCGTAACAGCAACTCCTAGAATTCCTGTCTCCAAAGATCCATGCGAAACGAGCCTTCCAAAAATCTCAAATATTCTCCTCTTGATAGTGGTGGACGGCTTGGGAGAGATTATGGGATAGGATCTCCTTCTTTTTGTGTTATGCAATTAGGGTTTTTTGTTTCTTGTTGCAGTTAGAGTTACCTTATAACTCTACTGACTTAACCAACAAGTAGGAGTCCTTCCTAGGACTCCTAGTAGCCGCCCCTAGGGCTTATTTGGACATGTGAGGTGGGCTTAAGTTGGCCCAGTCAACTTAGTCCACCTTTTAATATATATTTAATTTAAATCCAATTTATATTAATTAATATAAATCCAATTTATATTAATTAATTAATTCCATTTAATTAATTTTCCATTTAAATAATTTAATTTGATCTAATCTAATTAAATATTTAATTTATTAATTTAACCAATAAATCAATCCGTCCAATTAATTAAATCTTTCTAAAAGATTAACACAAAAAGACATCCTGTTCGTTTCTTATAGCGCGACTTTTTAGGTTCGTCTCAATTGGCAATGGAAGGAATTACCAAAGGATGAGAGTGTCAACTAACCAGTCCTATGGACTCACATCGTAATCCAATTGAGTACGAAATGAACGAATCATTTACGAACCTCGGGACCATAAATACCATATGTGTATAAGCCCTTCACTGACGTATCCCGATCAAGTGAGAGTCATAGTATATGTCAAACTCACTAAACTTGATACTGTGCATATAATCATAGCATAATGAAATTACCAAACTACCCTCTGTTAGGATTATGCCCTCAGATGCCATAGGGGATAGTATGAATAGGGCATCTATCTTGTATTGAACTTAAATATTATTTATAATAAAAGGCATTATTTAAGTTTTCACTTAATTCTTATCTGCATCTATAAGTTGTGTAAAACATTTTGTCCATGTTTTCAGTGCGATCCCTCTACTTCCTATAGGATAGGAAGAGTGGCACTAGAGAGATCGATCTTGATTACTAAAACAAGTTCGCAAGCAATATGAAGTCTTTAACGGACAAATAAAGACTTCAAATACTTGTACAATCTTAACTCCGACATGGGAGTGTCTGTCTAGTATCATGGGATGATAAGAGATTAAGATTGTAGGCACATCAGTGGAACTGATATGCTCGAACACGACTCGCATCGGTTCTGTCACATGGGTTTTCACTCTGTGACTGTCAATGACAGAACTAATTATGCGTAATAGGTATATGTGAACCTTTGACCTGAAGCATTAGGCTGAAGATGCACTTGTGACGTCAAGTCTTTCACTAGAGTAGTTAGACCCAATTCACTCGTTGGTGGGGTCAACCTCGAAATGCGGACTTGATGGGCAAATGGTAGTCTTAGCAGATATCTAAGAGGGATTTGAATGAGAATGTACCCTATGTAATTATAGATAAATAGAGATCAAAGTCTTTGGCCAAAGCAAATGAGACGATTGTGCTAGGCACCAAATCGATCTCAATGATCTCGTATTATTATAATTTATACATATGGTCAAGTCCAGTGAGTTTGACATAACCATGACTCTCACTTGACCGAGGAACGTGAACGGAGGGTTTATACATACACGGTACTTACGATTGAAAGGTTGTGGAATGATCCATTCATTCGTATTTCATTTGGACTACGAAGTGGACCACATGATTGCCTAAGTGTTACCCACTTCCTTTCGTTTCCTCTCATTGCCAAATGAAACGAACCTAAAGAGTCGCGCTAAAGAATTGATGAAGAAAATTAGAAAAAGGGATTTTCTATTTTATTTTGGAGAGATTTAATTTATTGGATAAGTTAAATAATTAATTGCTTATTGGATAAGTTAAATAATTAATTGCTTATTGGATAAGATAATTAATTATTGGATAAGATTAATTATTAATTAATTTCTTAGAGAAATATATTAATGAATTAATTTATCTAATTAATTTTATTATTTAATTAATATATTTATTTATTGGATAAAATAAATAATTAATTGAATAAAGAAATTAACAAAACAAAAGAATTCCGGGCCCTATATAGGCTAGGTTGGATGACCAAATTGGTCTCTTTTATTTTGTCTTGGTCAACAAGTCATTGAGTTATAAAAGGGCTCTCTTGAGTTTAACCTAAAGAACTGAATACATTACATGAATTGTAACTCTCCAAAGAATAGAAGAAGAAAAATATCCTCCCTCTCTATACACCAAAGTCGTCGCCCCTATAGAGAACAAGAAGGAAATTTTTTGTCATCAATTCGCGCGTGATAATTTAGAGGCAACGTGATTCGTTGTTGGATTCATCTACAACTTCAAGAATTGAAGAACACGAGGGTTGAAGAATTTAAGAAGTTCATCAATCTAAAGTTTAAAAGAAGAATTGGATTCTCCTACCACCTCGCTTCAACGGGTAAGTCGGATTTACTCGTTAATGCATGTTTGAGATTCAATTATGCGAATTAGAGTACATTTTTGGGTTTTTAATTAAATTTTTGAAATCCTTCCGCTGCGTTTATGTGCTTTTATGCGTAACCCAACAGTGGTATCAGAGTCAATCTCTGATTTGCATATTTGATCTCCTTTACGTGATTTAAGAATTGCAAGTTATGTGTTTTTGAAGCATGTTTGTACGTTTTCTTAAATCTGCGTTTTATGGTTTTTGCCTAGAATTTTTTGGTTTTTAGTTATTGTAAATTTGGGAATATTTGATGATATTGAAAATTGAAAAGTACCGAGAAAAACCGGGGCTCGAAAGCCCCGAAAGAAACGCGCGCAACACGCGTGAACAGTTGCGCGCACAGCTGAGTGCAGCAGCTGTTCACGTGGCCAGGGCGCATGGCCTGGCCCGCCCAGTCACAGCCCGTCGATCTGTGTGCGTGGCCCCACGGGTCGTGTGTTTGACACCTAATTCGTTGAACTGGGTTATAGATTCGGATCCTAAAATGGGCTATGTTTGGGTTAAAATTGATATTTGGGTTTTGGGTGATTTTAATTAATTGGGTGGATCAAAAGGATGATGACCCGAATAATTTAAATCAAGCCCAATTGAAAATTATCCAATTTCGATTTGTTAATTAGTTTGGACTTAATCTAAATAAATCTAAATGGGCCAATTAGATTGGTGATTTGGACTTAAATTAAATTTAGCCCAATAAGAAATTAATAAAGCAGGCATGTTATTTTAATTAATTATTTTGAGCCCAATTAAATTGAATCCAAGTGGATCAAAAGCATGGTGACTTGAGTTTGATGAAATCGAGCCCAATAAGATTAATTGGAATATAATATTTAATTAAACTTAATTAATTATTTTTCTTAGAGATTAATAATTAATTTATGAATTAAATATTATTATTTTTCCTCAACTTGGAAATTACTTAATTTTGAATAATGAATATAAATTATTTTTCTTTGAGATTAATAATTAATTCTTTGATCAAATAAAAGTATTTCCAATAATAGATGGCTTTAAATCATAATAAAATAAAATAGAATTCCACATTTTATGTATTCTATTAGTAGGACTAATATTATTTTAATTAAAGGCAGATGTATTTAATTTTAATTTCGTACATCTAAGTCATCTAGTTGGACTAGAATGATTTTAATTGAAATAGTGAATGTATAAAACATTGGAAATTTTATAAAGGACTTTTTAGTTGGACTAAGATTTTAATAATCAATATAAGTGATTTACTATTGCGAGCATGTATTAAATATTGCGAGCATGTATTAATTGATGCGAGCATGTCTTATGTGATTGTAACACTAATCATGGACTTAGGATTATATGTTTCACATTTAATTTTATGGGTTATCAAATTTGAAGCTATTTATTATATTTTTAGAAAAAATGCATGAGTTGTTTTAGGAATCTAGATGAAATGGTTCAAAATTGATAAAGTCAAAAGGCCCATGAATGTTTAATAGGTTTAATCTATGTCTTTTTGATGGCCCATTGGCTCGGGCCCTCTAGTAAAAGTCCATGATCAAGTGGTGAATTTATTTATTTATTTATTTAAATTCCATAATTATTTATATTGAAAGGCATGATTATTAGTAGTATTTTTATGCATGATCAATATAGAATAAAAGCGCTATATAAATTGAATAATGTGCAAAGTGAGACCAAAATCTTTTGACGAATTAAATTCTCCCAAATAAATAATACCGAGTTAGAAAAAGATGTGTGACATCCTCTCCCTCCACTAAGCTTTCTAAAATTAAAATTGATATAAATGTATAATGCTTCCCAGTTATGGGGGTTATGCATTTAGAAATCATTTGAAATTTTATTAAGTGCATGAAATGCCTTAATCGAAGCATATTTCACCCCAGAAACCTGTTCGGTTGCAAGGTGAAATTCAAATGTTAGATTATAGGAGTTAGTGGGCAAGAACTCGGGTAGTTCACGAGCTTAGAAACATGTTCGGTTGCGGTTTGGTGAACTATGGGGAAAGGTATTGAAATGTTTATTGGATAAATTGATATTAGATATCACCTCGAATAATTAATGGGCCAGAAACCGGTTAGGTTGCAACCCATTTAGTTAATTGAGGACCTCAATATCCGCTGTGGAATCGATGCCAATGATGATTCTCGATTTTCACATGGGAGTGTGGGATTCGAAAAATGCAGTGGGAGCCAAGATAAATTTTAAGTCCATAATTTTTCTTGGTTAAGTCAAAACAAATAATCTAATAAATCTGGTTTATTTCTGCAGTTCTTTTCTCGTTTATCTCTCTCAAATATGACAAACCCACTTTCAATTCTACTCGAAAAGAATACCCTGACTGGACCCAATTATGTGGAATGCCTTAGAAATTTGAGCATTGTCCTCAATATGGTATCTCTTGGATACATCTTGGAGGCTGATATCCCGACGGCTCCTTCTAGAACACGTGCCAACGAAGAAGAGGTCCAAGCCCATGAAAAATGGGTTAAGGACGACCTCCGGATGAGAGGATACATGGTGGGATCTATGACTAATGATCTTCAAAGGTCACATGATAAGATGCCCACTGCAAGAGCTATCCTAGCTCACCTGGTAGAGCTCTATGGAGAGCATAGTCGAACTGCTCAATATGAGATATCGAAAAAGCTCTTTGGAGCCAAGATGAAAGAAAGTGAGAAGGTTGGTGATCATGTCCTCAAAATGATTTCGAGGATCGAGAAATTGAAAGCTCTCGAATTCACCATGAACGCCACCCTTGAAACTGACTTAATTTTGTAGTCTCTTCCTGATTCCTTTTCCCAATTTGTGGTTAACTTTAACTGTAATGAGATAGAGTGCAATTTAGTTGGGCTAATGAACAAATTGGTTACTGCACAATCTCAAATGAAACCAAAGGGAAAAGAAACTGCCTTGCTCATCTCTTATGGACCTAAAAGGTTTAAGTCTAAGAAGAAGAACAACAAGAAAAAGTCTGGCGAGCTTGGAGCACAAGGGGGTGTCAAGAAGGGTAAGGGAAAGGCTCAAGGGTTTTACAAAAGCAAAGGGCCTAAGAAAACGGATAGATGTCTCGAATGCGGTGAGCTTGGCCACTGGAAGAGGAACTGTCCAAATTAGGCAAAGGCGCACAAGGTATAGAACTACTTGTTTTTGAAACTAACTGTTCTATGACCGCATTTTCTACTTCATGGATTCTGGACTCAGGGGATAGTGCCCATGTATGTTGTTTGGATCAGGATCTGCAAAGAAGTAGAAAGCTGGGCCGAGAAGAAGTGATGATCAAAGTAGGCAGCGGGGAAAGAGTCGCAGCTACTAGGATTGAATCTACTTCTCTTTATTTGAATTCTGGACATTTATTGTTTTTAGATAATGTTTTAGTTTTGCCCAAGGGGCTTAAGAACATTGTATCTATTCCTATCTTAGTTAAGATTGGATATACATTCCGTTTTTCTAAATTAAATTGCGACATTTATTATGGAAATAAATTACTTGGCAATGCTTGTTTAGTAAATGGTTTGTATTATTTGAATGTCCGTAATTCATCTGATGTGAATGTTGTAACACGTAAACGTGGTAGGCAAGAAGCTAACCTAAGACTCAAGTGGCATCTTAGACTAGGCCATGCCAGAGAGCACAAGATCCACAAAATGGAAAAAGATGGGCTATTACGCTCACTGGGGTCGGATCCCATTCCAACATGTGAATCATGTCTCTTAGGCAAGATGGCTAGATCTCCCTTCACCGGGACTTTTGAAAGAGCTACTCAGGTCTTAGGGTTAGTGCATACCGACGTCTGCGGACCATTTGGAGAAATGGCTCGTGGAGGTTTCTACTACATCACTTTCACAGACGATCATTCAAGATATGGTCTAGTGTATTTGATGAAGCAAAAGTCTGAATCCTTTGAAAGGTTCAAGGAGTTCAAAGCCTTAGTAGAAAATCAAACTGGGCAAAATATAAAAACTCTACGATCGGATCGTAGAGGAGAATATATGAGTGCCGAGTTTGATGAATTCCTTAGACAACAAGGAATAATGTTACAACTAACACCACCAGCAACTCCTCAACTAAATGGAGTAGCCGAGCGAAGGAACCGAACATTGTTGGACATGGTTCGTTCCATGCTTAGTTACACTGATTTACCCATTTCGTTGTGGGGACACGCACTTCTTATTGCTGCTCATGTTTTAAACAGATGTCCCTCCAAATCCGTTCCTAAAACTTCGCATGAGATGTGGAATAATAGGAAACCAAGTCTTAATCACATTAAGATTTGGGGATGTCCCGCTTATGTCAAGAAGACTAAAGTGGAGAAATTGGAGACAAGATCCCTCATGGGATGTTTCATTGGTTATCCTGAGGATTCCATGGGATTCTTCTTTTACCTGCATGATGATCAGAGAATCATCGTGGCCCTACAAGCTCACTTCCTTGAAGATGAGTTCATCTTGGAAGGGGGAAAAGGTAGAAAAATTGTTCTACAAGAACAAAATGAAACTCCCTCAGAGACATCTATCGAATAACCAAGGCCTGAACCAATAGTAGCCCAACCATCACGTAGATCTGGTAGAATACCACATGAACCTGAGAGGTATGGGTATCTACTGTAGGGGGAGCTAGAGCTTCACACTGTAGTACAAGAAGGTCATGAAAATGATCCTTGTACCTATGATCAAGCGATGGTGGATGTCGATGCTTCAAGATGGCGATAAGCCATGGAAACAGAAATGGACTCTATGCATTGAACCAAGTCTGGACTTTGGTAGATCGTCCTGAAGGTATTAAACCTACAGGATGTAAGTGGATCTACAAAAGAAAGATAGGTAGCGATGGCATGGTTGACACCTTTAAAGTCAGGCTCGTAGCGAAAGGGTATAGTCAAAGAGAAGGAATTGACTATCAAGAAACCTTTTCGCCCGTGGCCATGATAAAGTCCATACGAATACTATTATCCATAGCTGCATACTTAGATTATGAGATATGGCAGATGGATGTCAAAACGGCTTTTCTTAATGGATTCCTCGAGGAGGATATCTATATGGAACAACCAAAGGGTTTTGTATCCGAGTTCGATATCCAAAAAGTATGTAAACTTGAGAGGTCCATATATGGTCTCAAGCAAGCATTTAGAAGCGGAAATCTCCGTTTTGATGAAGTAGTAAAGGGATATGGTTACATCAAGAACGAAGATGAACCCTGTGTCTACAAGAAGACTAGTGGGAGCAAACTCTCGATCTTAGTACTATATGTGGATGACATTCTGCTTATAGGAAATGACGTAGGAATGCTCACCACAGTCAAGAAATGGCTTTCGAGTATGTTTTCCATGAAAGACTTGGGAGAAGCGACATACATTCTAGGAGTTCGTATCTACAGGGATAGAACGAATAGCATGATTGGTCTCTCTCAAGCCCTTTACTTACAAAAGGTCCTAAAGAGGTTTAGGATGGACAATTCTAAGAAAGGGCTTCTTTCCATGAGGCATAGAGTACACTTGTCCAAGTCTATGTGCCTCAAAGTGAGGAAGATAGGCAGGAGATGAGTAATGTACCCTATGCTTCTGCAGTAGGTAGCCTGATGTATTCAATGTTGTGTACTAGACCCGACATTGCCTATGCTGTGAGCGTGGTGAGTCGATTTCAGGCAAACTCGGGAAAGGAACATTGGATAGCAGTGAAAAATATCCTAAAGTATCTGAAAAGAACTAAGGATATGATTTTCATCTATGGAGGTGGAGACCTGAAGATGGAAGATTATTCTGATTCAGACTTTCAATCTGATGTTGACGACCGAAAATCCACTTTGGGGTTTTTACTCTCAATGGTGGAGTGGTGTCTTGGAAAAGTTCCAAGCAAAGCACAACCGCTGATTCCACCACTGAAGCGGAGTATGTGGCAGCCTCAGAGGCGGCAAAAGAAGCTGTTTGGATGAGAAAGTTTCTTGGAGAACTTGAATCGGTCCCTAGTGCTCAGCTCCCGTTACCACTTTATTGTGATAACAATGGAGTTATAGCGCAAGCCAAGGAACCAAGGTCTCATAAAAAATCCAAACACATTGAGAGAAGATTTCACATCATCAAGGAGATCGTTGGCAGAGGAGAGATAGCAATGCAGAAAATAGCCTCAGCTGACAATGTAGCTGACCCGTTCACCAAACCACTACCTCAGGCTGTTTAGGACCGACACCTGAAAATGATGAGTATTAGATACCACAATGAGTGGAATTGAGTGCAAGTGGGAGATTGTTAGGATTATGCCCTCAGATGCCATAGAGGATAGTATGAATAGGGCATCTATCTTGTATTGAACTTAAATATTATTTACAATAAAAGGCATCATTTAAGTTTTCACTTAATTCTTATCTGCATCTATAAGTTGTGTAAAATATTTTGTCCATGTTTTCAGTGCGATCCCTCTACTTCTTATGGGATAGGAAGAGTGGCACTAGAGAGATCGATCTTGATTACTAAAATAAGTTCGCAAGCAATATGAAGTCTTTAACGGACAAATAAAAACTTCGAATACTTGTACAATCTTAACTCCGACATGGGAGTGCCTATCTAGTATCATGGGATGATAGGAGATTAAGATTGTAGGCACATCATTGGAACTGATATGCTTGAACTCGACTCGCATCGGTTCTGTCACATGGGTTTTCACTCTGTGACTGTCAATGACAGAACTAATTATGCGTAATAGGTATATGTGAACCTTTGACCTGAAGCATCAGGCTGAAGATGCACTTGTGACGTCAAGTCTTTCACTAGAGTAGTTAGACCCAATTCACCCGTTAGTGGGGTCAACCTCGAAATGTGGACTTGATGGGCAAATGGTAGTCTTAGCAGATATCTAAGAGGGATTTGAATGAGAATGTACCCTATGTAATTATAGATAAATAGAGATCAAAGTCTTTGGCCAAAGCAAATGAGACGATTGTGCTAGGCACCAAATCGATCTCAATGATCTCGTATTATTATAATTTATACATATGGTCAAGTCCAGTGAGTTTGACATAACCATGACTCTCACTTAACCGAGGAACGTGAACGGAGGGTTTATACATACACGGTACTTACGATTGAAAGGTTGTGGAATGATCCATTCATTCGTATTTCATTTGTGCTACGAAGTGGGCCACATGACTGCCTAAGTGTTACCCACTTCCTTTCGTTTCCTCTCATTGCCAAATGAAATGAACCTAAAGAGTCGCGCTAAAGAATTGATGAAGAAAATTAAAAAAAGGGATTTTCTATTTTCTATTTTATTTTGGAGAGATTTAATTTATTGGATAAGTTAAATAGTTAATTGCTTATTGGATAAGATTAATATTAATTAATTTCTTAGAGAAATATATTAATAAATTAATTTATCCAATTAATTTTATTATTTAATTAATATATTTATTTATTGGATAAAATAAATAATTAATTGAATAAAGAAATTAACAAAACAAAAGAATTCCGGGCCCTATATGGGGCATCCATGAGGACACCCATTAGGCTAGGTTGGATGACCAAATTGGTCTCTTTTGTTTTGTCTTGGTCAATGATAAGAGGCATTTTTACGTATTTTTAAGCCCCTTTGCATTAATGTTTTAGGTTCATTTATCGCTTGAGTGTTGCCACATGTGCATTTAATTCGTGCATTAAGTGATTTCAGGCCTTAAATGGATAGAATCGAAGAACGGGCAAAAAAATGACGTATAAAACAAGTTTAGGCCAAGTTGTTTCGCACTCCCACGCCCAAGCGCCCCTCCAACCACGCCTAGGCGCCGCTGACATCCAGTTCCGAGGATTTGCTTCGCACTCCCGCGCCTAGGCGCCATCATAATCACGCCTGGGCGCGGATTTCGTAACACTTGCCATGGTTGAGCGCTATTTCTGTACATTTAGAGACCGAATTGGACGAAGGTTTCTTCTAAAAAGTTTTAGATATATGTCTTAGCTTCACGTGGGAACTTGAATCATCCAAATCGGAGGTCTTTGGAAAGAGTTATAAAGGAAATACGATTGCTGCGCAGAAAAGTAAGAAAGTTGTCTAGACTTCGCACATACGCGCCTAGGCGCCGAAATACCCGCGCCTGGGCGCCGAAACCTCCAACATTTGATTCCTTTTAGCCAAAAGTTCAGCATTTTAAGTGGAAGGGAATCATTTAAAGCCAAGAGGTCAGCACATGTGTTGAGGGGGTGTCTTGGTTGTATTTCTTGGTAGATTTACTTTATGGAATTTTATACTACATACTTTAGAGTAATGGAGGACACAAGAGAGGGACAACACATGGGAGGGAGGAGAATATACACCTATAAAGGTAATCATCTCTTGTATTCTTCATTATCAATTGGAGGGGGAGCCCATACTCTTCATCATTCACCATCATTCATCATCAAATTGGAGAGGGAGTGACCGATCCATAGAGGGAGAGGAGAGAATATTTTTTATTCTTGATTCATCATCACCATTGGAGAAGAAAGATTCAATTGGAGTTCCATGATTATTCACTTTGGAGGGAGTTTTAATTGCTTGTTATTTCATTTATGTTTATGAATATGTATTAATTCATTTATGTTTTTCATATTATCAATCATGAACTAAATTCATAAGACTAGGGCCATGTAAGGTCAAATTGTAATATATGCTTATAATAGATGATTGTTGAGGTTATTCTTATATTGTTATGTGATGTGAATTGTGTTTTTGCCTATCTTGCATATACTTGATCACTATATGTTAGAATCTTATGCCTAGGTGAATATTTCGGGAGAAAATTGACTTAGGGTGCAAGAAATTCACATCATGACCCGCAACTAATGAGGAATTGCCCTAGACATAGGTAACGATTTCCGGGTGAAGTTGTTCGATTCTAATCGAGTGAACTCTAGTACGTTAATGCATGTTTAGTGGTTAGATTTCCGGATAGGAATATTTGGGAAATCACGATCTAAGCATAGGAGTTTATACGAGAGACATCGTTTATTCTCTACCCTCGGAGCTCTCACCATAACAATATAAGTGTAATTCTTCAACAAGAACCTTTATAAGTATATTTGATCAAATTGAACCTAGCATGTGCCTTAGTCTCCCTTTATAATTAGTTTTAAATCACTTGCTCATCTTTGTTCTTGTTCTTTACAAATTTTATTTGAATTTATTCTTATTTTGTTTATTCACGTCATTACAAATCTTAAACTAGAATTCAAGTCCTTGTGGTTCGACAATCCGGACTTACCGTCCATTTATTACTACACACGACTAGTGCACTTGCTACCAAGCACGTTAGCTTTTAGCGTGTCAGTCAACAATTCATTGAGTTATAAAAGGGCTCTCTTGACTTTAACCTAAAGAAGTTAATACATTACATGAATTGTAACTCTCGAAAGAATAGAAGAAGAAAAATATCTTCCCTCTCTTTACACCAAAGTCGTCGCCCCTATAGAGAACAAGAAGGAAATTTTTCTTCATCAATTCACGCGTGATAATTTAGAGGCAACGTGATTCGTTGTTGGATTCATCTACAACTTCAAGAATTGAACACCACGAGGGTTGAAGAATTCAATAAGTTCATCAATCTAAAGTTTAAAAGAAGAATTGGATTCTCCTACCACCTCACTTCAACGGGTAAGTCGGATTTACTCGTTAATGCATGTTTGAGATTCAATTATGCGAATTAGAGTACAATTTTGGGTTTTTAATTAAATTTTTTAAATCCTTCCGCTGCGTTTATGTGTTTTTACACGAAACCCAACACCCTCCATGTTCCACATGAGTTAGTTTCATTGCTTTGGCCAAAGACTTATAATTTCATCTGCCTATGATCGCACATGATACTTTCTCGTTTACTATCGAGACAGTGAATCCCATCTTGGCGATCACTTCACAAGTGCTACTTGACTCATTGAGATCACACTTCAAGGTCGGCCCCACCAAAGGGTGATTTGGGCTTAACTACTCCAGTAACAAATTCAATAGTACAAGTACATTTATCATGACCCCTCAGGTCTAAGGCTCACGCATACTATTATGGTCAGTAATCCAATCATTGACAGTCACATAGTAAATACCCATGTGATCGGATTACTGCTAGCCGTGTTTGAATATATCAATTCCATTGGTAGATCTATGACACGTGTTCTCACTATCTCATAGTGTTCGACTGACACTCCTGTCAGAGCATGTGTCATACAAGTCGAATCTTAATGCCCAATGAAGATTCCTTGACTTGCGAACCCTTTTAAGTGATCAGGAATAAGACTCTCCCCGTGCCACTTCTTTATTCCATAAAGGGCGAAGAGTCAAGCTTGATACACATGGACTATTTGTTCAATACTTATTAATGCCATGAAGTTTTATATAAACAGAAGAATAAATGCCTTTGTTAAATATAAGTTTGTACAACATAATTGGATACCCTATACAATCTATTTGTCCCCATTGGCATCTAGGGCATATACCTAACAAAAGATGCCCGTCAATCATTAGGAAGTAGTGAAGAATTCATATCATAGATGCACTGATGGAGATTGTGGCACTCAGACATGACTCACATCGATTCTGTCACATGGGTTTTCACTCTTTGACAGTCAATGACAGAATTGATTTAATTGTAATAGGTGTGTCTGAACTTTAGACTTGAAGAATCGAGTTAAAGATATACTTGTGACATTAGGTTTGTCATTAGAGTAGTTAGACCCAATTCACCCTTTGGTGGGGTCAACCTCGAACTACAACCTAATGGGCAAGTAGTAGTCTTAACTAATATCCAAGATGTGATTCGTTCCCTCGAAAGTGAAAGAGGGATTATCCTATGCATTTATAAGTAAGTTAGATCTTAAAGTCTTTGGTCAAAGCATTCAATGATCTAGACTTGTTATAAATATAGCACAGAGTCAAGTTTGTGAGTTTGACCTAAAACCATGACTCTCACTTCACCGGGATAAGGAAACGAAGAGTTTGTATTCACACGGTATTTACAAAAGGAAAGGTAAAATGATCCAATCATTTCATCTTATTTGGGATACAATGTCGATCACTTGACTGGCTAGGTGCAACCCACATTCAATGGAACCAAGGTCTATAACGGGGCTATTGCACAAGCAAAGGAACCAAGGTCTCACAACAAATCCAAGCACATAGAGAGGAGATATCACATAAAAGAAGTCGTTGGAAGAGGCGAGATAGCTGTTCAGAGAGTAAATTTCGCGAAAGAGTTGAAGAAGACGAATTCGTGAGTTTCTCCAACCACTTCGCTACAACGGGTAAAGTTTTAATATCCCCATCGTATATACGCGTGACAAAACCACGAGATTGATCCTGTTATGGGAAAATTCAAAAACAATTATTACACTGTTTCCACTGCGTTTTTTTATGATTTTTCCAACACGTGGTTATGCTAGGTTGAGTATCTTAACATCGTTTGTGTCTAGGTCTTCGAAGCCCGTTGCTAGACAGTAACCTTGATTTGTAGGTACCATGTTATTATTGGTGATAATTCATGGTCAGATTAAATCAAGGAAGATTTAATCTAATACTTTCTAAATATAGAAAGGTACAATGATACTTTTGGAAAGTGTACTTACTACTGGAACATGAACGAGCCTAAGGGGTCACACACTTATTCATGAGGTTCCTCCTTAAAAGATATGATTAATCAACTTTGAAAGTTGAGGTAAAATTAGGAAAGTCTAGGACTTACCTAAAGAGGAATATTAATTAATTGGTGGGAAATTAATTAATTAGACTATTTAATTACTCAAGTGAGATTAATTAATTAATGGACCAAGTAGAGTCCAAGGGTTTTATTTAATTAGTAGAGTAAGTAAAAAATTAAATAAAATTAAAGAAATAATTGGGTAATAATAATTAATGGACTTTAATTATTATGGAATATTTAATTAAATGGTTGGACTATTTAATTAAATAAGGAGTCAAAAATTAATTCAAGTTGGATAAAAAATTTGGATTCCAAGAGTAAGTGGGGGCGAGGCGGCGGACGAAATAGGGGAGGGAATTTAATTCTTCTCCAAGTCTTGATCAAGTTGGAATCAAGGAAATATTTAGGAGAGAGAAAAAGGAACAAGTTAGCTTACAAGCTAAGTTCCTTGTTTTTAGGAAACTCCTTAATAGAGTTTGCTTAGGATTAGATGAAAATCAAATCTCCAAGATTTCATCTTGACTTCCAAGTAAACTAAACCTAGGAGTCTCTCTATAAATATGTGTATTAAGAAAAACACACACACAATTTTAAGAGTGAAATTTTCGTCCACCTCAAGAAGAAAAAGAGAAAAAATGTGTCTTCTTATTTTCTCCTTAAAACTCGCCCCTCACCTATTATTTCTTGACAAGGTTTTGCTCATGTGTTGAGATTAACCTTTCACATATATTCATACCTTCATATATAAACTTAGATTAGATCTAAAATAAATATATAGGCTAGCACCATATATATATTTTTTGGGAATTATACGGAGGTGTGGATACATCTTAGAGGCGAGACGATTGGATCGCTTGAAGATACAAGGAACAAATCGGAGCTCGGATTTTTAAAGGGGGCCGACGGTTTTTTGAAGAATCGAGTCAAGGGAGTATTTGTTCGGGTTGATAAGATCAGAAACTTGTACGAGGGAAAAAGCACGAAAGGTATTTCGTGTAATATAGTTTTTTCTCATTTTTATTAGCTTCATTAAACCGGCCATGTAATCCTAATTCGGGGTAGTTTATTAAATTTTTAAATTTCGTTGTGCTAACCTACCCCGGGGATTACCCAATCCAACAAAGCAATCCTCAAAAATCCAAGCTTTGTGAAAAGATCCAATCCTCGTGCAATCCAAAATTCTCCTTCTTGAATTTCAATCCAAACATCGAATATGTTGATGCTTCTATATCACGCAGAAAAGCAAGAAGAAAAATCTCTCCTTTTTTCTCTAAGGGGGGCGATGGCTAGATGAGAGAGGGGGGAAGGGAATTTCTCTTTCTCTTGGAAGCTAATGTGATAATGAAGTCAACTAGGTCAAAAAGCCGCATGTGATATACTTTTATATCATATGACTTGATCACCAAGCTAACACAAGGCCTTATCTTAGACGTCCTAGTGGATGCCCAACTTGGCCCACATAGGCGTCCAATTGGACGCCTATCCCGACCTCGTTTGGCTTTGTGTTTATTTAATTATTTATTTATTTATCCAATAAATATATAATTTAATTAATCAATTAAATTAATTAGATAATTAATTTATTAATTTATTTCTCTAAAAATTAATTAATAATTAATTTTATCTATTAATTAATTATCTCATCTAATGAGTAATTAATTATTAGCTCCACCTTGAATAATTCACTTTATTTTTCTTCTGCAATTCCTTGAAGCGCGACTCTTTAGGTTCGTCTCATATGGCAATGGGAGGAACCAAAGGATGTGAGTGATACCTAGTCAGTCACGTGGCCCACTTCAAAACCCAAATGAGATCGAAATAATGGATCATTTTCAAACCTTTCCTGTTGTGAATACCGTACGAGTATAAACCTTTTATTCTAATATCTCAGTCAAGTGAGAGTCATGATTCAGTCAAACTCACAGGCCCAGACTATATGCTTAAGTCATCATGAGTCGAGGTCACTGAGCTTACTCTTGTGTCTAACACGAGTAACTCCAATTGCTTTGGTTAAAGACGACTTTTGACCTCACTAACTTATGATTGCATATGATATATGCTCATTCACTTATGAGAGAATAAATTCCATCTTAAAATCAGCTAAGACTACCACTTGCCTATCAAGTTGCACTTCGAGTTCGATCCTACCTACAGGTGAATTGGATCTAACTACTCTAATGACGGACTTGATATCACAAGTGATTCCTCAGGTCTAAGGTTCTCACGTACCTATCACAACTAATCAGTTCTATCATTGACTGTTGTAGAGTGAAACCAATGTGACATAACTGATATGAGTCGAGTTCGAACTCACCAGTCCAACTGATGTGTTTATGACATAAGCTCCCACTATCCCATAGTGTTCGACTAGCACTTCCATGTCAAAGCTCTTGTCATGCAAGTCTTATCCAGTTTTGATGTTCAGTCGAAACTCCCTACGACTTGCGAACGAGTTTAGAGATCAAGTACCAAATACTTCTAGTGCCATTCTTCTTAGCCCATAAGGAGTAGAAGATTCGCCTTGATCTCTTGGACTAAATATTGTATACCAACTTATAAATGCCAATAAGTAAAAAATAGAAATGCCTTATATATATGAAGTTTAATTACAAATAATATGCCCTATACAATCTATCCTCGTGTGGCATCCGAGAGCATAAACACCAACATAATGCAACTATCGTTATTTTAATGAATCATGTAGTTTAATCTTGATAAATGTGTTCCTAACAAGTATTTTCTTAGTTATGAATTATCATTCTTTTTTTTTATAATTTAACAAAAAAAATGAAGAACATTGTTTGTTTATTTAGTTATATAAAATAATTAAATCACTTGAAAACACGTCAGTGATTGTATGACACATGCTCTGACAAGTATTTTCTTAGTACATTGTTTTTTTAGAGTCATATTGACTAGTATAACACATGCTCTGGCAAGGAGTGTCAATCAAACGCTATGAGATAGTGGGAGTTTGTGTTATATATGCATTAATGGAATTAGTGGATTTGAACACGGCTCGTAGTAATTCGATCACATGGATTTTTACTCTGTGACTGTCAATGTTTGGATTACTGATCATGATATTATACGTGAGCCTTAGACTTGAGGAATCACGGTCACAGAGTGCTTGTAGCATTGGATTTGTTACCAGAGTAGTTAGGTCCAATCTACCCCCAGTTGGTGGAGCTGACCTCGAAGTGCGATCTTAATGGGCAAGTAGCAGTTGTGAAGTGATTGCAAAAAATGGATTCATTGTCTCGGTAGTAAACGAGAAGATATCCTATGCAATCATATGTAACTAAAATGGAAAGTATTTGGCCAAACAAAGTGAACTAACTCGGGTGCTACACAAAGGGTAGTTCGGTCATTTCATGTTACTATGCATATCATTGAGTCCTATGAGTTTGACATATTCCATAACTCTCACTTGATCGGGATATGTGCTTATACTCATATGGTAATCATTGTCTGGAGGTTCATGATGATGTAGTCATTTCGTACTCGGTTGGGCTACAATATGGGGCCACGGGGATGGCTAGACGTCACCCACGTCCTTTGTATCCTCTCATTACCAATCGAGATGAACCTAGAGAGTCGCGCTACAAGAAACAAGCAAGAAATCATTTTGTGCATGGAGGGCATTTTGATAATTTGTCAATAGACTGACAAATTACTTAATCACTTATTTAATTGCATTAATAACGGAGAATTAATTTAATAATATTAAATGGTTAATTAATTATTTAATTGAAATATTAATTTAATTATCATATATATTTAATTGGATTTACTTTAGTATGATTAAATTAAGTGGGGCTAAGTTGACTGGGTCAACTTAGCTACATGGAGCGTCCAAGCAGTCCTTGGAGGCATGTGATATGGGCTTGAGTTGTAGGATTTTATTCAATACAAGACCTATTATAACAATTCAACTCAACTAGCCTCCAAAACCCTGGAAAAAGGATTTTCCTCCCCTCTCTCTGTCACTTAGTCGCCGCCTATCAGAGAAAGAAAAGAGGGTTTATGCTGTTCTCGCGTGATATCTAGAGGCAGGGTTTTTGGAGTGCTGTTGTAGCTGAGGAGCAACACAAACACGCGTCAAAGGTTTAATCTTTTCGCACTTTCATTTTATGTGTAAAATCAATGTAAGCCAAAATTGATCCTTGCCTTGGGAATCAAATTTATTTTTTATTTCGTTGCATTTTTGATACCCGATTCCCAACAAAATTAACTTTCATTGAACTTATATATTTACTAGTTATTCGTAAAAAGTTTATCGGAGTTGTACATGGTGTTCTTTCATGTCACAAAACTCATTTGTAATAGAGTTTATATCAATTTTCTCTATGATTCTCTTCTATGTAAATAATCAAACAATATGTAAGGTATTCATTTACATTTTGCTTCTCAGTCTACTTTTTACCAATTTGAGGGTTGAAATGAACTTCTCAATTCAATCGTCGCAATGGTAACAAGAAGAGTCAATATCAAGCGAATTAAATGCTCAATTAGATAGTATACCACATCATTTCTTGTCATCTTCAATTGTTGACATAATTCAAAAAATATAGTTGACTGTTTACACTACAAATGGCAGGTACATCGATTTGTTATTGTCTTTAACTTTGTTGATGTCTTATATATAGTTTTCATTCTCGACTGTCTTTTGTATAGGTTTAGGAAAAGTGTTTGTTGACTTTAATTTTAATAAGTGTAGAAGAGAAGTTCAAAAGAAAAGGTGTTTGTTAATTCTAAATTCTCAATCCAAGAGAAGTTAAAAAAAGAGAGCTAGATCTAATGACAAATTCAACTTTTTTTTAATAGTAATTACCTTTTGCATTAGAAACAGACACATTAAATAGAAGTACGTAAAGTAGGGGCTAAAATAAGGACTTAAAATAACAAGAAACAGGGTTAAAATCTTGCATTTTTAACCACCAAAGGTTTAAAAGAATATGTAAAAGATGGCCAGGAGGATTCAAACTCATCTCCTTGAGGAATCCCCAGTCTGGCAGTAGAGTGCCAACTACATGGACCTGAACAACTATGCTGAATATGCTCTTAGAACAACTACAGTGTGTGTGTTATATCATAAACTTTATGTGTATCCTAGAACAAAAAATTGAAGTCTCGTATTTGATGGTGTGTCTATAATAGAGGGTATTTGATGGTGTTAATTCAAAGAATAATTTGATATTTTTTATTGCACATGCATCAAGAGTACTCCGACTATTAATAATACTCCGTCGCTTTGCTATATGGAGGTGGACCAATTGGTGATGTGCTGGCAAACCAGGGTTTGACTAGTGGTCGTGCTAGATACTTTTTTTTTCTTTCTAATTGAGTCTTTATATACTAATTTGGGTTACACTTGTTTATGTTATGTTTTTACAGCTTGTTGTAAACTTTAATTTCATTTAATATTATATGTTTTTCTTGTTTTGAAAAAGGGCCATTCTTGAGTACTTCGATTACTAGCGATAATAAAAGCGGTTCTTCATGTTAAGTCGTTTCGAGTTAGGTACATTCTGCAAGGTCAAAGAAAAGAAAAGGAAAGAGAAAACTTACATATATTTACATAAAAGACTGGTGATAAAGCCAGAGCATAAGTCCTCCTGCCATAGCAAAACTAGGAAAATACCTTAATACCCTTCTTGATCACCCGCCTTTAATGCAGCAAGAGCTAATATTTGACTCCTAAAATTATGCTTGTTTATATGGAAATCACACTTAACAAAAACTTAATGCTGATCCAATTGCCATATTTAACTAAAACTATATGAAAACCACCTTTAACCATAAAGGATTTCAGTTTTCATTCCTTCACAGTTTTGGTTTTTAAATTATTTCCCCAATCTCATTATTTTTAAACTATAATAGACTGATTTTATCTCTTACAAAAATATTTTTAGTAATATAGTAATAAATCATTAATGTAATTAAAACATTGAAAATAAAAACATCAATACGTATAATATATATATACACACACACAAAAAAAAAAGTATATAACATATAATCAAATTTTATTTTTTAATAAAAGTTTTTATTTAATCCATCTAAACATGTCTTCAGTTCCAACCATGTTTTATTTCAATTTTAAAAAATGTATAATTTCATAGGTTGTAAAATTGGCACAACTAGGTTATTAATGTGCCTGTGCACATCATACATGAAGCTTAATTGAATGTGTAATATTCCTTTTCGTTATATGTAGCTTGTGGATAAAGTAAATGAGAAAGGAAAAGAGCTACTTAACAAATTCATCAAAATATTACTAATTGAAATATTAAAGAAATAATAGAGATTGGTGTAATTCGAGGCAATACTTTTTTCTTCCAAATATCTAAAAGGTCCTTAATCAATAATCAAACACAAATTAAAGATAAGAGCAAATCGTATTAGAATACGCACTCGGAGCATTGAATCCGGTGTGTGTTAGAATTACCAGGGATGTGGCATGTGTTGACCGACCTCCTTTCCATTTATTTAGGTGGGAGAGAGAAAATGATGGAAAATCTTTTATTCTTTAATTACGAAAGGGTAAAACCCAATGTTTTAAAAATCGGACCGGCTATCGAACTGGAAAATCTACCGGTTCAAGGTTCACTGGTCGGACCGTGGTTCAATCGTGGTCGGACCGATGATGTCATAATAATATAATATATAATATTTATTATACTACTAATATTACAAAACAATAAAATTTATTTATATATACATTTTTATAGACATATATCATATATATTTTGAATTATATAATGTAAAACCAAATCAATTAACAGAACAACTTAATAGAAATCCATCTAATTAGTAGCGATATAAAATTATAAATAGAAAAAAATGAGAAAATAAATATAGAAGCCAAAAAGAAACATAGCCTTGTGACCCTTGTCAAACCCTTCTTTTACATCCCACACTCCACACGCCGCCACTTCTGCTGCTCCTTCTTTTTTTCCATTTTTAACCAAAGTTTCTTTATATTTTTCCTTCTAAACTTCTTCTTTTCCATTTCTTATATAATTTTCTCTCTCCTTTTTCTTATAATCTTGTCTTTTTGAATAGAAGAAATTGTAGACCAAGGTTCCGAGAAACTGAATAGAAGAAATTGGGGAGGAGAAACATATTTACAGCTGCATCTCATACCTTGTCATGAACCGGTCCGATCTACCAACTCGTGAGCGGGTCGTCCGGTTTGGCGGTTCAACCACCGGGTCAAGCGGTTTTCAAGAAAAAAGGCGGTTCTGAGTTTTCTCCGATTTTTATGGACTGACTGAACCGTTTTAAGCTCTGGTCACCGGTCCGGTCCTGGTTTTAAAACACTGGTAAAACCCTTTCCATCCCCCCAACCCAGGAAAAATTAAGAGAATAACTAGGGGTGTGCACGGTTTGGTTAACCGACCGAACCAAACCGGAACCGAAAAATTCGGTTGGAACCAAGCCATTTCGGTTCAATTTCGATTTTTAATTTTTTGGAATTTCGGTTTCGGTTTCGGTTTTGCCTTTCGGTTAACTGAACCGAACCGAAAACCGAATTAATTTACAAATAATATATAATTTTTATTTATAGTGGGGGCTAATGTGGAATTTCGAACAATTTTGGGGGATATATGTAAAAAGGTAAAAATGTTAAAAACTTAAACTAAACCTTACCTCTTATACCCAGCTGCTCATTCCTCTCTGCCTCTGCCCAGCCCACTCTTGTTCGTCTCTCTCACACACACCCCAATCTGCCTCGCCAGCTGCCGACGCCGCCACAGCACCCAGCCGCCGTCGCCGACACAGCACCCAGCCGCCGTCGCCGACACAGCACCCAGCCGCCGTCGCCGACACAGCACCCAGCCGCCGTCGCCGACGCCGTCACAGCACACCGCACCAGTAGCCGCCGTAGCCCGTCGGATCTCCAATCCTCACTCTACTCAAACTCAAACCCTAGGTAAGAAATTAAAATTAGATTATCCATTTTTTTATTTTGTAAATCAAATGGGTAAATTAAATTATTAATGTAGCGTAGAAGCATAATTAATCACAATTTTGAGATAAAAATTGTTGCATAATTAAGCCTGCTGATTTTTTTTTGGCCCATTTCGGTTTTTCGGTCAGTTAACCGAAAAAACCCGAATCCGTTTCGGTTAAAACTCGGTTTCGGTTCCGGATTTTTCCGAACCGAAATTTGGGTTCGGTTTCGGTTCGGTTAAACCGAATGACCGCCCCTAACTGAATAACCCTGCGGCACAGAAAAGAAGAGGAAGAAAAAACAGTAAACCTAGTCTTCCCGCGAACCTAAAACCCTAAAAAGAGTGCGTTGCGCAGTTCCAATTCATTCGTGATGGCAACACCTTCAGACGCTCGTGCTGTCAAGTCTCTCAATAAATCTTCCGGTCGCCGCCGCTTTGTTGTAAGTCCCCACCCCCACTTAAAACATTATTTTGCAATATTATTTTGCCGTATTATTTTTGCTCATTGTTATCTGTGTAGTGAGTACCACAATATATATATATATATATATATATATATTATGTTACTCAATTTTTATTTGTCGATGCAGTTTAAGACGTTTTCGCAAAGAGTAGAGGAAATCGACATAGATGTCTACCGAAGTCTTGACCCGTTAAAGGCAGAACCCTCTGAAGGCTCCTCCTTTTTCCGCGACTGTCTAGTAGAGTACAGAGTATGCACTGCTTATTTTCTTAATCACTTCCCTTATTATTAGCAGTCAAGTGTTTTATTGGGGATGTTGTTGCATAATCCAAAATTTGAGTCACACACATTTGGAACTAGTTGTTGATTATTGCAAAAAATTGGTTTAAGATTTTTTTTCTGTAAGGATGAGATGGATGTAAATAACTGATTTGTTGCTTATCATATTGTTATTTAATTTTGGATTTCTAAGAAAAATATGGTTGGTTCTGAAGATACGCACCAAAATAACAAAAGGGAGACAAACTCTTAGCACTACAGAAGGATACACTGTTCTCTATCCCAATCTTTTTTTTGCTTTTTTTGGTATTGCTTTCCTGCCATTTGTTTCGATAGATAGCTAAACATTTTCCGTACGTTTTTTGGTTTGACAATATCAGTTGTATGTTTTAGCAGTACATATTTTAAAACTCAAGTGAATCTTGGGGACATATATATTAGATTTTGCAACGAAGATTTAAAGTTAGACTTGAACTATTTTAGTGGTCATGCTTCTATATGCACTCAGCTCCATTCCTAGATAGGGCATCTTCATTTATGTAACTTCTGTCTGGACATGCAGGAGCTAAATACTGCTGAGGATTTTATATCATTTTATGAGGAAACTTTTCCTTTGGTACAAACACTTCCACAAATTATCTTGCAGAAGGATGTGATAATCTCGAGTCTTCTGTGTAGATTGAATATGGAAGGGAGATTATCTCATGAGCCCATACTAAGGTATTTCTTTGTCTTACTATTGAGAAAGGTGTGTGGATTGTTTCTTAGGTTGTATGAAATGAGGATGCTTAATGATGCTCGTCCCTTTCTTGGTGTTGGGGTTTGAGCATCTCAACCTGTGACTGCATATGCATGTCCATTTGTTGCTACTACTACTTATTCTCCAACTTGGGTTGCTTTTTCTACTCATGTGTCCGATGCTTTTATTTTGATAATACTTGGACCAACGCACCACACTGCACTTCTATATGTTTTAGAGTTGAATAGTTTGGTCCACAATGAAACTCTGGTTACTGTATACTATTTGACTTTATGAACTCTGTATGTTGTCGTTTTATGGTCATCCTAAGTTTTAGACTGTCTCGTAACTGAATTTCAAATTCCTACAGATTCAGATCAGTTCTGCATCATTGATCGTGTTGCTTATTCTTAGACATAATCTATCTTTCGTGTTAACAATGTAGACAATAGGTTAAACTTAGGGATGGCAACGGAACGGGAATGGGACGGGTTGGGCAGGACTCATTTCCCGCCCCGTTAAAAAAAATTTGGACCCGGACCCGGATCCCGTCCCGGACCCGTCCCGGACCCGGTTATTTCCCGGCGGGTCCGGGTCCTTCCCGTTGGACCCGGTTGATTATTTTTAAAAAAAATAAAAAATCTTTTTTTTCTTCTTCTTCCCTGCTTTTTCTCCCTTTTTCTTTTTCTTTTTCTTTTTCTTCTTCTTCTTTTACACCAACAAACATGAACAACAAAACAAAAAGCAGTTGAAACATAACATAAGTTCATTAATTTTACAGTAAACCGGTAATTAAAATAAAAGTCACATAATTTCATCCTGTTATATATGTCCATCTACCAAAAAGAAATAGAGATATAGAGAATAAGGTATTAGGGTTTGGTTGATATAATTATTATTATATATATAAAATTAAAAAAAATATATTATACTACCGGGAAGGGATCGGGTCCGGGACGGGAAATCGACCAGACTCATTTCCCGTCCCGGACCCGGCCGGGTCTTGAATTTCGGTACCCGGACCCGGACCCGGACCCGGTCCCATTTTTTTGGACTCATTCCCGTCCCATTAGGGACGAGTACTCGTTAGACCCGGTCCCATTGCCATCCCTAGTTAAACTTTGATAAATAAAATTGTGTAAAGATTTTGGATCTTCTGAAAAGATTCTTAATATGACCAGATAAACATACATTCTTCCTGAGGAAAGTGAGCAAGTCTGATTGCAATTTCTAAATCTGTGTGTGTAGTAGCATTTAGTTTATCTCTATGTATTAAACTCTTTCATGCTTATTATGATGGCTTAACTATTTGGATGAACAATGGTTGTGTTGATTACTTTTGTGTAGCACCAGATGGTTTGTATTCTTTTTGTTCATATATTCCTGAGAATCTTGTCTATTATCTTTGTCCTCTAGGTTGATTGCTGCATTATCTAGAGATCTTCTCGGGGATTTTGTACCGTAAGTTCTTTCCTTTTTTGGGATTCTGGATTTTTTTTCTCTTTAATTTTTGTTATTGGACTTACATCTTTCTTTTGGCACCTGGTCGTAAGTTTGTGACAAACTATGGCACTCCTCTTGATATGTTCACTCATTAACATGTCCTGAGAAACATTATTATGTCAAAAGAAGAAACCAGTGAAACTGACATGGTTATTGTCTTTTCATATATGAATTTGTTATACATCAAATGAATAATTTGCATAATTTTGAAGGGAATTGGCATGATTTGCAAGAAAGTTCATAGGAAGACATAGCAAAGTTATTAATTCGGCTCCATGCGGCGCACAGGGTTCTGGAGCCATGGTACATGGCACACAGCGTGGCGTGCGTCTTATTGAAGCGCAGTTGCATAATTGAAAAAATAAATTAATATATCATGTAGCAACAATATAGTAGTTTTTTTTAGCAGCAGTAGTAGTAGTACTAATAATAATAATAATAAGGTAATAACAAGTTTTTAAGGGAAAAAGTAAAAATAAAGCAAATTGGTCTACAATTACCTCAAGGACGGGTTCATACTAAAGTCTGCCACTCGCGGTCAGAGGAAAGCTCCGAGGGTACTTCCCCGATGATTTGTAATTCGGGGTGCCCACGAGCCGAGCTCGAGCCGAGGCTGGCCAAATTTCTGGGCTCGAGCTCGACGAGTCTCAGAAATATGAGCTCGAGCTCAGAAAAAAAAATTAATTTTTTTAATTAATATATATTATATTATTAATTTTGTATTAATATATATATATATATATAATTAAATAGATATAATCATCATAAATATTTAATATTTAATAACTAATACATATATAATATTATAAGATATTATATTATATGTATGTATATATTAAAAAATAAATAAAATATTATATTATATATATATTAAAAAAAAATTTGTTATTCTTTTTTATTCAGGCTCGCGAGCCTTCGAACAGACATAGTTGGGAGCTCGAGCTTTTTTCGAGCCGGCACGGCTCGGTGGTCACCCTTATTTGTAATCTTGGGAGGGTTGAGCATTTCCATGCAACAAACCAAGTATAACATAAATCCTGAAAAGTACAAACCAAAGGAAAAGTAATTACTCTAAAATTATAAATCAACATTCTAATCATCTAAATCTACGAACTCCTCTTCGTCCTCCTCATCTCCATCCACCTTATCCTCATCCTCACCAATGATATCACCATCACTGTATATCCAAGATCATAAGATGTGTCGTGTAAACTTGTTCATCAACATCATCTTTGTTATCTGCATCAATTAGACAGTGTGAAGATACTGATGAAGTGGATGCTTTCATTATTGCCTTTAATGCCGATGCCTTTCGTGAAGATGCTTTTGCTACTGTCGGACAAAATTTCACTTGACATTGTGTGAATTTTTAGGATCAGGCAAGGACTAATAATTCCACCTTGGATCTATTCAACTTGTAGTATCAGAACTTGACATTCTATGTTGATATGCAATTATCAAACCAAATGTGCAATTTTAGCAACATATCTCATCAATTTCCAACAATATATATATATATATATATGTATACAAAATCTATTAATTGCAGCAATATAGATACATTAAATCTATCAAAGTCAGCAATATGTTGAATAAATTGAGATTCTTTCAATAAATTCATATATCCAATTATCATGGAAAGGAAAAAAGAAAGAAAGAAAGAAAACAGAACAAAAAAAAAAAGAAAAAGTAAAAATGATAAAAGCAGAATAAAGAAGTTAAAAACAAATATACCTTTTGCGACAATGCTGGGTGGTAAGGTGCCATGAGTTTTGGGTGGGAGGTTTGGGCGACACAAAGGCTGGGCTGAGGCACTATTTTTGAGGGAGAAAGATGGACGAGGAACGATGCGATGGAGGCTTCGTATGTAGTGCTACACAAGGGTAGGGTTGGGTTGAGGCGCAGGCCTTGCTCTTCGGTTGCCATGCGTCATCACAATTGCTATGCCGCACCTTTGATAACTATGGATGGTGGTGCCCCCTTGATAACTTCCTTCAACAGCTTATTGGAACATTAATGTGATAAGTAAAGCGCACGAGGTACTCTAAGCTTGAGCTTGAGCTTGGTTTGATCTAAAATATGGATGAAGTGGTGAACAATTTATTGAATGATTATGGGATAGTTTGGTGTGTTCGGTATTTCTTGAGGGTATAGATGGAAAAAATGTACTGCATTTAGGCATAAATTATGTCGTATACATTATGATCAATTATATTGATTGACTTGTTCTTTTGCGTGTTTATTTTGCAGCTTTCTCGATAGAATTGCTGATTCTTTGGAACATCTTCTTGAAAGTGGCGCTGATAGGGATCCAGAAATAATTGAGCAGGTCTTGGATTTTTTCAATTTTATCTCTGTTTTATATTCATGTTGATTTTTGAAAGTGGAGGAGTTCTAAGTCTTTGATAGTTGTTTGCAGATATTCACATCATGGTCATATATTATGATGTATCTCCAGAAGTATCTTACAAAAGATGTTGGTCATGTTCTACGGTAGTTGACATATCTGTATATATGCTTGACAAATTATATATGTTTTATCTAATTTCATCTAATGATTAATTCAGGTCACGTTTCGTGATTCTTTCATTCAAAAGTAAAATATTCTCATTAATCTGACAGATAAGCATTAGAACTCTGTTATATCTAAAGATGTAAATGTGTATGGAGCATTTAAGTTAAAGGACTTAGAGAGCTATCAATGTCATGACCATCTGAATGCTGTTAGACTACTTATCGGATCTTGAACATAAGTCTGTAATTTATAAAACACCATTTGTACGATGTATATATTATTACATTTTTTGCCTGTAAGTATAAAGGGTCGATCTAATAATAGTGGAGTTCTTAGTCTTGTTCCTTTCATATATAATACTTGGGTCATCTCCTTCATTCATCATCATTATTTAACCGAAAGGTTATTTGAGTAATGGGTATACATGTATTTGGGCCTCCTAATGTAGAAATTTTCTCTTGCTTTTCCTCTTCCCGTCTTTCTCACTCACAGAATTACTGCAAAATTAAGATACTACCAGAAAGATTATGTTCGAGAGTTTATGGCCGAGTCAGTGTCGTTTTTGTTGAGGAAAACGCCAATTCAGCAGCTAAAGAAAGGTATTGCTTTCTATTATGATTCACTTGCCCACTTTCTTGTTCAGATATAATCATTCACAGTTTTGTTTGTTTGTGATTTTATTTGTATGTTTGTTGGAAAATGCACGTCCGTCTGCAATGTTGCTTTGATGTCTAGTTTCTACTTGAATTTGTGCATTAAATCCATCACAATGGACAAACATGCTTCAGTTTGTTTCGTGGTAAATAATTTATATGTATAAATTGACAAATACAGTAATAGTGGATGAGGCATCATCTTTACTGAAGAGACATAGGAAAGTTGAAAACTGATGCTTCCAGGGCCAATGTGCGTGTCATCTATTTTATGCAAATACAGTGCAACTCATCATTGTGTCTAGCAAATCCGTATTATTTTTTGACGTGTCAGTATCTATGAAAACCTATTGAGCATGTTAGCATGGGTGTATCTTTGTGTTCATCCTGTCTTGGGATTGGAATTGGGTTACGTTCAAAATCTGTCACAAGAGAACAATTTTTGACTTAAAGAACTGAACAGGCATTACAAAACTTATGACTGAAGTGGTAGAGGAACCATCGGAAATGAGAAAATCTGGTGTTGGTGCATTACTATCTCATGTTATGAGAATTACCTCATCAAGATTGCACTCAAAGACTGAAGCATTACTGCCACTGCTGGTGGGCGACGACTCCTTCCAAATTGGCGACCAAATTATTGAAGGTATGTGCTCTTATTGCCTACTTGACCCCATTTTTCCGTTAATTGCACTTCTTTGCTTCTCTTATTCTTGCAATACCTGCTTCAAAGATTTGTTAGAACCTGATGTCATTTTTTCCCCTTTTTTCTGCCTTGCTTGTGACTCACTATTTGACATGCTGTAAATTTTAAACCAGATCAGATGAAATGTCAGTCTGTCTTTACTACGGCATATCATGATAAAAGCTGATTAGACATGCGAAATGACTGTTTTGTTATCATTTAAAAAAATTACTGGCATTCTGGAGAGCATGTAATTTTCATTTTGTTCAGTTAAATTCTTGCCTCTGTTATTATATGATTTGGCATATTTTAAAAATATTTATCTTCTGGTTCGAAAACGGCAAACAAGCATTTCATGTTTCGGCCAATAAAATCCTTGCCCCCTATTGCCTGTTTACATTTTGGCATTTTTGGAAATTTAATTTCTGGACAGTTTGAGGACTTCTAGACTTATGGATCATATTAGGATGGAGAAGGAACATGTTGAAGGGGAAGGAGAACTGTTAAGTGAGTCCAATCATAATCAGCTGGTATTGTGGATGGCTGAATTACAGTGAAGATTGTTATTTATATTCTAGAAAAAAGATTGTGGTTATCCTTGTTGAGTGACTTTACGAGGAAAGGGATAGGAGGTGTGTCCAACCAAAAAATTTCCAGTCCAACCAAAAAACTTGGAAATATTTAGATACTGAAATTAATCTGTGAGGTTATGTATCTAGTTTTTGTGTCCTAGGTCATTGTTTTATATTCTTTATCCAGTCCTTCTTGGTAATTGTTACCACCTTTGGCCTGTGTTGCATCATTTATTCGCGATAATGTTTGCACATGTACAGGCTCGAGCGCTATTCTTGAAGTTCTTACTCTGGCCTTCCAGAGACTGTATGCAGCACTAGATCCAGTGGAATTGACTTTCATATGGAGCTGCTTGTGCGAGAAAATTACAGATTGTGTGACAAATGGAAACTCCGTACACTTGAGTCGCCTTTTGACCCTGCTTATTTCTGTGGTGCAAAATGATTATCCTAGGAAAATTTTTGGTGCGCTTCAAGGAATTTTGCCATGTTAGTCTCTCATTTGCATTTATTCACTCTGATCTTTTGACCTGTTTTGCATTGCACAGATTACAGAGCCATGGTTGAACTAGTTGGTCTGCTTGTGCAGACTTTTATTAATCCTTTTCTTACGAAGGAGATTGTGGACCAACACTCAGAGGTCATCGATAAAGTCTTGCAACTAATACTTTGCATAATTGATGGTCTCTCCAGTTCTAAGGACATGCCAGATTTGCTGCATGTTTCTTCACAATGGAAACCGGTGTTTGATTTAAGGAGTCAAAGGTATTGTTTTCATTTTGGTTGTTGATACATTTATGTCGAAGTACTTAATTAGTCTGCCTGTTTTCTTTAGGGGATTCACATATCTGTTTTGGCTTGCAGTTTATTGCCTTTCATTAAAGATCTTCTAATGAAGGACCTTAGTATTTTTCATGTCTTTGCGACACATATTATGCGGTACTTTCTACAAGCTACCTATTATTGTTATTCCTTCATTTGTCATCTGAAAATTGTAATCGTGTTGCCTTTGTTTTGTTTTTGATAAATCTTATGATTTCATTGCAGTGTATTCGATAATTTGATAGAAATATCTGATGAGGAAGTTGTGCATTTAATGATAATTTTTTGTGAAAAACTGGAAGAGGATGGCTCAAGCTTTGTGGATGGGAAATCTACGGACCAGTTCTCAAGAATTCATGTTTTCTTTCAAGATACTCTTAACTTTTGGATCGGGAATATAACAGAATCTGTAAAGCGGAATTTATTTCCCTTTCCATTTCAACAAAATAAGTTGGCAGTCCTATGGGGTGTTGTTAGGTGCTATTCTCATTTTTCCAGTGCCAAAGCGAATCCATCCCGACTGATGGACTTGATAAATGCAATGGATGAGCTTCTGATGGTGGAATCCGGTAAGACATTCTTTGATAGTTTATGGATGGCCTGTACCTTTGTTGACTTTATTTTCACTTTCTAAATGCAATTCTTTGTGCTTGTTCTTTGGAAAAGAATTTGTGGTACAATTGCTGGTGAGGATCTTCGGCGAAGCGTTCGAGTCATGTTACTGGCTATGAAGCTTGCACATTGTTATGTTTTTCAACTCATTTTGTAGCTATGATGCACGGCCATGACACGACTGTTATTAAAAACTTTAGGACACTACATGGTTCCGATACTGATATTAAAAAATACACATATGTTTATATTATATGTGACATATATATTCTTATTGATTAGATTCTCTTTTTTTTAATCTGCTTTCACCTTTTGATAAGACTAGAATACCTATACAAAATAAACAAATAGCCTGCACTATGACTCCTTATTTTTAATAGGCGTGCTTGATAAATTAGAGAAAAACCCAAGTCCAGCCCACATGCATTCTTCTAAAACCTAGAATAAAAACAGAAAGCAAGCGTTCACTTGTCATTTTTTTTTTCACAAGTTGCGCCGCCGAGCTCGTTTGTTGTCCAAAATCAGCCTAAGGAAACCCATCAATTCATTTGCTTCCCACATTTTATTAAGTTTAACTTCATCAATGTAGATTGAGAAGTGTGTTCCATATGACAGCAGCCCCACCAATTCCTATAGCTTCTTCGCCATCTATTTCGTTGTACGGCCGGCTCCCAGGTGGAGCACCATCGGCCGCTGTTTTCTGCTTGTCTAGAGTGCGATTAACCGTAAGTAGAGGGTCGTAAACTTCAAATAAGCCTCGCCATGTCCAAAACCACGTCAAATTTCTTTTATTTTTTCAAAAATCTTGGACACATATTAGCTGACACTAACACGTGTCGGAGGCATGTCGTGTCGCGTCCGACACGTGTCGGACACTGCATGGACTGATTTTCCGGCGTGTCTGTGCATCGGAGCTTTGTACTAAAAGCGCTAAATGGAACTGGATATATTTTATTAGCTAATTGTGGATAGGTTGTCATTATACTGCTCAGCATTTTTTTTTCTTTAAACGGGATATATCTGCTGTTATATTCACTTAGTTTGCGAGACATTAATGTAATATAATTTGGGGGGTTTGCAGGATTTCCCCAAAACACTTGGGAGAGCGTAATTGGTGCAGCTTTGCATTCTTATCACAAGTTAGTTTTTAGCGGGAATATTGCTCACACAGACTCTGCAATGACCAAATTCTTGGATCTGGCAAAAAGATATAGGTCGTCTCTTCAAATATTATCTGCTGTAGCTGATATTTTGGATTCAATTTCTGTGTAAGTTGATTGTTTTTGAACTTTAATTCTTTTTGTTGTGAGACCTTTTTTTTTTTTTTTCTGTTGTCCTGTAGATGCGTGACGCTTCCGTTAACCCTCGCAAATATGCAGGTCCTCTGTTCTACAAGATACAAGATCCAAAATTTATCCTTCAGAGTATGTAGCTGGAAAGGTGTTGGATGCATTCGACATCTTTGCTGAAAATCTATGCCATGGCAACAGAGAGATCCGCCTTTCAACCCTGCGTATATTGTGTCATTATGAACCTATCTATTATCAGCATTCAAAAAAGGAACTTCCTATTGAAAATAATATGAGAACAGATGCTTCTGAGACTAGTCATGTAGAAGACCACAATAATAGTGTACGTTTGGTATAATTTATGCCATTTATGCCGTTTCATGTGTATAGAAGTTCATTTTGTTCTTTCTGATTCCTAGGTTCTTGACCTTCTCCGATCAATTGAAGAGACTGCCCTTTCAATTGCGACGAGCCGTAAAGTCATTCTACTGATATCTAAAATACAGATGAGTCTGAGTGCTCATAGAGTTGCTGATCAGTATATGCCTGTTGTCTTAAATGGAATTATCGGCATATTTCATAACCGATTTAATTGTTTGTGGAATCCAGCCTCAGAATGCCTCAATACCCTGATTGGCCAATATTTTCCAATGGTGTGGGACAGATATGTTAAATATCTTGACCATTGTCAATCTGTTTTTCTAACATCTCTTGATCAACATGATGGGCATGATAGTGATCCTAACGAGGAAACTGGTATGGTCTTTTTTGATGTATAATTTCATTCAATACTTCTCCCACTTTTCCCATCTCTTATGGAACAGAGTTTGTGCAACTAATTTTCTGCTTTAAGGAGATATCCTCCTGTGTCCGTTTGCTTTAGGGGCAAACAGAAACTAATGATAGAAATTGTCCTTAAACAATGACAACTGCTTATGAATTCTCAGCACCGTGTTGATATTTCAGGTTTGGTTCGATGCTTTAATTCTGATATTTTTCCTGTATTTGATGCTACTCCACACGCGACGATTTTGTCCCTCTTGATTCAGACTTTGCAAAAAGTCCCATCTTTAGCAGAATCTCACTCTCAACAGATAATACCTTTGTTTCTGAAATTTCTGGGCTACAATGAGATGACAAGGTGAGATTATATCTAGTGTTAAATCTTTAATAACATCGAGTTTCATGCTTGTGGGAAGTTTCCAACGTGTGTTGTCGTCTTTTTTCTGATCTTGCATCTCTTGGTCTCAATTTAGCAATGTTGCATCATATACACTGGATCATGGAGGTAAAGAATGGAAGGGGGTCCTTAAAGAGTGGTTAAGCTTGTTCAGATTGTTTCGGAATCCTAAGGCTTTCTATCAAAGTCAATTTTTCAGGAATGTCCTCGAGCATAGGTTAGCTACACCTGTGTGTTTCATTGTGAAATCCTATTTAGTCTTTCCTTTAGAAAATTTTACAAAAGAATGTAAAACAAACTTTTAAGATTGAGTAATTTTCTCTTTTTACCTTACTAACCTTTCCTTTTGGGCTGGGTTGGTTTTTTTGGGGTGTGTGTGTGTGTGTGGATACCAGGCTTCTTGATCAGAATGATGCTGATATACAGATGAAAGTTCTAGATTGCCTGTTAAACTGGGGAGATGATTTTTTACATCCGTACAGTGGGAATCTGAAAAATCTGATTAACTCAAAATATCTGAGAGAGGAGCTTACCAAGTGGAGCTTATTCAAATATTCGAAAGATTCAATAGATGCGCGGCACAGACCTTATGTTGTACCTATTGTCATACGGATACTAATACCAAAAGTTAGGAACCTTAAAATGCTTGCTTGCCAAAAGGTACTATATATAATGCTTGGATCTTTCCAAAGGAAACTTTAAACTGCAGTTTTGTTTTTGTTTGTATAATCTGCTACAAAACTCATCCAGGTGCAATTTAACTTTTCAGAATGCAAGTGTACATCATCGAAGGGCAGTTATTGGATTCTTAGCTCAGCTTGATGTTGATGAGCTTCCCCTTTTCTTTTGGCTGTTGATTAGGCCCCTTCTTCCTTTTTCTCAAAAGGATGATGATGAAACAAGTAAATGTTTCTGGAGTTTATCTGAAAGTCACACAGATGAAGTTGATACATCTATTATCTTGAAGCATTTTACTACAGATACCATAAAGGCTCTATCTTGGAAGAAGAGATATGGTTTTCTGCATGTTATTGAAGATATTTTAGCAGTTTTTGATGAATCTCACCTCAATCCTTTTCTTGATCTACTGATGAACTGTGTTGTACGGATCTTAGTAAGCTGCACATCATCTCTTGGCAGTATAAGAAGTAGTGAATCACCTTCCCACGATGAAGTGGAGAATCAAATGGCGGTAACATTCAAATTATGATGAAGCTTGTTTGCTGGTTTATTGATTAAAATAATTTTTTAAACAAAGTATATATACACACACATATATATGTTTTGGATAGCGAGGATAGAAAACGGACGAGGGTAGATTTTATACGCTCGCTAGCCTAATTTTCGTTTCTTTTCATTATTAGCCAACTTTTTATTATATCAATATAGTTTTTGAAAGTGCTGCTTTATTCGTGAAAACGAAAGAAGCTACAGTCTCTTGGCCATATACTATACATACCTAGACATAATGTAGACATAGATTAGTGACCGCCCACTCATCATGCTGTTATTTTGCTACTAAGAGAGTATCAGAGCCTAAGATGTTAGAGGTTCTAGGCCCATCATGTACAATTGAATGGGCTGAGCTATGATAATAATAGCTACCAGGTTGATTAAGCAGCAATCTTATCTCGCTAGTCGCTACAGCTTAAATGTTTGGTATCAGTTGAACGGAAACTGTCCTTTTACTATTTACAAGTGCTTTCTTTTCAGCCATTGATGTGTTTCCGTGATTATTAGTGTATTTTCAGAAATTTCCCCCAAATGCCTTAAATTCTTCCTACTCCATTTCCGTTGTGTGTATTTCAATTTTTTTGAACTAAATATTATCTATACGTCTTTTACTCTTTCTGGACTTCGCTTAAGTTTGCACAATGAATACAGTGTGAATGAATGCAAATTATAACCAATGGACCTTATTCATTGCAGGAGAAGATGGATGTGAAGCAATTCAAGGACTTGAGATCCTTATGCCTTAAAATCGTATATCTTGTTCTTAGTAGATATGAAGACCATGATTTTGATGATATATTTTGGGATCTGTTCTTCACATCAATTAAACCCTTAATTGCCAACTTTAAGCAAGAAGGTGCTAGTAGCAAGAAGCCAAGTTCACTGTTCTATTGCTTTCTTGCTATGAGTAAAAGCTACAAACTTGTGCCACTATTATACAAAGAGAGGACTCTTGTGCCTGACATTTTTTCCATCCTTACTGTCCCATCAGCTTCAGAATCAATTTTGTCTTGTGCTTTGAAGTTCAGTAAAAACTTATTGAAGCTCGATAGTGAACTGGATTCTGAAGACGTTAGTGTCAAAAGAATATTGCTTCCTCATCTTAATGTGCTTATATGCAGCTTGCATAGTATTTTCACAAATGACAACTCTACTAAGAGGTATTGCTCTCTCTTTTGCTTTTCCTTCAGGCGATGTCTATGCGGGTTGATAGTAGTTGTCTTCCTTTTTGTTGTCTACCATCTTAGCGTTAGTGGTTGATAGTAGTTGTCTTCCTTTTTCTGTTTGGAGCAAAGTTTGTGTTTTAATAATACTTGCCAAAACTTCTTAAGTGTGCCAGGACAAGCCTATTTGGTGAGTAGGCTATAGCTGGGAAGATTTGTTCGAAACTCAAGTGAAATATTGAAATATAGTGAAACTATAATAAAGTGAGAATGTAAGCTTATATTTGATGCCACAAATTTTGATTAGATTTGGTCCCTTTTTCTGCATTTTTTCTGCTTTAGCCTTAATATTTTATACCTCTTCTTCTTGCAATTGCCTTGTATTGTCATGTAAGTTATAAGCCTACAAGACTGAGATAGAACTTTGAACGGGGACAAAAAACGTACTCGGTACACATTTTCATGCTTTGGTATAACCTATTTTCATTAGAAATATATGAATTGAAATGCCTGACTAATGCCAATGCTGTTGTTGCATTAATATTTTAAGAATTCAACACTTCTTCTGGATTCCTGAATTTGTCATAGATTTTATTGATTATGTGGCGCCTCAAACCATTAGTAAGTTAACAACCACCATGGAGCAGACTATGTATTCGTGGCGCATTGTTTGAACCATAGTTGTTAATGGCGAATGGCGCAGCGCGCCTTATTGAAGCTCGGCGCATAATTGCAAAAATAAATTAATATGCATAAATATATAGTTATATAGAAAATATGATAATAGTTATGCAAAAACAAAAATATATATTTATATGCCCCTAAAAATTTCAACAATATATAATCTGTTACATATTATAATATATACATTTGAGGTTGGTTTGTATTTACCGTTGGAAATTATCCCCCCAATTTTACTAAGTTTGACTAGGTTGACCAAAAACCCTAATTTTGACCAAAATTTGATTTTAGAGAGAAATATCACCATATGGCGCACATGGCAAGCGCCTTATTGAACCTCTGCGCCACACCATGAACCATGGCGCAGAGGGTGCGCCTTGCGCCATGGTGCGCCATTTACAACTATGGTTTGAACAGAGTATATTTTGTAACTTAGAAAAAATTGACTTTAGCTGGACTCAGATGATCATTGTGTACGATGGTAAGCATGTTAAAGAAGAAAAATATGAATGTGATTATGATCCTCATTAGCGTTTCAACATAGGTTTATGAGTAGGGAAATGCATATGTATTTTTAAACATCCTATAGATCCAATGAGAAGCGCAAGCCTAGAGATAAAGGGCTCTCTAAAGTTGACAAAACAGATGAAAGACATAATATACGATACCATGGAAGAACTATTGGGAAGGAAGAGGGCTCGGTAGTTTCTCCTGATTGCCTGGATCTCACATTTAAGGGAGGCAAATCCAAATTAAGCTGATAAAATATAGTTGATATCTTTTGCAGTGTTGCATTTATTACATGCAATGTGAACAAGTGTGGTGCAGGACTCATTTCTGTTGCAGCTGAGTTTATTTTTGGCTTCAGCTTAAGTGATTGTATCTATCTTGTTTGAAGCATTTTTTCCCTTTTCTGAAGCATTTTTTTCCTTTTGCACTGTACACTTAGGTTTTTACCAATTGAACTCTGATTAGATATGCTTCTGAATTTGTTCAAAATAAAACAGTTGAAATTTCTTGAAAGATATGAGTTCTTTTGTTTGTCTTCTAGCATTCAGGTTCTGAAATATATTGATCTATTTATTGATGATTATTCTCTTTTTTGATCTGTGTAGGCAGTTTGTCAAATTCCCGGGAAAGAGGGAATTCACTATCTTTAAAATGTTATCAAAGTATGTAAAGGAACCTCTAGCAGCCAAAACATTTGTGGATATATTGCTCCCGCTTCTCACAAAGAGACATCAGAATTTAGGTTGGAACCTCTTTGACATTTTGGATCCTTTAACGATTAACTTCTTTCGCTTCTCACAAATGAGGGTTGTTTCTCTTGTAGATACCTGTATCGAAATTTTGCAAATTATCCATCAAGTGGTTGGAGTGCTGGGGAGTGAGAGCAGTAGGCAAATTTTAAAGTCAATTACCCCACTTCTTATTTCAGCTGATCTGGCTGTCCGTATCATAATATGTGATGTGCTTGATGCTGTTGCCGTGAATGATTCTTCTGTGCTTAAATTGGTAATACAAGCCCCTCAGTTTAGGTTGTCTTTGCATTGAGAGGTTTGAAAGCTATGGATTTCAAATTCATAAAACAAATTGATTGAGTTTGTTTGAGTGATTTCAAGTTAAAACGCTTTCAAATCAAATCTCTCTCGTTTTGAGCTATTTTTGAATCATTATGGTAGAGTTCAGATCCACTTATTTGAGTTATTTGAAATTGTTTCTGCAAATCTTTCCATTCAAATGCAACCTTAAAGGATTCATTAACCAATAATTTACATGAGCTCTTTCTTGAAGAAGCCATATATAGTAAACTTCTCCTTTGTCTTTGTTTCATGAAGGTGGAAATTCTTCGTGAACTAAATGCAACCTCAGAAATGGAGATTGGTGGTCTTGATTATGACAAAATACTCCATGCTTATGTGAAGGTCGACGTGGACTTTTTAACCTCTATTCGGGAGGAGCATGTATTACCAATCTTAGCTCAGTCTGTCCATGACATGTCATCTGAGGAGATGATCTTAAGGCAAAGTGCATTCAGATTATTGCTTTCCTTTATCGAATTTTCTGGTAAGATCCTTTATGGAGACTTGTCTGACCAGAAGTGGTCTGAAGCCAGCATTCAGCACATAGTTAGCAATTTTGTCTTGAAGCATATGGGGAACGCAATGGACAAGGAAGGTACTGTGAAAAAGGTATTAACTTGTCTCCACACTTCCCTTATCTCGTCTACTCCTACCTTTCCTTTTATTTTTACTGTTTGTTGGCTTCTTCGGGTCTCTGTCCTCCTTGTGTATGTGTGTGTTGATATCCTAGAAGTGAAATGAGATTAGAGAGACAGTTTCACTGTTCTCTTTTTTCTTGTAATGCATGGGTTAAGCACACATATAGGCCTCTGAAGGCCAAGGGAAGGAGTGAGTCGGTTTTGAAAGAGCTGCTGAACTTATTATCTTATTGAGATTAAACTGGGTCACAACTCCCATGCATCTGAAATAGTTGAATTGTTCTTTTAATCAAAATACTGAATCTGAAGGGCTCTTATTAAAAAATAGTTGTTTGTAAATGGATAAAACAGTTGGAATTGTTTTATCACTAATTCCAAGTGTGAAGATACATGGTGTTGTTGGAATTGACCTGTTTGCTTCTTGATGTCTTCCCCCAAGCATGACTCACTCACTGATGAGCTTGCTTGGACCTGTGTTACATTTAAGCACATAGTTGTGCTTTGCGTGCCAGATTGAAATGTGTCAGATATTCACATTTGGCTGATGCATATGTGTTCTTATTTAGCATTGCCACTTCTACTTAGGTAGAAGTCTCCCTCCGCCCCGCCCCCCTCTCTCTCTCTCTCTCTCTCTCTATATATATATATATATATATATATATATATATAGATATGGGATAATTTACACTAACCTCCGCTAATGAATGACCTAAATAGAGACTAGTGCGTATTTACCAATGCCTCCCCTGCTGTCAACCCTTATCTAACAATTTCATCTCTCCGCTAATTGTTTTTAATAGAAAAGGATGACGTTATCGTCAAATTTTTTAAAAATCCAATTTTACTCTTGCTTTGACTTTTGACTATTTTATTGGACCATCCTAACCTTGCATATGAGGGGGTATATGTAATAAAATTAAATAAAGTGCAAGTATTTGATTGAGTAAATAATGCAGTTTAAAATTATTGAAATGTTATTTACTTGATAAATTAGTTTAATTGTGATTTAAATATTAAATTATATAATAATTTTAAATAGATATTAAAATTATAAAAAACATTAACAATATGTACAAAATTAGAATATTGAAGTCGGTATAAAAAGATAAAAAAAATAAAAAACTATATATTATAAAATTGAAAGATAAGTTTCACTATACATTTAAATATTGAGGTAAAAATGTTTTATTAATAAGTTAAATAATTTTAATAAATTTAAATAAAAAGGAGAAAGGGTTCATCTTCCCCAACATGTCATGCCACGAACCACCCCCTCCCCTTCCCCTCCCCTCCCCCAAACACCCAATCCAGTTTCCTCCACTTCGCTACCCCCCATTTTCGGTCCCCCTCCTGTCGAGGCCTAGCCTCGCCTACTGTACTCCCCTCGCGTCCCAGTCCTGCCTTGTCCCCTCGCTGGGATGTGGCTTGGGGGTGGGGCAGGAAGGTGCTGGCGTTTTCTGTTTTTTCTTTTTCTTTTTAATTAATCTTTTTGAAATATTAATTTAAAAAGATAATTAATTTATAATGCTTTCAAATATAATCAATTTGTGGTTTTATGCAAACCAAGTTGGCAAGCTTGTGTCCATCAAAGCAAAATTGATAGAAAATTAAATATGAGGGACTTTTTCTATTTTTGAGATTTCTTTTAATTTTTTTTAATCGAGGTTAAAAATGTCATTTCATCGTTTTTGTTAGGGTTTTAAACGATCAGTTGAGGGTGGGTAGTTGGTAATTACGCTCAAGTCAGTGGATGTGCTGTATTTTGGCTACTTATTAGGGGAGGTCAGTGTAAATAAACACACACACACACATATATATATATATATATAGCTTCACTTGTGAGTAGAACGACAAAAAAGGTTCCAAATCACTTTGAAATATAACTATTTGAAGCTCGTTGTAGTTCTTGCGTTGTGAATGTCATGCAGCAGTTATTACGCCGCTGCAATTACCTAGTATTCAAACGGGGTCATATGATTTTGTACCTTACAAGAAATGGTTTAATATTTTGCGGCTCATTCTTATTCTTCTTATGTTTTGGTGATAATTACCAAAACCTCAACTGCCTTTAGGCCAAGGCCGAAATGGGCATCTCCTCTCATGTTTTCTTAATTACCAGCACTTTCCCTCGATTTAGTGGAAGCTGAAAAACTCTTAACAGAATCTACGAAATGACCTTGATTAAAACATAAAAGAAAAGCAAAACAAAAGAAAGGCTAAAGAACTTTCAAATTTCAAAAGACGAAACCATGCATTTATAGAAAAAAGATGATAAATACTGAAAAAGTATAAGAAACGGGATAAATAAAAAATTATTGATCTATTTAGCCCCCCCCCCCCCCCCCCCCTCTCCCTCTTCTTTATCGTAGTGGGGAAGATGAACATCTTTTCTTTATTTTATTTTCTTCTTTCCTTTTTTTTCTTCTATATATATATATGACCCTTTTCCATACTTAGCAAAAACAAAAGAATCCGTTTTCCATCATTACCCCCCACCCTCCTCATTTACCATATTTAACACTGGCATACTTTCCCTTATTTAATCGAATGAGTTTACCTTATTTAATTGAATTCAAGCAGTATTGGGGTTCAAGTGTGATTTACTGCATATAATTGAAATGTAATCTAAATTTTAGATATTCAGTTTCAAATTTCAAGAAAACGGTACTTATTTTCTTATGGATATTGGGGTTTAGTTTATCATATCTAATTTAATATAGTATTGAGTTCATGTATGATTGTAATTTATCGTATTCAATCGGATACCAGATAACCATTACATTATTAGGTCTTTTTTACTACTATTGAATAAATAAGTATTTTAATTAGACCAAATTAATTAATTAAATCATTATTTTACACGTTGCAAATAAATCTATTTTAAAAATTACATTTACCCCCCTCCCACCCATATGCAAGGGTAGGTTGGTCCGAAAATATAGTCAATTTCATGGTTAAATCAATTCTGGGATAAAATGGGATTTAAAAACAAAAGATGGCGATGTCGTCATTTTCCGTTAAAAAAGTTAATGAAAGGACTTTTTTGTTAGGCGGAGTACATGATGGGGAGATGCTGGTAACTATGCAAAAAATAAGGGAGGCTACTGTATTTTTTATTTTGGCCTAATACCATTGGAGGTTATATATATATATAGATATATTTGGGTTTTCTCTTTCCTGCTTTTCTTCCGTTTCTTTTAACTTTTCGATCTTTTTTGTTTGAGTGTGGGAGGTCTGTTATCCTTGTGGTTATTGTAACGTAAGTATAGGAATCAAGGCTTTTTTATTAAATGGGTGTTTTTTGTTTGGTTTTAGGTGTGGCTTGATTTACTTCGCGAAATGGTGTTGAGGATTCCGACGGTGGCAAACCTTGATTCATACAGGGCTTTATGCAGTGATGACGCAGAACAAGATTTCTTCAATAACATAGTTCACTTACAGGTAAAGCTTCTATTTAAGTTTCCTGGAGATATGTTCAAGTGACAAAGGGAAACTTTGATGTATATGCTCCTGTTTTATGCACTTTTCCTTCATGTAGAAACACAGGAGGTCAAGGGCACTGTCTCGCTTTAAAAGCATTGTCAGTTCAGGATATCTGTCAGAGGTAATAATTTAGTTTGGGAAAATTAACAAAACCTCCATCGAGGTTACCCTTGTGATATTTTGTAATCACATCTACCACCTCGCATTTGTCTCCAACTAAAAAATAAGCCAGCCATTCTTTTTGGATGGAATATATTTTTCTGAAAATTCGAATTGTCGAGTTAACTTAGTCATGGGGTTGACATTTTCTATAACCAGATTACCTTACACATATGGTGGGCTAAATGTAATAAGATTATGTTAGGACTTATTCGTGACAAATTTTGTAAAATGGGATTGCTTCTCATTTCTCATTTTCAGAAAAGACATGAGAACCATTTATTGTCACATAACCATCGTCCAATTATCTCTATTTATTCTCTTGTGTCGGGTTTTTGAAGGTTTGGGTGGTGGTTGGTGGGGTTGTGGTGGTAGGGTTCACTTGATGGACTGCAGGTGAACTGAGGGAAAATCACGGGCTGGAAGAGAGTTGGAGATAATTGTTCATGGGGAGGAGTTGGCTCAGAGGCTGCGGAAGGAGGTTGCTAGTGGTGGTAGGGAGAAGGGGGACGGGGGGTCAGTGGTTGGAGCTGACTGGGTGGAGTGGTGAATAGAAAGAATGTTCTTTTCTTTTTTTTCTTCCCTCAGACTATTTTTATTTTCTTTCTTTTTGTCTTTTTCAATCTTTTGTTTTTCTTTTTCCTATCAAATGAGGGGCAAATTTGTCATTCGGGATGCCAGACTTTTTTATTTTTCTTTTGTGTTTTTTCCTTTTTAAAGTTTTAGTAAGTTTACAAGAATAATTTCCTTTAGTGTCTCTATTCTTCAGTTAAATTCAGGGAGGTGGATGTAGTTACAAAAATCAGAGGTTAGGTGCTTGTATTTTGTGCCTAACCTCAGAAGAGGTTTTGGTAATTTTCCTTTAAGTTTCTTTAGGAAGCACAAAAAGCTTCTATAATTGGGTATGCATCACTGATATCTTGCTGTGAACCAATGAAATTCTAGGTGATCACCAATAAAGTGTTTGTTCCACTGCTTTTTAGCATGTTGTTTGGTGTGCAAGATGGAAAGGATGAACATATCAGAAGCGCATGCATGGATGCCCTGGCAGCAATTTCTGGTAGCATGAAATGGAACCGGTACTATACCTTGCTGACGAGATGCTTCCGTGATTTGACACTCAAACCGGACAAGCAAAAGATTGTGCTGCGGCTTATCTGCTCTATCCTTGACCATTTCCATTTTTCTGAAGCATCTTTGGTCGATGAAGCCAAAGTTTCTGTTTGTGATGCTCCTGATCCATACACCATTGATATGACTTGTTCATCAACATTGAGAAACTGTACCAGTCCTGCTGAACTTCCTATTATACAGACATGTTTGCACAAGAATTTACTCCCAAAGATCCAAAAGTTGTTGACCTCTGATTCTGACAATGTCAATGTCAATATAAGTTTGGTTGCACTTAAACTTCTAAAGTTGCTTCCTGCTGAAATAATGGACTCCCAACTACCAAGTATTGTTCATCGAATATCAAACTTTCTGAAAAATCGATTGGAAAGTGTACGTGATGAAGCTAGATCTGCATTGGCTGCTTGCTTAAAGGAACTAGGATTGGAGTACTTGCAATTTATTGTCAAAGTCTTGAAGGGCACATTGAAGAGAGGATATGAAATGCATGTTCTTGGATATACTCTCAATTTCATGTTGTCAAAGTTTCTTATGAATCCAATCTGTGGGAAGTTGGATTACTGTTTACAAGACCTCCTTTATGTTGTAGAGAATGATATACTTGGGGATGTTTCTGAGCAGAAAGAGGTGGAAAAGATTGCTTCAAAGATGAAAGAGACTAGAAAGCAGAAGTCTTATGAAACTCTCAAATTGATTGCCCAGAGCGTCACATTCAAGACTCACGCTTTGAAACTGCTTTCACCTGTTACAGCTCATCTGCATAAGCAGCTTACTCAGAAAGAGAAGTCGAAGTTGGAGAACATGTTAAATCATATAGCTGCTGGTATTGAATGCAATCCATCTGTGGACCAGACTGAAGTATTTATATTTGTTAATTGCCTTATTAAAGATGGTATAAGTGATGAAAATAATGGAAATGAATATAGTTATATTACCGAGGAAAGTAAACTAGACGAAGATGATGATGGTATCCGAACAATTCAGGGCAACAGATTAGTAAATGTCGATCGGCGATTTTCTTATTTGGTGACAGCTTTTGCTCTCGGAGTTCTGCAGAATTACATGAAAAAACTGAACCTTAACGGAGAGGATGAACAACTATTATCACTGCTAGACCCCTTTGTCAATTTATTAGGTCAATGTTTGAGTTCTAAGTATGATAACATTATAACTGCTGCACTTCGGTGCTTGTCTCTGCTAGTGAGGTTGCCTTTGCCATCCCTTCAATCCCAAGCTGACAAGATAAAAAATTCGCTGTTGGTTATTGCACAAGGTTCAGTAAATACTAGCAGTGAATTGACAGAGTCATGTATTAAGTTGTTAACGACGCTTCTCCGAAGCACGAGAGTTACTCTTTCAGCTGACCAGTTGCATATGTTGATCCAATTTCCTTTATTTGTTGATCTTGCGAAAAATCCTTCATTTGTTGCGCTATCGCTTTTGAAAGCTATTGTACACCGAAAACTGGTAGTTCCTGAGATCTTTGATGTTGTCCAGATAGTTGCAGAATTGATGGTACAAAGTCAACTTGAACCAATTCGTAAGAAGTGCAGTCAAATCTTACTTCAATTTTTGCTTGGTTACCATCTTTCTGAGAAGCGCTTGCAGCAACATCTAGATTTCTTACTTGCAAATCTGAGGTGAAAAAATTTAACAACTTTCAGTATGTTGTTTGTATTTGTGTTTCTATTTAATGTGCAATCATCATCTGTGTGATTTATATTTGTTGCAGATATAAACACTCCACTGGGAGGGAAAGTGTCCTTGAGATGCTCCATACTATTATACTGAAATTTCGTCGGGAAATTGTGGATGCACAATCTCAAACAATGTTTGTGCATTTGGTCATTTCCTTGTCTAATGATGATGACAGCAAAGTCCGTTCCATGACTGCTGCTGCATTGAAGTGTCTTATTGGACGTGTGCGACATGGGAGAACACATTCGCTTCACCCCATTCTTGAGTATAGTCTGTCTTGGTACCTCGGTGGAAAACAGAATCTATGGAGCGCTGCAGCACAGGTAAAATTGGTGATAATCATTTATTTTGAAGTGTAATCCTATTAAAATGAACATCTTTTTCAGCTTTTATGTAATCCGCCATTTATGATTGGGACCTCCTGTGACATCATCTTAGAGCATGTTGTCAGTGGTCAGAATGAATGGTAGATGCCACCTCATAACTGCTTAACATTGTTTTGGTTGCATTTCGACATTGTGCACCATATTTATAATGTTACCTGGAGAAGAAATTTGAATGGTTTTTGAGTCATACAAAATGTTCAACTATGTTCTTCTCCATTATTTGCAGCACCTCCGCTGATCCCACTTTTTTATATTTTTTGATTTTTAATCTTAGATGTTCCTTGGGCACTATTGATTTTCAGAGTGGAAGCTGTTAGGTACCATTAATGGCAATATAAGTCTAAATCTTGAAGTTAGGACATGCTTACAACATTTATGCCCATACATTACCTTTATAGGAGTTGATTTAGATAAATGTTATTGATAATTACTTGTAATTAATAGTTTTCACCATCTCTTAGCCTCGTTATTTATGATGTTGGAAACCTGATTACCTTTTGATTTTGGAGTTTATAATTTAAAGTATATGTAGAACAACCCAACAGATAGATGCCTTCAATCATTTTAAGTTTGGTTCAGAATGTGATATTTTATCTTACTGGTGTGTCAGGAAGAAGTTTACAGACACAGGAAATTGTGTCCATTTCATATGTACAGCAGGATTGCTTCTGATGGCTAATTTTGTTGTTTCTTTTGCAGGTTTTAGGTTTACTAGTGGAAGTATTCGGAAAAGAGTTCGAGAAATACCTGAGTAGGGTACTTCCAGTAATGAGAAGCATTTTGCAGTCTGCTGTCAGTGCTCTTACACTAAGTCAAGAAAATGTATCAGATGAAGTAGTTGCTCCATTCTGGAAGGAGGCATATTATTCATTGGTTATGTTGGAGAAGATCCTATTCCAATTCCATAACTTGTTCTTTGAGAGAGATCTGGAGGTACAACTTGGCTTTCTATCTATAGGTGTACCCTAAATGCATCCCTGTTTAAATTTCCGGAAAGGGGGTTTAGTGATGCAATTAGCAAATTCTTCATGATTTGTTTCAATGTTTCAGAATGAGGTGAATGTATGTTTGTTTGCCAATGTATTTTACCTTGGGTTTCAATGAAGATTTTGCGGCATGTGTTGGATCATTGAACTTCTGTTGATACTAACAGAAGAGTCGAACGTTTCTCTGTGTGCCATTTGATTTTACATAGGACGTCATTATAGGTGAACTTAGTTTTTTCCTCGAGAACTGCTTTTCCTATCTCCTTGCGACTCTTGCCCCTCTTATGTCCCTCTAACTGATAGTTGTGCGTGCTTCGCCTCTACAAAAGATTTCAGGCCCACTAAATCTTATGAAATTTCTCTAATATAGAGGCAGAAAGGATAATGAACTAATTTACCACTTTTTGGAAAAAAATTATCACTGAATTATTTTGCAGTGACGTCTCTCTCTCTCTACTTGGGATTTTATATTTTGTTCTCTTCTTCATTGTGTAAAAGACCTTTGAACCACATAATTTTCTTCTGCTTTCTGCATGACCATTATTACGAGGAACTCTTAAATCATTCTCTGTTTAAAGTGTTTGATACGTGGAATCCTTATTGTAATTTAGTCTGAATGTTTTTCCAAGTTTAGTCATTATGGCTCTGTATGGTTAGGAATTTAAAAAATATTTTCATTTTTGGATTACCAGAAAATGAAAATACACACTCCAAGGTAAATTCTATAGAAAATACTCAAATTTTAAATCCTACTACACATTCCCCTATATAACTACTCATCATTTCATCATTTCAATCACTTCATTCTCTCTTTTCATTAATTACATAATTCAACTATCCAACACATTCTCTTTCTTACTTCATCATATATAAAATATTATTTTAATTTTTTCTTCTATCATCATTACATATATAACTAATTCAATCAACTTTATATCACATCTACACAATTTTCAAACATTTCTCAAAAACACATCCAAACAAACAAAAAAAATCAATATTTTCACACAAATTTCTATAATACATATTCTCCAATAAAAACTCAAAATTCATTTTCGAAAACACAACCATACAGAGCCTATATGTTCATTGAAAACAGACAAATTTCCAATTTCTATTTTCATTAAGCTTTTCATGACTTGTTACAGGATATATGGGATACCATCTGTGGATTCCTATTGCATCCTCACTTGTGGCTGCGCAACATATCAAACAGGATACTATCTTTTTACTTCGCCGCAGTAACCAATGCCAGAGAGAAGCAGCAGCAGCTGGGAGTGTCAATGGAAACACCCTTGTTGATGAGACCAAGCATGCTCTTCCACTTAGCTGTTTCTTTTTGTTGTCAACTGAAGGTGCCGTTGACTGATGATGCAGCTGGTGGCGTTATTCTCAAAAACCTCGTGTTTTCAATTCTTAATCTGCATTCCTTTTTCAGAGAGAATGAATGCATGGATGTTTTCAAGTTCTGGTCCAACCTTGAAAGCAATGAGCAAGACCGTTTTGTTAAAGCTTTTGGTGTTATTGATCCAAGAAAGGGAAGGAGGATGCTAACATCTTTTACTTCTGATGCCAGTGGTCAGCACAATCAACATCAGCATCCATTTATTTCCTATTTGCTTCAGAGGATGGGGAAAATTTCGTTTCAGATGGAGGCCAATCAGGTGAGAACACAAATGCGTAAATTTTTGTATGCGAAATCAAGAGAATAGGCCTAACAACAGTTGACAATTATTTCTCACATTCTTGAATAAACTGTTTTCCCATATTCTATATATATATCTGAAGAATATAAAATCTTTGCTTTACAGATGAAAACTGTCTTCAATTGTTTCAAATCAAGTTCACAAGAGCTTCTTGGTTGCGGTGGAACGTTGGGCAGTGATGATCAACATAGTTATGAATATCAAATGTTGTTGCCTCTGTACAGGGTCTGCGAAGGTTATACTGGACAAGTTGTTTCAGGTAATTAATCATTCTTGTTTCCATTTCTTCGGACCATATATATATATATATATTGTGTAAGTATGTATTCCATTGAGACCCGTTTTGTTTGTTTGTTTGTAGATGATCTGAAACAATTAGCACAAGAGGTGAGCGAGAGCATAAGAGAGATTATAGGAATGCAGAATTTTGTTCAAATATACAGCCAAATAAGGAAAAGTCTAAAAGTGAAGAGAGAGAAGAGGAAACAAGGTGAAAAGATAATGGCTGTAGTGAATCCGACACGGAATGCAAAGAGGAAGCTTAGAATTGCTGCCAAACATCAGGCCCACAAGAAAAGAAAAATGATGACCATGAAAATGGGAAGATGGATGCATTAGAATCATTCATTCATTGCTCATCAGCTTTGCTAATTTATCTATAAACATTGTCGTAGATAGGTACTGTTGTTTAGGTAGGATAGGAGGCAGAAATCTCACCCGATGTGGTCTTATCAGCCAGTATTATTATATTAATATATATGGTAAATTATTTGCTTATGCCGTTTTACACGCATATCTCACATGCTGCTGCTGGTTATATTTCATAGAAACTGGTGAAGCTGCTACTTATGGAAAGTTACTTTATTTTTATTTTTTTTGGGGAACTTTTTTTGCTTCATTTATTTCTACATATTTGGGAGCTGCACTGTTGTGAAGTTTTCTATGAATTCTAAGAGGCCTACGCTCGAATATTGACCGTGAAACTAGTGAGACATGGTAAGGAATTATGACATCTACGAATAAATCAAATGTTGTGGTTGTCGCTCTCACTTTATATGTGCACCAGAGTAACCTCATCGAACTTCGTTTTGGTATCTTTTATGAAATTATTGCAGCAAGTATATGATTATCCATCTTCACTCTCAAGTATCTTTCATATCTTATGTGTTTACTGTAGAAATTATTATTATATGTTGTATAGTTTTGTAGTTAAAGACGGACACATATTGGTATGTTATAGTTTACTTGGGTCTGTCTTGATCGGTTAATGCACGCAAATAACTGTACCTTCGACTTGGAAGTTCAGACTCTCTTAAAGACTTGGCCTTTTCTTCTATAGTTGTCTGGTTAAGATAAATCAATGTTATAGAAGTAAATAAATTGAGACTTATAGCACCTGAATTTTGGAAACACGTCAAGTGTTAGGAATAGCATCATCAGAGTTTGGAAAAAATAAGCGATGAAAGCAAGAAATTGAAAAGATGATCACGAGCAATTTTAACGTGGTTTGGCACACTGTCTATATCTATAGGCCAACACTAGATATACATCTTTATTTTTGAGTGAGTCAAACAATTACATGTTGAGAACTAATTATAAAGTAGGAGACTTGATACTCAAGGAAACTAAACATAATCTAAATAGGAGATACAATTCTATTTTTAGGCAATTAAAAAAAAACAATCCTAATATAAGTCAACTGTCAAATCCCAAGTCAAAACTAAGTAGGAAGCGCAATCCCACATATTTACTGCCTAAAAAATGCCTCTACGACAATCTGCCATGGACACCGCGTCGTTTGGTCGGAATGTTGCGGCGTTCATTACGCAGTCACCTGAATGTCGCGGCGTTCACCACTGCTGCCAATGCCCATTTTTTTTTCCTTCTGTTAGAATGTATGCTCTCAAATGCCATAAAGATGATAGATTTATAGGGCGTTGACTTGTAACTAAACAATATCTTTTCGTATTATAAGGCATTATTTTGTAGTTTTCTTATAGGCATTTGTAAGGTTTTAATAAACAACGTAAAGTCCATGTAAGGCAAACCTTCTACTTCCTATGGGTTAGGAAGAATGACACTAGAAGAGTTTGATCCTTATTATCTAAAACTGGTTCGCAAGTCGAAGAGAGTATTGACTGGACATCAATACTGGATAAAGACTTGTATGATGTAAGTTTTGACAGAGAAAGTGTCAGTCAATCACTTGGGAATGGTAGTGGAAACTTATGTCATAGACATCTCAGTTAGACTGACATGTTCGAATACGACTCGCATCGGTTTCATCACATGGGTTTTCACTCACTGACAGTCAATGATGAAACTGATAAGTTGTGATAGGTACTCGTGAACCTTAGACCCGAGGAATCAAGTTGAAGATGTACTTGTGACATCAAGTCTGTCATTAGAGTAGTTAGATCCAATTCACCCTTTGATGAGATCGACCTCGAAGTGCGACTAGATGGGCAAGTAGCAGTCTTAACTGATTAGCAAAATGAGATTTATTCTCTCATAAGTGGATGAGCTAAATATCCTATGCAGTCATGAATGAGTGAGGTTAAAAGACTTTGGCCAAAGCATAAAGAGATACTCATGTTAGACATGAAGATATACTCATAGACCTCGATTCATTATGAGTTAAGCATATGGTCAAGTCCTATGAGTTTGACTGAACCATGACTCTCACTTGACTGGGATATATGAATAAAAGGTTTATACTCGTACGGTATTCACAGCGTAAAAGGTTTGGAATGATCCTAATGATTCGTTCTCAATTGGGTACGATGTGAGTCACGGGTCTGACTAGGTATTACTCACATCCTCTTGGTTTCCTCCCAATTGCCTTTTGAGACGAACCTAAAGAGTCGCGCTTAAAGGGATTACAAAAGGAAAAATCATGGAATAGACTTGAGAGATTTTTCGGTATTGGATATAATGATTAATTAATTAATCATTAGATGTTTTTATTAATTAATTAAGTTAATGTGTTAATTAATTTCTTAAATAAAATTAATTATAGAATTAACATAGATTTAATTTGTTATTTAATTAATTTATTTATTGGATAAATAATATTAATTATTTAATTAATTAAACAAACAAACATGGACTAAAGCCCGAAGGCTTTCTAAAGCCTAAAGTGGGCGTCCACATGAGGGTTATGAAAGCCTAGGGTTATTATTTTCTAGTGTAGTATAAATATACTACTTAGTGAAAATAATAAGAAGTCTCCAACATTAACTTTCTTTCCAAGTCAAGAAGTCTTTCAACTCTCTCTCTCTCCCCTAGCCGATTTCAAGGAAAGAAAAGAAGAGACAGTGACGGATTTGCTGTTCAAGAAAGGATCAAGAAAGCTGATTCAGAATTCAACATACGTGAAGAAAGGTACATGAATTCGAAATTCAATTTGAATATGTGAAATCGAGATGAACCACATGGGAGATTTATCTTTCCGCTGCGTTTTTATGTTTTAAAATCCCAACAGTGGTATCAGAGCCTATCTCTGATTTCCGTATCTAATTGAATACGTGATTTATGTGTTTTTTGCGTTTTTGAAGCATGTTTTGCAAATATATTTTTATGACATTAAAACCATGATTTTTCTTCGTTGAATTCATGTATGCTGTAGTATGATGATATGTGAAATAAAAAATAAAAATTGTGTGAGATTCGGATCGGAAAAACCCCGCGATGTGCGTGAAGAAAACAACGTGCGCATGTGCGCACACTGTGTGTGCACGACAGCGCATGGCGTCGTGCGCTGGGCCTGGCCACGCGGCCAGGCCACCACCGTGCGCTGGGCGCACGGCGCCTGGCCACGCGGCCAGGCCACTGCAGTGTGCCTGGCGCACACAGGCCATTGGGGGCCCGGGTCCATGACCCGGATCCTAGTGGGTCGGGTTGAAATTTCTCAAGTCCGAAATTTTAAATAAATGAGTTTTGGGCTATTTTAATTATCCGGGTGGGTCAAATGGATGATGACCCGGATTTAATTAAATAAGCCCAAATAGTTTTAGTTGAAATTATGGACTTTCCAATAAATTAGTCTTGGGCCTAATTAATTGAATTTAAATATGCCAATGGTTGGTAATTTATATTTGATGAAATCGAGCCCAAAATTATTTTTTATTAAATTTTATCTATTTAAGTGAAATAATTAATTAATTATTCTTGTAGGATTTTTAATTAAGTTATTTATTTAAATAATAAATTCTCACTAGATGGTTTATTATCATAAGTAGGGACGGAGCCAGGATACGAAACTTGGGGAAGCGAATGAAAAAAATTCGGGCAAATCTTAATATATTTAGATTTTGGGGGGGCAAAATGTCAAAAATGAAAAATTTATAGGGGCAAAATATCAAAAATAAAAAATTTGTAGGGCAAATTTATTTTTTCTCAAAGTTGAGGGGGGGCGAGTGCCCCGTCATACCCGGGACCTGGCTCCGTCTCTGATCATAAGTGTCAATAAAATTTGGAATTTTATTGAAGAGATTAATTAGTTGGACTAATTAATTTTAATTAATCACCAACATAAATGTTTTAAATAACGCGAGCATGTATTATGTGATGGTGACGTTTATTCATGGGCTTAGGTTGTTTTCTTTTGATTGTATTTCTTTTGATGGGTTGTAAGGGCCGGATTTGAGCCCATTTATTTTATTTCAAGAATTATGTATAGGTTGTTAATTTAATCTCATGTAATAGATAGAAATAGAATAGGCCTTCAAGAAGAGTTCAATCCAAAAGAAGAGGAGCTTGGAGCCCAGGAAGATTAGCTAGGCTTTTCTTTTTAATTTTATGATGGCCCATTGACTTGGGCCCTCTAGATAAAGCCCATGGATAAATGTGTTGGTTTATTGCTTGCGATGCATGTTCACTAGTTGTCTGAAGCATGTATATTATCAATATGCGCTATATAAATATAATAATGTGCAAAGTGAGACTTAGATAAATGTTTAGAACATGAATTCTCCCAATTAAAAATTATATTAAGTTAGTAAGGGGTGCTAGGCATCCTTTCCCTCCACTAAACTTAATAGAGTTTAGATTTAAACCTAGTATATGGCATCTTCCCAGTAAGTGGGGGTCATATATCAAGATTTAATTCTAAAATTTTATTAAGTGCATTAGATGTCTTAATCGAGACATATTTTGCCCCAAATATCGTTAAAGGGTTGCAAGGTAAAATTCAAATGTTAGATTATGAGGAGTTAGTGGGAATAAACTTAGATAGTCCACAAAGCCTATAAATCGTTAAAGGGTTGCAGTTTTGGTGGGTTATGAGAAAAAGAAGATTGGACCGTCTATTGGATAGATTGATGTTGGACATCACTTTAATTAAGTAATGAACCAAATATCGTTAACGGGTTGCCATCCATTACATTAATTAAAGAACTCAATCCCCACTACGAAGCTATAAACAACGATCACTTCCGTTTTTCATAGTGGGAGTGTGAATCTCGAAAAATGTAGTGGGAGCCAAGTTATAAGTCGAAGTCCTTGATTTTAAACTTAGTTTTAGTTTAGTTACATACGTCTAATTAAGTCTGGTTTATTTTCTGCAGTTATTTGATTTCTCACTCTTAAATCTAAAAATGTCTCCCAAACCACTGTCAAAATTAATGGAGAACACGATTCTCACTGGTCCAAATACATAGAGTGGCTCACAAAGCTGAGGATGGTCCCTAGCAGTGAATCCATAGACTATGTACTGGAAGTTGGTCGTCCTCCCATTCCTGGAAAAAACGAGGGTGATGAAGTTCGCCTGGCTCGTTGGGATTGGTGTTGTGACAACCATAGAGCAAGAGTGTACATCTTAAGCTCAATGTGCATTGAGTTGCAGAGGTCTCATGATAAGATGGATAATACAATAGACATTATCCTACACTTGGATGAGTTGTTTGGAGAACGCGGTAGGACCGCTAGATATTTCATATCAAGAGATCTCTTCCGAACTAAGATGACTGAAGGAGAGGATGTTGGAGAACACGTTTTCAAAATGATGACCATGATAGAAAAACTAAAATCTTTAAACTTCTACATGGACCTGTATCTCCAAGTTGACCTCATCCTACAGTCTCTCCCTGATTCGTTCTATTACTTCGTCATAAATTTTGACATGAATGACATTGAGGGTTCATTAGCTGGGCTTCTGGAAAAACTCAAAGTTGCTAAAAAACAAATGAGGGCGGATAGATGGAACAATCCGATGGTAATTACTTTTCCAAATCCATTTGATGGAAGAAGAAATAATAATAACCATCTTGAAGAGGGAGCATCCAGCACGACTTGCAACAAAGCACAACGGAGGAGGAATAAGAGGGCTAGAAACCAGGACATATGCTTATGTTGCGGTGAGCTAGGCCACTGGAGAAGAGACTGTCCTAACAAACGAGCAAAAGGTAAAGCACTTTATGGTTTTGAAACCAATTGCTCTATTATCATATTTTCCTCTTCATGGATTCTTGATTCAGGAGCTAATACTCATGTGTGTTGTGTGAATCAGAATCTGGAAAGAAGTAGGAAGCTGAGCCCTGATGAGGTGAAGATCAGAGTAGGCAGCGGACAAAGCGTCGCAGCTACTAAAATTGGATCTACCTCATTATTTCTTAATTCTGGTCATTTACTATTTCTGGATAATGTTTTAGTTTTGCTCAATGGGCTTAAAAATATTGTTTCATTTCCCGTTTTAGTTAAACTTGGTTATACTTTCCGTTTTATTAATGAACAATGCAACATTTATTATGGTAATAAATTAGTAGGCTTTGCTTCTCTAGTAAATGGATTGTGTTACCTTAATGTCCAGAATGAGTGTTCTGTGAATACTATACAAAGGAAACATAGTAGGCTTGGAATAAACCAAAGATTGATCTGGAATCTTAGACTAGGCCATGCCGGCGAACATAAGATTCACAAAATGGAGAAAGATGGACTAATTGGTCCATTGGGATTGGATCCCTATCCTACTTGTGAATCTTGTCTTAAAGGCAAGATGGCTAGATCTCCCTTCACAGGGACTTTTGAAAGAGCCTGACAAATCTTAGGTTTAGTCCATACTGATGTTTGTGGACCATTTGGAGAAATGGCTCGAGGATGTTTCCTTTACTTCATCACATTCACTGATGACCATTCAAGATATGGTCTAGTGTACCTGATGAGGCACAAGTCTGAATCTATTGAAAAGTTCAAGGAATTCAAGGCTTTAGTAGAAAATCAAACTGGTCAACATATAAAAACTCTTCGATCGGATCGAGGAAGAGAATATATGAGCGACGATTTTGATGTATACCTTAGAGAGAATGGTATAGTATTACAACTCACACCTCCAGCGATACCACAGTTAAATGGAGTTGCAGAGCGAAGGAATCAGACCATGTTGGACATGGTTTGCTCCATGCTCAGCTACACTACTTACCTATTTCACCGTGGAGTCATGCGCTGCTTACAGCTGTACACATTTTAAATAGATGTCAGTCCAAGTCCGTTCCTAAGACTCCATATGAGATATGGAGAAATAGGAAACCAAGTCTTAATCACATCAAGATTTGGGGATGTCCTGCTTATGTCAAAAAGACTAAAGTGGGCAAATTGGAGGCTAGATCCTTGAAAGGGTGTTTCGTTGGATATCCTGAGGATTCAATGGGATACCTCTTTTACCTTCACGATGATCAAAGGATCATTGTAGCTTTACAAGCCCACTTTCTTGAAGATGAGTTCATTCAAGAAGGAGGAGTGGGTAGAAAGATTGTTCTCGAAGAACAAAATGAAACTCCAGTGAATACATCTACACAGGAAGTGAGAACCGAACCTTCTGTAACACAACCACAACCGCGAAGGTCAAGTAGAATACCTCAACCGCCTGAGAGGTATGGATATTTAATACAGAGGGAGCTGGATCTTCATTCTGTATTAGAGGAAGATCATGGAGATGATCCCTCTACTTATGATCAAGCGATAGTGGATGTGGATGCTACTAGATGGAGTGAAGCTGTGCAAACTGAGATTGATTCGATGCATGCAAATCAATTCTGGAAACTTGTGGATCAGCCTGATGGGGTAAAACCAATTGGGTGCAAATGGATTTACAAGAGAAAGATTGGTGTTGATGGCAAGGTTGACACCTACAAAGCCAGGCTAGTGGCGAAAGGGCATAGTCAAAAAGAAGAAATTGACTACCAAGAAACCTTTTCGACAGTGACTATGATCAAATCAATAAGGATTCTACTTGCAATAGCGGCACACCTAGACTATGAAATATGGCAAATGGATGTCAAAACTGTTTTCCTAAATGGATTCCTAGAAGAGGATATCTATATGAAGCAGCCTAAAGGTTTCGTATCCAAGGACCATATTCATAAGGTGTGTAAACTTGAGAGGTCCATTTATGGACTCAAGCAAGCATCTCGTAGCTGGAATCTGCGTTTTGATGAGGCTGTCAAAGGATTTGACTTCATCAAAAACAAAAACGAGCCATGTGTTTACAAGAAGGTTAGTGGGAGCAAGATAACATTCCTTGTGTTATATGTAGATGACATATTACTCATATGGAATGATATAGGAATGCTCACCACTGTAAAGAAGTGGCTTTCGAGTACTTTCTCCATGAAAGACTCAGGAGAGGAAACTTATATTCTAGGGATTTGAATCTATAGAGATCGAACAAATAGAATGATAGGGCTCTCTCAAGCCCTTTACTTAGAAAAGGTCCTAAAGAGATATAGGATGGAGGATTCTAAGAAAGGGTTCCTGCCAATGAGGCATGTGTTAACCATCCGTAACAACACGGAATCGAACAAATAATATAGTGAAAGTAAGATCGCCTCCACAGGGAAGGTTATCAAGTACCAAACAAAGTTTATCTTATTATTTAGACTATCGATTATCAAAGAATTGAGATTTTAACAGAATTAATTATAAATAATTAACACAAATATAATTAAAACGAATAATCAATTAACGAAAGACCTAGGGATTAAGATTTCATCAAGGTATTTCTATGGATTATTGACTTTCAATGGATTATCATTCTTGTTTAAATTAAAGACCCAATTTCCTTAAATACATGAATACTCTCCCGAGATCTTCATGAGTACCCACCTAAATTAATTAACGTCACTCCCATGATCGAAAACTAATTTAGATGAATCCATTAAGTTCTATGAATATTGTTTAACTAGTCTCATGCAAAATTACCAATATCCCTATTAAGCAATTTACACATGTCTATTAAATTTGAACCGATAAACTAATTCACCTCCCTGTACTTCTTAATTCATCTTAAATCATGCAATTGGTGATCAAGCAATTACAAGCATTAAACTCTCATTAATAGATAAACCAAACAAGAAATCACATCCATAAATCATCAATAATCCAAATCAATACACAAGACTACATCTTAAACCCTAGAAAATAATTTAGCTATGCATAATTAAAGAAAAACAAGAAATAAATTGCATAAACATAAAGTTACTCATGTTCAACAATGGAGGATTGGAAGAATACAACTTGAGAAGATGAAGCTTTTCTCCAAGAACTCCTCTCCAAGATCTACTTTTCTCTTCTTCAAGATCTATTCTCCAAGATCTACTTTTTTTTGCAAGAATAATGATCTCCCACCTCATCCTAGCCTATAAAAACGTTTTTGCCACTTTATTTAACTAAAAAGGAGTTTTAGATACATAAATTATGCCCATCCAAGTCATAAAATCGGCCCACAAAAATATAAAAAACCGCAGCTGCACAGCTGTGCAGAATATCTGCACAACTGTGCAATCTACCTGTGCAGAATTTTTTTCTCTTCATTTTTCTTCAACGAAACATTCTCGTTTGGCCTTTCTAATGCATTTCTTCACATCCTCTTGGATAGCCTTCATTACTCTCGTAATAAATACTCCTTCAACTCATCAAAATCATCGCTTTTATGCCTACAAAAGCTTTGAAACGACTTAGAAATCAAAATACGTAAATTAGGCTAAAAATAAAGGAAAAGACTAACAACAAGGCATAAAATAAAGATAAATGTGAGGTAAATCATAATGAAAATATGTAAAATATGAGACCTAACAGCATGGGATACATCTCTCAAAATCTATGTGTCCTCAAAGTGAAGATAGAAAAGAGATGAGCACTGTACCCTATGCATCTGCTGTGGGTAGCCTGATGTACGCGATGCTGTGTACTAGACTTGACATAGCTTATGCAGTAAGCGTTGCTAGTCGATTTCAGGCAAACCCTGGCAAGGAACATTGGATAGCTGTGAAGAATATCCTAAAGTATCTGAAGAGAACTAAGGATATGATTCTCATCTATGGAAGTGGTGACCTGAGAGTGGACGGGTACACTAACTCAGATTTTCAATCAGATGTCGATGACCGAAAATCCACGTCAGGATTCGTATTCACCCTCAATGGTGGGGCGGTGACTTGGAAAAGTTCCAAGCAAAGCACAACCGCGGACTCCACAACTGAGGCTGAATACATAGCTGTCTCGGAGGCAGCTAAAGAGGCTATTTGGCTTAGGAAGTTCATCAAAGAACTTCAAGTGGTTCCTAGCATAAAGCTCTCATTGCCACTTTACTGTGATAACACCGGAGCAATAGCACAGGCAAAGGAACCTAGGTCTCACAACAAGTCCAAGCACATCGAGAGGAGATATCACATCATAAGAGAGATCGTTGCACGAGGAGAAATATCTGTTCAGAAAATAGCCTCAGCTGTCCATTGACCAAGCCATTGGCACAGGCGGTGCTAGAAAAACATCTCGAAGGGATGGGTATGAAATACCATAGCAAATGGCATTGAGTGCAAGTGGGAGATTGTTAGAGTGTATGCGCTCAAATGCCATAAAGAGGATAGATTTATAGGGCGTTGACTTGTAACTAAACAATATCTTTTCGTATAATAAGGCATTATTTTGTTGTTTTCTTATAGGCATTTGTAAGGTTTTAATAAACAACGTAAAGTCCATGATAATAAGGCAAACCTTCTACTTTCTATGGGTTAGGGAGAATGGCACTAGAAGAGTTTTATCCTTATTGTCTAAAACTGGTTCGCAAGTCGAAGAGAGTATTGACTGGACACCAATACTGGATAAAGACTTGTATGATGTAAGTTTTGACAGAGAAAGTGCCAGTCAATCACTATGGGAATGGTAGTGGAAACTTATGTCATACACATCTCAGTCTCAGTTAGACTGACATGTTCGAATACGACTCGCATCGGTTTCATCACATGGGTTTTCACTCACTGACAGTCAATGATGAAACTGATAAGTTGTGATAGGTACGCGTGAACCTCAGACCTGAGGAATCAACTTGAAGATGTACTTGTGACATCAAGTCTGTCATTAGAGTAGTTAGATCCAATTCACCCTTTGGTGGGATCGACCTCAAAGTGCGACTTGATGGGCAAGTAGCAGTCTTAACTGATTAGTAAAATGGCATTTATTCTCTCATAAGTGGATGAGCTAAATATCCTATACAGTCATGAATGAGTGAGGTTAAAAGACTTTGGCCAAAGCATAAAGAGATACTCATGTTAGACATGAAGATATACTCATAGACCTCGATTCATTATGAGCTAAGCATATGGTCAAGTCCTGTGAGTTTGACTGAACCATGACTCTCACTTGACTGGGATATATGAATAAAAGGTTTATACTTGTACGGTATTCATAGCGTAAAAGGTTTGGAATGATCCTAATCATTCGTTCTCAATTGGGGTACGCTGTGAGCCACGGGTCTGGTTAGGTGTTACTCACATCCTCTTGGTTTCCTCCCAATTGCCTTTTGAGACGAACCTAAAGAGTCGCACTTAAAGGAATTACAAAAGGAAAAATCATGGAATAGACTTGAGAGATTTTTCGGTATTGGATATCGTGATTAATTAATTAATTAATCATTAGATGTTTTTATTAATTAATTAATTTAATGTGTTAATTAATTTCTTAAATAAAATTAATTATAGAATTAACATAGATTTAATTTGTTATTTAATTAATTTATTTATTGGATAAATAATATTAATTATTTAATTAATTAAACAAACAAACATGGACTAAAGCCCGAAGGCTTTCTAAAGCCTAAAGTGGGCATCCACATGAGGGTTATGAAAGCCTAGGGTTATTGTTTTCTAGTGTAGTATAAATATACTACTTAGTGAAAATAATAAGAAGTCTCCAACATTAACTTTCTCTCCAAGTCAAGAAGTCTTCCAACTCTCTCTCTCTCTCCTAGCTGATTTCAAGGAAAGAAAAGAAGAGAATTTTTTCGCTTTGATTCCGGCGTGGCAATTTAGAGACAGTGACGGATTTGCTGTTCAAGAAAGGATCAAGAAAGCTGATTCAGAATTCAACATACGCGAAGAAAGGTACATGAATTCGAAACACAATTTGAATATGTGAAATTGAGATGAACCACATGGGAGATTTATCTTTCCGCTGCGTTTTTATGTTTTAAAATCCCAACACCTTCTGGCTCTGTGTTGACTTAGCTCTTGGCTACTCAATTTTCCTCAGCCCATAGTATCAACCAGTCTCCACAAAGCCATCAATCTCTCATTTGAAGATAGATCCAAAACATCCTAGAACTCAACTTGAGAAATCCTTTCACTTTTTTCAAGTAATCTCAATCTTGTTAGCACATCCCAAACTCAATGGAGATCAAACCCGAGACCTTTTTATGTCTCGTCAATTCATACGCCCTTAGTGCCTCCCACCTGACACTCTTTTTTTTTTCTCGATGTGAACAATGTTCCCCTATTTGAATCCTTTGACAATAGTCTACCCTTTTGGCGATCAGCCAACTCTTGAATAACATGGCATATCCCTCTCGATCCGATTTACCCATGGATATAGGTTACTCCCAAGACCCGGCACATGCCCCATAACCCGCAACTTCAGTTGCACTCAATTTCATTCTCCTCCTCACTGGAGGATAACCACCTTGGTCAGCCATCCTTACATCAAGGACTTTCCCAACGGTAATCTCGGATCTCTCACATATCTGTTCTCTACCCTGCATGAGCTATGTCTGATTGAACTGCCAACAATCTTGGTTTTTTTTTATAACGAACTCGAGTCTCTCACATATCTGCTCGATGCTCTCACTGCACGAGCTATGTCACATCCATCTGCCAACAAACTTCGACTCCGCAAATCTGCGTAACTGGCTTCGCATCATGCCTCCATGATTTTTGGCTACACTTCTGCCCTCCCGGCGTTGTGCCATTGCCTCATTGGTGCCACAACTCTACCTTCTCGTTCTTGACTACACGACTCTGCTCTCTTTGCTGATAGAGTAGATGCCCGGCTCGCCAATTATTTGGGCGCCATTTCTGTGTAATAGACTTTAAGAGACAATCTTTTCTAATAAATAAAGTCGATTTTATTATGGCATTCTTTGCTCTTTAATTGTCTTTATATGCTTAGAACGAAGTCCCTTGAATCACACATAACTATGGGACATCATCAGACATCGGGAATGACGATGGTGCAATATGTCTCCAAGGTCGTGATTCTTAAAAGGGTCCAAGTCGTTAAAGGGTCTGTCAATATGAGGAATATTGATAAAAACCTGAAAGACTTGCTTGTACACATGAGTTCTTAGAGAATGTGCCTCATTCCATATGCATAGATGTGTACGAGGGTTCTCATTGGGATAATGTGTGAAATGAACAACCCCGCCGAAAATTCTTAAAATGATTTTCGTAATCGAATATCGAATTTACAATAATCACGTAGGCGTAAGAGTAATCCTTATGGACCTGAGATTTCATTGGTTACTTTCAGTATAGTCGATTATACTTTGACTTATCTCATGATTCCTTTGCTAATCGTCATATGGGATATCTTGGGTATAGTATGATTATGTGTCAAGGTACATGAGAGACCAAGATGGAATTCATCACTGATTTAGCTAATCAGACATTTCCTATGTTTTGCTCAATGAATCAATTCAAGGAATCTTTGGCCAAAGTATGGCAATCCAAAGAGGCAGAGTGTTTCCTTGTTTGGATTGCGAGAATCGATATTATGCAATGAAGGAAACATAGAGATTGGGTTGTAAGAGTTTTGACTAAGCCATTACTCGAGATACCAATTCGGGAAATTTGATGGAGGGATCTTACTTACGCAAGGATCATGGTTATGATAGGTTAAGTATCTTAATATAGTTCGTGTCTAGGTCTTGGGGGCCCGTTGTTAGACAGTAACCTCGATTTGTAGGTACCATGATATTATGGTGAATAATTCATGGTCTGATTAAATTAAGGAAGATTTAATCTTGTACATTCTAAATAAAGAAAGGTATTGGCACTTTTGAAATTGTACTTACTACTAGCACATGAACGAGCCTAAGGGGTCACACACTTACTCCTAAGGTTCCTACTTATAAGATATGATTAATCAACTTTGGAAGTTGAGATGAAATTAGGAAAGCCTTGTACTTACCTAAAATGGAATATTAATTAATTGGTGGAAGATCAATTAATTGGACTATTTAATTAATCAAGGTAGATTAATTAATTCATTGATCTAGTAGAGTCCAAGGGTTCTATTTAATTAGTAGACTTGATTGAAAATTAAATAAGATTAATAAAATAATTGGGTAATAATAATTAAGGTTGGACTTTAATTATTATGTAATATTTAATTAAATGGTTGGACAATTTAATTAAATAAGGAGTCAAAAATTAAATCAAGTAAGATAAAAATTTTGGACTCCAAGGCATAGAGGGGCGAGGTGGCGGATGAAAAGGGGAGAATGATTAATTCCTCTCCAAGTCTTGATCAAGTTGGAATCAAGGAAATATTTAGGGGAGAGTAAAAGAAGAAGTGACCTTGTTGACTAAGTTCCTTGTTTTAAGGGAACTCCTTAATTGAGTTTACTTTGGATTAGATAAAAGTCAAATTTTGGAGATTTGATTTTATCTCGACTTTCAAGTAAACTAAACCTAGGAGTCTCTATAAATATGTGTGTTAAGAAACACACACACACTTTATACACCTGGTGAATTTTCGTCCACCCTAGAAAAAAAATAAAGAATTTTTGTCTTCTATTTTCACCAAGAGAAGAATTTTTGTCTTCTATTTTCACCAAGAGAAACCGCCCCCTACTCATATTATTTAGACAAGATTTTGCTCATGTATTGAGCTTAATCTTTCATTATATATTCCTACCTTCATATAATAAGCTTAGATTGGATCTAAAATAAATATATAAACTAGCACCATGCATATATTTTTATTGGGAACTATACGGAGGAGTGGATACATCTTAGAGGCGAGACGATTGGATCGCATGGAGATATAAAAGGAATGAAAAATCGGAGCTCGGAATTCCAAAGGGGCCGACGGTTTATACATGGGATTCGAGGCTACGTGATTTTTGTTCGGGTTGCTTGATCAGAAACTTGTACGTGGGAAATAGCGCAAAAGGTATTTCGCGTAATTAATTTTCTTTGTTAATATTAGTTTGATTAAACCGGCCATTAATCCTGTTCGGGCTAGTTTACAAATTTTTTAATATTCCGCTGTGTTAACCTACCCTGGGGATTACCCAACCCAACATTTGCTACCGATCATGTTACTCTGACCACTAGCTCTGTGGATCAGCCACCTGACACCGCAACTGCTCCCACTGGCTTCATGTCTGTACACCTGGCAACAAAAATCTGTCTCTACTACTGTAGATTTGCCTATCTGGCACCACGATTTTTTCAACATTGACTCATTTATGTTAAACAGGATTACTCTTGTTGGATAACGATCTAACTGATCCCATCCTCCTTTGTCATCTTTTCCGACTTCACCATGACCTTAATTCGTGCTACCAGCAGCGAGATTGTCGAACTTGACCTTTCCATCATCTTCTACCATCGCTTCCACGAAAACTGCTTTAAGAAGATCCTCCTTTGTCATCTTCTCCGACTTCACCATGACCTCAATTCGTGCTACCAGCAGCAAAATTGTCGAACTTGACCTTTCCATTATCTTCTACCATCGCTTCCATGAAAACTGCTACAAGAAGCATTCTTCCCCATAGATCTAGATCTAAGACGTCTCTTAAATCCACAAACTTATGGCTCTGATACCAGTTGTTAGGAATGGTAGCATCAGAGGATGACGAAAATAAGCAAACTATTACAAGTTGAGAACTTCTATTATAAAGTAGGAGCATGATACTCAAGGAAACTAAAAACTAATCTAAATAGGAAACATAATCATATTCTTTGACAATTAGGAAAAACAATCCTAATATAAATCAACTGCCAAATCCCAAGTCAAAACCAAGTAGGAAACACAATCCCATATATTTACTGCCCAAAAAATGCGTCTATGACAATCTGCCACGGACGGCGTTTGGCCGGAACGTTGCAACATTTGTTACGCCGTCATCCAAACAACATGACGTTCGTCCCCTAAACGCTGCGACGTTCACCATTGCTGCCGACGCCGAGACGTTGACCTAGTCATCGCCCATTTTTTCTTCTTCTAACTCCGTTTTGACTTATCTCTTTGCTCCTCGACTTCCCACAGTCCATAGTAACAATCAATCAGTCTCCACTAACCCATCAGTTAAGTACCTTTCTCAAATCAACAACCGTTGATATTCAAAATGTCGTGGTCGTTCGTTGTTGGTATGTTGACAATATCAAACAAAAGTTGAGCAACATTTTGTGTTCAATAAGTTTTGAATCTCGGCTCGCTTGATTCATGTTCGGCGCAATTAACAATCAAACACAAATTTTTGAAATTTTATAATAATTCAAATAAGTTGAACAAGAGTTTGTCTTGCTTGACTCAACTCGTTTAAAGTTATGTGTAAAACGGAAAAAAATGGGAAAGCAAATGAGCTACATACACAACTGGGATGAGGTTGCACCCGTCCTCTTTGATTTTTCAAAATAAGGCTTGACAATCCAAATCTCAAGACCATACCCAAGAAGGACCGTAAAAGGTTCTATACCTCTTCCAAGTGATCCTTGCCTCCTACATTTAATGTACAGACTTGGTATCGTTTGATACGAACACAATAGAAAGTCCCTTATTTGTTTTCCTCCTCATTTACATCGAAAAGGGAAAATACACACTTCTCTACCAAACATAATTGTTAATCCCATTTCTCTTTCCCACTAGCTTTAAAAAGGAAGAAAGTCTTATGTTGCAAAAGCACTCCATGGATTTTCCGAGCTATTTTGTTTTATTGTTCTCTTCATTGTACTCCTAATAAAATTATCTTTTTAATAATAAAAAACTATATTTTAGGGATATCTACTTATTAAATATTTTAAAATAATTGTGCCTTTGTTAATTTGGGAACTTCCTATCTCTAAACACTAATTTTTCATAATTATACCATTTTATCATAATTTTAGCAGTCTATTACATTCTGTTTAGTTCAAGATTTTTGGTGAAGAAAAACAAAAATGAACTAAAAAGAATTTTTTTATATTTTTTTATATTTTTCATCATTTTCTTTTGGGCAGGAAAATGAATTGTCCATATTAGTGTTAGATTTTCCTTTTTCTTTCCCCCCTAATAACCAAACAATGGAAAAACAGCGTAAATAAATCTGTTGCCACTCCTCCTCCTCCTCCTCTGGTTGATGCAGGCATAAATACTACTATTCACCTTTTCTCCCATCCCCAAAATTCTATTCTTTCCCACTAATAATAATAAGAGTAAAAAGCATGTTGCACCCCAAGAATAGGTTGGTTTGGCGGTCTCTACCCCAGAATTACAAAAATTGCGGTCTCCACCCTGAAATTATAATTAGTTTGGCGCTTTGCACCCTCTACCAAATTCCGGCAAAAAAAGGAGGATTCAGGCGGGGCAAATTTGTCCAGAAAAAGAAAACACAAATTCTCGCTCAAACTGATATCTTCTTTCATTTCTTTTATTGTAATTTTATAGGTGGTCTAGTCATTTTTTCTATCGATTTCAACAGTGCATTTCAGTGAGTTGTATTATAGCAAATGGTAGATGGATTAATTGTTGCTTCCCCACACATCACAGTGCGTTTGTGTTATAGCAAATGGTAGATGGACTAATCCTTCATTTCCATTCTTGAGCATGCTTGAGGAAATTTGGAGTATTCTTAATTGCTTCCCCCACATTTTCAAATGAAATTTGATTATTCTCTGGTTCAAAATTAGGTATGAAAATTGAACCAAGCTACTCTATTCGAGATCGATAGCTGAAAGCTTATTTGAGCTCGATTCAATTAACATATCAAAGCAAAGTTTGAACAGTTTTATGTGTTTAATAAATTTTGAAACTCGGCTCGATAAATAAAAAATTATAAAAGCTGATTTGAGCTCAATTCAATTTACATATCTAGGAAGCTTGAACATATTTATGCGTTTGATAAATTTTGAAACATGGCTCGAGTTCGGCTCGATTAGTAAAAAATAATAAAAAACTCATTTGAGCTCGATTCATTTAATATACCAAAACAAGTTTGAACAACTTTATGTGTTTGAAAAGTTTTGAAACTCGGCTTAGATAATAAAAAATGATAAAATATTACAGAAAAATTATCTGAGTCGAATTCGGCTTGATTAAAGCTCGTTGACCTTGGTCAATTAACAACCAAACCAAGTTCAAATATAAATTCTAAAGCTCGGTAATATTTCGATCAAGCTTGAACAATAACATGATTGACTCAACTCAGTTACATCTTATTCACAATTACATTTGGCTTCTAAACATTTTACAAATTCTGAATTTTCAGAATGGAGCCTCCATATCACACACCACTTGCTACTCCATCATTCTCAACTTTTGAAGTTCATTTGGTTTTGGGAGTTCATTTATGGTGTTAATTTCTGGCGAGAGAGAAGAGATGGAAATGAGCATATTGAGGGGAATTTTGTGTGTTTTTTTTTTCTTTCCTGGACAAATTTGCCCCGCTTGGCTTGAATCCTGCTTTTTTCAACGGAATTTGGTCGAGGGTACTAATTACAATTTTCGTAATTCTGGGGTCGAGACCGCCAAACTAACCCATTCTTGGGGTGCAACATGCAAATTACCTCTAATAATAATAATAATAATTCTCTCTCAAATTTTGCCCTAAATCTCTCTCTCTCTCTCTCTCTCTCATCCGATTTGAGGACACGCACACACTCTCTCGCTCTCTCTCTCTCTCTCTCTCTCGTCAAATTCGAATTTCTGAGGTCAGTTGGTACAGCTTTGTTGATTATTGATGCCTTCCTTCATTCACACACACATTTAGGCCTGCTTATTTGATGAGAACATAAGTATTATTAAACAAGTCAATTCCATTTTCATATCTTGATCTGTGTTGTTGAAATCATGCTAGTTTATGAGATTTATTTTTGGTATTGAGTGTGTGTGCAGTCGTTGTGGTTGTATAAAGTAGTGATGACGCCTCAGCCTCAACCTAGAAGAAAGAAATGGACTGAGGCGGAGGAGAGGAGTCTGATTGATAAGTATGGAGAGATGGTGTGTGATGGCACTTTATCTAAGATGAAAACTAGGGAGAAAAAGTACAAGCCTATTGCTGTACATGTCAATTCCGTCCACCATGTCCCAGACCCCGTATCGTATCCCTGGCAATGGACTTGGAAAGATGTGTCCACTAAAGTCCAGAATATGAGGCACCAGTATGCCCTAGTTAAGCAGAAGATTAAGAAGCAAGAATCCGACGAATTCGACTGGATCGAAGGGATTACGCATTGGTCCAACTTCCTTAGGTATAAGGAAGTTTTTGGAGATGTGCCTCTTGGTTTTACTAGCAATGATTCTGTGATTGGAGGAGGGGTGAATGATTGTAGTAACGGGGGTTTTGAAAGTGGTGGTCATGAGATAGAAGATATTGTGCAGTTTGAGGGGGATTTCGTTGGTGGGATTGACAATGGGGTAATGGATTTGGAGTTCGACTATGATGGGGAGGAAGGGGAAGAGAATTATAATAATGGAGGAGCTAATAATAAAAGTGAAATTTCTTTGAGAGAAGATGAACGGACGAGATTTGTTTGTGAAGAGGATGTTGAACCGAGTGCGTCGGATATGAGAAAGAAGAGAAAGATGTTGAAAGGGATGGAGAAAAAGGGATGGGGATTTCTTGCGAACCAGTTAGGGCAGTTGAGGGAGATGGAAACACGGTTTGAACATCGTGAGGTGGAGAGAGAGCGTGAGAGGCAAAGGAGAGAACATATTCAAATGGAAATGGAGAAAGAGCGTGAAAAGAAGTGGGAAGAGATGGAAAAGCATAGAGAAGTGAAGGAGAAGTCTAGGGAGAAGTTGAGGAGGCAATGGATTCATGAATGGGAAGCTATGGAGAGAGAGAATGATGAGAGAGAACGAAGACGAAGAGACGAAGAATTGATGCACGAGAGGGAATGGGAAGAGAGGTTTAAAAGAAGGAGATCAGAATGGAAGAAGAGAATGGACGAGATGTTAAGTCAACATAGAGCAGAAATGGCACAGATTCAGGCTAGGATAGTGCATGAGCAACAAAACCTTACGTCTCAGTTTATTGGTATTGTTTCTCAATGGACAGGTCATCCAGCTGGCATTTCTGATCACAGTGGAGCTACTACACATTATCTATCACAGATGATGCAGAATTTGCATCATGTGAATGGTATGGTTCATGGTGATGCACGTGTCGAGGGAGATAATCAAGAGGATCAGTTTATTGTTGATGGTTAATGGTTAATGGTTGATGATATATATCTACAGGTTTTGTGAGTTGTCAAAAGGAATTGATACTCCAGATTAGGTGTTTGTACTATAGCTGTGCAGTTTATATTCTTGGTGACCCTTGATTTGATACGGTATAGCAATCAAATAATGTAGGCTTCATTTAAGGGTTGATTGATATCAATCAAAAAGTGAATGGTGTAACTTTTTGTGACAAACAAATAAAGAGTAATTATTTATTTATTCTGGTTCTGAGTCACTGATGTTGTTTGTGATCAGTTCTAGTTGGAAAGCCCACTGCTTTGGCTACTTTGGAGTCTTCACACACAAACACATATACATATATTTGTTAGTGTGCAATATGTCTTTAATGATGTGCAACTCATGGTTGTAATTCTTTCATGCCTTATACATGTATTTGTGTACTGAAGCACCAAAATATGTCCCATCATTTCATGCTACTCTGTTTCATAGTTCCTCTTGGTTTAATATGAATTGAGTCATCTTTTAACACTTCTCCTTAATCACTGGTGTTGTTCCTTTTTTGACAATCATTAGATTGCTCTCCGTTGTAAGATAATAGCGAGTCTCACTTTATAGTACATGAAGAACTATAATTTCTTAGTGCTTATAAGATGTTTCTGGAGCTTATGAGCTCTATATCTTATAAACCCTTATAAAAAGTTGGGATTTTCTACTTAATTTTAAGGAGCTTGTAAGTTGCTGGTAGCTTAGTTTGAGAGTTTATAAGTTGTTTTACTAAAAAGTTTATCAAATATTCTATGAATTGTCAAACAGTTTATAAGCTCAACTCAACCCAACACTCTAGATTAGGACTATTGGTTTGCTGGTCAATATGTATAATATAAAGATGTGATGTGAGAGAGAGAAACTGAGATATAAAGATCGCCATATATATTCTGAGATATACATACGCGGGTATGTAAATTCACATAACATACATACGCGGGTATGTATGTCTATTCATTTGTGCAGACGACACTTGTAACATTTGTAAGAGAATTTATTTAAAAAGTTGGCTAAATATAGATAGCTTCTCTTGAGTTTGGAATTGGATAGTTATCAACATTTTCCCTGGCTATCTCATTTTGTTTAACAAAAACGTCCATCTTGGCTTCTTGAATTTGGATAGTTATCAACATTTTTGTTTAATAAAAACGTTCATCTGTTAATTATTTTTAACAGAAAATGTTGATATCACCTGTTATTTTCTTTCAAAATCCAATTTTACCCAAGGGTTGACTTGGTCTAGATGTCGACTATGTTTTCGAACCAATTTATTCCTGCATGTGAGAGGGATAAATGTAATCAATAAAACAATGAGGGGCTAAATGTAATAAATGAAAACAAATAGTTTAATTGTAATATTTAGGAATTTAATTAATATTATAATGGTTACTGAACCACAATATTAATTATAAATGATTTAAGTACGGTAAATTGCATTCCTATATCAATACATTTGGATTTGATTGAATACATACACTGCATTCAAAATTTGAAGGCGAGTATGCATCTATTAGATTATAATCGATTAAGTCATATCTAAACCCTAATTTTGGTTAGATTTGATTAAATACAGTAAATAGTAACTCAATTCAATATGATCAATTACTCTCGAATTAAATATGATAAATATGAAACAACAAAAAAATAATAATTAAAGAGTGATAAATAATAAACTATATATAAATATAATGCATATATTAGTAATATATATATATATAGGGAAAAAATATAAAATAAATAAAAAGTTTAACTGTTCATCATCTTAATTACCATCCACAATCATCTTGTGCAATATCCCCACCACCACCATCTCAATCCCCTCCCACTCTTCTCCCTCCACGGCAACCCACAACCCCCTTCCCCACTTCCCCAACCAGTTCGTTAATTTTCAATTTGTTTTTTTGTTTCTTACTTTCTGTTTTTTCTTTGTTTTCTTTTACTTAAAGGATAATTCCTTCCTTCAAAGTTTTTGATTTTTGAGGATTTTTTTAAGACAAAATATTCAAGGGCAAAAAGGATATTTTCTCAGTTCTTTCAAACAATTTCAGATTTTGTTAAATTCATGTGAGGTGTTGGTTATTATCCAAATTTCGAGGGAAAGTACTAGTATTCACTATTCAGCCTATATGTTAAGGGGGATATGATAATTTCTCCTTTATTAAACGAGGAATGATATTGGCACTCCACAAATTACTACAGAAGCTCCATCTTTGATTTTTAATCTAAGATATGACAAGAATGTCCATAGATCTTAAAATACATTAGTTATAATTTTCAAAAATTAAACTAAAGCAAAATATTATCAAATTGTAAAGCTCTCTTTATTACTTTATATGAAAAATTACTAAAAACCCTTAAAATAAACTTTTATGTTCAAAAAACCATGATAATATTTCCAATCCAAAAACTCATTACACCAATTTTCATTCAAAAAACTCAATATCTAGGGTTAATAAACTTCTGGACTTAATTACCAACGTTCTAGATTAAGAATCAATCAGTTATATCTTTGTATGAAAATTTATTTATTTAGAACTTGTATTATGTTTTTATTTTTAATTTTTTAAGTCTTCTTAAAAATTCAAAAAGTTATGGGTAAAAAATAATTATATAAAATATTTATTATTAAAAATAAAATTTGTATTTTACGATTTATTAATTTTAAAAATCTAAAATAAAAAGATTTCAATTTAAAAACACCAGAATTTATCAATTCTTAACTTAAGAAATGAAGGATAATTTATTCCTAGAAGAAATTAATTTTAACTTTCGGGTTCATTGAAATAAAATAGTTTGTAGAAAGAATTCTTTTGTGATTTAATGTTCATGTTGTATAATTTTATGTTTGCCAAAAAACATGTATTTTACACCACTGTGCAATTCATAAACATATTTTCTAGAGAGAAGTCCAATGTTACTCAAAAATTAATAAAAAGAAATGAAAACATATGAGCTAAAAAAATTCACGGTGGAAACTAAAAATATATGAGGTACAAATATTTAATTGATCATTGAAATTTATTTGTTTTATAAAATTCTAGGCTTTTTTTGTAATGGGTATTATTGTCATTTTCTTAGAGAGAGAGAAATAAAAATGGAGCTCCTATAGTAATTTGTGAAGCTCCAATATCAACTCCCAGGGTGACTTGGAGTTTAATTTGAATCTGGATAAAGAGGTAATGTTGTTTTGAGTGAATCTCGGTGCAAAATCACAACTCTATTTATTCTTACACTGTGCATCAAATAAACGAGTAAATGTATCATAAAAATTATAGGTCATCTGAATTATGCGTGTCTTCACACTTTCTTATGGACATTCTTTTCTTTTACACTTAAACACATGAAAACATATTGATTGCAAAATACTCTTTTATTTTACTTCTCCTTTCTCCACCTGAAGTCCAAGGTCGGGCATAATGTTTCATGATACACAAAATCATAAGTGGGTAAAATTACAATATACGCCTCTTTAATGAGAGACTTGACTACAAAAGTACCTATGCCAAACAATTATATGATTCTAGACTGCACTCGGCTATTTTTCCCCTTTTTAAGGAAAAAAAATGCCTACTTAACTTGTAGAGGAATATCTGCTAATTGATTCTCAGACTTCACAAAAAGGCCTTACAATTAGTAATGACCGTCCGTCTTCACCGAGATTATACTATCTACTTCCCCTCAACTCCTTTGTTATATTAGAACAGTTGTTGCCGAGTTTACTTTCAAACCTTTCTTCCACACAACTTTTATTTAGACTTCATCTTCAACTTCAGCTCACTGCCAACTTGGTTAAAGTCTAGTTCCAGAAATATATATATATATATATCAATTGTAACCAAGGTATTAAATCCCAGTATTGATGTCCATATCGGGGGTAGTAAATTTACGGAAATTTCGATGGAAATTTCGGAGGTATTCAAAATTTCGGTTTCGATTTTAAAGAAATCATGAAAATTTATAGAAATATTTAAAAATTTACAATGAAACTTTATGTAACTGTAACTATCATAATTATGCATTTTTTACATTAATAATATTCTATGTATAATTATATGCATAATGAATGTTGTTAAATAGAATGACTAAAACCTGCTGTGAAAAATATGAAATAATGGTGGTAAAATAATAATCAAATATCATAAGAATTTCATTAAAATAAAGTGTACCACAATTTTAGTAAAAATCATTATTCAAAACTACATCAAGTTTCTAAAAGAATTTTTATGAGATTTCTTATAATATTTTTTGTGCTCAGACCCGAATTTTTATTAATTTATTGCCTAATATTACTTTCAGATTCGTATTTAAATTTATTGCTTATTGGCTTACATAATTGGTCATTTATTATATTTTCTTTTAATATGAATGATCATTTGACCCTAATTTTTAATTATAAAATATTTAAATATATATATATATATATTATTTTAAATTTCTAGAAATTTCGGGTTTCGATGAAAATTTTGGGAAATTTCGGAAGATATTCTATAAAATTGGATTGAAAGTTCGATTTCGCTTCGCGACCCCCGAAAACCCGAAATTTCGACCGAGATTTCGATGTTTCGGATGAAATTTAGGGCCCTGATTGTAACTCATCTTTGTTCAAACCTGTCTTCAATGGATCCCAGTTAGGTTGACGGTTCTGAACGATAAAATCATTTTTGCATGTCTCCTGTCTCTACCTTTAATGCTTGAAATTCATCACTAGTTTTCTATCTCCTTCAGATGTAATAATCATGCCTCTTCACAGAAAAGTCACATTGCAATCGGTACATTTTAGTTAGCTCACAAACCTTTTTCGCTTTTTTTTTTTTTTGTAATAAAAAACAAGCTGTACATAACTTTAAACCAATGTTTTGAAAATCGGACCGGTGATTGACTCGGACATTTTACAGGTTCATTGGTTCATTGGTTCAACCGATTGGACCAGTGTAAAAAAACCAGCTGGCCCAATATATTATATATTTTTATATTATATATATAAATATATCTAATTACATATCTTGTTATATGTATATATAATAAATAAAAACATCAATTTTGTTTCAAACCACTTTAAGATTCTTTTAAATTATATATGTATTAATCTACACAATATTTATATGTTTAAATATAAAGTATGAATCTTAATCATCAATAAAAGAAAGAAAAACAAATGAAATATGATATAGGAATGGGATAGTGGCTCCAAATACACGGCCCATTTTTGCGATTTGTACCACTGATGTGGCTTTGACCATTTTTGATATGTATGATACTTTTGACCAAATATTTTAAAATATAAAAAAATAATATAAAATGTCAAAAACCTAATTTTTGTTAGGAAAAATTATTGTTTAGGGAATTAGGACGAATTCAAATTTATAAAGACACAACAATTTTTAACTAATTAGGGAGAAGAGATTACTAAATTTTATAAATTAATAAAATAAAAAATTTAATGCAAAATCATATTTGTGTCACCTATTTCTTTTTTTCTTTTTTTTAATTATTCATGTCTTCACTTGTTAATCTTTTGTTCATGAGAAATTGAAGTTTAAGTTTTTTTTTTCTTCTTACAAAACTACCAAATAGATTTATCAAAAAAATGCAAGTAATATTTCATTGTATATTTGAAACAAACTATTAAAATGACAAATTCAATGCAAAACCTACTTCATATGTTTCCTAGAAAAATACAAGTTATCTATTCACTCAATTTTCTCTCATGGCTAATTAATGTTTATTTATCTTTATTTGTACAAATTGGCCCATCACATTGAACAATAAATGCAATATAAGTTGGGAAAAACTGTACGACACATCTAAAAAATTTAAAACAATAATATTATATAAGTTTTTCTTTATAAATAAATATTTTGTATTCGTGCAATAAGCCATATTTTTTTTGACAACTTCATCGTCTCTAGCCTTGTAAGTAAATGCCTTTAATTATCTCCTTTGAACGGTTTTAATTAAAAATACTCAACCTTGATTTAGTAATATTTTTTTTTAATCAATAACTTTGATCTGAATAATTTTTCACGCAATAATGCGTGCAATTACAACTATGATCATACGAATGATCTTCAAGGATAAATGTGATAAAAAGCTATGCAAATTTCGACGTTATTCATAAAGAATTCATTAGAAAAAATTCATGTAGGTGGTTCTTTCAATTGAGATATTATCAATGAAAAGATAATTACTTATAATAATTTGATGTATCACATGGCTAATTGTTTTAATTATTATTTTGTCATAATATGAAGTATCATATGGTTTATCAAGCATCATTTTCCGAAGTAATTTAAAATATCATACTGCTATTGTTTGGTATACTATCAAATATTTTCTTAATCTCTTATTTCTTGTTACATGATTGTAACTTCTAAAGTTGTTACTTGTAAATAAAATTTAAAACTTTATTTAATGTAATGTTCAATTATCATAAAGTATTTTTATGTGTTGTAAATTTGTTTCAAACATACAATAGAATATTACTTGCATTTTTTGATAAATCTATTAGGTAGCTTTGTAAGAAAAAAAAAAGTTCAACTTCAATTTGTGATGAACGAAAAAGTTAATAAGTGAAGAATATGGATAATTTTTTTTTAAAATAGATTAAATAGGTGACACAAATATGATTTTGCATTGAATTTACCATTTTAGTAATTTGTAAAGTTTAAGAATCACTTCTCCCTAATTACTTGTAATTAGAATTTTTGTGTCTTTATAAATTTGAAATCTTCCTATTCCCCATACAATAATTATCCCTTTTTGGTAAGCTGTACCCGGCTCAAGTACATCTTCTTCTCCAATACTTCTTCTCTATTTCGTCTGTAGTTTACACTAATGAATGCTTTTATAATCCTTCGTATTTTCCACCATTTCAATTACTTTCGTAATGCGCCGTCAACCACCGCCTGACACCTCGGTCATCTGCTCGAATTTCATAAAAACCGGGGTTATTGGTTCACCGGGGTCGCCGGTTTTTCCGAGTTTTCCCTGTTCGCAATGGGTTTTGTGTCAACCGTTTCAATGGAAGATTCGGACCGTTCATATTGCCGGTTGGCGGTTTAACCGGCAAGACCATGCGGTCCCGTCCGGGTTTGAAAACATTGCTTTAAATGAGAGCAAAGTTCAATTTACATTCCCACACAAGAAGACGACTACAGTCACTAGCCCTGAATATCCGCCTTTGATACACAAACTCTAAAATTCTCTATGGCGTCAGTACCGCTTGAGGTACTGAGGGCCCGATTGGATGGACATCTATTTTTAATTTCTCATTTTCCATAGTTTCATAGATAAAGCAAGAGAAATTATTTTTAAGGAAATAGAGATATGAAAGAGGAAGTGTGTTTGGATGAATTTTTGATAGAAAAAAGTGTAATGATTAAGTGTGATGTGATATATTTTTTTAGTATGAAATTTTTTTTTTTGTGGGAACTTGGTATGAATGAGTTTTGTTTTTATAAGAATATTTAACATATTTAAGCTAAACTCATCGATTAAGGCATCAAAAAATATGCAAAGTGAATCTTATTTCGTAGCCTACATCATTTCAAATAAAGATATGTGATTATTTTGATAATTATATCAAGATATTGGCGGATAAAATACTTTTAATTATTGGGTGAACTATCTAATCATGAATAGTAAAAATTCTAACTTTCTGGAAAAAAAATTGGGTGAAATGCCGAGTAATCCACTTTTTAAAATTTGAAATTTTTTTATGAGAAATTGTGTAGTATTTCTTTGGGATATTTTTTAGAGATGTTAAACAAACGAATTTTTAATGAAAAAATCTATGAGAAATCGAGAAATGAGAAACATCCCATCCAATCGGGGCATGATCCTCTTGTTCGTATTTTTATTTCATCAATTACAACAAAGAAAAAGCGGTATCTATTTTTTTTCCTTGAATAAAAGGACAAAATCAACAGCCAAATATTGAGTGAAAGAGAAAGGATGCCGAAAAGAGAAAAGAGAATCACAAATAAAGAAAAGATATAGAGCCACCAGAGAAAAAGAGAACATTGAAGGCTCAATGTAAAATAAAGTCAACTATCTTTTTCAAAAATGTATGGATCAATTCCTCCTAACATTCAACATATACGAAAATTTTAACCGTACCTTGAGAAATATATAGGTCATACATGCTTGCAACAAAGGTCGTATATTTTTACTAACCATGCTCACAGAAAGCATTTCTTTGAAATGTAAAACTTTAGCTTTGTTAAAAGGTTACTTGAAATTAAAAATCAAGCTATAAATTGCAACAAGGACTAAACTAAAATCAAGTTAATAAAGTGAAATAACATTGTCCATTTGTTTCTATCACTAAATTTCTAAATTTTGCACCATATACTTATAGTTTCTTAATAGTACACAAAAACACACAAGCTGCATATGGAATAGTACACAAGAGATGGCGGCACGCCACAAATAGGATAAATACAAAGCTACACTAATTTTTGGCACATCCAACATGACGATGATGTGGTTGGCCATCAGGCACATATTACATGCCAATTCACGAGTTATCAAAATCAAAGCCAACTTGTGTACATTCTCTTCGTATTGGTGGACTGTAGCGTATAATACTTGGGTGGTGGATTGGGTGTATTACTCCGCGTCTGTCCGAGACTGTTGGATTGTACAGAGATGGGTGGTAAAACACCTTTTGACACCCCCATACTATAGCAAACGAAGAGGGAGCAACACATCTTCTCCACTATATAAGAGAGAGAGAGAGAGAGAGAGAGAGAGAGAGAGAGAGAGAACTGTAGTGCATAAATAAAATGTAGTTAATGTGCATCAATAACCATCTCTGTGCTATTTGAGAACTGAATGAGCTACTTATCTTTCTTGGAGTCGAAATGAAGAATTGAGATTGGTTTGGTTGGTCATGGTAGGGGCTTGATGAGTTCTAAGGCATGTATGATTCTTTGGGCCCACTCCTGCTTTTCCAACGCTAATGATCTTGCAACTACACTAATAGCCTCCTCAGAAAATTGATCCGAGTCTGTCTTGAGGGCAAAAATGACTTCATTCACATCTTCCTCGAGCTGGAGGTAAAAGAGGTTGCTAAATACCTGAAAAAATATGCACCGAATTAGTATAAAAACAAAAACAAAAACAAAACGAAAAAATTCAAGTCAAGGCAAAAAAATTTAAGTAGAAAATAATTATAGGATCATAATTTTTACCATTTTCAATCTTGAATATACTGCAGTCTTCACAGCAGAGGACCTTGAGACCAAATTAATAACAAAGAAACCTTGCTCAGAAAGTGCAATCTTCACAGCCAAAAGAAAAGATTCCTCGACAAAATCTGCAGCAGGACAGCTCAAACCAGAGCTGCACAATAAGATTGGTGAGTGAGTACCAGGTGAAATTAATAAAAACTTGTACGAGGACATCAATTTATTTGACACATTACCTTGAGTCTGATGAGTCCACATCAACTATGAGTATGTCAATTTTGGAAGAGCCTTTTCCTTCTGCATGAATTATAGTGCAATCACTCAATAATATACCGATTTGAGCATATCATCTTCGTTAGTACAACCATAGTTATCAAAGGCGCGCCATGGTGCAGCCTGTGCGCCATGGCTCATGGCGTGGCGCACAGCTTGCCAATGGCGCCAATATGAAAGCGAACAATTCTGGTCAAAATTTTAAGGTCAAAATTGGGTCAACTAGCAAAATTTAGTAAAATTGGGCAATTTGGTGATATTGCCAACCTAAAACAAACCCACCTCAAACCCTCGCTGAAATTGGCCCTCTCTCCCTCTCTGCTGACTGTGTATACACTCCTCTCTCCCTGTCTCGCTTAAATTCGCCAATCCATGTATGCTTTCATGGTTTTGTTGTAGTAAGGATGTTACGAGAACATTTGTTTGTTTCAGAATTGGATTGGTAGGCGAATTTTCATGAAAACTCAAGAAAGTTCTTTGAACCCATTTTACTCTCTTTGCTAATTTATGTATTATATGTTGATAAAACATTTGCATGTTTCAGAATCGGGTATTAATTATTATAATATGTAATAGTTGCTGAAACTTGAAATTTTTGGGATATTATATACAATTAATTAACTTCGATAAGGCGCGCGCCGCGGCATGGGACCCTATGTGTGCCGCCGCGCCGTGCGCCATTAACAACTATGAGTACAACTAGTCATTGCTACTTTACCTGCGTCTATGTCTGCTTTCTCCCTCACAAACATTATTCCATCAGTGATATGTACCTAGTCAGAGGGAAAAAAAAACATTTACGCAATAAAGTGAAAGTATAAGCATCTTTTTAGTGAAACATGTCTCAGAAACTATAATAGACCGGGGGTAACTAATAGTTTCTCCTATGGATAAATAAATTCCAGCTGCAAGCTCTTCTAATGAAAAAAAAATTGCTAAATGTAATCTTGATGAAAATGATGAGAACCGCTATATATCAGTATATAAAGGAAGACAAAAGTATAAGTGAATCATTCTCTTACGAGTCTAGAAAAATAGAAATGTCACCGTATGATTGTGATTCGAAATTAGTACACCTCATTCTGATCAAATCTGTTTAAATGGTTGCATAATTTCCTAGATTTTCTTGATGACTCTGTTAAACAACAATTTTAACACCCAGCACAAAATGGGAATCCGCTTGTATTATAAATCTACCTAGTGACAAATAATTACCATGTCAAAGCAAAGTCATAAGTCTGTATCTCAGAGAAAACGAAAACCTTTCGTTAATCTTCCGATTATCAATATGAACAGAAGGAAAAACTTAAAAGCTTCTTTCCAAAGTTTTTAAAATCACAGGACCAAGGTTTTTATGCAATCAAGTTATTCATCTGTGACAAGTCGGTGAAACAGAGATTTCCTGAGTTACTGATCTGCTTTAAAAAAGAGTCAAATATACTTTATAACAGGGATGTGGAAGATATGGAAGAAAAACGGAAGCAATTGAAGTTTGAACATCAACAGAATTAATTAATTGCATGAGTTTACTTCCTTAACAACTCAATCCTACTGGAGTTGCAGCCAATAAAAATGAATATTAGTATGTTCTGATAGATCAATTTCTTTTTCTAAATTGAGCACTATGGCACGGCACGTTTATTGAGGAAGCGATTTGCACTGTTTCATTACTTGACATCAAGGTCCTTCATATGGCATTAACATATAATCCTGTAACCAGAGTTTGCTACTAGAACAGCTAATTGAAACTTGGAGTATAGAACCAAAAGAATTACGTCATTCGTCATACTTTTAGCAAAATGGAATTTCTATTTAGTTGATGAGGACAAGTGGAATCCAGAATACTGAAAGATACCTTTAAGCGTTCATCTTCTCTAAAACCAAAATAGTTACTAGCAACATCCAGAACCACAGGATCTAACTCAACGACCTGTCAGATTGACAATTAGCATAAGTACAAAGACAGAAGAATTAAAAAGGTAATAAGAAAGATTCAGAATTTCGTTACACCTCAATCTCCAGAGAAGGTAAACACTTCTTCATAAACATAGGAAGTAATCCAGCTCCAAGACCAATAACAACTGTTTTGACCTGGAAAAAAAGGGAAATACTTCTTGAAAACTGAGGACCATCATTTTGAAAACTAACGGGAGGGATCCAAAAAGTGGACTACTCCAAAGGGAGGCGAGGCACCAGAGAGTATTGTCAAAGGCCCACGAGGCCAGACATCAAGTTTTCCAGGTAAAAAGAGATGATATGATAAATTGCATCTCATTGCAACACTTGCCTACACCTATGCCCCTCTCTGGGCCCCTGACGCCACCCAGTCAAAAATAATAACAATAAAAATAATAATATATTAATATTTATGACAACAAAAACAATAAGTAGTAATTTTCATTTTCACAATTTAGACATAAATATATTGCGGTAAATTAAGTATTCTACTCCACAAGTATGTTGTGTATGTGAGTTTACTCCTTGTCGAGAAACATTTAAGCTAAACAAGACAATGTAACTAAAATGTGCTTTCAAGAGAAGTGGGATAACTCACCATGCCCCCAGCTGAAGCAACTTCTTCCAAATGTTTGGAGATCAGCATTAATCCAGAAATAATCCCATTGTGATACGAACTAGCCAAATAGTTGTGATAAACCTCCATTTTACTGCTTGATGCTGCCGCATACAAGATTAGAAAGATGATACAAAAGTTACTGAGATGAATATAGCATACAAGATTAGAAAGATGATACAAAAGTTACTGAGATGAATATATATTGTTACTTCTACCTATCAAAAGTATATAACAGTATTGGTAGCTAATTCAGTGTGAACCTAAGGCAGCACGGGCCTGAAATTACTTTAGCATGTAAATTATACTTAAGCTATGACTTCAAGATAGTATAAAAGTTGCTTATACATCAATTCGCACATCAAGGAAATTGGACTGCACCTGAGCCACATTTTAAAATAAATTCTTGCTACTGGAACCTAGAAAGGCATCAAACACAACGCTTTTGCCTAGTAATAAGATAAAAACAGACAAAGATACTAAATAGATCACATTCTCAAGGGAGTTCTCCTAGCAACCTGAACTGAAGTCCACCAATCTTATAACACGGGACAGAAAGCTAAGAAAAATAACATTTTAGGACAAAAATGCAGGGAGTTTGGTATATAACCACAAGCATATAAATACAAGAAAACTCAGACTCCAATACGTGCTTAATACGTTACTGGTGGCATAGAAATCTAGGAAGATGAGAGCTGGATAACTTCCATTTTTCTTATGTGACTAGTAAGATGCATACGGGTTGTGGACCATTACATCTGTTTTACTTTTTAAAACAAAAAAAGTTATATAAAAGCTGAAAAGATTCAAAAACAGACGCATCAAAAGCCTTGACTTTTATGGATAATAAAATTTTACAGCACTACAAAAGAATATTATCCACATCAGGTCTAACACTTTTCCGTTTATAAGTATTTATTGACAAAAATATGGTAATAAAAAATATGTGCCTTGATGTGCAATAGAGAAAAGCATAACACAGGATTTTGCTTTGTTTCTTAACTTGATTCTTGTTAATATCGTATTTTGGTTTCAATTCCTAGCATCGATTTAAACAAAGCTTTGCTTATATTCCAAGTAAATGTTTACTACTATGATGATTTATTTTCAATGAATATGGTTTTTGAAACATATAACCTTCTGAAATCATTGCAAAGTTATAACTGATTAAATAAACACTAAAAACATCTCAGGGCAATAAATTCAGAAAAAATCAATCACCACAATGACATATTTAAATAAACAAAATTATTGTGTCCAAAATAAGTAAATTCTTCCTCAATGACCACAATTATTTCAAGTGTATAGTTGTAGTAGTTATTTTGACCTTTTATGGCTCACGATATTCTTTAATTTTGTTTCATAAAAGTTGATATGGTGTTTTCTTCTTCTATTTAACTAATAAATGCTGAAATGCAATTAAGTCATGAACAAAATAAAATATTCTCTAAAATTTTTTTAAGTGGCGTTTAGTCTAAAAGTTTAATTTAGAAATTCTAGTTAAATCATTATTAAGATTCATAAGTAAATAGTTGAAATAATAAAAGAACTCACTTGCTCAACAAATTCAAAATAGAGATAACTAGCAACTATAAACCGTGAGGAATGAATTGCTAAAATCCTTTTGAGTTTGTTTAAATTCATAGCCAAAAGGATTCCATATATACTCCCAAATTTGAGAGAGGGTTATACTTGTTAAGTTCAAGGGATTGATGTTTATTATAATTTATCTGGTCAATTTTTCAATTATTCTTTTTTAGGATTTCCACATAATTACGGAAGCATACAGGTTTTCTTAAATAATATATATCTTAGAAAATGAACATTTTTAATTCTAATCTATATGCTGAATAGATACTCCTTTTATCCCAAGAGGACGTTCCACTTGACTTTTTCTGTAGGAAATAGGAAATAAGAAAAGCTGAAGTTAACCATCCATACCCATAGTCCCCTCTCTTTTGGAAACAAAATAAATGTATATACTATTTAAATTTTACAACCAAACCTTTTTATTTAAATAACTTAAAAAGAGGTTTTACAAAAGAAAATCTTTTAAAATCTACTCGCCGTGTAGGATACAATGAGATCTCGAATTGCATGTTTTCTTACCGAAATAAGACTATCAAGTATTACTAAAAAAGAATTAAATATAACACGTTATATATAAATTGAAGGGCATAATAGGCACTCTAGCAATAAATGTATCTGTTCTAAGAGTGTGGGATAATCATTTTCCAACACAGAAATAGAAAGGTTCATATCTTTGTGGCGTGGAGGGAGTTTTATTTTCTCCAACTCAAAAATAAATATGGGCAAAATACACTTTGTACCCCTGAACTATTCACTTGGTCTCATTTAGGTTCCTAAACTATCAAATGTATCAAAATGGTGCCTGATCTATCAAACGTAGCAAAATAGTCCCTCGACTTAAGGACTTGTTTGGCTAATTTTTTAAATTGATAAATCGTATAATACAAATGTTATTTTTGAATATTAAGTACTTTAAATGATTTTATATAATTTATTTAATTTTTAATATGGTAATTATTTAAAATATATTTTTAAATTTTTTTACGAAGATTAAAAAATTAAAAAATGTAAAGTTAAATCATAATTAGTATCAATTATGATATAAAATTTCTACACAAATAAGTTTGTAGATAAAACTACAATTGATTCTTTTTTGCTATAGAAGGCTAAGGACAATTAAATCCATAAATTTATCAACCCTAAAATGTAGGATTTTTTGGAAAGAAAAGTTGGTGAAATGAGTTTTTTGGCTTGAAAAATATTATAAAAGATTTTTTTGGGTATAAAGTTTATTTTAAGGAGGTTTTAGTAAATTCCTTGAGAAATTAGTAGAAAATCAGTGTATTATTTTCTGAACAAAAGTGCGTAGAAAATGGTAACCAAATGGTTAAAAAATAGTAAAACTATAAGTACACAAAAGACTCGTTTTATTGAAAGCAAGTGAAGGTAAAATAGGCAAACTTTTTCAATGGCCACATTGCAATAGTCAAACTCAGTACCACAACAACAACATGTCACGGCAAGCCAAACACATCCATCAAATCGAGGGACCATTTTGTTACGTTTGATAGTTCATGGGCCATTTTGTTATATTTGATAATTCAGGGACTATATATATGTATCACAAAAAGTGGTTTTAACCTATAGAAACATGCCATATATATCTCTTACATTTGTTTACTACTCGTAAATCATCTATATAAAGTGATATCAAACATAGTTTTAAAATCATATGTATAAGTTTTATATCATTGTATTTAGTTGAACGTTGCCGGGTATTCTATTTGAGAAAATTGTTAAAGATACTAGTAGAGTACCCCACTAGATTAACAAATAGTTGAAGGAAATAAATATATGCTTATCAATGAAATAATCCAGAACAATATTGATATTAATCATAACAACAAGTTATTGATTAATAAATATAAAGTCGAATGTTATGCATCTGCTTACATATCCTCATCTTTTCTCCCATTTCCATCACACTGTCCAACAATAAATACAACAAACGAAACCTATAAACTTATAAGAATGTATCGGAAAAAACAAGTTTAATTTGCTTCATTTTTTTTCTTTTCATTAACAATCATGTTGATATTTAATTTTAACCATGTTTTGCATAATAACAGTTAACATTATATTGTATCGTAACCATAGTAGTGATTTGAATAAAGCTTAAATATTTTAACTATCTTATCATTTCGTTATTTTCAGAGAAGAGCTGAAGTTAAAGAAAACGTCAAACGGTGAAATTTGTCTTAAAAAATGAACATTGTTTTAAATCTGTATCCCAATATCACGACTATGAAAATAAAGTTAGTGAAAGAATCTTTCAAAAATCATATAGAGTGAAATGATCGAACCCATCACAAGCAAATGACGACACATGACCAAGATTTGTTCTGATTTTTCAAATTTTCAACATCTCCATATAATTTCTATAATATTAATTTATGTTTTTAATAAAAAAAATTTAATTTTTAAGATGTTAAGACACTTAGACTTGGTTCTAAGTTCAATTACATATGATTCACATTTTATTAGTTATAAGAATGAGACAATGGACATATTTACCTGAGCATGCTTTGTAATGTAAATTTTTTTTAAACAAAACAGAAGATAAGAATATGTTAAATAGAATAAAGTATTGCAACAATGACAATTTACCGAATAGTTTACCTACATCATTTTCTTCTTTATTTAGAAAAGAACCTAAAAGTTATCTTGTTCATTTTTCTTTTCTTGCATGTTATCTTTCTTTTGAGAAAAGAATAACTAGTGAGAAAATGAAAAAAAATCCCCAAAGCCTGCAAAAGTGCAAAATGGCTCATTTTAAAATGTTAGCACTCTCATATGAAGTTTTACTGACTTTATGTTATTCATATATTAGTTATAAACATATAACAGAAATATGTGTGACAACTGAAACCATATGATGCACAAACGGAAAAATTTGATGAGAAATTATAACAAAGAATGCCATTACATTTTCAAAATTGATTTCTCGTTACCATCGTATTTTTCCAATTTCAAGCTTTTCTTGTTCATAAAAACCGATGCATTTGGACCCCGAAATTAATTTTGACAAGAAAGAAAAAGAAGAAAAGAAAAGTTTTTTCGAACTTTGGACTAAGATCATTGCAGAAATATTACAATTTCAGTCAGTCTGATTTACTAAAGAAAAATTCTCAAAAGTTAACCAACAAGGAGAAAGAGATCAGACCTTCACCATGAGACTCAGATCTGTGAGAATCAAATGTTCTCTGCTTTCCTTTTTTCTTGTTTTTGGAAGCTGTCTGAACTCTGTTTCTCTCTACTTCACTTGAAATCCCATTCAGCACTTCTGCTGATAAAAGACCTTCTGATTGCACCAAACTTTCACTTCTTTGGAAAGTAAGGCGTCGGAATATCAAATCCTTAGATGAAAACTGACGACTAAGATCATCGTCAATCTTTTCGTAGATCACATCATCTACAACAATTGGACCAGTCAAGGCAGACGTCACCTGGAGAAAGCAAAATAAATAAATATCAAGAAGTAAAAAGGAGAGATTTGAATGTAGCGAATAAGAGCCAGGGAAAGGAATGTGAGTATTCAAAACTCTAGTCTATATTGCTCCACCGAAAGTCAGCATTATCAATGTCTATCAAAGTATGAGTACACAAGTTTCGTACTTAAAGTACACAAATACTTAGCCTCTAGAATAATTATGCTACAGATGAAATACAGAACCAATGACAATTATTAGACAGCTAATACAATAAACAAGAGACTAATTTTTCTACCTGGTGAACAATTTTTCTCTGCTTGATTCCATCACTAGCAGCCATAAACCTGCAAAAGACCCATTTGATAAACTCTAGCAAGTAAGAATGTAAAATTTCTGAAATCAAGAAATTTAACTCATTTCTTGCAGTACCCTCTATGTATAGGCTATAGCGAAGACAAGACTCATACAAAACGCACACAACATCAAAAATATTTCAAAGTGGTTTCCTTCTCTCATATACCTAATGCGCATAGTTTCCAAGCATAGTACAAAGGTCTTCATGGTGCTTATATTCATGTCAATTTATGTTCTTTTGCACACACAAACAGAGATTTTATTTGACAATGGAGTGAGATATGCACTGAGGCAGATGATCCTCGCAAATGATGGAAAAAACAAGGAGGTTTAAGCCTTACAAACAGAATAGATGCCTGCCCTGGGAATATGTCGCAGCAGAGAAGAATAACTGCAATATTTCAATGTGTATGAATATGAGTGTGCTGCTTCTAGCTTCTTTCACTAGCCCACAAGACAGACCTTCAAAATCACTTAGAGCAGACCAAAAACTTAGTGGTTAATTTGGAAATTGCCTTCCCAATAGGCAAGAACCTCAAACCATATACTGCCTATTGCTCTTCGATTGAGTCTTTGAGTTAATCAACTACCTAATAGAATTCCACTATATCTACCGAGAAGCCATTCAGATATGCGTTTGCCCACTGTCTTAACCGACTTGCTCGATGTTTTTAAAGACTGGCGATCGAATGGAATAGTTAGTTGATTCACTTGGTCACCGACACGTTGCTTCATTTCAAAAACCAGTTGACCTGGAGTGTGTGTGCAAAAAGATATATATAGAACAAAATCACAACTTTTTGAAAAACAATGATTTCTTGTTGTGAAAGAAGTCCATTCATAGTTTAAACCACTTCCTTGTCCGTCTAAAGTCCATTATATATTTGCTTCCCCACTATTCACCTATCCCACTACTACATTACACTGGTTTTCATTTCCATTCTCTTTAAAATATTACATCCAAGCCTCACTTGCACACAAACCTCTCTGTCGTTCACCGTTCACACCACCCATTTCCCCCTCAACAGTTCACTTGTTGATTCACTCATGCACACAGAATACACACACACCCTTTAGCCCCTCAACAGCAGACCACGCTTTAGCCCCTCAACAGCATAACAACACTCAACAAAACAGTGTTAGGAGAGGTGTAAACAGTGCAACCATGGTGCAGCCCTGCTCGCCAGCACCTGCTGAACTTTCTAAGTAAAGAAAGGAGTGAGATGCAGAAGCCTAAAAATGGAGGTAGCCAATTCTTCTGGGTCTTCTGGCTCTCACGGTTACGGCTGGATCGCCATGGGTTTCAATGTGATGTATTTTTTAGTGTATAACCTGATTAACTCGTGCCTCGTTGCAGGTTTAACCGATCAGACCAGCGCAAGTTTGAAAACACTGGCCCTCGTTTCAAATTGTTCCTTCTCTGTTCCCCCCCCCCCCCCCCCCCCCCCCCCCCCACCCCCAAAAAAAAAAAAAGAAGGATGCACAAAATGAATTCACCACGCACTTTTAGGATTCTTACAAAGAATTTAATCCTATTATTTTCTGGAATTTGCAATCTCAAAACTCCAGTTATTCACACCACTTCAGATTACATAGAGGGATATATGTAGAATCAGGGCCAATATCCAACAACAAATGTATGGCGTGCAAATTCTAATCAAGTAGATCAGAGCTTCAATGGTGAAGACGCATACGGTATTGCCTAACTTTGAAGTTTGAACCTCCACAACTCTTTTAAACACAGTCGAAGATGTTATACCATTAAAATAAGAGAACTTAAGTGTATAAGACTTTAACTAAACCTATAAGATCAGTAAATGAAAAAGGATGGTGCCAACTGATGAAAATTGTAACGGGATAAATAATATATACACCACTAGGTATCTAATCTCAGAAATCCAACCCTTGGATAAGTAAAAGTTGATAAATACTTACGGGATTTGAACTCCATCATGACAATCTCCTGGAGCCAATTGCTTGACTAAAGGAGACAGATCCTTCTGAAATACCCGGAAAAAAAATACAAAAATACTTCAAATTTACAGAAGCAAGCTATATCACATCTAACTATAGACAATAAAGTTGGATTTGACCTGGATATCCTCCATGTCAGCATTAGAGTTGCTGGAATCCAGTAAAATCTAAAACCAAACCAGATCATTTTACATCAAAGGATGAATATAAAGAACAAGATCAAGGAAGAAAATATACAAATTTATTGGTGGATGGAAAGATTTACCATCACTAATCGAGCAGCCTTTGAGCTTTCAACAATGACCCACTGCCCTTCTTCTGAAGAAAAGATCCACTCATGAGCTCGCATCTGAAATCTAAATTTTAGTCACATACTAGTTGGATTGAAAATCAACAAAATAACGCAATATGCAATATTTCAAGAGAATCATACAGCACAAATGTGGGCACCTTTACATTACTAACAAGGACCAGAATTGAAATATCTATGTTGATTAAAAAGAACAAGGCAATAGATAGGGGTGTACACGGTCGGGTTCGGGTGGTTTTATGTAAAAAAATCAACCCGACATGTATGGGTTGCCAAAATATCAAACCGAAACCACATAATTATCTTTTCAAACCGAGAGGTTCGGGTTGGTCGGGTTGAAGCTATTTAGCGATTGGGATGGCGGGTTTTCGGATTATAATAATTGTTTTTTCATCTTATTTGTAGTTACAACTTGTAAGTAAGAAATCAAAAATCATATTTGTTGTTGTATGTAATTAGAAAAAAATGAGTAGGTGGGACATGTAAGAATAAGTGATGTTACAAAAATCATATTATTGTAATTTGTAATTAGTGAAAACTCTCGAATATTACTAAAACTAAATTGTTATATAAATTCATCATAAATATAAAAAATATATAAATCCTTAGGGAAATGAAAGTTTCTTCAAATCAAATAAAAACAAGTGTTCAAACAAGGTATTCAGTTTGTTTGCTCAAATAAAAGGTAAAGTGTTACATGAATATGAATAAAACCACTCTTGTTAGAGAGTTTATACGTATATATTATTTTCAAAACTTGGTGTTAATCTTTAACTATAAATAGATATATGTGCAACATATATAACTAGAGGCCGTGTTGCAATTATTAAACCCACCACCCAACCCGAAAGTGGCGGGTTGCAACATTTTCAAACCGCCATTATTATTTAAAAAAATTTAAACCGGCGGTTTTCGGGAGGGGCGGGCCGGTTTGAGCAGGTTTATGTACACCCCTAGCAACAAAATATACATAAAATAAAGGAAAGATAGTTCGGAAAAGAGTGTGCTAGTTGAAGCTACTTTAGCCTATTATATGACTGTGCCAGCCACCTAAATCATTAGGTAAAATGAGGAAAAAAGGACACAATGTTATTGAGGTTGACCTAAAACTAATTGATAGGAAGAAAAAGATCCCTCTTCCCATATTCTATACTACCAAAGAAATAGAAAAGTTAATTAAACAAGATAAAATAGCTGCTTTAAATATAACTAATAGGTTGGTTTTTCAGCAACTAAATAGATGAAACTGACAGATTAGCCCCAATGTGATGATTTAATAAATATAGTAGTTTTTCAGAAGAATTATGTTCTATCTGTCCCCTAACGGAGATGCCAATATTTGATTTGTACACTCAGCGTAAAAAAAATTCCACCAATTTAGTTCTACTATCTTTATGTTCTTTTCTGAATCCAATAACAACAGAATCTCAAACTATAAATAAAATGACGAGTACAAAGAGCTCCGAAAAAAGTTTTTGTAAGTATAACCTTTCACCAGCTTAGTTCCAGGCTGAACATAAATCATATAGGAGACTTCAAGGATTGGAGAAGGAACTAACTCTTGGAACAAGGAATACTCCAAAGGGATAGGAGAAAGGTCCAGAATCTTTCTGAGCATCAAGAAGTACGCCGTTATATAAGAAACGGGATACTCCAGGTTCACCTAAAGTCAGCTTTACCCTGCGACCTGGTTCAAGATCTGTAAGATTTCCTTTCACCCCAAGATTCAGATCTTCAATTGAGTATGCTACATCAGAGCCATTGGAGTATTCTGAGCGAACCCTTTTCTCCCTTTCAAGTGCTTCGTAGAGTTCACGAGCCTAAAAATGTCATGTTGAAACAGTGAATCTATTTCCCAAGATGAAAAAATCAAACCACATCAATGTTGAGCTTGCAAAGAGCATCATCATAAGCAGTTCAGCTTAAAGCAGCTAATGAGTTTGAGAGTTAACCGCAAAAAATTTGATCATAATAATGTGAAGATAGATACTCTGGAGTGCAACAAAAGAGGATGCAATTTTTCTTAACAACATTCAACTAGTTACTAGTAATCATTCAAAGGGGGGGTGATAGGCAAAAACAAAAGGTGCAAGTGCTTCTACCTGGTTACCATGAGATTCAACAGAATATTCTCCCATGAATGATGATATCTCAGAAATTACAGTAGAAATATCTTTCGCAGCAACCACCATAAAGGTCTGCAGTTTTGGCTTTCTAGGAGATGGTTCCTGAGAAATTCCATAAAGACTCATTTTCCACCCAAATCGGAACTTGGCAAAAAGTAGATCTGAGACAAAGTAATATGATGGAGAAGAGTATTAGGGTTACACACTGCTGAAAAGAAAATATAGAGCATGGAAGCAGCAGAGAAAATGGGATACTCAACGGACATCCTACTCATATTTCTACATTCCCCAATGAATAAAAGAAAATGCGAGAGAGAAGCAGAGAGAGAGAGAGAGATGAGCAAGCTCCCAACGAAATATATCAGAAGACCAGTACCTAACACATGAGATTCAGCTAAGGTGAGACAAATATATTTTCCTCCACCTTTTAAGAGCCTTTTCACCTGGTAATACACAAAAAGATACTCGTATAAGTCAAGGTTTTGGATACATCACAAATAACAAAGTCGAATTTAGTATCATTTTCAAATAAGACTGTAAAACACCTCAGATAAATATAGATTTCCTAATCTGGGGCCAAGCTCGGGCTCCATCAAAGCATCCAATCCTCCCTTATCGACAATGGCACCAAAGCTCTCGTTCACAAACTGAATCAAAGTCAAAATTGTCAGAGAAAGGGAAGCAGGTAAAGTAGAGAGTTGTGCAAAAAGAGAATAAAATATGAGTTCCATGATAATTAAGAATCAGGCAGTGATGAAAGCATATCCTCCACAAGCAGCCAAATTCAAGTCCCTAGGCAACAAAAATAACTAAAAGAGCGCATATTGGTTCATATTCCATTATATCATGTGAACAGGCATAAAGGGTATTGTAAATGGAACAAATAAAAGGACAGGATATACGTTTACAGCGACAGCCACCAGAACAAATGTTTACCGCAGTCTTATGGGTCTCAGCTTGGTTGCTACTCATCATAGAGATCACAATTAAAATTTTAAAACTACTTCACAATTACATTCCAATATAAACATCCAAAATTCACCCATGAAATGCACTAACATGTTCATTTAAAGAAAAGTTTGAGATTCATTGGGTGCTCCCAGAAGTCGTTTGAGGTACATATGGAGTCCGATTCACCATCAACCTAATTAGCATACGGAGTCTGATTCACCAATGAACCTAAGCAGTCCTATTGCTCCTTTTATATGAATTCTTCAGGAAACAGAAATGAGTTTGAAGACAAAAAGAAATCAAAAGATGTGAAGAAGTTCTCTATTCCGGTTATTATTCCATCGTTTAATTATCCCATTATCATATTGATAGAAACAGAAAAACGATAAAAGAAAATACTTTCGATAAATCGAAAGTCCTACAAGAATAAATCTTGCCCTACAAGAATAAAACTTGTCCCAAGCCTAAGCTCGATACTTTATTGATTCAAAACTGAATGAATAAAATTAACCCTAAAGACTCCTATTTATACTACTACTCAAACCCTAAAGAAAACTTGTCACCAAAGAAAACTCGCCAAAGAAACCTACTAACAATCAGACTCTACTAATTAATTAACTCAAACATAAAATAAAATTAAACAGCCTTAATAACATGTCTAATCAGCTCCTTCTTCTTTTGCTCATAAATCCGCTTCACAACAATTCCACCCCCCTTAAAAACAGCTTTGTCCCCAAGGCTGAACTCAGGAAATTGTTGCCTATGCTTGTAAGGCCTTCCCGAACAAGGATCATCGAATCGCACAGTGTATTGCACCTGCTGAGCTTCTTCATGCTCCAGTTTAGCTTCAAATTTCACCGGTTCTTGACCACTCAAATCATTAAACTTGGTTTTGGACATTGCTCCGGGATCAAGCTTATGGTCAAAATTTGCTTTATTTGGATAATTTGCATCACTCATAGTTTCTTCAGTCTCAGTATGATTGATACCATTACTCTCAGCTGACTTTGGTGATATCACAGCGGGATCATTTTCTTAAATATTGGTCTTTTCGATACCACCCTTAGCCACCGATTGGTCTGCTAAGATGTTTTCATTACCACACCTGATTTTACCACTGTTCTCTCGGCACAAGGAAGCTACAACCTCAATATAATCATCCACAAAAGCATCTAAAGTTTTTACTGCTTGTGTTAAACAAGGTCTAAGCTTGTCTGCACAGTTTTGAATAACTCTCTCCGCCAACTTCTTTGCAATTGGCATGACAGCCTCATTGCTCCTTTTCAAGGTAGCTAAGATTGGATTAAGTACATCTGAAGATATATCTTCACTATCTTCTAATACAAGAGTCATAATTGTCTCCAAAGATGCAAAGATGCCTTCTGGATGATAAACTCCAATGGCTTGAATAAAGTGTTGGAACATCTCAATAATCATCTGGTCACATTCTAAATCCAACATGATGACACAAGACCTGACTTTGGCCATGGTTTCAAGTATGGTGACCCTTTTTCCATGGGATCTGCTGGATGTGTTCGACAAATCCTGGAAGGATGATACAATCAACTGGAATACATCCTTCATCTTTTCATCATCATATGGAGCATCAGGTGCAGTAATTCTGGTTATCGCACTGATGCAAGAAGCTATGCCTACTTTTACATCATTGTCTGAATGCTTCACCAGCTCTTCTGCAACGAGTGCCTTCATTAGTGGAGAAACAGCAGTTTGCATGGATTTGGCCGGTGACTGCTCCACTTTTGATAAGAGTTCCTCAATTCGATCGAGAAGAGGCAGGAGTTCATCGATAGAAGAAGGAGGCTGAAGGAGTTTGTTCCCAGCTGCGTTAAGACGTTCTTCCCGTTCTTTATGGGAAAGTGGCGTCATTAATATCTCGAATTCACTCTTTGATCCGGCAGGTCGGACCAAATTGATAGAAACAGAAAAACGAAAATACTTTCGATAAATCGAAAGTCCTACAAGAATAAATCTTGTCCCAAGCCTAAGCTCGATACTTTATTGATTCAAAACTAAATGAATAAAATTAACCCTAAAGACTCCTATTTATAATACTACTCAAACCCTAAAGAAAACTTGTCACCAAAGAAAACTTGCCAACAAAGAAACCTACTAACAATCAGACTCTACTAATTAATTAACTCAAACATAAAATAAAATTAAACAGCCTTAATAACACGTCTAATCAGCTCCTTCTTCTTTTGCTCATAAATCCGCTTCACAACACATATGCACAGACAAGTTGATGGATACCTAGGTTTTCATTGATTGTGTCTTAGCAAACTTCCATATCAGACGTGTCAATCCATATCATTATAGTTCAAGCAAAAGAGTTCAGTGATTATGGGACAAAATTAATGTCTATATGGAATAAAATAACTTCACATTTGTTCTTTAATGAGTTCTATACTTCTATTGGTTTTTCCCATGACAACTCATTTGGGGCCAGAAATTTGTTCAAATCATGTTACAACTCGCACAAACACCATCCACATAAATATGTAAAACAAACTCTTTTGTGCATCTATAAATGATTTGGACTCCTGCACCACTTCCATTGCATGCTTGCTCGATCAAAGGGGAAAAACACATTTTAAGGGGCTTGCTCACTTCCGTCAAAATGTTATCACTTGCAAACACCAAAAGAGAACAAGAAGATTGGATCTGTCACTAAGTTTCAAGTAACATATACTCTCTGATCCAAAATTCCCACCTCATAAAACCAGATCAAGCTCCTAATCCAGCAAAGCTTCCACATATACCACATTTTCTTCTAGACAACTCCCAAGTCCAAGCTTAAATCAAACCTCTCTATCTTCTATGTCAAAGCCCCATAGACAAGCTTCATCTCCAGGCACCAGAACAACATTATCATTTAAATTGGCACAAAGCCATTAAATGCATGTTCGAGTTCCTCTTTACCAACAAAGACATAGTGCATACTTTAGTTCTTGAATATTGAACAAATATAGCAGCGACATACTAATTGCTGCCGCAAAAAGTCCACATATACTAGGATATGGTGATAGGAAACTTAATTATAAATTCAAATAAACTAAAACTTAATCTATCTTCTTAATTGAATTATTAATAATTGTTTTCTGCTACTACTTATAGCCAACCAGCGAAAGCTGGAAACGTTTAAGGGTGGGCAGAATTTACCTGCATATTAGTCATGTCCATAACGCGCCACTTCATTCCAGGCCGTTCTCTTACATTCCTTCTTAACATATCCGAAATAACAACTTTTGAGAAATCCACATTTGTTATATTTTTAAAACCGGCATCATACAGGTGCTCTGACAGCTTCGAGTTGCCGCACCCGGGCACCAAAATACTCACCTCCTCCGGCGATGGAAGTAAGAGGTGAGTTGTGAGTAAAGTGTGGAGTTGCGGCCACTCGGCGTACCATTCAAAGGGATCATCGCTGCCTCTTATGGTGAAAAATTGGTCCCAATTTTCTTTGCTCGTGAAGTCTCCTAGCGTCTTCAGCAGCTCTTCTTGCTGCTGCTTCTTTCCACTGCCATTACCATTTTGCTTTGAGGGTTTCTGCTGTTGCTGCTTCTCTTTTCTCCCCATCTTCTGATGATCTCTACTCTTACGTGTTTTTGGTTGGTTGATATGAAAAGTGTCGTTTGGGGTTTTAGGTCAGTTGTGCTTATAGAGATTTCTGACTCAAATTTGACACAACTTAGGGCGTGGGATGGGAATGGAATGTGATTTACAAGCCCCCATTGTATGGATCGGAACATCACATCATTTCCTGTGGAAATTGCTTTTTTGGTAATATAATATATCATTTTTTGCACTTTTGATACCTCAGATTTTAAAAAAATGCAATTTTACTATCACAGTACTACTTCTTATAGCAAAATTGTTACCTACGTAAAAAAAACAGACGAGAAATGACACGTGCTTTGCATGTGGCCGTTAACTTGAAATTTTGGAAGGATATTGTACATGTGAGAGGCACGTGTTTTAGCAATAACCTAAAATGTCCAAATACCATAACATGTGAGAGCCCAATCACTGACTTATCTCAAGAGCTCTTAGCGCCAGCTACTCACAGAGAGAACCTTTCGTGGGAAACAATCATGCCGATAAATCCAATGGTTCCTCGAAGGATGACCCAATTATCTTCAGTCATCTCCTTTTTGCAGTTCTTAGCATATTTCAGAAATTGCTTTATCACTTTTCCTTCATTGACTGAAAAACCCCACAAGTTTGCAGAAGCTCATGTGGATTTTATCTGGGAAGCGCCATCAAATGATGACGTGGAGATAGTGTGGGAAGAAGCCGCTTTCTGAAGTGCTGGTATAGTTATTCAACCAAAAATCGAACAATTGAGCGCTGAGGATGATGGAGATGATTTAATCATGGATTTGCTGAAATTCAGTCTCCAGCCGCTTCTCCTCAAGATGATGAAATGGTTGAGGATCCAATCATCAGGAATCCTGCTAAAGGAAAGGTTGTTCTCAAATCGTCTACAGATCCCATCTTATCTGAAGATGAAAACTTGCCTGACCCAACCTTTACAAAATTTGCCAGAGACGCTAGAAAATTTACATCTAATATAAAAGCTTTTATGGAGGAAAGCCATTGACATTACAATGCAATATACAAAAGGCTCGTAGAGTCCCCAGCGACGAATATCCGTACAACAGTGAAGCAAACTGAAGACCAGTTTAATCAAGCGCTGCAAAATTCAATCAATTAAGCACTATAGTCGTCAAGAGCTCAGATTGTAGTTGTCGACTCTATACGTCATAAAGAAGTGATAGACGTTTTGAATGTTGTCGGCACTCAACTAGACTTAGTCCGTCAAGCTATGGATCGTCTGTCTACAAAAATTGATGCCTTCGGCAGTGATGATGCCAAGAAGGGGGAAAAGGGAAAGTCCAAGAGCGTTAAAAGCTCTGAAGACAAGCGCTGGGAAGAGCTACTCAATATAGTATCAGCTATCCAGCAAGCAGTCCTTAAGAAGCACAAGCCACGCTTCTACAAAGGCTTCCCAATTCCAGACTTTTCAATAGAGCTTCTTGAAGAACTGGGACTTCCAGCTTTTGCTGAACTTGTGCCTCCATACCCATCGAGCAAAACTCCTGCAACACAAACTCATGTCATTTTTTTTGAGCTCATGAGCACTCTTGGAGTTGATCCTTATATTTTGAATAAAAGGCTTTTCAGCTTTGAAGCCTTGGCAAAGAAAATGGGTAAGAAATTTGCTAATGATACTCACCAGCATATGTTAGAAGCAAATGATAGATTGTTGAAGTTTGCTCTTATGCTCACAAAGCAAGAAGAGGGATAGAAAAGAAGCAAACAAGCCTCATCCATCCACAAAAAGAAAGCGCTAGATTTTAACTGCTTTATTTCTTTTAAGTGCTTAATGTATGCTTCTATCTAGTTTTAACTCATTTGTACTTATAATGCCTTATCAATGAATGAAATTAGTTTATCACTAAAACATCTTGTTGAAGCATTACGTATGCTAATTTTATCTAACAACTCTTAATATTCAAATGCCAACTTAATTTAATCTTTTGTTTTTCTAGCTCTTGAACTATAAAAGAGTTAAGGTCTTGACATCATCAAAAAGGGAAAAATTGTTTGGATGATGACAAGATAGATTTTATGTTAGACCCTAAAAAGATTATGTAAGTTTGATTTTATTAGAATATGTATAAACGTTTGATAGTTATCAAGTTGTAATTTTAGTTTAAGGCTTTTTATCTTTTGATAAAAACATCAAACCCTCCAAACTATTGCCTTTGTTGCACTTTTTTATATAAACTTATTTTTTTCAATTTGCCTTTTCAACTATACGGGATTTTCAATTTCTTATATTCCGCCGGAATATCCTCACATGCCATGCATGTGCCAATGTTAAGGGCATATTAGTCACTTTAGGTGAGATTTTTGGTGTAATTACTATTTTGCCATTATTTTGATTCTTCCAGGCTTAATTTTACCTCATCCAAGCTAAGTTTTACTTCTTCCACACTTAATTTTGCTTCTTCCACTTCATCTTCCCCAAATTTCTTCATCACCATTCCTCGTCCACCATGGATTTTCTTCCAAAAGCTTTCAAACACACACACACACACACAAAAACTCACACACATACACACGCAGTATCACACACACACACACAGAGATTGCATACTCTCGCACACACAGATTCACACAAACACAAAATCACACACACACACACACACACACACACATATATATACACATAGGCAGACGCATGAAGAAGAAGAAGAAGAAGAAGAACAAGAAGAAGAACAAGAAGAAGAAGAACAAGAACAAGAACAAGAACAAGAACAAGAACAAGAACAAGAACAACACTTTTTTGATTTTTTTTTAATATATAATTATTTAATTAAAATTTTAAGATAATAATAGATTTACTAATTAAGATAACAAAATTTAAGATAGAAATAGATTTACTATTTTTTTCAGTTTTTTATTTACTAAAATCATGTTTTAATTTGAAAATAGAACAATTTTAAGGGTAAAAGAGTAATTTATCAAAATTCATCACTTTAAATGACAAATTTACACTTAAACAGTACACATGCCAGACACATAATAGAATTTTGGTGGAATATTTCATTGGAATAAGGTTTTAAAATAAGAAATTGAAAATCTCGTATAGTTGAGGAGGCAAAGTGAAAAAAAAAAAGTTTAAATAAAAAAATGCGAAAAAGGCAATAGTTTGGACGATTTAATGTCTTTATCCCTTTTATCTTTATACTTTTTAAACTAGTATCTAAGCGCTTGAGCTCTGATAGAATTCTAGGTGAGTCTATCAAGTTGAACTCGAAGATTAGCATCTGAAGACAATGAAGATAGAGATCGCCCAAGTGTCTACCAAGCGCTTGAAGATCGTTCAGAGTGATAAGCATCTGAAAGTTCACCTGAATTAAATCTAAAGTCAAGGACTTAAATGCAATCTTTCAATTGACATTTATTTCCAACGGGAAATAAGTTCAAATGCATTAAATGCTTGATAAGAGCATTAAATGTGATAAGGACCCTTGACGTACGGTTAAGCCTTTCCCATTGGTTGTCAACTCATAGTAGCCTGCCGCACCAACTTTTGTGTAGCGAATTTTCAGTGATGTCAGAAAAAGAGTCGGTACACTCGCCGAGTGATAGACACGCGCTCGCATGTGTCCAACGGACAAATCTCAAGAAATGTCTATAAATAGAACCTCATAGCTAAACCCTAAATACCAAGAAATATCACTCTTATGCTGTTTGTTAGGAAATTTCATGTTAGATGTTTTGATGATGACAAGATAGGATTTTATGTTAGACCCCAAAAGAATATAAGTTTATGCTTTCATAGAAAATCTGTATAAGCATTGAAAGTTTATTATTTTGTTAGGCTTGAATTTTATCTTTATAGATTTTAGACTAAGTGTTGGAAACTCAATCGCTAGAATTCTAAGTGAGTCTATCAAAGAGAAAGTTGAAGATCAGCGTCTGAAGCCAAATGAAGATGAAGATTGTCTTAAGCGTCTGTCAAACGCTAAAGACATTTCAGGACATCTGAATCAGCATCCAAGCAACCAAGCGACCGAGATTCACCTGAAATAAATTCCGAAGTAATGAAGGACTTAAATGCAATCAATAACAGGCATTTATTTCCAACAGGAAATAAATTCAAATGCATTTAATGCCTGATAAATGCATTGAATGTGATAAGGACATTTGACGTACGGACAAGCCACCATTGATTAGACTGTCAGAGTTGAAGTCTGCCACATCCGATCGGAGCAGCAGATTTTTAGGGATTTCAGAATGGAAGTTGTTCCACTCGTTCGAGTGAAAGGCACGCGCCAGCACATGTGTCCAACAGACACTTTCCCCAAGAATTGCCTATAAATAGAACGTTTCAGCAAACCCTAATTACACAAGAATACATACACGCGAACATCTATTCAAGCTAAATTGCACAACTTTGCTAAATATCAAGTCCATTATTCTTCCAAGAAAAGCTCTCAAATCTCCATATCCAAATCCTTCAAACTTTTCATACATCCCAAAGATAGTCACCAATATCTCAAACATCTTCTTTAAAAGAAACTCTACACTATTATTGAGATATTCCAAGTTGCTTGTGTTGGGAAACATACATATAGCCCAACTAAGCACAGCGAAAAATTAAAATTTTAGTTTCTAAGATTTAAACATATATGTTTACTAATCCTACGGGCTTATCACGTATTATAGGCTTGAGCATCTTTACACTAGTTATTTAAAACTTGAATAAAGAAGATCTTACCTTATTCAATTTTTCATAAAAATCGAAGAGTTTCTTCTTCCTTAACGTAAGCTCCCTAGCTTGCTTTTCATTTCTTGAATCAACCGCCTCGTTTTTCCCTTTAATGAAGATTTCAAATTCCTCCACCAAAATTCACCCTTGCCCCGATTCTTGATTCATTTCAAAGACCCAAGTGTTTTTCCTCTAAAGTTGATCCACACCCTGGATATCCACTCATTTATAATCTTAAGCTAGGTTAATCTATAAACGTTTATTTTAACTCTAAGGAATAGTGTATGGGATTCAGTTGAAAGCAACAAATTACTTCTCTAAGTATTTTTTGGAAGAGTTCTTGAATTCAAGATCTTGATAAATAATCAAGAACTCAAGAACACTATATGAGAGAGAGAGAGAGACGATTTTCTATGCAAGAGGAACGGAAATTTTAGCTTCAAAAGTCATTTTATTTTCAATCCTTACTAGTCCTATTTATAGAACTAGGTTCTTTGCAAATCTTTCCCATGTAGAATTTTTCTACATTAAATCTTTTTCTTGTAAGAGTAGAAGGCTAATTATTACCTAAATAGAACTCTTCTACTTTAATTAGTTTCCTCATACAAGGTAGATTCCTATTTATTAGGAACCTTATCCTCATCTAATAGGAATTATATTCCTATCTTTATAAGGAATTCTTTCTCTCTAAGAAATCTAATTTCCTTCTAGAAGAAAATTAATTAAACTCCTTTAGTTTTCTTCCACCAAATTTTCGACCAAGGCTATAAAATAAGCCTTTTAATAATTAATTCACCATACTAGATTAATTAAAAGTCTCTTCCAATTAATTTGGGCTTACCCAATTAATTAACTGTTTTCTAGACTTTTATCAAATATCTTTTGGACTTAATTAAATATTGATCCAACTATTGAATAAATAAAAAGTTTTTAATTAATTAATCTAATTAATTAATATATTAACTCAACTACTTTGAATTAAATTCTCTTAGCTAAGAAATGGATTTGTCCGAGTATTGTGTGTGACCTTTTAGGTTCACCAACATATTAGTAATGGGTTCATAACCTTTATGATTTAATTTGGACAATTAAATTGTCTTGATTAATTAAACACTTTTAATTAACCATCTTATTATTTAATCTCTATCAAATATAAGATACCCACAAATCAAAGAAAAGTTTCTAACTACTATCTTGAAGACCTAGATGTAGGCGATTCAAAGTGAACCTTTCCAATCGCGCATTCCATACAGTGAAATTCTTCCATCAACTAATTTCTCAATTGAATTGAGGATCGAGGAATCTTATTGGTCGAGATCCTTGTAAATTCAATCTTAATAATTCATAGTGTGTTCGACTAGTGATTAATTAATTTAAGAAACATCTTTCTTAATTAATTACTTACTTGCCTTGGCCAAGGACTAACTCAATCAAATCACTTGGGAATATTATAGGAAATTCACTTGTTCATCTAGACAAGTGATAGATCCTTTGTTGTCAACACCAACCTCTATATACGAGTCACAACACCCAATCATCAATCCATATATGTCCTTGTAAAAGAATTGACACATGAGTCAAAGTGTAGTGAGTCAATATACAAGATTACTGTGATGACTCAAGTCAAAGAATTATATTGCACTATCGTGATTACAAAACTCCTAATTCCAGAAATAATTCCAAATCAGGAAGTTTCAATCAGGGTGATCAGTGAACTTGTTCTCAACAAGCACCCACGTATGTGCATTTGTGTCAATTACACTACTGTCTATAAAATGAGACATTGTCTAATTAAAGGTGTGCATCATAGGCGCAAGTCTATCTAAATTATCAATGTCTCATCTTGATAATTCTATGACTTGGACGATATTTAGAAATCACAGCCTCAGAGACTTATTTTATGATATATATATATATATATATATATATATATATCCAATGAGATATCAAGTCCCATAGCTATGTGTGAATTCTAAGGACTTCATCATACAGTTACAACAATATAAACATAAGATAAAGAAATGCCATTTATTAATGTAATGTAAAATAAAATTATTTATTACAAGAATAGATAAACAAAGCCTATCTAGGATTGGCTCACATAGCACTATTCTAACAGTTTGAACTTCCAAATCAAACAAACCCTAGTGACAAAACCCTCCAACCTTTATCCTCTGTGTGAAGAAGAAGTTGTATTTCAAGCATTATTTCTGGGTGAAAGAAGCTTGTTGAATAGATCTAAGTGGAGTTGAAGTTTGTGTGATCAAGGAGTTCAAGATCATCTTCATAGTTATTCATCATTTGTAGAAGTCTTCTGTGTGAAGACTTTGATAATCATTTAGTGAATTTCCTCCGAGTGCAAAGGAGAAGAAAGACGTAGCTGAGATTACATCACCCAGTGAACCTTTCATATCTTTTGTCATTTACTTTACTGTTTTATTGTTTTTTTATCTTTTGTATAATATTCATTCAAAGCATTAAAATCAGTCAAGCGACTAATTATCAAATCGAAGGCTAAGTAAACAAAATTATTTTCGCTGTGCTAACCCTGATTAAGTGATCTAAGCTTTACTCTACTCTGGTAATTGCTAAAATCACTAAGTTATTTCCATCCTAAAGCTTAACCAAGCGCTTTGCTCTCTAAGCATTCAATACTTTTTAAGAGGCAAGAAATTTTTATAAGTTAAAAGAAAACTTTAGGGTCTATTCACCCCCCCCCCCCTTTCTAAACCCTTTACGTATGCCACTTAGGACCAACAAGTGGTATCAAAGCGGTTGAAGTAGAAACCTAAGCATTTTCGAGTGTAACTACTTGTTCAGATTCATTTTTCAAAACTTAGTCGCTTTTTGAAAAACCTTCTTATCACCTATCATGGCTTTTACAAAACTGTCAAAGTTGACTTAGTCAAACTATGACTAATGGAAACTTAGAGCATTTACATATTTATGCTCATGTGATAATGAAATGTGTGATGTTCTTTCAGATGGCCCCATTCAAATAATAAAAGTCATAACTAGAGCTCCTGGAGCGACTGAAGTAACTCCAGATGATTATGTCAAGAAACCCAAAGTAAAATGGACCCATGTAGACTGTAGAAGAGCAAATTTGGATAATGTTGGATGTAATGCTCTCTACTCAGCATTGAATGATAATGAGAGATTATTCAACAAGATTAAGTTATGCAAAACCTCAAAAGATATATGGGATAAGTTGGCTACTGTGTGTGAAGGATTCGCACAAATGAGGGATAATAAGCTCTCCATAGTCATGCAAAGATTCGAGCATTTCAAGATGCAGCCCAATGAGACGCTAGATCAATTGGATGCCAGATTTACTGCGCTTATTACAAAGTTAGCGTTATTGGACAAGGATTTGACCAATAAAGAAATGGTCAATAAGATTTTCAGAAGTCTTCCAAGTAAATATCTTATGAAAACTATTGCTATGAGAGAATCCCAAATGTTGGCGATTCTAACGCCAGAATATGTATTTTCGAAACTAAGGGCCTTCGAATTTGAGTTGGGAGAAGTCAGCGATGAGCCGACTTTAGCGATTGAATCCGGAGCGCTAATTGCAACTGCTAAAGGTAAATTGGCAAGTGAGGTGCAAGCGTCTAGACCAAATGAGGAAAAGGAAATGGCTCTATTGGTAAAAAAGTTTAAGAAATTTATGAGATATGAAAGGAAGAATTCTAATGGACAAACTTTATACCAAACCCCTCCCCCTGCATAAGTGCAACAGTATCAAGCGCCTGTGTATTCTGCACTGCTTTATCCTACATCGATTCAGTACCAAGCGTCTCTTAATTAAAACCTCTCAATGCCAGTGGTTTCCAAGCCACAGAGTAAGTCAAGGTTAACAACTGAACAGAAGGTGAAAATTAATTTTTGTTACAATTGCAAGAAACCAGGGTACTACTAGATAAATTGCCCTTATCCAAACGTATCTAAGCCCACAAGGCAAGATTATGTGGATAGAAACCAATTCAGGAGCAACCTTCGACAAAAAGGTTTGCTAGTGGAATCTGAACCATTCTTCGCACCTGAAGAGGATCTGGAACCTTCAGAAGAGAGTAGCGATGATGAGCCATCAAGGGACTCAACGCTAATCTGTCTTATGGTGATAAATGGAGAAGTGACTGAAGACTCACTACCAGAGGTAACCACTGAACTATCTAATCCTCTTTCTTAGGAAGAATTACTTGACAAGATCAATGATTATCATGGAGCTTGTCAAGGTGCCGCCAAAATATATCAAAAACACTCTGAGGAGATCTCAGTGCTTAAAAGTGAAAACATGACGCTCAAGGTAGAGTTGCAAGTTCAACAACAATGCATTGAGAAGAACCAATCACTTGAAGCTGAAATCGCTCAGTTGAAAAGTGATCTTGATATTGTAGTCAAGAGAGAAGCTGAGCTGATTGCTAAACTTTCTAAATCAGAGCAGCTCGTCTCATCATTGTCAAAAGCATCAAGAAATCTAGACAATGTGACTGGAGTAACTAGACTTTTCGGTGAAAAGACCGGTTTAGATTGTGATAAATTGTGTAATAAATTGAAAACATCAAAGGCGATGGCAATCAATAAAGGAAAATGTGTATCCTTTGTTGAGAAAGGTTCAAATAGTCAGACACTGAATGAACCTAAGGACAACGGTATGAGGCCAAATGAGAAAGTTAAGGCTAACTCAGGCAAAAAAGGAAAGACGAAAGTGAATGATTCACAAAAAAAGGTTATTCAAATGCTCAAAAAGCTAAGGAGAGACCTTGCACATGTGAATCAAACGCTAAACCTCAAGCGCCTAAAGTGCACCCTAAGCCAGTGCCAAGGAAATAACAACGTCAAAGATCATATTATCAATACTATGATGATTATTATTACAATTATGATTATGATTATGATTACAACTATGATCAAGGATATTATTATACACCTCACAAGCGCACACCCAAGAAGGTGAAACCCGAAAAGGCTAATCCTCTCGCAATGAAGATTGGGCAAATGTGGGTTTCTAAAGTTTTAATTCATAATGCTAACGGGACTAATGAAAAAGGACCCAAGTCATAATGGGTACCTAAAAAGAATTAGAACTGCCCTTTCATGTAGGTACCTACAGCCAACGCCGATACATCTATTTGGTACATTGATAGTGGGTCTTCAAGGCCCATGACTAACTCAAAGGATCTCTTGATCAACTATTGTGCAACCGATGGTCCTCAAGTTATATTCGGTGATAACTCTAAAGGTAAAACCAAAAGTATAGGTGTCGTGCATAGAGGTAATGTCAAGGTAAGTGACGTATATTATGTTGAGGGTCTTAAGCATAATTTATTGAGCATTAGTTAAATTTTTGATAAAGGTTTTGAAGTCAAATTTTCAAGTGACTATTGCTATATTAACGACGCTAAGACTAGATCTACTAAATTAAAAGAAAAAAGAATATATAATGTTTACTTAGTAGATTGAAGTTCAACAATTGGTAACAACCTCACATGTTTCATGGCTAAAACTCAAAATGAAATCGTTTGGCTATGACATAGAAAAATGAACCACCTCAACTTTAAGGTAATCTCTCAATTAATATCGCTAAAACTTGTAGAAGGATTACCTAAGGGTTCCTTTAAGAAAAATCGCTTATGTGATGCATGCCAAATGGGTAAACAAGTTAAATCATCTTTCAAAAAGAAACCTCATCTATCTACTTCTAGGATTCTTGAACTATTGCATATAAATTTGTTTGGTCCAATTCAAATCTTGAGAGTAAGTGGTAAAAAGTATTCGTTAATAATAGTTGATGATTTTTCATGCTACATATGGGTAGAATTCCTAGCGTTTAAAGATAAAATAGTGGCGAACTCACAATGCTAATCTATCAATTACAAACATCAAAAGATCTAAAGGTGACGAGAATTAGAAGCGATAGAGGAACTAAATTTACTAACCATATTGTTGAGAAGTTTTGTACAGATGATGGAATACTCCATGAGTATTCTGTGCCTAGAACGCCGCAACAGAATTAAGTAGCTGAGCAATGGAACAGAACGTTTAAAGAGCCTATGAGGACTATGTTAGCCGAGTCCAATCTTCCTTAAAAGTGTTGGGCCGAAACAATCAGCACCGCTTGCTACACTCAGAACCGGTGTATGATCAACAAGCAACATGGAAAAACTCCATATGAGTTATGGAAAGGACGTAAGCATAACATTTCTTATTTTCATGTATTTGGTTCAAAATATTTCATTCATAACAATGGATCCCACAGCCTAAAGACATTTGATCCTAAAGCGGATGAGGGAATCTTTCTAGACTATGCCAAAAATGGAAAGAATTTTCGCTTCCTAATAAGAAAAAGTATAAGATTGAGGAATGTATTCATGTTGTGTTTGATGATGCTAACCAAGAACTGAGTAAGGTTAATGTTAATGATGTTGGAAATGTGCCCTCGATGCCAACAAAGAGTTAGAGTATAAGGCACAAGTTTATATTGTGCAACCTCTAATTAATATAAAGGCAATAGTATGTTGTTCGTATAATTCTTGATGGCATCTATGAGTCTTAAATGAACAACTAGTCCATGTGTATCAAGGCAAACCTTCACACTCCTTATAGTAGTTAAGGAGATGGGCATTGGAAGGGTTTGATACTTGATCACTTAAATGGTTCGCAAGTCGGAGAATCTCAATTGGGCATTGAGATTCGTATGGACTTGTATGACACATGCTCTGACAAAGGAGTGTCAGTCGAACACTATGGGATAGTGGGAGTTTGTGTCATAGATACATTGATGGGATTAATGTATCCGAACACATCTCGTAGTAATCCGATCACATGGATTTTTACTCAGTGACTGTCAATGATTGGATTACTGATTATGATGGTATGCGTGAGCCTTAGACCTGAGGAGTCACGATCACAGTGTGCTTATGACGTTGGATTCTATTATCAGAGTAGTTAGGCCCAAATCACCCGTTGGTGGGGCTGACCTCGAAGTGCGTTCCAATGGGCAAGTAGCATGTGAGGTGATTGCCAACATGGAATTCGCTGTCTCGAAAATAAACGAGAAGTGTCATATGCGATCATAGGTAAATGAGATTGAAAGTCTCTGGCCAGAGCTGATGAACTAACTCGTGTTTAGTAATCTCATATTACTATGATTCTTAGCATAGCATTGAGTCCTGTGAGTTTGACATATTCCATGACTCTCACTCGATTGGGATACGTCAGTGAAGGGTTTATACTCATACGGTATTCATAATCTAGAGGTTCGTAATGACATAGTCATTTCGTACTCGATTGGGCTACGATGTGGGACCACGGTGTTGACTAGGTGTCACCCATATCTTTTGGTATCCTTCCACTGCTAATCGAGATGAACCTAGAGAATCGCGCTATAAAGGAATAGATGGGGAAATCGAGTCTTGTATTTGGAGGATGTTTTGGTAATTTGTCCTTGGGAAGGACGAATTAATTAATTGGGCAAATTAATTTTATTGGTTGTTTAATTGGATTAAACAATGGTAAATTAAATTAATTAGTTTGAATATTTAATTGACTAGGTTAATTAAATATTTAAACTATAATATTAGTTAATTAATTAATTGATAAGAATATTCATTTAATCAATATATATTTAATTGGATTAAATATTAATTGATTAAATTAATTGGACTAAGTTGACTGGGTCAGCATAGCCCAATTAATTGTCCAATAAAGCCCATATGGGCATGTGTAATCCGGTGGGCTTAAGTTGGAGGATTTATTTAATCCTCCAACACAAGCTAGAGAACACAGCTGAAAAACATAACGTGAAATCCTCCACCAGAAAATACTAGACAGAGAAAACTCTTCTTCCAACTCATCCACGCCTAGCCGCCATGGAGATTGGAGATGGAAATTTCCCAGAGTTCGTTCCTGCGTGATGATCTAGAGACGGTACAATTGAACCGTTGGAGAAGATTGAAGATTCGCGAGGATTAAAAATTGAATACGCGAAAAGGTAAGTTTTTTGTATTCACCTTTTTCTTGTTTAAATCAACGAAAGCCACAAATTGATCTTGATTTGGAAATCCGGATCTGTTTTTCATTTCTGCTGCGCATGCCGACAAGATTCCCAACAAATGATGTAGGAGTTGAAGATCATAACAAGCGTCTCAAATGAATCTTGATGATGATAGTGACGATGATGAGAATGATGAGATCTTTGTGCCCCCTCCTAAGGTTACTCGTGAGGTTATCAATGATGATAGAAATGCTAATGATGATATTGTAAGAAATGCTAATGATGATATTGTAAGAAATGCTAATGATCATGAAGAGATTGAACATCAAGAGCAAATTAGAACTGTGAATGGTCAAGCAACTTCATAAGAGATAAATGAAGGTCAAGCGATTGATAATCAAGAATCTTTTAACCCATTCCAACCAGACTGTAAATAGAGATCTAGTAATTGGAGATATTGGAGCACCATTTAGGACTAGAGCCGCTACATTTAATGAGGCCATGTTCGCTAGTTTCCTATCTCAAATGGAACCAAAGAAAGTGGATGAAGCGCTTAGCGATTCAAATTGGGTTGAAGCAATGCAAGAGGAGCTTAACCAATTTGAGGGTAGTAAGATTTGGACACTAGTTCCTAAGCCAACTCACAAAGGAGTTATTGGGACTAGATGGATATTTAAGAACAAAATGGATGAGAATGGCATTGTTATAAGAAACAAAGTTAGATTAGTCGCTTAGGGTTATTGTCAAGAAGAGGGTATCGACTTCGATGAAACTTATGCCCCCGTAGCCCGTCTTGAAACAATTCAGATGTTCCTAGCATTTGCCGCATTCAACAAATTCACAGTGTATCAAATGGACATGAAGAGTGCATTCCTGTATGGTAAAGTACTCCAAGAAGAAGTATATATGGAGCAACCCCCAGGATTCATCAACAACCATGGCAAAAGTATGGTCTACAAATTGAATAAGGCACTTTATGGCCTTAAGCAAGCACCAAGTGTATGGTGTGACACTCTCTCTATCTTTATTGGTAAAGGTTTTTCAAAAGACAGCATTGATATAACATTATTTAAAATTACCAATGACGAAGATATTCTCTTAGTCTAAATTTATGTTGATGATATTATATTTGGATTTACTAATAAGTGATTGTGTGAGAAATTTTTGAAAATGATGCAAGATCAATTTGAAATGAGTATGATGGGTGAATTAACTTTATTTTTAGGATTACAAGTTAAACAACTCCTTAATGGCATATTTATAAACGAAGCTAAATATACACGTGACATGATTAAGAAATTTGGTATGAAAAATGCATCATTCTCAAAAATTCCAATGAGCCAAATGCTTAAGTTAGGTAAAGATGAAAGTGTGAAGAAAACTGATATTACTAATTATAGAGGTATTATTAGATCATTTCTTTATCTAACCGCTAGTAGACCAGATATTATATTTTCGGTATGCATGTGTGCACGCTTTCAAGCTGATCCTATGGAGTCACACTTAATCGCTACCAGAAGAATCCTTAAATACCTAAAAGGCACACAAAATGTGGGCTTATGGTATCCAAGGGGATCTTTCTTTGAACTAATTGGTTATTCAAATGCATATTTTGCAGGATGCAAAATTGATAGAAAAAGTACAAGTGGTACATGTCAATTTCTTGGTAATAGGTTAGTTTCATGGCATAGTAAGAAATAACAATCCATAGCGACTTCTACCACTGAGGCAGAATATATAGCTGCTGGCAATTGTTGTGCACAAATCCTTTGGATGAGGCAACAACTTAGAGATTATGAAGTAATCTTAGGTTCTACCCCCATTCATTGTGATAACCAAAGTGCCTTAGGCATGACTCAAATCACAGTTCTTCATTCTAGAACCAAACACATTGACATACGCTACCATTTCTTGCATGACCATGTTCAAAAGAAAGATATCTTCATGCATTTCATTGGAACTGACAAACAATTAGCGGATATCTTTAGCAAAGCGCTAAATGAACAACGTTTTCTTACTTTGAGAAGTGAATTAGGTATGATTGATTTAAACGCTTAATCATGAAGCATCATACTTTTGCAATAGGCATACAATTTAGGGGGAATCCACTCTATTATTATGGCTAAGCGATTTTCAAAATTGAAATGAGTTATTAATTTTAGGGGAAACTTTAAAATTGTATTTATTTCAGCCAGTCAGTGACAATGATCAAAAATGACTTTTCCAAATGTATGCATTGATCACACCGCTTACTTTAATGCATGAAAAATTAATCGCTAATCAACATACATATGCTTTTATTTAAGCGTTCAATTGTTTCCTTAAAAGAATAACTCAAGCGTTAAAAATATTCCCTTTTAACGCTGAGTAAAGCTTTATGAAATTCATACATTCTTTTCATCGTTATAAGGTAACACGTGGGTAAGTCTAAAAGATACTATTTTGATCATTTCCCATGCGCTCCTATCAAATCAATCTGGCAGGTAATTATACCCATATAGGCGGTTCTGAGTATGTGCATGCCTGGGTACGTGTCAGTATACCAACAGGCGCGTACAGTTCACCCTGAAAATTCAAAAATTCCAAACGTTTATGAAAAGTAACTGCGGATTTCAAAAGTATTATATTATGGTTTACCATAGGCAGTTACCATGAATATTGCTCTATTTCACATCCATCTTTATTATTAAACGGCCCAGATTAAATGTTTTATTTATCAGATTAAATGTGTTTACACGTGGCCATTATCAGAGTATATGAGAGGTTACTTTAATTTGCCATTTCATTGAAATACCTCTAAATTTTTCAGAGAATTCACCACTCTCATATTTTCTCTTTGCAAAAATCTCCTAAGGCAAGAAGAACTTTTTTCTCTCTCAAAAAGCTCAAACTTTCTTCAAACTCTCTTCAATGGCACCACGAAAATCAACCATATCTGCTGCCGGAACTTCTTCTAAGTCCAAAAAGGACAACCCATGGTTGTGAATGCAGGACTCCTGGCCAATTGGGAATATCTGTATGAAAATTAAAACTTCCCCATGAGAGAGATTCTTCCTCTGGTTGAAGAATTTGGGTTTCGAACTCTTCTCACTTCAATCTCCAGAATTCATGCAGAAGAACTCATATTCTTCTATGAAAATGCCGTCATTTTTTACGATGGCAATTCCATCTCCTGCACTTTATGTTCCTTTCATCCTCACCCCAACTTCTTTCTGATGTGTTGAAACTTCTGACTGAGGGATGCCTGGTCGAAGAAGTAAATATGGGTGATGCTACCAAAGTATGGGCAATCATCAAGCGCGCAACTGTTGGGGATTATGAGCCCAATTTCAAGAAGAACGACATGAAGGGTGAATGTACCATCATTGCCGATCTCTGCGCCAAGATGGTGTAATGCAGAAAAGGATCATTCGACGTATCTCCCATCTTCAATACAGGATGATAATCGCTATTCTCATGAAGATAAAGATTAACTGGTCTATGTACGTCTTCAATCGTATTAAGGTTGTGTTAAAGAAGTCCATTAATCCAAAGCCTTACGGAATCATTCTCAGTTTCGTTCTGAACGCTTGCGAATTCGTCAACTCTGCAGGAACTAAGATCCCAGCGATCGCTGAGTTGCTAAACCCTAAGTGTAGGGGTGGTGCAACAATTCCTAATGAAGAGAAAGAGCGACTCGTCGCTTTAGCATGACTTCAAAATGACGCTGAGGAACAATCGACTTCCTCATCGGATGAGCCTGAAGAGGAGATCGTCAAGTGTCTAAAGAGGAAGGCTTCCAAGGCAGACGCTGCGCCGTCTAAAAAGTCGATGAAGTTAAAGAAAGAGAAAAAGCAGAAAACTCCCTTTCCTCAAAAATCCCCTTCTCCTCCTCTTGCAAATGAATTCTCTCTTGAAAGCGAGGATGAAGAAGAAGTAGAAGACGTTGTGCCGCTAGCCCGAAGGCAGACACCATCGTCTGTACAAAAGGAATCAACAAGTGCTCCTCCTGATCAACAAGTGCTTGAAGAAACCTAGAGTAACAATCCCCAAGAAACCAAAGAGCCTGACACTACTTAATTCACTATTGAGATTAGTGAGCAAGGTAAGTAATTTATTAGCGTCTTAGTACTTACGGTTTCTTTTTCTAGGTTATCCTTCTAGTGCTAGGATAATCTTTTTTCAGCTCGTTTAATCGGCATGAGAGGCACCATGGAAATGCTTGCAGACATGAATATTCCAATCGTGGCGGTCCTTCTCTCTACCATTGAACCTATCGAGGAATATACGTCTATGGAGCCTGAGGTTGAGGAACCATATGTTCCAAAAGCACAAGCGACTAACGTCGAAGTAAGCGTTTTACCATTTTCGGCATAATTTCTACTTAGTAGAAATTTCTTTTTTCTCAAACGTTTTCTCTTTTCAGCTCCAATTCTCGCAAACGCTGATGCACCTCCTCCTCCAGAGGTTGCTATGGAGCTAGACATAGATCTGACGTCGGTAGTGGCAATCGCTAAAGAAATCGATCAAGTCCTTCCTGACGCTAAAATTTCTCCAGCCAGGGAAGCGACTGTGAATGCTGATCGTTCGACAGAAGTGACCCCAATTGTTCCCACTCCAACTCCTCCCGTGGTGAATTTCTTTCCCAGAGGCTATGACGCTGGTGTGGAATTTATTATGCCTGGAGAGAAACCACCACCTGTTAGATGATCGAGATGAAGATCACGTTTCAAGAGACGCTCCACAAACCTCGTCTGACGGAAGCTCAGAAATCGAAAATCTTTAAGTCACTAGCATCTCTAGGATTCAAATCCAAAAAGGAAATGTTGGCCAGATTGGAGTACCTGATGTCACGCCCCGACAGTCTGAAGTATTTTGAGATGACTGGGACGTGTCATCTTGCTAAGAGACAAGAGTTTAAAAGCTATTTGAGTATTCTGGAAAAGTGTAGAAGATTCTAAAAAGGTCTAGAAGGCTCCGGAAAGTTCTAGAATACTCTAGAACAATCTAGATACTAGTAGAAAGTTCCATAATTGTGTAGAACCGTATAGAATGTTCTAGTTGATTCTAGATGATAGTAGAAGCATCTAGAAAGTGGTAGTGATGTGTGGACATTTCTAGAATTATGTGGATATGTTAGGAAGTTTCTATGGATTAGTATAAATAGGAGTGGTGATGTCATTTGTAAGCAACCAAGTGTAGAATCAAGTCTTGTGAGTCATTGAGAGTAATAGTGTAGTATTATCTCAAGTTCTACTCTTGTGTTCTTCCCTCCAAATTTCTTACTCTTTATTGCCAAATTCCCTTTTCACACACGAACACGTGGGTGATTGTCGAGGCTGACTTAGCACAATCTCGCAAGAGGCGGATTGAAGGGCTAAGTGCCGCACGGGACGTTAGTATCGAGGCTAAGTCCGTGACAGGTGGTATCAGAGCCCGGTTGGGCTTGGGGCATTTCGTGTTGTGAAAGGTTAGTGCTATGGCAATCGACGAGGTTGTCGGAGTATGTGGAAAACGGTTCGGCAGGGAGGCCGACTGGGTTCCCATTAGGGGGACAGAACAAGTTGTGAGGGGCTTAGACATAAGGCGATCTAAGTTCCTTGAGGGATACGAGGCTAGGAGGCAAGCGTACTTTGCCAAGAAACAAGCTTTCATGCCAAAGAAGTGGTGCATTTTGTGTAAGGAACCTCATTATATCCGAGAGTGTCCAAGGATTACGAAGTACTCATCGCTTGGGCAAGAGAAATGTGAGGAAACTGCATACACAGAAGTCAACGAAGAGCTGGTAAAAAGAGAAATCATGGAGAAATCGAGCGAAATAATAAAAGAGGTACAGACGAAACTTCCATATAGAGAAGAATCGAGTACCAATACAAGAACTATGGAACCTTACGAGAAGGCTCCACTTAAAGTTGAACAACATCGAGGGCGAGTGAAGGGCATTAGGAAGGCCCAACCTTCGAAGATAAAGGACAAAACCAAGGGGCACCATCCTTTTGAGCACGATGACGGACGATGGTCAATCCTTCCAAATTACTTTGACAATGAGAGGCGACGAGGGCGTCGCCGAAATGGGTGGGGGAGAATGTCACGCCCCGACAGTCTGAAGTATTTTGAGATGACTGGGACGTGTCATCTTGCTAAGAGACAAGAGTTTAAAAGCTATTTGAGTATTCTGGAAAAGTGTAGAAGATTCTAAAAAGGTCTAGAAGGCTCCGGAAAGTTCTAGAATACTCTAGAACAATCTAGATACTAGTAGAAAGTTCCATAATTGTGTAGAACCGTATAGAATGTTCTAGTTGATTCTAGATGATAGTAGAAGCATCTAGAAAGTGGTAGTGATGTGTGGACATTTCTAGAATTATGTGGATATGTTAGGAAGTTTCTATGGATTAGTATAAATAGGAGTGGTGATGTCATTTGTAAGCAACCAAGTGTAGAATCAAGTCTTGTGAGTCATTGAGAGTAATAGTGTAGTATTATCTCAAGTTCTACTCTTGTGTTCTTCCCTCCAAATTTCTTACTCTTTATTGCCAAATTCCCTTTTCACACACGAACACGTGGGTGATTGTCGAGGCTGACTTAGCACAATCTCGCAAGAGGCGGATTGAAGGGCTAAGTGCCGCACGGGACGTTAGTATCGAGGCTAAGTCCGTGACACTGAGCACTCTTCAAAGAGATATTGCAGAATTTGAGAGCAATCGCTTTCAAATAGTTGGCAAGAGTGAAGAGCACAATTTTCCATTCCGCCGCACTCATATCTCCTTCAGAAATCCCAACATTTCAGGCTGGCTAAAGAACCCCGACAAGGAAACCGCTCAACTCCTTGGGTTACACCACCTCGCCTAAAATTGTCAACTCCTCCACCAATCAATCTTCTCCCAAGCCCCTGCGCTTATGGAAAGGAAAGGGTCCAATGTTCGGTGAAGGACCTAATCCAATTAACAAGTGGATTGAAGAGGAAGTCTGAGAATATATAGCGAGAGTCTGGGCCAATGACTTCGATGTTGAAAAAGAAAAATTCGACAAGTTAATCGATGCCAAGAAGAATAGACTCAAGGCTGATAAGCTTGGAAGGCGTTGGATGATTGATACATACAGATAGGCAGAAGAGTTTGTGCTGCATCACTATACTTTTGAAGAATTGGTCTGTCTCCCTTTTCTTTTCGAGTTCAGGATTGAATACAGGCAAAGAGGCTATGTCGTATTCTTGCTTGAGCAGCACAAAGTGCTAGTGGAGAATGTTAGCGACTTGCCTTACTACAGACAGGGCACCGAGCGATACATTCGATATGAGTTTCTCAAATTCATCCAAGGGAATCACTTCAATTTGAATGAAGATACCTCCACTAGTAAGCATGACGAAGCCCCCAAGATGAGTGAAGCACACATGCGATTAACTGATGAACATGCCGAGTTTCACAGATATAGAAGAGCAGTAATCGAAAATGCTCAGTCGCTGGATATCACCTTCAACCATCACTTTGGTTTTAGTGAGTTCAGAGGCTACAATCTTCATCCTGTCTTGATTTGTAACAGAATATCCGTGTGGCCCAAATTCTCTCTCTTATTCAGCCAGTGGATCAGGTGCTAGCTCAGGCCCTCATGCCTTTCATCATAGACTTCTTTCATCTGAACTGAGGACCTTCCTCAAGTTTCTAAGTCTGTTGATTTGGTTAAGCCAGTACAGATAAAATTTTCAAGCATAATTTTAAACGGGTTGATTTTCAAGAGAGAGATATAATAAACGCAGAAAATAAACAAGATTTAATTAGGATGTTTATATTGTACATAAGTAAAACTAAGACTTTAATTTTTCTTGGCTCCCACTACATTTTTCAAAATATTGCACTCTCACTGCAATTTTTGAAAATCTCGTTGCATTGATTTCGTAGTGAGTATTGAGTTCTTCAAATAATTCAATGGGTTGCAACCTAACCGATTTTTGGCCCACTGATTATTCAAAGTGGTGTCGTACACCAATTTATCCAATAAATGTTTCAATACCTTTCCCCATAGTTCACCAAACCGCAACCGAACAAGTTTCTAAGCTCGTGAACTACCCGAGTTCATCCCCACTAACTCCTATAATCTAACATTTGAATTTCACCTTGCAACCGAACAGGTTTCTGGGGTGAAATAACATGCTTCGATTAAGGCATTATATGCACTTAATAAAATTTCAAATTATTTCTAAATGCATAACCACCATAACTGGGAAGCATTACACATTTATAGTAATTCTAATTTTAGAAAGCTTAGTGGAGGGAGAGGATGTCCCACATCCTTTACTAACTTGGTATTATTTTAACTTGGAGAATTTTAAATATTTCAACAAGGTCTCACAAAGCATATTAATTCATATCATGCTAACATGCATATAAAGCGTAGAAAAACCTAGCAATTCTACTATTACATATTTTATGGACTATTTAGATCGGCCAAAGCCAATGGGCTAATCACCCTATATATTTTAAGCATGCATAATAAAACATAAATCCAAGTCCATGAAATGTGCATCTCATCACATATAACAAGCATTTACACATAAAAGCACACATGTGATAAGAGCATAAAAATAAATTTAATTTATTTTGTTAATCAAATCCAATTTAATTATTACAAAATTAAATCCCATTTAATGTTGTCACTAAGACTAAATCCTATTTAATCGAAGTGAAATTAAATCCAATTTAATTTTATGTGATCGAAAAATCTATATCATAATCAATTAAATCTAATTTTGTTAACAACAAAACTAAATTTAATTTAATTTTGATATTATGATTAAATCTAATTTATTCTTCATGGAATTAAATCCAATTAAATTTCCATTAGAAGATTAATACTAATTTAATCAAAGCGATATTAAATCTATTTGAAATTATTCTTTACTTAATTTCAATGGGAGGATTAAATCAACTTTAATCTAAGTGGAATTAAGTCCTACTTAATTTCCATGAAAAAGATCAAACCGATTTCAATCATTGTGAAAACGAGTCTCACGTAATTTTCATGAAAATGATTAAATCAGTTTTGATCTTAGTGAAATTAAGTCCCACTCAATTTCTATGAAAAGATTAAATCGATTTCAATCAGTGTGATATCAAGTCACACTTAATTTCAATGGGAATGATTTAATCAACTTTAATCTTAGCGAAATTAAATCCTACTCAATTTCAATAAAAGATAAATTAATTTCAATCAATGTGAAATTAAATTCTACTTAATTTCTATGGGCTTACAAATCATTGACTAGGTCTCACTTAATCAATTAGAAAATTAAATCTCATTTAATTTTGATGGGCAAATTAAATAGATTCAAAATATCAATAAAACTAAATCCAATTTAATTTCGTTTAATAAATTAAATCTTAATTTAATTTATGTAAATCAAATATAATTTAATTTATATTAAATCCAATTTAACAATAATTTAATTTAATTTAATTTACAAAGAAAGCTTGAAGAAGATTGGCCCAATTAGTTAAAATTGAATTTGGGTCTTACCCAATTAATAATTCAATTGCAATTGGATTCAAGCCCAATACCAAATTGAATTAATTCATGTTGGGCTAACAATTAATTAATTCGTGCTTGGCCAAGCTCAATACTTCTTAATTAAAAATAGGCTGGGCTATTTATTTAATTAATTCGAGTGGGTCAAGCCCAACTCCCCATTAATTAAATGATTAAATGAGCATTGGATCAAGCCCAACACAACAAAATACCCTAATAGCCCAAAGCCCAACTCAGCCACCTCCTTTCTCCTTCAGCCCGCCGTCAAAACCGAGTCTATCCCTTCTCCGGTGATGCGGCGGCGCCAGCCGCTGCGACCACCGGCGTCTTCTCCGAAGTAAGGCGGCGAACTCAGCGCTGCCTTTTAGCGTGTACAATGGCCATCTCACGCGACCGAGTCGACAGATTTTAGCAGTCACTTTGACTGCCAATTCCGGCGACCCTCGCGGTCATCAATGGCGAACGGCGGAGCAATCAGTGCCGCCTTCTCATATGCTCACGTCGGCGTCTTTCAGTAAAACCAGCGGTGCACGCCGGTGCCTCACACCGATATCAATAACCAGATCCGGCGATAATAGCCTTTTCCCGGTGAAGATTTCAGCGCTGCTCATAGTACAGACGAGTGGCGGCACCAGAGATCTTATCTACGGCGGCTTCAATCGAGCATCCTGGCAACAATTTCAGCAACGATTTGCGACGATGAACAGTACCGCTCAATGGAGAGACGAGAAGTTGAATTGCTGTGCGCAGCAGTTGATCTTCAATTTTCCAGAATTCAGATTTTTCAATCTGGTTAAAACTGATTCAAAAACTTCAATTTCGATTCATACAAGCTGATTCAAGATTTCTAGATTGTGAACAACATACAATTTCAGATTTGTTTATCAAGAATTTCACAAATTTGAATTTCGATTTTCCAGAAATTCAGGTTCTGCCCGTACAATAAAAATCGATTAATAATATCAATTTTCAGATTTAATATATTTCAGAATTTTTGATCCAATCTGAAAAATTCCAAAACAACAACAGATTTTTCGATCCACAATTAATAATGATTCAAAATCAACAATTACAAATTCAATCATGATATATCACATAAACATGAAGAACACGTAAATAAATCAACGAAGCCAACAAATTTGTCTCTGATACCACTGTTGGGAATCCTGTTAGGCATGCACAGTGGAAACGAAAAAACAGATCTGGATTCCTAAACCAAGATCAATTCGTGGCTTTCGTCGATTTTAATCATGAAAAAGATGAATACAAAAAACTTACCTTTTCGCGTATTCAACTTTAATCTTCGCGAATCTTCAATCTTCTCCAACGGTTCAATTGTACCGTCTCTAGATCATCACGCAAGAACGGACTCCGGGAAATCTCCATCTCCAATTTCCGTGGGCGGCTAGGCGAGATTGAGTGGAAAAGAAGAAAACATTTTTCTCTAACGTATTTCTGGTGGAGGATTTCACATTATGTGAATTGTTGTGTTCTCTGACTTGTGTTGGAAGATTAAATAAATTCCCCAACTTAAAGCCCACCAGTACACGCCTATTAGGTCTTTTGGACAATAATTGGGCTAAGTTGACCCAGTCAACTTAGTCCAATTAATTTAGTCAATTAACATTGAATCCAATTAAATATATATCGATTAAATCAATATTCTTGTTAATTAATTAATTAACTAATATTATAATCTAAATATTTAATTAACCTAGTCAATTAAATATTCAAACTAATTAATTTAATTCACCATTGTTTAATCCAATTAAACAACCAATTAAATTGATTTGTCCAATTAATTAATTTGTCCTTCCAAAGGACAAATTACCAAAACACCCCCCACATACAAGACTTAATTTCCCCGACTTTTCCTTTATAGCGCGACTCTCTAGGTTCGTCTCAATTGACAATGAGAGGATACCAAAGGATGTGGGTGACACCTACCCAGCACCGTGGCCCCACATCGTAGCCCAATCCAGTACGAAATGACTATGTCATTACGAACCTCTGGATTATGAATACTGTATGAGTATAATCCCTTCACTGCGTATCCCGATCGAGTGAGAGTCATGGAATATGTCAAACTCACAGGACTCGATACTATGCTTAAGAATCATAGTAATATGAGATTACTAAACACGAGTTAGTTCATCAGCTCTGGCCAGAGAATTTCAATCTCATTTACCTATGATGGCATAGGATACTTCTCGTTTACTTTCGAGACAGTGAATTCCTTCTTGGTAATCACCCCACATGCTACTTGCCCATTGGAACGCATTTTGAGGTTGACCCCACCTTTCTTCGGGTGATTTGGGTCTAACTACTCTAGTGACAGAATCCAACGTCACAAGCACACTGTGACCGTAACTCCTCAGGTCTAAGGCTCACGCATACCTTCATAATCAGTAATCCAATCATTGACAGTCACTGAGTAAAAATCCATGTGATCGGATTACTATGAGCCGTGTTTGAATACACTAATCCTATCAATGTATCTATGACACAAACTCCCACTATCCCATAGCATTCGACTGGCACTCCTTTGTCAGAGTGTGTGTCATACAAGTCCATACGAATCTCAATGCCCAATTGAGATTCTTCGACTTGCAAACGATTTAAGTGATCAAGTACCAAACCCTTCCAGTGCCCATCTCCTTAAGGAATGCGAAGGTTTGCCTTGACACACATGGACTAGTTGTTCATTTAAAACTTATAGAAGCCATCAAGAATTATACGAACAACATGTTATTGCCTTTTATTTTAATTGGAGATTGCATAATATAAACTTGTGTCTTGTATTCTAACTCCTCATTGGCATCGAGAGCACATTCCCAACATTGTCAAGATGGGACATTGATAATTCGGATAGACTTGCACCTATGATGCACACTCTTAATTAGAGAATGTCTCATTTTATAGACACTAGTGTAGTTGACACAAATGCACATACGTGTGTGCTTGTTGAGAACAATTTCACTGATTACCCTGACTGAATCTTCCTAAATTGGAATTATTTGTATTAAGAGTTTCTTAATAACGATAGTGCAAGATTAATTCTTTGACTTGAGTCGTCACAGTAATCTTGTATATTGACTCACTGGACTCTGACTCCTGTGCCAGTTCTTTTATAAGGACACATATGGACTGGTGATTGGGTGTAGTTACTTGTATATGGAGGTTGGTATTGACAGCAAAGAATCCATGACTTATCTAGATGAACAAGTGAATTTCCTAAAATATTCTAAGTGGTTTGACTGAGTTAGTCCTTGGTCAAGACAAGTAATTAATTAATTAAGAAACGAGTTTCTCGAATTAATTAATCACTAGTCAAACACACTTGAATTATTAAGATTGAATTTACATGGATCTCGACCAATAAGATTCCTCGATCCTTAATTCAATTGGGAAATTAGTTGATGGAAAAATCTCACTTGCATGGAATGCGTGATTGAAAAGGTTTACTTTGAATCGCCGACATCTAGGTCTTCAAGATAAGTAGCTAGAAACTTTTTTTTGATTTATGGGTATCTTATATTTAATGGAGATTAAATAATAAGATAGTTAATTAAAAGTGTTTAATTAATCGAGATAATTTAATTGTTCAAATTAAATCATAAAGGTTATGAACCCATTACTAGTATATTGGTGAACCTAAAGGGTCACACACAATACTTGGACAAATCCATCTCTTAGCTAAGGAAATTTAATTCAAAGTAGTTGAGTTAATATATTAATTAATTAGATTAATTAATTAAGACTTTTTATTTATTCAATAGTTGGATGAATATTTAATTAAATCCAAAAGATATTTGGTAAAATTCTAGAAAGTATTTAATTAATTGGGTACGCCCAAATTAATTGGAAGAGACTTTTAATTAATCTAGTATGGTGGATTAATTATTAAAAGACTTATTTTATAGTCTTGGTCGAAAATTTGGTGGAAGAAAAATAATTAAAAGAGTTTAATTAATTTTCTTTTAGAAGAAAATTAGATTTCTTGGAGAGAAAGAATTCCTTTTAAAGATAGGAATATGATTCCTATTAGATAAGGATAAGGTTCCTAATAAATAGGAATGTACTTGTATGAGAAAACTAATTAAAATAGAAGAGTTCTATTTAGAAAATTATTAGTCTTCTACTCCTACAAGAAAAAGGATTATTGTAGGAGAGTTCTATATGGGAAAGAATTGCAAGAACTTAGTCCTATATATAGGACTAGTATGAAACGAAAATTAGATGATGACTTTTGGAAGCCAAAATTTTCGTTCCTATTGCAAGAAAATCGTTCTCTCTCTCTCACTCCCCACATATAAGTATTCTTGAGTTCTTGATTATTCATCAAATCTTGAATTCAAGATTTTTTCCAAAAATATTTAGAGAAGTAATTATTTGCTTTCACCTTAATCCCATACACTATTCCTTAGAGTTAGAATAAACATTTATAGATCAATCTAGCTAAAGATTATAAAGGAGTGGGTATCCGGGGTGTGGATCAACTTTAGAAGAAAAACACTTGGGTCCTGAAGTGAATCAAGAATCCGATCAAAGGCGTTTTTGGTGGAAGAATTTGAAATCTTCATCAAAGGGAAAAATGAAGGAGTTGATTCAAGGAACGAGGAGCAAGCTAGGGAGCTTACGTTATGGAAGAAGAAACTCTTCGATTTTTGTGAAAAATCGAATAAGGTAATATCTTCTTTATTTAAGTTTTAAATAACTAGTGTAGAGATGCGCAAACCTATGATACGTAATAAGCCCGTAGGATTAATAAAATTTCATGTTTAAATCCTAGAAACTAAAATTTTAATTTTTCGTTGTGCTTAGTCGGGCTACGTGTATATTTCCCAACACGCTGTGGTGGCGACGGGTTAGCCGCTGAAATTGAGATTTTTAAATTTTCATCATATTAAAATTACATAAAATCCAATTCTTATTAATTTCTAACGAATAAAAATAAATAAAATTTCCTCAAGAACACAAAAACATGAAATCTACATATCTAATCATGTATCGCGAAAAGCTGTAAATCATGCATCTAATCACATATTTACACGTAAATTACATACGCTGAACCCCGTGGTTGGCTCCGATACTACTGTTGAGAAAATAAAACAAAAACGCAGCGAAAATGGTGTAGTTAAAATTTTTCAGATTTTTCCAATTTAGGATCAACCCCGGGGTTTTATCATGCCTATATAAGATAGAGATATTGTTGTAGCGAAGTGGTTGGAGAATCACAACTTCTTGAATTCTTCAAACTTTTCGCGAACTGATCCGGCTGGCTGATTGATGATCCGAGCAGTACAAAGGTGCTGCCTCTAAATAATTTCGCCGGAAAACTTGAACGAAAAATCTCCTCTTCTTGGCTTATGGTGGCCGACGGCTAGAGAGAAGGGAGAGGGAGGGTTTTTCTTTTCTTTTAGCTCATGTTATGACCTAGGTTTAATTTTTATTTTTTAATTTAAGAGGAAGGGGGATATCCTATATATCTAGCCCGACAAAGCCGGGTTGATAGTTATAATCCTGAGCCATAAAGACTCTATCTAGATCCATAAAGGAGGAGAGAGCCATAACTTGTGACAGCTTGGATTTGAACCCAGGACCTCTCACATAAAGTGGGAGGTGGATACGACTAGACCAACAGGTCTTGGGTGACCTACGTTTAATTATATATTTATATCACTTAAGTTACAACATTGGACTTAATTTAGCCCATGTTGGATGTCTCATAGGCCGCCCCACACGGTCAAGGTGCACCAATTTGAGCTCAGTCCAATCTCTTATTTAATTAATTAATTCAATCCGATTAATTAATCTAATTAAATAATAAATGGGATATTTAATTAATTCTATTTCTCTAAGAAATAATATATTAATTAATGTATAAATGAATTAACTTATTTCTCCAAATAATTAATTCCATTTAATTAATTTTAAGTATACAATACTTAAAATATTGCTATAAGAAACTCACCACAATTTCATTCGATTTTTTCTTTTTAAGCGTGACTCTTTAGGTTCATCTATATTTGAAAATGGGAAGATTCTACTGAATGTGGGTAATATCTAGCCCGTCAAGTGGCCCACATCCTATCCCGAATAAGATGAAATGATTAGATCATTGTTTACCTTTCCTATTGTAAATACCGTGTGAATACTAACTCTTCGTTTCCTTATCCCGGTTAAGTAAGAGTCATGGTTTAGGTCAAACTCATAAACTTGACTCTATGCTATATTTTTAATAAGTCCAGATCAGTGAATGCTTTGGCCAAAGATTTTAAGATCTAACTTACTTATAAATGCATAGGATAATTCCTCGTTCACTTTCGATGGAACAAATTCCATCTTGGATATCAAGTAAGACTACTACTTGCCCATCAGGTTGCAGTTCGAGGTCGACTCCACCAAAGAGTAAATTGGGTCTAACTACTCCAATGACAAACCTAATGTCACAAGTATATCTTCAACTCGATTCCTCAAGTTTAAAGTTCAGACACACCTATTACAATTTAATCAATTCTGTCATTGACTATCAAAGAGTGAAAACCTATGTGACAGAATCGATGCAAGTCATGTCTGAGTGCCACGACCTTCATCAGTGCACCTATGATATGAGTTATTCACTACTTCCTAGTGATTGACGGGCACTTCTTTCTTCAAAACTCATATCATACAAGTCTTGATGATTTCCAATGCCCAATTGGAAATCTTCGACTTGCAGACCATTTTAGTATACAAGTATTAAACTCCTCTAGTGCCTTAGAACTCTTGTATTCATGGACTTATAGATGATTACAATATATAAATGTCATTAATATAGTAAACAACTAAAATGCCTTTTATTAAAAGAATAATAACAATTACAATTTCATAATGTCATTTCTTTCTCTAATCCTCTAATGGCATTTGAGGACATAAACCTAACAAATACAACTTCTTCAGTTCTAGTGACTCAGGTTGCAGCTCTTGTGGAAGAATTCAAGATTATGAATGAACACATGGGTCCGATCATCTCTTGCTAATGTCAAGAGGGGGAGGATCAGCCAAAGCCTCTGAGTCAAAGATCGATAACAATAATTAGCGCGCAATGTTTGAAGAAAATAAAAACCTTAGACAAAAGGTTACCAAAAAGTGCAAGCCAAGATATTTCAGGCAGAGGCATAGGCTCCCCGACTTAGACATTGTTTTCCTTGAAGGCATGGGTTTTCACCCATATGCTATACCTCTAAGAAGGCCACTCAACTGGAAGCCTTCAAATGACAGGGTCCAAGATCTTTATCATGATCCAATCCGGACGCTTGACATTTAACCTAAAGATTGGGTTAAGAGGTTGCTAGATCTCAACAAAAGTGCCAAGGAAAACAGAGAAGACTATTGGGATCAGTACAACCCCCGGGGACACCGAGCACAGCGGAAGACATATAATTTTAAAAATAAAGCGGCATCCTTGAAATTAGGGCTAGGTAGATATGGTACCATCGGATTAAAAACTATCCTAGAGATTAGTTTTCACGTGTTTACCTCTTGAAGACCAAAAATCAGCAACGTCTTTTTCAGCAACTCCCTGCTACACCTCTCTGGATGGGTTTGCCCTAGCGCCCCAAGTGTTGCGCCTCTAAGTTTATCTACACCTTAGCTCGTACCCTCGATTATCTCCACCAGTGCTAGCAAGGAGAATATCGAATCTTGGCTTATGAAATGGGTAGAAATATATTTTGGGTGTTCTTCGTACTCAACACATGAGTTGGAAGAATATTGTGAAAGAGTTGGAAGAGTTGGAGAGAAAGAATTAATACTTAAAAACCTTGTTTTTATTTTTATGAAAAACTCTTGAGAGAAACTTAATTGAAAAAACTTAAAAAACAACAAAACACATACATACATATATATATATATATATATATATATATACACTACACGCCGACACACACATACACACTTAGTGTGTGTGTTCACACTAAGAGGCATGTATATATATATATATATATATATATACATGTTATTTTATTTTATTTAGTTTCCATTCTTTCTCAAACTCTCTTCCCTAATTAATTGGATATCTTTCCAACTAAAAAGATATTTCCATATATTTGATACATATCAAATTTATCATATCTTATCAAATAAGATATTTCCATATCTTCAATATTTATCCAAACATATATTTATAAGATCTTTCCATATCAATTAGTTACCTAATTAATTAGAATAGATCCTACCAAATATATTATAGGAATGATATATTAAATATATATATATATATATATATATATAGACTTGGTGAATAAGATAAAATCCTCCACCAAATCTAAATACCCATATACACGCCCATGTATATATCTATCTATATATATATATATTTATTTCCTCTTTCATTAATTAATTAGACCACTAATTAATTAGACCACTAATTAATTAACTAGTCTTTCCCAATTTAATACTCCAATATTAAATTATAAGACTTTTATTAATTAAGACCACTTAATTAATTTATTCCTTTTCCCGATTAATTAATTTCAATTAATTAATCTCTCCATTAATTCACAAAGAATTAATTAGCCAATACGTACTACACTAAGTATTGTGTGTGAACATTTAGGCTCATTAACAAGGTAGCAATAAGTCCTTCCATAGGCTAGATTAATTATTCATAATAATTACCTAGGTCTTGGATTAACTTCACCAATTAACCCAAGGCACCTATTGGTCGTGATTCGATGTCTAGCAACGTCGCCACAACTTCCTAGATGTTAACGATGAAAATGCATACCTCTCCAGATTTTGATCTTTATGTGAGTCGAATCCCTTCATCTTTTTCCCGTCTAAGACATAGGGTTTGGCGACGGTCAAAACCCTAATAGCTTCAGAAACCATGACTATGTTGGTTTAACTAATGATCCGGTCTTCTAAGCAGGGATCACCAATCCCTCTTATAAGACAATGCTCTGGCCAGAGACTTTTTGATCATTCAGTTTCATTCAACAGCATAGGAAATACCAGGTACTTGTGACCTTGGATGAATCCCCTCCGACTATCAATTGTTTTGTGGTAACTACCAAACTATACCCAACATACATGCCGTATGACTCTCCTGGAGTGCACGTGCATATCAAAGCAGAGTGGGGTACTTCCAATAACATCTCAAGTCTAAGGATTATCTCACACTACAAAAATCGAAGGACTCCAAGTTCGACAGAACCAACGAGGAATCCTTGCGGGGTCATTCAATCCCATACCATAGTATGGATCTTCATGCATGTATTGGCTATACTAGCCATCGACAATGGAGCGCGTCGACCTCTTGGGAGAGTTACACACACGAACAAGTCTTGACGAAGCCAGTGATATCCCACATCTCACAGCCTCTATGACTTGGAACAGATTTAGGATTACGGTCTTTGAGAGCATTCCATATGTTTTTCCTGACCGCCTCCCCTAACCATATGTAACCCATGGGATCTTTATCTATACTATCACTAGTTATAACAATAAAGAAGCATTCTGTAACAGGTTTGATATAATCTAAATGATAAGACTGATACAGTGTTAATGTTCAAGCCAACAGATGGCTCGTTGGGCACATAACACTTTTAATCTCCCACTTGCCCAAGAGCCTACTATTCCCACACAGGTCCATCGTCCAGATGACCTATTGATCACAACTACTACTCAAGGGTTTGGTGAAAGGGGTTTGCCACGCTTTCGTCGAGTTGACTTGTTCCACTCGAATGTCGACTCGGATCAAATAATCTCTCAGATTATTCACTTTGTCACTAGGTATGTCTAGATAGTTGGTGAGACCTCTGCTCCTTTTTAAGAGCTTACACCCTTATCGATAATCATAGTACTTATGTACTTGATATTCGATTGGCTGAACCTCATAGGTTCACCTATCTAACTACCTTTTATCGCCGTATTCTTATGCGTGACTTAAATGGTAGAGTTAGCCTCTGTCTCTTCTCAAGAGACGTCCTCAGCCTTTACTTTCCCATTTGGCTTAAACTAAATCCTCGATCATCACTTAAGTTCATGTCTTAAGACTAGAGCTTCTAGTTCCAATTTTCCCATGTTGTTTTCCAATGAACAACACCAATCCAATCCATTGGATCATATGGGGTTTGACTATATACATGAGATGTATTAGTTAACACCAATTTAAACTCATAGAATTGCATCTACCTTTTCGGTTGTGCTTTACATGAAGATTTACCTTTTAATTCTTCCATGTTGACCTCAGTCAACAAATTATCTATGTGTTTGGACAGAAAAGGATTATGGGCACCCAATGGCCTGCACATATTTGTTATCTGGTGCAATTGGGGCGTCTTTCCTTTTTCAAGTCCATTTTGGAAAATTGAGATGATGATCATGTTGGGTTGGTTCTATTCCCCGGGTGGCTCGTGGCAGCGGAAATTAAAATTTAAACGTACAACCACCCGAAACAGGAATAAGGGTGTGCTTGATTACGCTATAAAGAAGGTTACAAGAATTTTTACCTTTTGATTAAATGCTCGCAGCAACGATTCAGATCTTTTCAACCCTGTGGTGCAAGTCCACACGATTTCTTAGAGGAAATCGCCCATCAATCGTATCCCCGGTGTTAGTGCTCCAAACGTCGCACCTCTAAGATGTATCCACACCTCGTTCAAGTCACCACCTACTTCGTTATTGGTGCTAGCCAACGAAATAGATCTAAGTCTAAAACCTAGGCTTGATTATGTGAAGAGATGGAATATGTGAATCGTTGAGTTCAACACAAGAACAAAACGATGTCGTATTGGAACAAGGGAGGAGGCCGATTTTGCTCAAGGATGACAAGGAAAAACTTTCTTCTTTTTCCAGCTAGGGTTCGAATTTTTACTCATAGGAGGCTTAGGGTTTTAGTCTTACATTCACATATATATAGAATAGGAGTCCTAAAATCCTAATCCAACTGCAAGACTTGGAGAAGAAGAAAACCCTTTTCTTCTTCACCAAGAATTTGAACCCCTCTCATCTTTGGGCTAAAAAATCGGCCATCATCCTTTAATTGGAGTCCAAGAATTAATTCTTGACTCCATATTTAATTATGAGCTAAACCCATCAATTACATATTCCCATATAATTAAAACCTTTTTAATTATATATATTACTTATTCCAATTGGCTTATTTATTTAACTTGGGCCAAGCCCAACTAAATAAAATACTTGGACTCTACTAGGTCCATTAATTTAATTAATTCAACAAGATTAATTAAAATAGTCGAATTAATTGAATCACCTCAATTAATTCATATTCCTTATTAGGAAAGGACTAGACTTTCCTAATTTCCTCAAATTGATTAATCATATCATTTAAGCAGTGACTCTCACGAGTTTAGTGTGTGACCCCTTAGGCTCGTCTACTATCTAGTAGTAATTACACTTTCGCAAAGTGTTAGTGTGCTTTCCTAAAATAGAAAGTACTAGATTAAATCATTCCTTTGATTTAATCAAGCCTCGAATTAATCACCATATTAATTCTCGACACTTACAAATAGTGGTTACTGTCTAGCAATGGGCCACGAAGACCTAGATAAAGACGAATATAAAGATACGCCTTTCGTGATCTTGATCCTTGTATAAGTGAGATCCCTCCATCTAATCTCCCGATTGAATCTAGAGCAGTGGCTAAGGTCGAAGATCTATTAATTCAATAACTATGTTTTCCAAATACGGTGAGATCGACTTTCGACTATCTAAACGAGGAAATCCTACGCCTCTTTAGATATCATACTTCGGCCGAAGATTCCTAAAGTCGATTTGCTATGTAAACATAGGAGATTCACTGACAAGACTAATGTCAGAGATAGATCCCATCTTGATTCTCACTTGCCTTCATACACAATCGGCCCATGTCTGATTTTGCCCATTTGTGATCATCTAAGTAATCATGTAACAAACCAAGGCATGTTCGATTGTGTATAAGACATCCAATAGAACCTCAGGTTCTAAGGATTACTCTTATACTACAAGACCACTGGAAGTTCCAGATTCTATTGGGATTCCATTTAATGGAACTTCCATGTGGTTGTTCAGTATACATATTCCCACAATAAGAACCCTCATACATGCATAGGCTCTCACCGTGCCAATATCTATGGAACGAGATACACTCTATCAAGAGTATGCATCATATAAGCAAGTCTTTTGGGTCTCATCGATATTCCTTCATCTCGACGAGCCCATTCACGACTTGGAACATATGTTTAAGGATCACAGCCTTGGAGACATATTCCATCATTGCCATTCTCGATGCGCAATGATGTCCCATAGCTATGTGTGATCCTTCGGGACTTTATTCTAAGTTAAGACCAAGCTATATACATGAATAAAGAATGCCAAAAGATTAATTTATTTATATGAAAAAGATCGTTCCGCTAGAGTTATTATTACATAGAATGGCGCCCAAAATTGGTGCGCCGGGCATAAACTCTAACAGATCACATGTACGTTAATCATGTAACGTTACCAACATATGATACTAACAAGTCAGTAGTATACCTATTAACCTTTAGAACTTATGTTCAGAAAAGATTCAATCATTAGATTGATCTTTTAGCACTTAAGCTGTTCGGCCGGCTTCCACTACTTGTCAAGATTTCTTGACTTTCGTCATATCCATCGTCAGCATTTTTTGGCTCGAAGGATATGGAACTTGTGTTCATAGGTTTATAGGTTAACTAGTTTATTCATTTCAACTGCCAGTGGTGTTTATGTTTAATGAGTCCTTGGTTTTCATTACTATCCACATTCTTTCATAATAGAACTCCAAGTGTAATGAACACAAAGATACTCGTAAACTCAAGACAAGAGGATCTATTATCCCCAATCGCTCCCACTGTTTGCTTGACACAAGCAATTCCTTTCACATCCTTGATGTGTCTGGTTTCCATGTCACATCTAATGCGACCATTTTAGGGTTACACTCATTATTCCATGTCTAATAGATTAATTTGCTTGCCAAGGTTATTACCTCGGCAACTAGATCAATGTATACATTTGTTGTGCGATATGAGTCAAATGTTGTGAAGATAGCATGTCATAAGAATTGATTGCAAAACCATAAATTACAAAACGCATTTTAATGAAAACTTGAAATTTCCACTCATAAACCAAGGTCGAGTAAAACATGGTTCATAACATTAATTCAAAAAACATGATAAAAAACATTCTTCAAAACATTGTCTCATAATTTTAAAAATGACAAATAAATGATTTCTTGTCCTTCAGCCTCAGCTACGAGAAACGCCTCCTTGGCATCTTCAGGACCATGACCTCATTTGTTTGTTTCCTACTTCTTCCCACCATTTGCAATCCATTGCATAAGTGAGTATTTTAACAGTGTCATAACACTCAAGAAGCACAGTTAACTAACGAGTTAATTTTACAACAAATGTACCTTTAGTGCGCTCACGAGGAGGCTTAGGGCATTGATCTTTGCAGTGTCCTTTCTTCTGCAGTTAAAACACTTCCCAATCTTCTTTTTGACTTTCTTGATACCAACCTTTGCTTGCAGTTCGTTGCCCTTCTTCTTCTTCTTTCCCTTCTTGCTTTTCTTGTGATCAAAAGCGGGAGATGAAGAAGTGTTAGCAAGCAGCACAAGCTTTGCCTTCTTGACCATTGCCTCAGCAGTGCGCAACATGTCCAATAACTCAGGGAGAGTGGCAACCAATTGGTTCATGTTGAAATTCACTACGAACTGATCGTAGGCAGGAGAGAGCGACTGAAGTACTAAATCAATAGCCAAGTCAGGATTTATCGGCACCTCCATGTCATTGAGTTTGTTCACCAAGGCAATCATTCTCAAGACATGATCGGTGACCGATGTTCCTTCAATCATGCGAGCTCTGAGTAACTCGCGAGAGATGGAGAACCTCTCACGGCGTGTCTTAACTCCGTATAGCTCTTCCAGTGCAAAAACAATCTCTGATGCTTGTTCCACAGCCTCTGCAACTCATTAGTCATGGAGGCAAGAATGAGACAACGCACATAGATATCGTCTTTGTGCCATTTCTCATGCGCATCACGAGCAGCCCTTGGAGCACTTGCCTCAGGTGCAGGCTCAATAGGCTGAGTTAAGACATAGTGAAGAGTTTCAGATTGGAGTATAATTTTAAGGTTGCAGTACCAGTCAGGGAAGTTCGGACCATTTAGCTTATTAGTTTCAAGGATTATCGAGAGTGGAGTTTTAGCCATTTGACTGTTACTTTATGAAAACATAAAAACATTAGCATTCAGTCATAGATTACATCCACATGAAATTATGGAAATTTTAACTTCACGTGTGCTCCCACTGTTTTTCAATTTCCATCAACCCCACTGACAGAAAGACGGGAAATGCAGCCATTTCCAGTGGGCTCGAGCGTCAAATGTCCCAACCTCGTTCCATGACTCATGATCAATGGGTGGTAACATTGAACAGGCACGATGACCGCATCCACATCCAGGTGGTTCTCGAGATGTTTGCCTCATATTTCATGTACGTCCCGAGAACACGATGCAACCGTACACTAATCTGCGTTTAAGTCTGACCCATCAAATTCTCACGCAATAACAGTGCCCCAGGCAGTCCCATGACTCATGGTCAACTCCTTGGGTAGACTGAGATCCGTGTGCACTTCTAGTATGACCGTCTGTCATAGTAGAAGGCCTAGTTGTGAGATTACTACACTTGACTTGCCACCATCCCACGACTCATGGTCAATGATGACAAGCCGCGCTATTCCCTCTCACATCTAATGATGGAAGGCACTGGACCTAATCAAGGGGCTTCCGGGCCCCCGATTTTTCCATTTATGGACTTAATATGGATATATGGTTTTTCACATACAAGGTCTCACCATTTTCAGTTATTTATCTTTCTTAGGTGATCATGCAACACAGCATACCATATATAAGATACTAACGATAAATAACAACTAGCATGCTATACACAAAGCGGTAAATGTGATCCTAGTTAAGCCAATCCTAAAACACCCCGAGCCATCAAGGTGTCGACCAATCTAATCTAAGGACCCGGACCCTACACTAAGGTCTTCACAGCTCCTCGAGCTTGAACGTCTCCATCACCGTCTTCAAGATGTCTTCATCTCCGTCTTCAAATTACAACAATAGAATACAAAAAGAAACCTCACCCTCTCAAGTACATAAAATGAAAACATGGCACGCAGGCCTCAAATTAAAACGACTAGTCTATGGCTCGACCCGGATCACCACATAAATATAAATTTACCCGCTTTAATTAAAGATAATCTAATTCAATTAGTGGACCAATTAATTATTTTCTAAAACAAATTTTAGAAAATCCCACGCAAAATCATAATTCTCCATTTATCTGAAAATTAATTTAATTTTCAAAACTCTAATATTATTCTATCCTAGGAATCAATTAATTTCATATTAATTTTCCAAGAACTAAATAATAAATACACGTTTTGAAAAACAATGAAAAAGTCAAAACTTTCATATAATCCGAAAAATTTCAATTTCAAAAAATTATTTATTTTATTCAATTTCCAAAGTCCATAAAATACCATTTATCTCATACTTGGAATTCGAATAAAACTCATATTCTTTGAAAGTCCATGAAGAAGTCCACTTCTTCACTTAATTATAAAGGCCACAAATTTTTTATAAAAACTCGATTTCATTTTAATATCGAAAGTCAATAAAATACTAATTTTATTTCGTCCTTTCAAAATTTAAATGAAAATTCACATTTTGGAAAAACTTGAAGAAATCCATTTCTTCAAAGAGAGGCCAATTTATAATTCAATTTTATTCTAATTTCGAAAGTCAATAAAATACCAATTTTATTTCGTCCTTTCAAAATATAAATAAAATCATATTTTCAAAAACTCAATTTATTTTAATCTCGAAAGTTAATAAAATACTAATTTTATTTTGTCCTTTCAAAATATAAATAAAAGCCCATATTTTTTAAAAGTCCATTTTTAGGTCCAAGCCCAAAAATATATCCAATTGCATTTTAAACTCAAAACATAAATTACAAAATAACCCCAAAGGGCCAAATTGCAATTTACCAAAATTTGGAAAAACCCTAGGGTTCCTACCCTAGTGGGCTGCCGTTGACACGGCGGCCCGTTTCGATTCACCGAGGGGCAGCAGCCGCGCTGCCCCGTGAACACGCCGTCGCACATGACGGTGCTGTGTCCAACAGCGTCGTCAGAGACGGCTCCGGCTGTTCGCGGTTCACACGCATTGCTGCTGTCTCTTGACAGCAGCATCTTCGGTGGATCCGCGACGGCACGTGAATGTTGTCGCGGGTTCAATAATTTTCTTCCACCGTCGAACCAAAATACGCATGAATATCCATGAATAAAAAACGCAGCCATATCCAAATTTACATAACGCAATTTTAGATTTCGAAAAATACATTTTTCAGATTTAAACAATTTTAATCGGTCCAAAAATAAAATTAGAAAATCCAATGCATTTTACATGCGATAAAACAAAATTTAAAGCACATAAACATAAACACATGCAAAGAATCTGAGCCATGTCAAAACCTTGGCTCTGATACCACTGTTGGGATAGGTACAACCCCCGGGGACGCCGAGCACAGCGGAAGACATATAATTTTAAAAATAAAGCGGCATCCCCGAAATTAGGGCTAGGTAGACATGGTACCATCGAATTTAAAACTATCCTAGAGATTAGTTTTCACGTGTTTACCTCTTGAAGACCAAAAATCAGCAACGTCTTTTTAAGCAACTCCCTGCTACACCTCTCCGGATGGGTTTACCCTAGTGCCCCAAGTGTTGCGCCTCTAAGTTTATCCACACCTTAGCTCGTACCCTCGATTATCTCCACCAGTGCTAGCAAGGAGAATATTGAATCTTGGCTTATGAAATGGGTAGGAATATACTTTGGATGTTTTTCGTACTCAACACATGAGTTGGAAGAATATTTCGAAAGAGGTGGAAGAGTTGGAGAGAAAGAATTAATACTTTAAAACCTTGTTTTTATTTTTATAAAAAACTCTTGAGAGAAACTTAATTGAAAAAACTTCAAAAACAACAAAACACATACATACATACATATATATATATATATATATATATATAGTACACGCCTACACACACATACACATTTAGTGTCTGTGTTCACACTAAGAGGCGTGTATATATATATATATATACATGTTATTTTATTTTATTTAGTTTTCATTCTTTCTCAAACTCTCTTCCCTAATTAATTGGATATCTTTCCAACTAAAAAGATATTTCCATATTTGATACATATCAAATATAACATATCTTATCAAATAAGATATTTCCATATCTTCAATATTTATCCTAACATATATTTATAAGATCTTTCCATATCAATTAGTTACCTAATTAATTAGAATAGATCATACTGGTTATATTATAGGATAGATATATTAAATATATATATAGACTTGGTGAACAAGATAAAATCCTCCACCAAATCTAGATACCCATATACACGCCCATGTATATATCTATATATATATATATATTTATTTCCTCTTTCATTAATTAATTAACTAGTTTTTCCCAATTTAATACTCCAATATTAAATTATAAGACTTTTATGAATTAAGACCACTTAATTAATTTGTTCCTTTTCCCGATTAATTAATTCCAATTAATTAATCTCTCCATTAATTCACAACAAATTAATTAGCCAATAGGTACTACACTAAGTATTGTGTGTGACCCCTTAGGCTCATTAACAAGCTAACAATAAGTCCTTCCATAGGCTAGATTAATTATTCATAATAATTACCTAGGCCTTGGATTAACTTCACCAATTAACCCAAGGCACCTATTGGTCGTGGTTCGATGTCTAGCAACGTCGCCACGACTTCATAGATGTTAACGATGAAAATGCGAACCTTTCCAGATTTTGATCTTTGTGTGAGTCGAATCCCTTTATTTTTTTCCCATCTATGACCTAGGGTTTGGCGATGGTCGAAACCCTAATAGCCTCAGAAACCATGACTATGTTGGTTCAACTAATGATCCGGTCTTCTAAGCAGGGATCACCAATCCCTCTTATAAGACAATGCTCTGGCCAGAGACTTTTCGATCATTCAGTTTCACTCAACAACATAGGAAATACCAGGTACTTGTGACCTTGGATGAATCCCCTCCGACTGTCAATTGTTCTGTGGTAACTACCAGACTATACTCAACATACACGCCATATGACTCTCCTGTAGTGCACGTGTATATCAAAGCAGAGTGGGTAGTACCCTTTCCAATGACATCTCAAGTCTAAGGATTATCTCACACTACTAAAACCAAGGACTCCAGGTTCGACAGCACCAACGAGGAATCCTTGCGGGGTCGTTCAATCCCATACCATAGTATGGATCTTCATGCATGTATTGGCTATACTAGCCATCAACAATGAAACACGTCGACCTCTTGGGAGAGTTACACACACGAACAAGTCTTGACGAGGCCAGTGATATCCCACATCTCACAGCCTCTATGACTTGGAATAGATTTAAGATTATGGTCTTTGAGAGCATTCCATATGTTTTCCCTGACCGCCTCCCCTAACCATATGTAATCCATGAGATCTTTATCTATACTATCACTAATTATAACAATAAAGAAGCATTCCGTAACAGGTTTGATATAATCTAAATGATAAGACTGATTCAGTGTTAATGTTCAAGCCAACAGATGGCTCGCTGGGCACATAACACTTTCAAAGACGACATTGAGGAATATCATACCACTATGATAGATATCGATAGAGTCCTTCTTGAGCTTGCAAGAGATATTTTGATTAAGAACAACGTGAAGCGACTAAGCGACAAAGAAGATTGAAGCTTAGAATATGTTTTAAGTTTTGTATCTTTCTTTCGCTTTCCTTATTCTTCAGTGTAAACATGTATGCTCCAAAGTCATATATATGAATGAAGTTTATCACTGAAACATCTTGTTGAAGCTAATCTAACTATTAGCTAACTCAACTAACTTTCGAATGCTAACTTATGACATTTTTTGGCTTTTGTCTAACTCTTAAATTATAAAAGAGTTAAAGTCTTGACATCATTAAAAAAGGAAAAATTGTTAGGAAATTTCATGTTAGATATTTTGATGATGACAAGATAGGATATGTTGGACCCTAAAAGAATGTAAGTTAATGCTTTCATATAAAATCTGTATAAGCGTTGAAAGTTTATTATTTTGTTAGGCTTGAATTTTTATCTTTATAGATTTTAGACTAAGTGTTGGAAACTCAATTGCTGATATAATTCTAAGTGAGTCTATTAAAGAGAAAATTGAAGATCAATGTCTGAAGCCAAATGAAGATGAAGATTGTCTTAAGCGTCTGTCAAACGCTAAAGACATTTCAGGTATTCTGAATCAGCGTCCAAGCAACCAAGATTCACCTATAATAAATTCCAAAGTCATGAAGGACTTAAATGCAATCAATAACGGGTAATAATTTCCAACGGGAAATAAATTCGAATGCATTTAATGCCTGATAAGTGCATTAAATGTGATAAGGACATTTGACGTACGGACAAGCTACCATTGACTAGACTGTCAGAGTTTAAGTCTGCCACATCCAATCAGAGTAGCAGAATTTCAGGGATTTTAGAATGGAAGTAGTTCCACTCGCTCGAGTGACAGGCACGCGCTAGGACATGTGTCCAACGGACACTCTCCCCAAGAATTGCCTATAAATAGGACATTTCAGCAAACCTTAATTACATAAGAATACATACACGCAGACATCTATCAAGCTAAATTGCACAACCTTTGTTGAATATCAAGTCTATTATTTTTCCAAGAAAAGCTCTGAAATCTCCATATCCAAATCCTTCAAGCTTTTCATACATCCCAAAGACAGTCACCAATATCTCAAACATCTTCCTTAAAAGAAATCCTACACTATTATTGAAATATTCCAAGTTGTTTGAACTTCCAAATCAAACAAACCTAGTGACAAAACTCTCCAACCACTATCCTCTGTGTGAAGAAGTTGTGTTTCAAACATTATTTCTGGGTGAAAGAAGCTTATTGAAGAGATCTAAGTGGTGTTGAAGTCTGTGTGATCAAGGAACTCAAGATCATCTTCATAGTTATTCATCATTTGTAGAAGTCTTCTATGTGAAGACTTTGATAATCATTTAGTGAATTTTCTCCGATCAAAGGAGAAAAAGGACGTAGGTGGGATTACATCACCCAGTGAACCTTTCATATCTTGTGCCATTAACTTTACTGTTTTATTGCTTTCTTTATCTTTTGTATATTATTCATTCAAAGCATTAAAATCAGTCAAGCGACTAATTGTCAAACTGAACGCTAAGTAACAAAATCATTTCCGTTGTGCTAACCCTGATTAAGCGATCTAAGCTTTACCCTACTCTGGTAATTGCTAAAATCACTAAGTCTAAGTTATTTCTATCCTAGTGCTTTGCTCTCCAAGCATTCAAAACATTTTAAGAGACAAGAAATTTTTTTGAAGTTAAAAGAAAATTCCAGGGCCTATTCAACTCCTTCCCCCCTCCCTCTTGACCATTTTCATATGCCACTTGGGACCAACACTGTTAAAATTCTCCCAATTCTAAAGGATTAAATCTCTATAGCCAAACATTCGTAAGCTAAAACATCTCTATAGCCATCTAATATCTCATACATCTTCTTAGAAGTAACTCAACCTTCAAAAGAGATATTCATAAAAGTGTTTGAACTTTCCAAATCAAACAAACCCGCGATCAAACCTATCAAACTCTTCATTCTGTGTGACAAAGTTGTTGAAGACACACCCTTATGTCTGAGTGAGAGAAGCTAGTCCGAAGTAGATCTCAGCCGAGTTGAAATCTGTATGATCAGGGAACTCAAGATCAATCTTCATCATTTGCTATTGTGTAGAAGCTGTCTTTGTGAAGTTCCATAAATCATTCTAGTGAATTTCTCCTGTGTGGAAAGGAGTACAAGGACGTAGTTGGGATTACATAAACCCAGAAAACCTTACAATTTCTTATGTCATTTATTTATTGCATTATTGCTTTATTATTCATCATTCATATCTTGGCATAAATCATACTTCTCAAAACCAAAATCAAAGCAACTAAGTATTACTAAGTGTTATAATCTTTCAAAGAATAAAGATTTGCAAAAATCAATTCCACTGTGCTAACCCTGATATAAGCGCTGAGCTTTTGATCTTACTTGGATCAAGCGCTTAAACCTAGTATCTAAGTTATCTTTCAAAAGGCAGACTTATTTCTAAGTACAAGAGCTGACAGTGAGTCATTGTCATTAAGTGACAAGCGCCTGCGAGAAAATTTTCATACGAAAATTTAAGTTCAAAAGAACTTCAGGGTCTATACAACCCCTCTCCCCTTTCTAGACCCTTTCGTATGTCACTTGGGAGCAACAAAAACTGATGATAAAATTATGTAGATAAAGAAGGAAATTCGAAAGTAAGTAATTCTGTCTTGGCATTCTGTATGTATAGACAATATAGGACTTTTCTGAATCATTGCAATGTTTCCTCCAAACATTGCAATGTTATGAACTTAAATGGCTCAAGTTTGAATTGCAGCTTTTCAAAGAATATTAGATACTGCAGAATTCTGAATTATCACATTTTTCGAAATTTAATTAAATATATTAAATTCAAAAGTCAAAAAAATATAAATAAAACATAATTATTATTATTTTCGAAAATTAATTTAAAATTTAATTCCGAAAATTAATAAAGAAAATATTATTTATTTTCTTAGAAACAAGTGCATGTGTGCCAAGTGCCAAGTTTTGATATATAATAATATATTATATATTTTTGGCTTCCTTCCGTCTTTCCCTTCAAATTCTATTTAGACTTGTTATTGGACATATCTTTATAAAGTACATTAAATTTCTTTACTTTTCCTATGTGGGATAAGAGATGTCATATTACAAGCTATTTTTCCACCATCTTCTGGCCATGCAAAATATGCATCTCAACAATTTTCTCTTTGTAATATAGTGTTCTATGTTATTTAACAATTTGGTCTTTAATTTTTTTATTCATATATATATATATATATATTTGCTGTAGGAGTATACTGACTCAGAATCTAGAAATTCATAATGGGTTTGTGGTGGACTACAAGTAGGTAGCTAAAACTATATCAATATATAAAAATCCATAGTATTTCCTCCTCAGGTGTTATATTGCGGTTTTTGTTTCTTGGCCCCTTGAAGACTGCTATAGGTTCATCTCCATGCTTGGCAGTTGAAATTCGTAAGAGTTAATATGATGATAATATCTTAACGAAAGTCATTGTCCATAATGAATTTATGTTGCTTAAGTTTATTATCTAAGTTGCGTGTTTAACTATGCGAGTTGTAAATTGCATGGAATTAGAAGTTTGTCAAATAAGGAAAAAAATTCTCTCTCTATATTTCTCTCTAGGGCGGCTTCTAGGGCTTTCCTTTGAGGCTGTTTGACTTGCATGGCCTTGCCGGCGCCTCCACGCCCCAGCGAGGACTCTCTTTTAGGAAGACAGGGGAATGGAAACGATGGAATGAATGATTCCCCCATGGAGGAGGAAGAGGCTCAGGAGAGTAATCCTAAAGGTAAGGAGACCCATCCAACTTATAGACAGAAGTTGATGGGAGAGAATCGTGACTGGAAACCTAAAAAAATTAACTCTGATGATATGAAAAACCTTGACAAGGTCCAAGTTTTTGCTCCGACGAGTGAATGCCCACGCTCCCGTGTGGTGCTGAACAAAGACTACATCTCGGGGATAACTAACCCATGGGAAGATAGCATTATACTCAAATGGGAAGGGAAATTTATCAACTTTAACGCTCTAGCTGCTAAGATTGATACTTTGTGGAGTTTGAAAGGGCTCTTTGAGCTGCTGGAAATGGGAAACAACTATTTTATCCTCAAGCTACAAAACAAAACAAAGATGGAGAGTATCTTCACAGAAGGCCCGTGGATCATTTTCAACAACCATCTTGGCGTGAGAAAGTGGAGCCCAAAGTTTCACGCGTCGAAGGACAAAGCTTTGACGACCATATCATTGGTTAGGATACCGGATTTGGCGATTGAATACTACCAAGAAGAGATAGTTTATTCCATTGTGAAATGCCTTGGGACTCCGGTGAAGATTGATCATAACACTCTATGGATGGCGAAAGGTAAATTCGCTAGATTCTGCGTTCAAATTGACTTAGCGTAGCTCCTTCAAAGTGAAATCGATGTTGATGCAAACCTGTATAACCTTGTTTATGAGAACCTCCCAACTATTTGCTTCCAATGCGGGAGGGTTGGCCATAAAGAAAACGCATGCCCACAAGTTCAAAGAACTGAAAAAAAAATAGGGTTTTCAGCAGAGTAAGGATATGGATATGGATATGGAAAAGGAAACAACCACCGTACCGGAAAAGGAAAGAGGAGTTTCGCCGGTGGGGGGGAAAAAGTTGACAAGAAATTTGGGGCTTGGATGCAGGTGGCGCCCCCCAAGACAAAGCAAAAAGGTACGAGGATGTTTCATGGGAAAGGAAAGTTGCAGGAGGGGCCACAGCAATGTTTGAAAAAAGAACTAAATAACAAAAACTCATTTAATGTTTTATCAGATAATGAGGAATCAGACAATAGCAGAATGCATAGTAAAGTGGAAGTCAAAGGACATGCTGGGGCATTAAATAGGTCCAAAAAAAGATGCCTCTACTAGAAGGAGGAGGGCCTGCGTGCTGATATTAATAAGGCAAGTAATATCAAAGGGAAAAATAGGGTTAGTAGGGAATAAGATAAAAAAAAAAGCTAACCCTAAAACAATTTTCGGATGTGACTCAAGCTTTGGACCGTTGAAAATCAAAGAGACCTCAAACTTAAGGGACCCCTTCCCCCTGACTCAGATGAAAATACCCCAGAACTTTGTTTTCTCGGGAGCTTCTTCATCTAAAAATTCTAATGGCGAGTCTGGAAGCTTGGACCAACTGAGGCGGAGGAAGACCGCCTAATTTACCCTCAGACGAGATACATGCTAACGAAGGAAAAGATGCAGAACCCATATTATCTTTCCTAATTCGACCCTCGTTGCAAAAGTGTACGGATAACGGCCATTCACCCACTTTTTTGGCAGCTGAAGGTGGAAATGAGCCACTGTCGAGTAGAAGTGAACAAGGAGCGTCACTTCGAGATGGAAGCTTGGCTGAGCCAAGACGTGGTGGAGAGACAGGAGGTCTTGGCGAGGGGTCTAGTCGAGCAAGTGATAGCGAGATCGAGAGGATGGAACATTGATCAGGTAAGTATCTCCGAGTTATCGAATTATCCAATGAAGTTTTTATCGTGGAATTGTCAAGGGGCGGGAAAAGATAAGTTTAGGCACAATCTTAGGGAGATAGTGGCTATTTATAAACCGGATATTGTGTATATCCTTGAGACCAAGGTTGGTGAGGAGCAAGCCCGGCTTATCTCCAACTCTTTAGGGTTCACGGGTGTCCAACAGGCTCCAACGGAAGGAAGAGAAGGGGGCATTTAGATGTTGTGGAATCTGTATAGAATTCAAGTTCCAATTTTAGACTCGAACCCACAAGCCATTCACGCCGTAATTGGCCCGGTGAATGGGGATAGATGGTTGGCTTCGTGTTGTTATGCTAGCCCGGATCGTGACACTAGGGAAAGACTTTGGCTTGATTTGGAGTCCCGTAGTCGAAGTGTGAATGGGCTGTGGCTTCTTACCGGGGATTTCAACGAGGTGTCAGCGGCTCACGAAAAAAGAGGGGGAAGACAAGCGAATCTATCTAGATGTAATTGGTTTTTAGACATGATGGATCGATGTGGAGTTATGGACCTCGGCTCTCAAGGCGCAAAATTTACATGGATTAATAAAAGAGAGGGTTTGGCCGTGATCGAGGAACGTTTGGATCGGTCAATGGCTAACCTTGAGTGGAGGATCAAGTTTCCAGAAGCGGTGGTGATTAACCTCCCCCATACTTGCCTGGATCACCACCCAATTTTAACAAATTATCTCGGGCTTTCGATGGATCAAAAGTTCACAAAGCCTTTTCGTTTTGAGCTATCTTGGACCACTCATCCTAGTTGTATAGAGATGGTCAGGGGAGTGTGGAACAAGGAGGATGATCTCTTAGAGGCTTTGTCTAAACTGCCGGACAAAATGAGAAAATGGAATAGAAAAACTTTTGGGAATATTTTTGGGAGAAAGGAAAGTTTTTTCCGGGAAGACTCAAATTTGATCCAGCTGGAAAAAGAATTAATCGGGGAGTATAATCTGATCCTCAAACTGTTGGGAATCCTGGTATCATGCACAGCAAAAAATAAAACATATCCGGATTCCCAAAAGCCATGATCAATTTGTGGATTTTCGTTGATTTTAACATAAAACGAAGAACGAAAAAAACTTACCTTTTTCGAATTCTATTAATCCTCGCGAATCTTTAACGGTCCAAGCATCCCGTCTCTAGATCATCACGCAGGAACGGACTTTTGGAACATCCCATCTCTAGATCATCACGCAGGAACGAACTTTTGGAAATTGTCATCATCATCTCCCGAAGCGGCTAGCCAGAGATAATATGAATCTTTTCTGTCTTGTATTTTGGTGGAGGATTTTTCGTATTGTCAATTGTGTGAATGACTAAATTAATGTGAATTCATTAATTCTCTAGTGCTTGTGTTGGAGGATTAAATAATCCTCCAACTTAAGCCCAGATCACACGCCCCTACGGGCCCGTTGGACGCCCCATGTGGGCTGAATTGACCCAGTCAATTTAGTCCACTTAAGTTAATTATATTTCATTTAATCCAATTAAATAAATATACATTAAATTAATATTCCAATTTAAATATTTAATTAACCTAGTTAAGTAACTATTTAAATTAAATAATTTAATTTACTATTGTTTAATTCAATTAAACAACCAATTAAATTAGTTCGTCCAATTAATTAATTCGTCATACCATAGGACAAATTACCAAAATACCCTCCAAATACAAAACTCGATTTCCGATCTATTCCTTTATAGCGTGACTCTCTAGGTTCGTCTCGATTGGAAATGGGAGGATACCAAAGGATGTGGGTGACACCTAGCCAGCACCGTGGCCCCACATCGTAGCCCAACCGAGTACGAAATGACTATGTCATTAAGAACCTCTAGATTATGAATACTGCAGGTGTATAAGCCCTTCACTGACGTATTCCGATCGAGTGAGAGTCATGGAATGTCAAACTCACAGGACTCGATGCTATGCTGAGAATCATAGTAACATGAGATTACAGAACTATCCTCCGTGTCAAACACGAGTTTAGTTCATGAGCTCTGGCCAGAGACTTTAATCTCATGTACCCATGATTGCATAGGATACTTCGCATTTACTTTCGAGACAGTGAATTCCTTCTTGCTAATCAGTTAAGACTGCTACTTGCCCATCAAGCTGCACTTCGAGGTTGATCCCACCAACGGGTGAGTTGGATCTAACTACTCTAATGACAGACTTGACGTCACAAGCACATCTTCAACATGATTACTTAGGTCTAAGGCTCACGCATACTATCACAATCAGTAATCCAATCATTGACAGTGAATGAGTAAAAACCCATGTGAACTGATTACTACGAGCCGTGTTTGAATACATTAATCCCATCAATGTATCTATGACACAAACTCCCACTATCCCATAGTGTTCGACTGACACTTCCTGTCAGAGCATGTGTCATACAAGTTGAAAAGAATCTCAATTCCCAATTGAGATTCTCTGACTTGCGAACCATTTAAGTGATCAAGTACCAAACTTTCCATTGCCTATTCCTTAACTACTATAAGGAGCGGAAGGTCTGCCTTGATTCACATGGACTTATTATTCATACAAGTCTTATAGATGCTATTAAGACTTATACAAACAATATATTAAATGCCTTTCTATTAGTTAAGGGTTGTGCAATATAAACTAATGCCTTATATTCTAATCTCCTCGTTGGCATCGAGGGCACTTTCCCAACACAAACAAGAGGAACTACTTTGGTTCCAAAAATCGAGAATTAATTGGCTAAAGTTTGGAGATGGGAATACGAGGTTTTTTCATGCCTCGACGGTGGTTAGAAGGAGGAGGAATGTGGTGAACATGATCAAAATCAGGAGCCAATGGAACTCGGACCCGGAGTTAATTAAAAACCACGTTCGAGATTTTTTCACTAACTTATTTTCTGGAAGTGATACTAGGAGTACGGGAAACAGTCGAGCTAGACCCTTCCAACAAAAACTCAATGAGGACCAAGTTGTGCAACTCACTAAAATGCCCGACTTTGAGGAGGTGAAGTCGGTGGTGTTCTTAATGAGCCCATATAAGGCCCCAGGGACAGATGGTTGCCAAGCCTTTTTCTATCAAAAGTATTGGGATATAGTGGGCAATTCGGTTTGGGATATGGTTTCCTCGACGCTCAGAAGAGGAGCTTTAGTCGAAGGAGTGGGAGACTCATTTATGGTGTTAATCCCAAAAGTTGAGAACCCGGATTCGATGGCCAATTTTCGCCCGATTTCGTTATGTAACGTAGTATACAAAATTGTTACTAAGTTGATTACCAGTCGCTTTAGATACATGATGAGAGATATTGTGTCCCCTTTTCAAAACAGCTTTATTCCAAGAAGAGGCACTCACGACAACATCATCATCATTCAAGAACTCATCCACACGCTACGGAAGTCGAAGAGTAAAATTGGAGGGATGGTTCTTAAAATTGATCTTGAGAAAGCATATGATCGTATGAGTTGAAGATTCCTTCACGAGACCTTGAACTTGTTTAAGATTCCGTCGAGTGTTTCGCGGCTCATTATGGATTGTGTTAAGAGCTCCAAGCCAAAAATTTTGTGGAATGGGGAACCCCTCCCTCCATTCCAACCGAGTTGTGGTTTGAGACAAGGAGACCCTTTGTCCCCATATCTCTTCGTCTTGTGTATGGAAAGATTGGGATACATGATTGAGGAAGCTACGAGGAAGGGACCGTGGAATCCGGTGGCCATATGTCGGGGAGGCCCAAAAATTTTCCACATCTTCTTTGCGGATGACCTCCTTCTAACTGCTAACGTGACCTTGAGGAATGCATGGACTATTAAAGATGTTCTTGATAAATTTTGTGATATGTCGGGATTAAAGGTGAACATTTCCAAGTCAAAAATTTTCTTCTCCAAATCCACCTCTTGGAGAAATAGGAAAAGGGTAGCTAGTATTTTGGGCTTCGAAGGAACTAATGATTTGGGCAAGTACCTTGGGGTTCCAATTGTTCACAATCGAGCGAGTCCTAGGCTTTACCGACAACTTGTGGATAAGGTGAAATCTAGACTCTCCACTTGGAAGGCAAAACTTCTAAATATGACCGGGAGAACCACTCTTATTAAATCCGTCACAGCGGCTATGCCTTCTCATGTCATGCAAACCGCTTGGTTACCGGCATCGACGTGCGATCAACTCGATAGACTAAATAGGTCCTTCTTGTGGTCTACCAAGAGTAAGGCAAGAAAAATGCACTTAGTTGGTTGGAAAGATGTTACCAAAAATAAAAAAGAGGGAGGTTTGGGAAATAGGGAAACAAGGCACACCAATATAGCCCTTCTTGCGAAGATTGGATGGAATCTTACGAAGGACAAAGAAACGGTGTGGAGAGATTCTTTGAAGAAAAAGTACTTGAAAGGAAAAGACATCTTGGAGGTGGAGAGTAAACCCTACAATTCGGCTCAATGGAAAGGGATTTTGAGAGGGGTGGAGGACTTTGTGAGGTGGCGGATTGGTGATGGAAAACACACTTCCATATGGTTCGATAGATGGTGTGGGGGAAAATAGATATGTGATCTTATTGATGTAGATATCGAACCGGATGAAATTGGGTTGAGAGTGGAGGATATTTTGGATGAAGAGGGGAGATGGCAACTTGGAAAACTATTAACCCCTCTGCCAATTAATGTTAAAGAATTGATTGAGAATATTTGGGAACACAAAGAGTGTGTTTACTTGTAAATCAGCCTATGACTTTGTACACGCTAAGAGTCATATGGGTGTTGGGAAAGTGCCCTCGATGCCAACGAGGAATTAGAGAATAGGGCACTAGTTTATATTGCACAACCCTTAACTAATAGAAAGGCATTCAATATATTGTTCGTATAAGTCTTAATGGCATCTATAAGACTTAAATGAACAATTAGTCCATGTGTGTCAAGGCAAACCTTCGCACTCCTTAAAGTAGTTAAGGAGATGGGCACTGGATGGGTTTGGTACTTGATCACTTAAATTGTTCGCACGTCAGAGAATCTCAATTGGGCATTGAGATTCGTGTGGACTTGTATGACACATGCTCTGACAGGAAGTGTCATTCGAACACTATGGGATAGTGGGAATTTGTGTCGTAGATACATTGATGGGATTAATATATTTGAACACGGCTCGTAGTAATCCAATCACATTGGTTTTTACTCATTGACTGTCAATGATTGGATTACTGATTATGATGGTATGCGTGAGCCTTAGACCTGAGTAATCACGTTGACGATGTGCTTGTGACGTCAAGTCTGTCATTAGAGTAGTTAGATCCAATTCACCCGTTGGTGGGGTCAACCTCGAAGTGCGGCTTGATGGGCAAGTAGCAGTCTTAACTGATTAGCAAGAAGGAATTCACTGTCTCGAAATTAAACGAGAAGTATCCTATGCGATCATGGGTAAATGAGATTAAAGTCTCTGGCCAGAGCTCATGAACTAACTCGTGTTTGACACGGAGGGTAGTTCTGTAATCTCATGTTACTATGATTCTTAGCATAGCATCGAGTCCTGTGAGTTTGACATTCCATGGCTCTCACTCGATCGGGATACGTCAGTGAAGGGCTTATACTCATACAGTATTCATAATCTAGAGGTTCGTAATGACATAGTCATTTGGTACTCGGTTGGGCTACGATGTGGGGCCACGGTGCTGGCTAGGTGTCACCCACATCCTTTGGTATCCTCCCATTGCCAATCGAGACAAACTTAAAGAGTAGCGCTATAAAGGAATAGACCAAAAATCGAGTTTTGTATTTGGAGGGTATTTTGCTAATTTGTCCTATGGTAGGACGAATTAATTAATTAGACGAACTAATTTAATTGGTAGTTTAATTAGATTAAACAATGGTAAATTAAATTATTTAATTTGAATAGTTAATTAACTGGGTTAATTAAATATTTAAATTGGAATATTAATTTAATTGGATTAAATGAAATATAATTAAATTAAGTGGACTAAATTGACTGGGTCAATTTAGCCCACATGGGGCGTCCGACAGGCCTAATAGGCTTGTACTGCATGGGCTTAAGTTGGAGGATTATTTAATCCTCGAACACAAGCACTAGAGTAACAATTAATTAATTCAGTCAAAGTCAAAATACTGAAATCCTCCACCAAAATACAAAACAAGAAAAAGATTCATATTATCTCTGCTTAGCCGCCTCGGGAGATGATGATGAAGATTTTCAAAAGTTCGTTCCTGCGTGATGATCTAGAGACGGGATGATAAATCATTAAAGATTCACGGGGATTATTAGAATTCGAAAAAGGTAAGTTTTTCGCGTTCTTCGTTTTATGTTAAAATCAACGAAAACCACACAAATTGATCTTGGCTATTGGGAATCCGGATATGTTTTAAATTCCACTGCTCATGCCAACAGGATTCCCAACAATGGTATCAGAGCCAAATTTGTTGGCTTCGTTGATTAATTTATGTGATTATGCATGTTTATATGTTCATCATGTTTATCGCGTAATAATATGATTTGGAATCATGTAATTAGATCGAAAAATTTGAATCTGAAAATTGGATTTGCAATTGTTAATTTCCGGAAAATTGAAATTTATAACTTTCTGGAAAATCGATTAAATCTGTTTTTGGGGCTGTTTTTGAAATTTCTGGAAATCGAATTTCTGGAATTCGAAAAATTTTGGGCTACTTTGTAAATCTGGGATTTTTAAAAGGTTTCATCCTCGGCTGAACCCCACCGACTGCTTTCATCCTTTTCCAGCGACATCGGGTGTCACGTGGTGTGGATCTTGGCAGTGATAATGGTTGATGAAGAATCCCCGGAAATTGCCGCTGAAACCAACGCCGACGTGCGCAATGACAGAACGACGATTGGATGCGCCGTGGGCTGTTGAACTCTGACTGAATCTTTCTGGAAAATCGTGATGGAAACTGTCCGATTTGGCTGTGAAGAACGACGTCGGGCATTGCAGAAATCGCAGCCAAAATTCGCCGGTTAAACGACGACAATAGCAGAGCCGAAGTCTGTCGAAGTTTTGCGATTGTATTGCGGTCGGAATATGGCCCGACTCGTCGCCTGAAGATCGGAGTTGTTTGTCGGTGTGAAATTCGCCGTTGAAGCGCCGATTCAGCATCGGCGGTGGTCGGAGAAGAGGCGGTTCCATTCGCCTCAACCATTACCGGTGAAAGTCATCGGCGACGCGGCGAAGATCCGGCGATGGCCTGAGGGTGGAGGAAGAAGAAGGAGAAAGGGCATTGGGCTAGGGCATTTTTTTTTATGTTGGGCCGAGCTCAACACATATTAAATTATGTGTTGGGCTTGGTCCAATATATTTTTAATTAATGGGGGATTGGGCTTAGCCCATTTCAATTCAATTAAATAAATGCCCAATATATTTTATTTAATTAAAAGGGAATTGGGCTTGGCCCAAGTCGGATTAATTAAATAAATGGCCCATCGATGGAATTATTTAGTTTGTATGGGCGTGGCCCAGTGCGAATAAATAAGTCTAGCCCAATTCTGAATTGATTAGTTAATTGGATTTTGAGTTTGGCTTGGCCTAATACCTTGTAATTTAAATTGGATGGGCTAATTTGGGTTATAACCCAATGTGACCCATTTGAATTGAATTTGGGTTAATTCAAGAACCAATTTAGAATTAATTTGATTCGTTCTTCCTTTTCGCATTAAAATTAAATATGATTTGATTTATAATATATGAAATTAGATTTAATTTATATTAAATTAAATTGTATTTAGTTTACCCATCAAAATTAAATAATTTTAACTAAGTTATTAATTAAATCGGATTTAATTTTGTAAGTTGATTAAATTGGATTTAATCACCTATCGAAATTGAATTGGGTTTAAGTATATAATTAGTTAATTTTTTTTAATTTTGTAATATTAAATTGGAGTTAGTCATTGGATTTGGTTTCATCTTTATTAAATTAATATTTAATCTACATGTGGAAGTTAAATTGGATTTATTTTCATGTGGGATTAAGTTAGATTTAGTCTGTCTATGAAAATTCATTTGGATTTAATTTCACTTTGATTATATATGATTTAATATTCTCATGATAATTAAATAAGTTTTAATTATTATAAAGTAGATTTTTCGATCGCGTGAAAATTAAATGGATTCGATTTGACCTCGGTAAATTGGATTTAGTCTTGGTACTAAAATTGAATGAGATTTAATTTTCTAATAGTCAAATTGGATTTGATTATTAAATAAATTAGATTTATTTTATGCTCTTATTCACATATATGCTTGTATATATTATATCCTCGTTTTATGTGATATTTACACCTCCCATGAACTTAGATTTTATATTTATGTTTGAGCATGCTTAAAATATATGTCGATTAGCCCATTGGCTTGGGCCGATCTAGAAAGTTCATGGAAGTGTGTATGTAGGTAGAATTACTAGGTGTTTTCTACGCTTTATATACATGTTTGCGCTTTATAAATTAATATGCATGATTGAGACCTGTATGAAAATAATTAAATTCTCCCACATTTAAACTATTAAGTTAGTAAACGGTACTGGGTATCCTGTCTTCCACTGAACTTAGGAGAAATTAAAATGATATTTAATATATAATATCGTCCCTAAGCAATGGGGGTTATATATTGAAATATATTTTAAATTTTCCTAACTGCATGAAATGCCGTTGGTCGAGAAAAAATTTCACCCCAAATACCAGCAAAAGGTTGCAAGGTGAAATTCGATTTTTAGACTGATAGATAGTCAGTGGGTTAAACTTAAATTATTCATAAATCAATATGATCGTTAAAATGTTGAGATTTGATGAATAATGGACAAATAGATTGAATCATCCATTTGATGGGTTGATGTTGGACATCACTTTAATAGATTAATAGGCCATATACCAGTAAAAGGTTGCAACCTATTAAACTAGTTAAAGAACTCAATCACTCACTACGAAATCTATTCAACGAGATTTTTGAAAAATTGCAGTGGGAGTGCGATGCTTCGAAAAATGTAGTGGGAACCAAGTAAAATTAAAGTCCTAGTTTTACTTGTGTGTTATATATAAACACCTAATATAGATCTTGGTTTATTTCTGCTTTAGTTTATATCTCTCTTAGATTTATAACCTGTTAGTTAGATATGCTTGAGAATTTTGTCCGAACTGGCCTAACAAAATCAACTGACTTAGAAACTTGAGGATGGTCCTCAGTTTAGAGTAGTTGAACTATATGCTTGAAGAAAGCATTACTCAAGTTTAAGTATGGGATGACGAGTAGGGCTATTATATGAGGCGCACCGGATATAGAACCATGTGTTTTCAAAACTAGTGTTATATGACCGGTTGTCTCAGCTTCTTATATTCTACATTCTAAAGTTAGTGCTCATGATTGAAGAATTAGAAAGAAGTGAAAAGCTGGAAGAACGAGAGCTGATTTATGGTGGTACCAGAACTTTGTTCTTTTAAATATTCCGGACATTTTTATAGTATTGGATGATTGTTTAGTTTTTCCAAATGGTACTAAGAATGTTATCCTTTCCTGACTAGGTCAAGAAATGATACTTCTTTAAGTTTGGTATTAACTTACCTGATATTTATTTTGGAAATAAATGTAGGAACAATGCATCCTTACTAAAATTGTTAACAACGATTTAAAAGTTCGGAATTAGTGTACTGTAAACATATTTACTAAAGAGCGTAGTATGCTAGAGACAAACTAGAGAAATTGTTTGGCACCTAAGATTAGGTTATGCCTTAAGATCATAAGATTCATGAATTGGGAGAAACATGGGGGTAAAAGCCCATTAGGATTGGATCCCTATCCAAACTTAAGAATCTCATCTCAAGGATAGAATGACCAAATCTCCTTTCACCGGGAAAATATTAAAGGGCCACTCAAGTTTTGAAGTTTGGTGCATACTGACGTCTGTGGTTGAAAATGGAAATCATATAAGGGCACTACAATTGGATCGCAGTGACGAGTATATGATTGCCTAATTCGACCAGTTCTTAAAAGAACGTAGTATAGTTTCACAACTGACACTTCCAGCGACTCTACGATTGAATAGGGCAGTAGTATGCAAGAACGAGGCATTGTCGGACATGACTCATTCTATGCTAAACTACATAGAACTGCCCAATTCAAAGTGAGTCATGCGTTGCTCATAGGTGAATCTTGAATAGATCTCCCTCCAAATTCATTCCTAATGCATCATATCAGATATGGCACAAGTGGAAGCCTAGTCCTAAGTACGTGAGGGTACGGCGATACCCAACTTACGTATAGTAGACAAAGGTAAAGAATCTGGAGGCTAAGTCGTTAAAAGGATATTTTTGTTGGTTGTCTCAAATAATTCAGTGGGAGACCTCTTTTACCTACATGATGATCGGAGGATCATTGTAGCCTTAAAAGCCACCATTCTCGAAGATAAGATCATTTGAGAAAGTCAAGTTGGTAGAAAGATTGTTCTATAAGAACAAAACAAAACTCCTTAGGAGACTATTATTTAAGAAACCCAAACCTAGTCCCTTATAACACAACCACCAACGAGTTGGTCTGGTAGAGTATCTCAGCCGCCTGAGATAGATTGTTGTCTGCTACAAGGAAAGCATAAGTTGTATGTTGTAGCAGAGACGAACCATGGATAGAATCCCTCTACTCATGACAAATCGATAGTGGATATGGACTCTACGAGATGGTGTAAGGCTATGAAAGTGAAGATGGATTAGATATCTTTGAATCAATCCTAGACTCTAGTAGATCGCCTCAAGAGTATTGTGCTCATCAGAGGTGAACAAATCTACAAGAGAAAGATTGATTCGAATGGCAAGGCCAGACTGATGGCGAAAAGGTGTAGTCAAAAGAAGGGCATTGACTATGAGGAAGCCCCTTTGCCACAACTATAATCAAATTCACTAGAATCTTACTTTCGATAGTAACACACCAAGATTATGAAAATCTGGCACATGAATATGAAGACTCGTTTATGAATGGATTCCTTAAAGAGGGATTCCACAAAGAACAACCCAAGAGTTTCACATCTGAGACCGATTCTCATAAGGTCGACAAGCTGTATGAATCCACTTGTGGATTTAAACATACCTCTTATAGTTGGAATCTTCACTTTGATGACATAATTGGGAATTATGATATCATAAAAAATGAAGAAGAACCATATGTGTGCAATAAGGCTAGTGGGAGCTAGATATCATTTCTAGTAGTATATATAGAGGTTCCTCTACAAATGGGAAATGATATGAGCTCATTGGGTTGAATCAAGACATAAATCTCAAGCATACACTCCATAAAAGACTTGGAAGTAATAACTTTCATCCTTAGAATTTGCGTCTATGGAGATAGAGCAAATAGGATGATGGGGCCCTCCCAAGCCCTTTGCTTAGAATAAATCCTAAAGAAGTTAGGATAGAAGATCTGAGAAATGGCTCTTTCCTAGTGAGAAAGAGCAAAGGATAGACATAAAATATATCATGAAGTATTTGAGAAAAACTTAAGATATATTCTTCGTCTATACTTGTGGAGCACTGACAGTGGAAATTTATACTTATTCGGATTTTAAGTCTGATAAAGAAATTAAAATTCCACTTTGGGGTTTGTATTCACTCTCAACTGTGAAGTAGTAGACTGGAAGAATTCCAAGTAAATTACTTCACTACTGAGAATGAATATAAAATTGCCTTGGAGCCTTAGAGGTGGTCAAGGAATTTTGTTTGGATCTGAGGTTCGTGGAAGAACTTCTATTGGTCCCTAGCGTGAAGTTTGCATTTATCACTTTACTGTGATGAAATGGAGCTAAAGCGCAAGCTGGGGAACCAAGGTCTCACAAATCCAGACACGTTGAGAGATCGTTGGAAAATGCAATGTAGTCTTGTAGAAAATGAACCTCAGCCGGTAACACGGCTGACCCATTCACTAAGCCACTATCACAGGCGGTGCTAAAGTGACATCTTTAGAATATGGGTATTATGTACCAATTGGCATAGAGTGTAAGTGGGAGATTGTTGGGAAAGTGCCCTCGATGCCAACGAGGAATTAGAGAATGGGGCACTAGTTTTTATTGCACAACCCTTAACTAATAGAAAGGCATTCAATATATTGTTCGTATAAGTCTTAATGGCATCTATAAGACTTAAATGAACAATTAGTCCATGTGTGTCAAGGCAAACCTTCGCACTCCTTAAAATAGTTAATAAGATGGGCACTGGAAGGGTTTGGTACTTGATCACTTAAATGGTTAGCAAGTTAGAGAATCTCAATTGGGCATTGAGATTCGTGTGGACTTGTATGACACATGCTCTGACAGGGAGTGTCACTCGAACACTATGGGATAGTGGGAGTTTGTATCGTAGATACATTGATGGGATTAATGTATTCGAACACGGCTCGTAGTAATCCAATCACATGGGTTTTTACTCATTGACTGTGAATGATTGGATTACTGATTATGATAGTATCATGCGTGAGCCTTAGACCTGAGTAATCATGTTGAAGATGTGCTTGTGACGTCAAGTCTGTCATTAGAGTAGTTAGATCCAATTCACCCGTTGGTGGGGTCAACCTCGAAGTGCGGCTTGATGGGCAAGTAGCAGTCTTAACTGATTAGCAAGAAGGAATTCACTGTCTCGAAAGTAAACTGGAAGTATCCTATGCGATCATGGGTAAATGAGATTAAAGTCTCTGGCCAGAGCTCATGAACTAACTCGTGTTTGACACGGAGGGTAGTTCTGTAATCTCATGTTACTATGATTCTTAGCATAGCATCGAGTCCTGTGAGTTTGACATTCCATGGCTCTCACTCGATCGGGATACGTCAGTGAAGGGCTTATACTCATACAGTATTCATAATCTAGAGGTTCGTAATGACATAGTCATTTTGTACTCGGTTGGGCTACGATGTGGGGCCACGGTACTGACTAGGTGTCACCCACATCCTTTGGTATCCTCCCATTGCCAATCGAGATGAACCTAGAGAGTCGCACTATAAAGGAATAGACCGAAAATCGAGTTTTGTATATGGAGGGTATTTTGGTAATTTGTCCTATGGTAGGATGACTTAATTAATTGGACGAACTAATTTAATTGGTTGTTTAATTAGATTAAACAATGGTAAATTAAATTGTTTAATCCGAATAGTTAATTAACTTGGTTAATTAAATATTTAAATTGAAATATTAATTTAATGTATATTTATTTAATTGGATTAAATGACATATAATTAAATTAAGTGGACTAAATTGACTGGGTCAATTTAGCCCACATGGGGCGTCCGACAGGCCTAATAGGCGTGTACTGCTTGGGTTTAAGTTGGAGGATTATTTAATCCTCCAACACAAGCACTAGAGTAACAATTAATTCATTCAGTCAAAGTCAAAATACTGAAATCCTCCACCAAAATACAAAACAAGAAAAAGATTCATATTATCTCTGCTTAGCCGCCTCGGGAGATGATGATGAAGATTTCCAAAAGTCCGTTCCTGCGTGATGATCTAGAGACGGGATGATAGACCGTTAAAGATTCGCGGGTATTATTAGAATTCGAAAAAAGTAAGTTTTTCGTATTCTTCGTTTTATGTTAAAATCAACGAAAAACCACAAATTGATCTTGACTATTGGGAATCCGGATATGTTTTAAATTCCGCTGCGTATGCCAACAGGATTCCCAACAATGGGGGAGCTTGCTCAAACAGGAAAACAGTGGGGATGGATATGGAGTAATAGTTGCCCTCCTAAATTCAAGATTTTTCTTTGGCTCATTGATAAGAGGCATTTTTACGTGTTTTTAAGCCCATGGGACTTATGCTATGGATTCATTTATTGACAAAATCATGCCACATTTGCGTTTAAGCGGGGTGTTAAGTGATTACAGGTGATAAATTTGAGCATACGAAGAAACGAGGCAAAAAACGACGTATAAAATAAGTTCAGACCAATTTGCTTCTGTCGTCCATGCCCAGGCGCCAGTATTACCACGCCCAGGCGCTGGACAAGATGCAAATAACGTCAACATTCTGCTGTCCACGCCTAGGCGCCGTCATGTCCACGCCTGGGCGCCGTATCTGCATTAGTTTTCACGGTTGAGCGCTATTTCTGTATGTTTAGAGACCGAATTGGATGAAGTTCCCTTCTACAATGTTGTAGAACTATGTGTTAGCTTCAAATGAGGACTTGAATCATCCAAATCGGAGTTTCGTGAAGAGAGTTATGAATGAAATACGATTGCTGCGCAGGACACATTGTATTTAATTTCAGCATTCTGTCAGCGGCGCCCGAGCGCCGTCATGCCCGCGCCTAGGCGTGACCACACCCGAGTTTTGATTCCTTTCAGCCAAAATTTCATCATTTGATGGTGGAATGGAATATTTAAAGCCAAGAGGTCATCACATGTGTGGAGGGGATGTCATAAGTGTGTTTCTTGTTAGATCTACTTTATGGAATTTTATACTACACACTTTAGAGTAGTGGAGACACACACTAGGGAGATCATCATTTCTTGTCTTCTTAAGCCATCTTCTTGGCTCTTGATCGATGACACCTTGGAGGAGAGAGGCAGCTGGCCATTACTCTTCACCCATCATCATCACCATTCTTCATCATTTTGAAGATTGCAAAGAAGGGGGATTGAGCTAGAGATTGAAGCTACAAGCAAGGATTCATCATCATTCAAGACTTAGGGAGTTTCTTTTGCATTTCATTTACATGTTTATGTTAATAACTATGTATATGATTGTTTTAAACCTTCTTGAGCTATTGAATATGAGCTAATCTTGTAGAACTAAGGCCATGTGAAGGCCGAATTCATGAATCTATATATGTGAAGTTAATTTTCGTATTAATTCTCCTAATTGTTTTGTGTGTTGATTTTGTGCTTTTATCACAATCATATGCTTGATCTCCATATGCTTGCTATTGTGCCTAATCTAGTCATTCGAGAGAAGATAGGTTAGGGTTCAAATGAATCAACACATCATCCGAAACTAATGTGGAATTGCTCCTAGAAATAGGTAAAGATTTCCGGGTGCGGTTAGCCGGATTTATCCGGGGAAACTCTAGAACATTAATGCGTGGTTGTTGATTAGATTCTCGGATAGACATATTTAGAGAACCGTCAATCAATCATAGGATTGTTATGTGCCGAGACATCGGGTAATGATTAATTAAGGAGTTTTCACCAAAGCAATAGGAGTCTAATAATTCGAAGAGTAGCTCATATATATAGACGAGTGGATTTGGTCATAGCATGTGCCTTAGTCTTTTTAACCAATTCGTGAGGTTTAATTCATAGCTTGTTCCCTCCTTTGATCTTTCGTTTACTTAATTGTTTTTCTCTTGCTTTACTTTAATTGTCTTTACCTTCATTACGAATCTTAAACTAAAATTCAAGTCTCCGTGGTTCGACAACCCGGACTTACTACACACGACTAGTGCACTTGCTATCATAGCACGTTAAGTATTAGCGTGTCACTCATTCATCGAAACAGGTTGGCAACAAGGACACAACTTTTCCACCGAGGAATTATTGATTTGGGTTTGTGTCCAAAATGCGGTGTGGATGCGGAAATTAACATTCATGTGCTTTGTGACTGCCCGGCTGCACAAGAAATGTGGAACATTATTGTAGCCCCGTCGAGGTTTTTGGAGTTTATGAACATGCAAGCGGATAAGTGGGTGCAATACAATCTGAAAATGAATTTTGAGAACACCATCATAACGACCTCCTCATGGAATTCGGTGTTTATAGCCACTACTTGGTGGATTTGGAGGAGGAGAAATTCCTTGACCTAGAGACAACTTCTATTCAAGATCAGAAGACTCGCGGGTGATCTTGATGAACATTTTCGAAAGATTAAGAAAGAAGGGGCTAAGAAGTTTGAGCCAACGGTTTGGATCAAACCAGAGAAGGGGTGGATGAAACTCAATATAGACGGGAGTTTTAGAAACATCACGGGGTGTGCCACGACAGGAGGTCTCCTTAGAGATGAGAAAGGAAAGTGGAACGGGGTTTTAGTTGGAAGGTGGGAAAGCTTTCGATAACTGAGGTGGAGCTTCTTACTCTTCGCGAAGGACTAAAAATTGCTTGGGAAAGAAGAATTCCTAAAATCATAGCCGAAGTGGACTCCGAAACCGTGTGCAATCTTATTCGTCATGGGAACATTGAACTCCATCCTTTGGGAAATATCATCCAGGATGTTCGGGTCCTTCTTAGGATGCCATGGAGTTGTAAGCTTCAACATACTAAACGTGAAGGTAACAAGGGGGGATGTTCTTGCTAAACTTGGGCATGAACTTAGGAATGGAGTGCACTTGAGGAAAAACCACCTACTGAGTGTCAGGATATTCTGTCTTTTGAAACGTAGTTGTAATCCTTTTCTCGTGTGAACAAAAAAAGAAAATAGCATGTGAAGTCTTCATTTTATAACTCATCTCTCAAATAATAAAATCTTTGAAGACTTAGTCTACATTGTCTTAAGTTAAATGTGTATGTTTGCAAAGTTTTCAAGTACAAATCATTGTTATATATATATCAATTCTGTTTTGTCATATTTCATATGCATTTTCGTTGCATTGACTAAAAGAAAAATAAAAAAGCCCAATAAATTAGATTTTCCAAAGTTGTATTGCTTTTAAAACAATATAAATTTTATCATTTTATAATAGTTAAAATGAATATCACCCATGGTTCAATCTCTCTTTTAAGAGGACAATGAGATGTATGAGTTCTTTGTTCACTATTGCGCCATTTCTTTCTATATTTATGTTTAAACTCTCAAATACTAACATCTTCCTATTATTTCAGGTTTTAGAAACTGTTGCTTTTCAAAAATATATTTTAACTCTTTAAAAATTAACCAAATGTGAATTAATATTGAAAAATCTTGATTGAATATAGAAGTATTATTTTTGTTAATTTACTGTAATACATACTAATCCAATATATTCGAAAAAGTTTTGAGGTGCAGTCATCAATTCTCCCTAGAGTTCACCTAACTTAATTTATAACATTTCTTTTACATTTCCTATTATTCTATTTTTCTTTCCTCAAACTATTGCCATTCACCCTTTCCAAATGAGTATTTGCGTGAATGAAGGTACTTGCCTTTTATATTTCTCATGTTTCCCTCATATTGCGATAGATGCACCCTCTCTTTCTCTCTCGCTAATAAGTTTAGAGTTAAAACACTGTTGGAGTATGTTGTTACATAAGCAATTCCCCTCATCTGAAAGTGGTTGGTGTTGCATAAGTTTTGTGAAAAAAATTGTATTACATATTGGAAAAGATTTCACAAAGTTGAGATATAATAGTTATTTTTTTGTGTTAATGTATTTTGAGTTTGTGTTTCTCTTTTGCTATTCCTTGGTTCTATCTTTTTGGAGCAAATAGACTCAATGTAATAGTAACAAAATATTTGAGGTTATCAAAGTAAGTAAATATGTGGTTGATTTAATTAAACTCAATTGTTTCACACAAGTACTTATTATATATCTCTTCTATTGAATGTGGATAAACACAATTATAATTATTTATCTAAAATTGTTATGATTAAAATTTAAGATTATAAGACAATCACCAACATAATGTGAATTCAAATAAAAGCAAATTCGTTATAGTTGTCAAATATTTATTTACTAAGTTCATACCCATGCACTGTATTTTTAAAATTAAATTAATATGATTTAATACTCATAAAAGGATTTTTCGATGTAACCATGAAAAATGAATCAAATATTATAATTTTGCAAATTATAAATAAGAAAGTTATGTAATGATAAATTTATATGTCTATTTATAATTAAGCTTTATATAATTAGTTTCATGTGCCAAGGCACGGGGCTACAACTAGTAGTGAAATTATGACGCTAACATATTTTTGTGTTTTTAGGTGAAAGCTTTTATTATAAAACGTAGAAGATAAAAGCCAAAAAAAAAAAAAAAACTCGAACCCTTTTGCAACTTAAACCGGAGAAATCCATTTTAGTCCCTGAGCTTTACCTCCAATCTCAAATCAGTCCCTCAGCTTTTAAAAGGTCTCAATTTGGTCCTTCTAAAGGTTAATGGCAAAAATAATTCTTACTTATGGACTTGTAAAGCCATTTTAGGCCATTTTGGCAATTGTGGGATCCTGCTTTCAAAAATGGTAACAGAGCCTTAGGTTTTATTGATGAAATAATTATTTATTATTACATATTGTTATTTTATCCCTAACGGAGGAGATTCAAACAAGTATGGAACCGAACTATTGTTCGAGTAGTCATGAAAAATAGGTATCCTTCATTACATGGAAGGAAATTGAAGCGGATACATCTAAGTTCTCTCAAGACCTTAGAGAAATCCAAAAGACGGTTCAAGACTATGGCCACAGGCTAATTAATATACCTGTGAAAATAGAAAGTTTGAACCAAAAGATTGATGAAATACTACAGATCCTACCAGATCTGGGTAAAGTCATGGCAGATCTGAAGAAAGAGATAGCAGATCTCAAAGGAAAACACGTAGGGACATCCAAATCCAACAAAGAAAGGATCAGTGACGCCCTTGGAAAGGTACCTCTTCTACACCAGAAATGTAAGGTTACAGAAATTCCAAAACCTAAAACACAGGAAGATCTAATTAGTGATATCCTTAAAAATATAAATTAATATGGATATATCAAGAGTAGATCTATCTGGTCTTCAAGAACTAGCTGAGTCCTTTTCTCATCTAGCAACTATGGATTTGGTTAATGTCAAAACTAAAGAATCAACTCTGGCATTACCATCGCCAGAAGGAAGTTCCGCATCACATAATCCTCCACAGGATGAAACGATGCGTAAAAGTGGGGATTTGCATGCTAACGCTACGTTTAGAGCAAATCCAGTAAGAAATCCAAATAGGGTACCAGAAAATACACCTTGGGCAAGGATTATGTTACAACCCTTGCACCCATATGGTACTATCCTTAATTTTGATGTTATCGATTTCAGAAACATCGAGAAATTAATAGATAAATGGGTAGCGGCTATAAAAATAGCAGCGACCTCACTGGAACTCGATAAAGAAAACTTCATTAGATTAATGGAATTAAGCTTGAAAGGATCTGTAAAAACCGGATGGGTTAATACCCCTGAAACTACCAAGCAAGAAGTTTTAGCTGGAGAATCTAAAAGCACTATTGCAGAAAGATTTGAAAGGCTAGTTAAATTGCATTTCATCGGAGATGGATACTTCGATCAAAGCAGTATTGAGAAAACCAGAGAGTACACACAAGCTCTTTATGGTATTGAATTAAGAAATATTTGTGCAGTAGATGAATATATCTATTGGTTCCGCAAATACTTCTTTTAGAGTGGCGTAACATCACAAATTGAGGCACCAATGTTCTTTGCAAAAATTTGCAGTCCCTATAGGGAAATGTTAACCCAATCCTACAAGGTACCGGAAGGACAACTGGATTCAGTAGCCAGATGTATGTCTTTCTTAAAAGACAAACTGAAGGACTGGTGTTATCAAGCTTCCCTTCAAAAGAACATGAAAAAGCTAAGAGGAAAGATAAAGAAATCTCCTCTTTGCTGTGACAACAATGATTTTTCAACAATTATTGGAGAATCGATTGAGCAAAGAAAGAAGAGAAAGCAATATAGTAATTCCGATAACAGGGGTTATAAAAGGCGTTCTTCTTTCAAACGAAAGTCTTGGTGGTCTAAATCAAAAGCCCGATCTTATAAATCTGGCCAAAGATCTGGACCGACAAGGGTGTCTTCCCAAGGATCTCAAAAATCTGACGGAAAAAACCCCACAAGACGAACTCTCAGACGGGCACACACCTGGACAAATGAAAGTTTCAAGGATTGTAACTGCTGGACATATGGAGCTCGAGGCCACATTTCACCAGATTGTCCGCAAAAAAGTGGTGAAATAAAACAATTTGAAGCCATGGCTGACATTCTAGATGCAGTTTTCTACGGAGAATTGGTACCAGTTTACCAATTTGAAAATATTCCCTCGGATGAAAGTGTCTATGAGGAAGAAATAGAAAGTGATTCGGATGGAACTTCAACCGAATCAGAATAACCTCAGCTAAGGTGATAGGCTACAAACATTGGATAGCCTGTCAAGATTCTTTTCAAGGTCATCTATAACAGATAAAACCATAGAAAGAATAATGAGGCAAAACTCTAACCTTGGACCATATGATGGTTTTAAAGTTAGTGGAATTAGCCGAATCCTAAATCAAATAGGATTAAATCAGAGGCGGCGTAACATCATATACAAAGTAAGCTCTGGAGAGTTTGCAATTCCTATGGAATTTACTGGTAATGTGATGGATATGCAACTTATTCCAAAAGAAGAAATTCTGGAGGAATTAAGTAGGCTTCGAGAAGAAGTAGTTGTTACTATGAAATGGATCCATATCGGAACTATTGAAGTAGTAATCAAAGCCACTTTTAAAGAAGGAGTTGATTCTCCATTACACTTATCTATAATGGATAAGAGAATCAATAACTTAAGAGATGGTTGTCTTGGTACAATGGTAGGAAATTTATATACAGGTAAACTAATGTTTGATATTCATCCTAGAATTGCATATAATCTAGCTGACCAAGATTTCAGTCGAGTCTTAACCCTTCATCAAGATTTTAAAAGAAACGATCTCATGAAAGAAGGCAATAGACCATATTCTATAACTTATAGAATTGCATATGCACTTTCTAATACATATCATTCTGATTTGTTTATTAGAAAAGAGTATATTGAAATTCCAAAAATTTTCAAGGAATTTGCTAAAGTAATGGCACCTGATCCAATTCAAATACCAAGAATTGGAGGTGTTGATATTTTGCTAAAGTAATGGCACCTGATCCATTTCAAATACCAAGAATTGGAGGTGTTGATATTTTAATCCATGACCATCCAGTTCTAGATCGATCAATGAGCACTAGAACAGATTTTAATAGCAGAATGTCCTTTTCAGAAGAAAGGAAGGAGTTTAAAAGGAAAAGAATTAATTGAAGATTTAACTCCTCAAGCTATTAGGGTAAATAACGTAAAAATTAGATGACCTGAAGGATGGAAGAAGTGCAAGTAATATTTGATATTACAAAGAAAGATAATTACTTTCCTTGTGAAGATTTATATTGCTTACAGCAACCTGTGATTAACAAATATGAAGGCATGTTAGAAATGGCAGGCCATGAAGTATTTGTTTCAAGTATTGCAGGACGTGACCAGGGAATTGTTACCTTGGGATTAAGTTTCCTTGAGGATCATAAACCTTGGGGAAGAAAAAGAGCAAGTATGGAATTTTGTGTTAATGGTCATCTAATTAAAGTTGAATGACTAAATCAATTTTCTTTAACCAATACCTTGTGATATAAATTATGGCTGAGTATAATTATTATATTTTACACCATAATTTGGGGTGTAAACTATTTTATGTTCATCCTACTTTACATCACGATGTTGATCCATATTATTATCGGTATTATCGACAAAAGATTGGTTCAAGAGAAATAGAACCAAACAATACTATGTTCTAAAAAGTATTGAATTTTGGAAATAGGAGATTGCTTCACCTGAATTTCAAAATAAATCATTTTTTTATCAGAAATGGGTAAACCATCATGTGTACTGGTGTTTACCAGACGAGTTGAAAATGCTACAGGAAGCAGCCTCAAAATTGGCAGCCTAAATGACTAGTCCATTTTCAATATACATATCTATCGGTATGTTATATGAACAATATAAGTCACAATACTTTGCAGCTTATATTGATTCCAGATCAGGGATTTGTACAGCAAAACCCGGTGTTTTTCCTAGCAATGCTATAGAATCTTTACCTATTATTGCATGAAGGGATTTTTCTCAGAAAATACTAATTCTCAATAAAGGTATAAGAGAAGCACAAATCATGATTGGAGGAGCATTTGGAACACCCTGGTTTAAGGTAAAAATGCCACCTATTTACTTTCATGAGACAGGAGCATGTATATTGTTGGGTAATAATTTTATCCAAACCTTTGCAAAATATGTGCAAGATAATCACAAAAACTTGCTTACTTTTACTACTAATAGTGGTAGTGAGATACAAGTATTGCGGCGAGAAAAGATTTTAATAGGCTTATGCCTATCAATTTTCGCAGCAAACGTGGTGATTTTCATGATGATGCCAAATTAACACATCCCAAAATGCAGGATAAACGGAAATTTGGTAAGGCTCTGTTGTCTTTCAGGCAACAGGGATATGAGGATTTTTGTAAAGAGTATTCTAAAGGTACTAAAGAAATGGATGAAGAAGGAATTAACCTTCTTAAGAATACTTTACAAGAAAAGAAGTCCTTCTTTGATATGGATGAAGAAAGTAAACTTTCTCTCGAACATATCAAAAGATTAATCCAAAGGAATTTTAATGAGAATCATTTGGCATGGTGGGACAGAAACAAGATCTAAGCTACTCTAAAGGTAAAAGAACAATGTAAGTATGAGTATGTTCGATACAAGCCACTCCAGATGAATATGGTTGATAAGAAAGATATGCAGGAAATAATTAAAGAGCATATCAATCTTAAACTCATTGAACCTGGAGTCTCGGCTTACAGTAGCCCTGGGTTTTTGGTAAGAAACCATGGCGAAGTAAAACGGGGAAAAGCTCGATTAGTAATCAACTATCAAGGTATTAATAAAATACTTGAATTTGATGGTTACTATATCCCAAGTAGAGAACACTTAATCGATTGTGTTAAAAGCGCTACAGTGTTTTCTAAATTCAATTGTAAATTTGGGTTTTATCAGATTAAAATGGAAAAGGAGTCTAGAAAATATACTGCATTCTCGACTCCACAAAGACAGTATATCTAGAATGTACTTCCAATGGGTCTTGCAAATGCACCCCAGATATACCAACGAAAAATGGATAATCTATTCAAAGATTACTTTGAGTTTATGTTTGTTTACATAGATGACATCTTAATTGCATCAAGAAATATGAATGAGCATATTAAACATCTTGAGATATTTTCTGATGTATGTTTTAAAGAAGGATTAGTGCTATCTGAAAAGAAAGCAATAATTGGAGTTAATAAGATAGAATTTCTTGGTATTCTTATTGATGAAACAGGTATAGAACTTCAAGAACATATTGTGGAAAAAATCCGTATTTTTTTTGATATTCTAAAAGATAAGAAACAGCTACAAAGTTTCTTAGGAGTTGTTAACTTTGCAGGAATCTTCATCAAAGACCTTGCAAAATACAGGAAAGATTTTCGACCACTTTTAAAAGAGACCGAAAGTTCAAAATGGAAGTTGGAAGAAATTCACACTCAAAGGATTCGTGAGTTGAAACAAATTTGTAATAATTTGCCTAAACTCGCAATACCATAGGATAGTGATGATTTAGTAGTCTATACAGATGCCAATGATTACAGATGGGCAGAAGTGCTCATGAAACGAACAACTACAGGGGAAGAACCTTGTAGATATACAGGAGGATTGTTCACTGAACAACAAGCCAAATTTTGGCATATAAATGAAAAAGAATTCTTTGTTGTTTGGAAGGCCTTTAAGAAATGGCCCTTATTTTTATTAGCCAAAGAATTTACTTTAAAAATTGATAATACGCATGTCAAAGCCTTTTTGAAAAATAAACTTAAATCAAAGATTGAAAAGGCACGTATTATGCGATGGCAAGCTGAATGTCAATATTATTGTTTTGACATTGTTATTGTGAAATCTCATGAGAATGTTCTTGCAGATTTCCTAACAATAGATGGAGGTGTCTGAGGCCAATTCCATCATCACAAGATACAGGCATCTCAGGAAAAACCTAGAGGAGCTTGACAAAAAGTTTGGACAGCTATCAGTAAATGCTGAGGCAGCTGGCCATGTACAACGAGTTGATTTGGATACAGTCCAGAACACAATTAGGGGGAACCATGTATGGCATGACTTTGTTATGGGATACTTTACAAGAGCCAATTCGAAAGGCATCATCCTCAGTGATGACTCGAGAATTAAGAGAGCAGGACTCGAGACCTGCGTTTAGAGAACGGGGCTCTATACCTAGAGCGACAGATTCAAATACTGCTTGCACAAGTCCTATACCAGACTCTGGTAAAAAGGAAACAATTGAGCAATCGGAAGTGCAAACTCATATTGTTTCAAGTCAACCCGACACATCTGGGGTTAAAGAGGGGGAGATTAACCTTAGGCCACAGACAGACACTTCTAAGGTTAATACTAATGAAATTAATTTACCTTGGCAGGTTTACCAAAAGTCATGGGAGAAACTTGTTTCACGAAAGGGAATTAATCCAAGCAAATCTCTGATTGATATATCAGGGAAATATCCTAGAGTTTGGATGCTCGAGGGGTCAAGCCCAGAAGAGGTCCGAGAATGGTATGATTTTGGGGTAATCGCTTCAATTCATACTATGTCACCAAGTTTTTCGGAAATCTCAAAACTTCCGGATTGGATTGGCGGAGCTGTGTTTGATTCTTGGCAAAATAATCCGCACCTCAAGAGAGGCGATATCTTGGAGTTAAAATAGATCTCAGCGGCTCCAGAGATCGCAGGAAAAGGGTCTCATCCAGCTTTTCATTTTATGAAATTACAGAGACCAGATATGGCGGCTTTCAACCGTATTAAAGTCATTAAGGAAGAAGCTCCTTCGGTAGTTTACATTAATGAAGAAGAAATTTCCACTAGAAGAGCTTGGGGATTATGGATCTGTCTCACCGAGATGGATTTAGTCAAGTATCCATTTAAAATTTTCTAAAATAAAATAAATGGATCATTCCTGTTAAACTCCATGACAGGGAAGAGTACTGAGTTTGCTGAAAAGTTGTTCGAACAAAAAAGAACACTAATATGGACGAACAAATTACCGGCAACTGAAAACACCAGCAGAAAAGCATGCAATATGATGCATGTGGATCAATGGCATAATCACATATGCCCAAGTTGTGAAGTCTAAAAAAAACCCTTATTCAGAATAAGAATTAGGGTTACAAAAAATAAACCTGAAGCCGAACAGGACAAGGGTTAAAAGAGAGCAGTTTATCCGAAGGGTTTTCACAAACCTCGGTAAAACGAACAAAATGTAGCAAGACAGTCTAAAGTTAGACTCAATGATTTTACAATTTTAAACTCAAATGTAATAATTAAAGTTTAGAAATGTAATTAGCAAGAATTTTGTCCGATAAGGGCAAATTGGTATTTTATAACAGGTGGCCGACAGTACTGGCAGACAAAGAAAAAGAAAAAGAAGAAAAGCCAAAAGAGTCAGAAACGGGCCGACAAAGAAAAAGAGGACAGCTGAAAAAGTAATACAGCTGGTAACAAGGACAAAGAAAGGACGTAAGCAATGACGTCAGAAAAATTTAAACAAAGTTTGAATCCGCAATTAAAGTCCGCGGACGTCTTTAAAAGAGAAAAGAGAAGCAGAAGGAAGGCATCATTCATTCCCTTCTACTCTTCAATAATTCAAGAAACTAGAAAGAAAAAGATTGTAAAATAAGTTTTAATTTTCATTCTGAGTGTATGGGGATTTCCCCAGAGAGTGTAGCCATCTCTCATACATGAGAGACTAACTAGTTTTCTCCTCCAATAGCGGAGTAGAATATATCTATATAATAATAATAATATTATTTCATCAATAAAGTTCAAGGATTTTGTTCAACCTCTGTCTTCCAAAGATTATTAAATCTTTATTCTGGAGTACCTTTTACGCCCAAAGGTAGAAAACAAATTTAGGCTGTGCTGTGTATTGCTGAAGGAGCTGAGTGCCTACGAACCATCTGCTGCGGTTGGATTCAATCCGTAAAAACGAGGACTCGGAATACCCGATGATAAGGCGGCCAATCAAAGGTATTATATTATGAAATTTTAATATTTTTCGGAAGCATGTTGGGCCTGATTTACTCATATTGTGTAGTAAGACCACTATTGCTAAAAGTTATAATGTCAAGTAAGAATTACTATTGCCACAAGGACTAAATTGAAACCAATTAAAAAATCACATGGACTAAAATGAGACAGATTAAAAACACAGGGACCAATTTGAAATTGGGGTAAAAGGTGAGGGATCAAAATGAATTGATCCCCAACTTAAACGCACAAATGATTCCTCACACCTAAAAGGAGAAATTCATATAAGCTTAGTATAATCCCTGTTTCAGAATCTAAATATTCCCTACTTCTCATAAAGACGAATGATCAAGCCCTTGTAATTTCAATTGCACACACGAATACATATACATATGCGTATACAGCGGTAATATCTATAATCGTCTGCCGGAAAATTCGTAGGCATTTCGTGTTCGTGCAGTGTTCGCGACTCAGATCTGAATTTGGGAGGTTAGTACTACGTTTTGATTTGTGAAATTAATGATTTGTTTGTGTATCGGTGTGGCCTTCTGTTGATGCTTTCTGTAGTGCGGTAATTTATCTCTAATAATGCCCTTTGATTACTTGAGAAATCTTATTGTGTATTTTAGCCATGAATAATATTGGACTTGAAGATTATTTTGTGAAGAAGGTTTCTGTTTTGGCTATATATATATATATATGTATATATGTTCTGTCGAATATATTGATCAGTGTTTGATTACTATATCTGTTCCTCGTGCAGTTTGCTGATTCATAGTGGTTTTTGAATGATTTCAACTTTAAACTTTGAACTGTAAAATATATCTGCCTTTGAAGTTTTGCATCTGTACCTTTGACTAATGGATTATTCCGATAGATGCTTATAATCTATAAAAAAATCCTTATCTTTTGCAATTAAATTTTTTGTTTCAAAGCATACCCACACACACTTTTCAAGACACCCATATTGGTGATCCTCAAAATAATCATCAAGTAGCTGTAACAAGGAGATGGAGAACTGATTCAGAAGTTTTCAAGTTTGTGATGCAAGCGCTATCCTCTGTCTCTCAACTAGATACGCCTGACTCATTCTGGCATGCTAGTTCTGCCTAAATAAATCTAGAATATGCTGATTTTCTGTTTATATCTTTTCATTGTATTATGAAGGAAGTGTAGATTCCAGTGAAGGATTTATTAAATGCTACTATACTCTATGATATGAAGAATTTAATCTTGGATGTGTGATTTAATGCAAGGAAAAAATATATATTTGAAAAAGGTCTTACTTCCTTTCTGAAGTTGCCTTCTAGAGACGTTCCATTGGTACAATTTTTTTAAAGAGGACTGAAGGAGTAATAAGAATGAGAGTGGAGCATAGCATTACCAAAGAATTGAAAGAACGAAAGAAACTAGATTCTGAATATAATTATGTTTGAACTAAAGAGATCTGGCGCCTATTCAAGATTTTATAACTTTTTCAGTTTGATAGGATATGATCGAGATGCCGTCATTTAACGTTGATACTCCCTCCAACACCATATTCTAGGTCCATCTGGACTGTACCAAATTTTTACGAGTTGCTTAAGTGAATGTTTTGAGATCTATACAATATTGGCCTTTGCTAAGAAGTGTTGAGTGTTTGTAATGTGACATTGTTACTTGAAGTGAGAGGACGCCTTTGGGTACAAGTTCCACTTTTAGAGATGGATTCCTATTTTTGGACATCGCGGAAAAGAATAGGAGCAATAGATTTTTGAAAGAGGGAGTGATGTCTAAACTATCCTCCTCCAAAAGCGTTTATAAGCATGGTTAGAGTGTGGTTAAACTTAACAAGTCAACATCTTGTTTACCAGACAAGATATGGCAATATATAAGCTCCAAAATATCTTATGTTTCCCCAGAGCTTCTAAATCCTTTGCTTATACAGTTTATAAGAGCTTAACCTAAGTAGCTCCTGATGTGTGCTTAATGCATTCGAAATGGCTTTTCAGTGTAACCATATATTCGCTTGCAATCAAATTTAAAAAGAATTACAAATAGATAAAGGGCGTGTTCCTGGATGCAGTTTATAGTCTGTGGTCTATCTGCATGAGGACTGACTTGCTTCTGGACCAGATTCTTTCAGTTGGTGACGGAGTGATTTGTTGCTACCCTAACTTTCAACTATCATTTACATATACATAGACATCTCAATGGGAGAAGTTAGAAAAGCTTTAAACTTTATAAACAAAAAGTCTTATTGTTTTGCATCTTTGACAATTCTAGGCTCACAACTTAGGGAAAAAGCGATCCTTGAATTTCTGCAGTAAGGGTCTTCTGTAGTTATGTAGGACAACCGAATGAAGTGTGTAGAAGCATATGTTGTATTTGTATTGATGTTTTCATGTTTAAATGATATTGAAGATGGTGGAATTTGATTATCTTTCCCATGGCCCTTCTCTACAATATGCTTATGAATCAAATAAATATCATTGGGAAGAGGATCTTGAAGTAAAACGAATTTCTCAGTGGAAAGGAAAATATCACAATGACATCACTTTAGATATTGCCCCTTATTGCTCCAGCACTCAAAGAAAAGTATGGATTTATAAAGGAAGAATAAACTGCACTTAGAAGTATTTATAACTTAAAGTTGCATTATGAATAGTGCTAGTGTCCGCTAGATAAATTCTAAAAGTTGAAAATTTCCTAATGGTACCACCTCCATAGTATCCTATAATTGTCACTTAAGACTCACTTAAATCAGCGTTTTGAAGGTTTCAAGTTCATGTTTAAAAGGACATATAATTGTTTCTATATATGTCATAAGGCTCGAGTCCTAGAGGGTCTTGCTTTTGTGTCTGCCTGGTTACATGAAATTGAATCCAGTTTTTTGCTGTTTGGTTAGTGACTCTTTATTATGTCCCCTATCTGTTAAACTCTATTGATTATTCTATTACTAGCTAAAGTGTTATTATTGTGGAAGTAGACTAAAGTAAGCTGTTTCTTTCATTGAAAGATTATCATGGTTTAAACTTTGATGTAAATGTTCATGGATCATCTACTTGATTGTGGCAGCAAAAAAATTATGGTTTGTGGTAATGCTGTTATTGAACAATTACCTACCCTCGTTTTCCACGAGACACCCATTCCCTTTAGAGGAAAGCACCTGTGTATTTAATGGGTTTTGTGAAGTTGATAAACTTTTTCATTGGGACTTCTGATGGCTTTTCAATATCTAATAATTCTATTAGGCTGTGTTTGGATTGATGGATTTGAACCTGAGGATTTCAAATCCCCTGCTCAAATCCATTCTTTGTTGTTTGGCTCCAATTCTAAATGAATGGATTTCAAATCCATTTTAGGGCTGAGTGGATTTGAAGCCCATTTTCTAATGGATTTCAAATCCACTCCCACACCCTGTCATTTGAAATCCACTCCAACTAAAATCAACACACTTTTCACACATTTACACACACATGAACTATTTACACACATATTCACACACACTACACTCTTTTTACATACACTGCACATATTTTCACACACACTGCACATATTTTCACACACACTACACACTTTTTACACACATTGCACATTTTTTACCATACTGCACACATTTTACACACAATGCACGCTTTTTACATACACTGCACGCTTTTTCACATACATTACACACTTTTTACACACACTGCACACTTTTTACACACACTGCCCACTTTTCACACACACTCCATACTTTTTACACACACTACACACATTTTCACACACACTACACACTTTTTACACACATTGCATACTATTTACATATACTGCAAATTTTTTACACACACTACATATTTTTTACACAGAATGCACACTTTTTACACACATTGCACATTTTCACACACAATCCAAACTTTTTACACACACAACACATTTTTTTACACATATTGCAAACTTTTTACACACAATGCACACTTTTTTACACACACTACACACTTTTTACACACACTGCACACTTTTTACACACTGCACATATTTTACACATAATGCACACTTTTTACACACACTGCACACAATTTCACACACTACACACTTTTTACACACACTACACTTTTTACGCACACTGCACACATTTTACACACAATGCACATTTTTTACACACATTTTACACACACTGCACATTTTTTGCACACTTTTTACACACACTGCACACATTTTACACACAATGCATATTTTTTACACACATTGCCCATATTTTCACACACACTCCATACTTTTTACACACACTACATGCATTTTCACACACTCTACACATTTTTTACACAAACTGCACACTATTTACACACACTGCAAACTTTTACACACACTACATATTTTTTACACATAATGCACACTTTTTACACACACTGCACACATTTTCACACACACTCCATACTTTTTACATACACAACACATTTTTTACACACACAACACACTTTTTACACACTGCACATTTTTTTACACACACTGCACACTTTTTACCTACACAACACACTTTTTACACACACTGTACACTTTTTACATACACATAGGGGTGTTCACGAATTGACCGAACCGACCGCAAACTAAAATTTCGGTCCGAACCGAAAAATTCGGTTCGGTTTTTTTTTTTTGCCAAAATTCGGTTTTCGGTTTTCGGTTTTGAGGTTTGGTCGGTTCGGTTAACCAAAAAATCGAACTTTTTTTAAAATTTTATTTTATTTTTATATAGTATAATATAGACCAAAAACTTTAAAAAATGTGTTTCCTAGTGACAACTTATAGGAAAATAAAGAAAATGAATTAAAATTAGTCATAATTAAATTTTAATTATTTATTTATATCTAATTAATTAATTAATTAATACCGAAAAACAGAATCGAACCGGTTCACTTTTTAATTTCATTATGTCAATTTTAGTTGGTCATGCTAAACGTAATTATAAATATATAAATATTTGCATTCCAAAGAAAAAGTGAACAACAATAGCCAAAAAACAGTAGCCAGTGAGATTTTTGAAAAAAACAGTAGTTAAAAAAAATAAAAAAATTCTTGTTCGGTTCGGTTTTCGGTCCGGATTTTTGGAAAACCAAAATTTCAGTTAACCGAAAATCCGACCGAACCTGTAGGTTCGGTCCGAATTTAGGGAAAATCGAAATTTCAATTAACCGAAAATTCGGTTTGGTTCGGTTAAAAAACCGACCGATGAACACCCCTACATACACAACACACTTTTTACAAACACTGAACACATTGTATGAGTAAATGTGTGTAGTGTGTGCAAAATGTTGTAGTGTGTATATAAAATGTGCATTTTGTGTAGATGTGTGTTGTGCGTGTAAAAAGTGTGTTGTGCATGTAAGAAGTGTGCAGTGTGTGTAAATGTGTGTAGTGTGTGTAAAATGTATGTAAAAAATATGCAGTGCGTAGTGTGTAAAATGTATATAAAAAATATGCAGTGTGTTGTGTGTATAAGAAGTGTGCAATGTGTGTAGCGTGTGTAAAATATGTGTAAAAAATGTGTAGTGTGTGTAAAAAAATGTGTAGTATGTGTGTAGAAAGTGTGTTATGCGTGTAAGAAGTGTCCAATGTGTGTAAATATGTGTAGCGTGCGTAAAATATATGTAAAAAATGTGTTGTGCATATAAGAAGTGTGCAGTGTGTAAAATATGTGCAAAAAGTGTGCAGTGAGTGTAAACAATGTGTAGTGTGAGTGTAAGATATATGTAAATGTGTGTATAAAAAGTGTGCAGTGTGTGTAAATATGTGTAGTGTGTGTAAAAGAAATGTGCAGTGTGTGTAAATGTGTGTAGTGTGTGTAAAATATATGTAAAAATATACAGTGAGTGTAAAAATTGTGTTATGCATATAAGAAGTGTGCAGTGTGTGTAAATGTGTATATTGTATGTAAAATATGTGCAAAAAGTGTGCAGTGTGTGTAAAAAATGTGTAGTGTATGTATAAAGTGTGTTGTGCATGTAAGAAGTGTGTAGTATGTGTAAATGTGTGTAGTGTGTGTAAAATAAATGTAAAAAATATGCAGTGTGTAAAAAGTGTGTTGTGCATATAAGAAGTGTGCAGTGTGTGTAAAAGGTGTGCAGTGTGTGTAAAAAGTGTGTTGTGCTTGTAAGAAATGTGCAGTGTATGTAAAAGTGTGTTGTGTGTGTAAAAAGTGTGCAGTGTGTGTAAAATATGTGTAATTGTGTGTAGTGTAATGTAAAAATCAAATAAAATATTGAAAAATTTCAAATGCTCTAGGATTTATAGCCAAACAATGAATTTGAAGTCCATGAATTTGGAAATCCTTTTATAAATCCATATATAGCCAAACAAGGTATTTCTAATGGTGTGGATTTCAAATCCAAGGGGTTTGAAATCCATTCATTTCAAATCCCTTGCCAAATCCAAATCCATCAATCCAAACACAGCCTTAGCTTCTTCGTGATCATGAAGGTGGTTATAGTTTGACACGTTTCAAGTGTTTCATAGTTACTGTGCATATTTTGACACGGATTTAACTTGCATTTTCATCTGTAGATTTGTGGTTCACATCTTGACACGATATTCTAAAGAATAATCACATTCAGACCTCAATTTTGAGAAATGGCAAATGGTGTCTCAAGCTTTTGGGGCCCCGTCACATCTACGCACGAGTGGTGTGAGCCAAATTATGTATACTCTTCTTACGTTGCTGAATTTTTCAACACTATCTCTAATGTTCCGTGCATCATGTTAGCACTCATTGGTCTAGTGAATTCACTGAGACAGCGATTCGAGAAAAGGTTTAGTGTCCTTCATATATCAAATATGATACTTGCCATTGGAAGCATGCTTTATCATGCCACATTGCAGCGCCTGTAAGTTTTCATTTTTATGTCCTTTCATTTCTATTTGTACTGATTCAGTTGACAGTATGAGCCTGGAAAATAGAGGTTTTGGACCTGCCAAAATTTATTACTACTACATGCATGCACTTGTAAAATTATGGTATTATACCATTATAAAAGATTCATTGGGCCCAGTCACAAATAAAATAAACAAGTATTGAGGACATGAACTCACTTACATCCATTATCCATAGTATCTTGTGATGTTACTAGGCCAATTTCTGTTTGGCTATTCTGCCTATTCTGCATCAGAATTAAGTTTAACAGTGCCATGATAATCATGTGCGTGAAAAAGAATAGCAGTTTTAGATTAAGATGGAAGAAAATTGGATTGTTTGTGCATTTGAAACTGTTTAGATAGAGAGAACATCTGAAACTCTTACTAAGTACATATGAAAACTCTTTATTGGAGTCATAATTTTTGTTATAGTTTTTCATTTGGTTCGTTGTGCGTCTGATATGTTTCTTTATAGTGGTACCTGGGTATAGTCTTATGCAAACTTCTGTTGAAGGCAGATCATTTTAGTAGAAACCCACTGCTTCTAAACTAATTTCAATTTGTTATATCTGAGGCGTTTACTTTCATCTATTACCATTTTTTTTCTTTCCATGGATTACGCGTACTGAGTGAACTTAGTCAAAGTACATAGTCCTAAAAATTTCTTTTTAAAGGTGTCATTTTTCCTGTTAGATTCCCCTAGGTAATGCTAAAACTGCATTGCGTTATGAATATGTTTAGGGAAAATGTGATTAGCCGACTGGTTACTCTATATGATGCCAGTAGGGTTGGAAAAACTGTAGCATTTTACTTGGGAAACATGGAATTGAGTTATTATTTTTAGGTCGAATATGAATGTTGCTTTTATATATAGCTTGGAAGATGTCAATTATATCAGTGTTGTTGCCCGCTTCTGTCCTTTCTGAGAAAATTTAAAAAAAAAATCGCGCAAGAACATTATGGCGCTCATTTTCTCAGCTTAATTTTTTAATGGAGCAGCAAGGGGAGGTATCTTAAGGTGTTGGCTTATTTGTATGTAGAATAGTACATAGATAAGAATTAGTTGGTAATCCAATGAAAATGGAGACTGGATACACTGCTCCCCTAGGTTTCTTTCTATCTTGATAGCTTGAACTATTTTCATGCTCTGACGCACATGGATGATTTCAAAAGATTGATATATTAATTTTGAAACTGGTTCTGAGCATTGTTTACCTCACTTGAGTTGGTAAAATATGAAAGGCAATATGTAGCAAGTTGATGTTAATTTAATTTATGTTGATACTAGAGTATCTTGATTTGCAGATGCAGTAAATTAGCTTGGTTACGTTTAGAATACAAAGATTCTCTTTCTTTGTGGCCCTGGTCAGTCTTCTTAAGTTGTTAAGATCTCTTTAGATGTGAAACACGGAACAGTCTGTGTAAACTGGCTGCATTCTTGATATAAGTGTGACAAAATGATGTCCTTATGTAATCCTGCTTGGATAATTGGTTAGAATTCTTTTTTCAGGCAACAGCAAGGTGATGAAACACCCATGGTGTGGGAAATGCTCCTTTATATCTACATCCTATACTCCCCCGATTGGCATTATCGAAGCACAATGCCCACTTTTTTGTTCCTGTATGGTGCAGTATTTGCAATTGCACATTCACAGCTTCGCTTTGATATTGGTTTTAAGGTGCACTATGCGGTGCTTTGTCTTCTTTGCATTCCTAGGATGTACAAATATTATATTCACACAGAAGACAAATTAGCTAAGCGGCTTGCAAAGCTTTATGTGGCAACTCTTTTGATTGGGACCTTGTGTTGGCTTGTTGACCGTGCTTTTTGCAAGGACATCTCACGCTGGTACTTTAATCCACAGGGTCATGCCTTATGGCATGTTTCTATGGGTTTCAACTCATATTTTGCCAATACATTCTTGATGTACTGTCGAGCTCGACAAAGGGAGTGGGATCCAAAAGTAAAGCACTTTTTGGGAGTTTTGCCATATGTGAAGATTCAAAAACCAAAAGCCCAGTAGAGGATGTTTGGTTTAGTGGTGGTTGGCAAACGAAAGTTGTCATGATTCATTTTTTGTTTAATGTTTTTATTTTCCTATGTGATGTAAATGATAGCTTTGGGAGTAATTTTGGTTGGGTTACAATTTTGACTGTAAAATTAGCGTTTTGGTGATGTACAATATTTATTCTCACTCCCACTCAAGATTACATAAAGCAGGTACAATGTTTTATGAGTTTCTAATATTTTATTCTTTATTTTTTTTACGTGTAGAAGGAACTCTAGTTTGATACTGTAAGTGGCTGTTGGTATCGTTTATGTTTCGGGCTTGGTCCACTTTATTGTTTCATTTCAAATGCTGCATTCACACCTCATTTTCTTGGAAAATACTTGCCTAGATCGGGTCTTGGCCCCCAGCCCTACACCCTGTGGATATAAAAAAGACACATCACTTAACATATAATTTTGAATTAAAAAACAAGTGATGTGTTTTTTTCACATTCACAAGGTGTAGTGGAGGAGCCCAAGACCCCGGCCCAGGCAAGTATTTTCCCATTTCTTCCATATGTATCTTGCGGTTTGTTTAGTGTTTTAGAGACTTGAAAGTTGAAAGTGCTTTATGGATAATTGAGTAGAAGACGGGGTTCTTTAGTTCTAGACTTTCAAACAAACATGCTCTCTCTAGTGTCTGTTAGGTAATTCTATGGACTCGGTCTGGTATAAATTTTTCCATGTCTGTTACCACATCATGAAGGAGCAGTCAGGATTTGTTTAGAAGGAGCAGTCTAGATTTGTTTAGATTCTTTCCAGACAATATTTTAGGAAATCTGAATGTATATGGTATGGTTTTGGAAGTGATGTATGTAAATATGTTATGAGAAGGTTATTCATGGGATGAATCATTTTGATTTCTTTTTCGGTAATTTGGATTGAGTGGTTCACACGTATATGGTTAAAGTAGAGGCTCAAAATTTCACTTTTGGTTCAGTAATTTAGGGGTGTTGACAAAATGCATCAATTATTATTTTTAAAAAATATTTAATCTTGTAAGTTAACAAAGCCCGACACTTTTAGTCCTTTAGCCTTCTCAATTACATCGCCTGCCTATTAAAGTCACTTTTTCACGTTTTACCCCATTAGTTGTGCTACATCAAGCCTTTTATATTGTGATATTTCAATTTTCATTTCTTATTTTAACATAATTTTTTAAAAAATATATTTTTATATCAAGATAATGATGGAAGATGTAAATTTGTATAATTATTATTATTGATGTAATAATTGAAATATAATATATCTACATATAGCAACAATTAGGCGATTTTAAATATTTCAAGGGACTCTTGGCGAAATATTTGGATAGAAGTTTCTACCATTTTGATTTCATCTCCAGGAAATGTACGGAGAATGAAACCATTATCCGAGAACATACAAAATTGGTTTCTGGCTACTTCACCACTTTGTTTCATGCAAAGGTATTACACAAACTCTTGAATTATATGAATTAATGATATATGTCTCTAAAGTATATGTCATAACATGTTATTTATTTCCAGTCCATATCAACTCACCTCTGGATAAAATCCCCAAATGGAAATGGAAATGGAAATCGAAATCGAAAGATAACAAGTGTTGTACATTAATGAAGCAACAAAAGTTTAGATGTAAAATTAAAACTAAAGAGAAACTTAAATTTCCGACACTGACACTAAAATGCAAGCAAGAAGAGGTTTGCTTTCCTAGAGCATCTCAATAGTTGGGCATGCGGAAAGAGTCGGCTCCAACAGTAGTGATTTCCAGTGCCTTGGTCACTAATTTATCTTCGTCAATCCATAAAGAACTTTGTCTACGCAAAACCTCATTCTTCTCTTTCTTTTTCTCCTCTACTTGCTTTTCTCTCATTCTCCAATACTCTAGCTTTTCCGCTCTTTCTTTCACCTGCACCAACCCACAATAATTACCAACACTTCACACATAATGTACTTATTGAATTTGAGATGCATCAATTGCAAACCCCAACTTAAAGGGAAAATTACACACATACCCCCTAACTTATTGTGTAATTACCAAAACCTCCCTGCACTTATTGGAAATTACAAACACCTCCTTCAAGGGGTCTATTTGTAAAGTTTAAGGATTACAGAGGTAAAATTGTAAGAATTTTTAATCACACAGGGAGTGTAACTGTAAAAAATCCTTAATATGAGGGGGTGTGTTGGTAATTTCAAATAAATGAAGGGGAATTTTGGTAAGTACGTAATAAGTGAGGGGATCTTTGTGTAATTTTCCCTAACTTAAATGCATAAGAAGGTATAAGCTTTTGATTATGTGATGATTAGGATGATAACAGAGATTTTGATCATACATCAACCAAATTCCTGTTGTATAGAAACAGAATAAACATAGTACAACAGAGGACAAGAAATAACAAGTATCAATCCTGAAACAAATAAAAGTTAGGTCTTTGAGTGCATAAACGTCAATATTTGGTTTTTGTTCCGTAAAGAAAACAAGAATATACTCATTATAATAACATATGGCACTCACTTCTGAGCAAAAAAACATATGTGGCGCTCACATTGCTCAAGGCAAGAATTGTTATTAAGAGAAAGCCTTGTTTAAAGCTTTCCGCAAGTCCTATCCAGTCGAACTCCACCTTGGATATATACCGCACCAGCATAGTATGTCACGTTCAAATTCAATTGTCATCCAATTTCGTGAAAGAAGCCTAGCTCAAATGTTAAAATCTACGGCCAAAAACTATCAGGTCTTCGGAGCAAATCACATAAAAAGTGTGGGCCTCAGAGTCTACTCTAATAGCAGCAGATTAACTGATTGTTGATTGTGGGAAGTTAAAATAATTCAGTGTGGATAATATAATAAATAGAGATTTCTTATGTAATCGAAACCATTTCACCAAAAAACCAAAAAGAAAAGAAAAAATAGATCATCCAATTCTTCCTGTTTCTATTTCTTTTAATGCCGTCATCGAGCGCATAGCTATTTCATTATGTTCAACACAATTAAATTATTGACTGGATATGGTAACAAAACATTGCAAATTACTTGATTTTAGAGGTTGATAAAGCTGGTTGCAACTAAACCACAGAAGGTAATCCGCATAATTACTAATACATGTTGACTGCATCCAGGTAGTTCTCATTTCATATAGTAACATGGATGGAGGGAGGGGGGGGGGGGGGGTCGACTAAAGTTCTCAAGCTTTGGTATTGTTCATTTAACTAGTATTACTATGTATATTTCCATGCAGATGCGAGTATTAGACTGTTAAGTCACATAACCAGAAGATATATTGCTAAAGTTTGAATGAAATGCAATAGAGATCAACCAATTCTATCGAATCTTAATCCGCAATTCTTCAGTTTTCAATCCGCACAGTAACTTAGTAAATCCATCAGTCATTTGATAAGAGGTCTAAACTCTAAATCCAAGTCTTGAAGCAGAAGTTTAGATGGAAATAATAATATATAAGCAAATTGGACATGCACACATAAACACGATGTAGGCAAGTTGATTAAAACATTAGAAGTTGGAATTTGTACTGCAATAGTATAAAACATGAGCACATAGGACTCAGAAATTACACACACACGCATAATATTTATAAATATGTGGTGTGTGTGTGTGTGTGTGTAGAAATGATCAAATATATATATAGCAATATATAGTCAAATCGTTCAGATAAAAAGAATCTCGAATGGAAGAAGAATCAAATCAAATTTGAAAACCACAATGAGAAGGAAATGAAGGTGGAAAAGTAATTTTGTCATACCAACATTTGGCGGAACTCTTCCTCAGCAGCCTGCCTCTCAATCGCTTCCGCCTTCTTCTTCGCATCCTTGGCGGCTCTCCTCTCCTCGTTGGCGATCCTTAACGCCTCCTTTCTGGCCTCGTCTTTGCGCAATTTTTCGATCCTCTGCAACTCCATTTCCCCAATGTACTGCTTGCGCATTTGCTTAACCTTTCGATCGTAATCGAGGCGGAGGAAGGCCAGCTGAGCGGCGGCCACCTTGGGGTTTTGCGAGGGTTTCCACGAATTTATGTACGAGCTAGGAGGGAGGTAGTCGTGATGGTTCCGATGGGAGGCTGGAGACTCAGAGGCGGGGGCGGCGCAATAGTGGCGAAGGATGACGGCTTTAGACGTCGGTTGCCGGAATAGGTGCCGGGAGAGTGACATGTTGAAGAGGGGAGGGTGGGTGGGTGGGTGGGTGACACAGAGAGAGAGAGAGAGACTTTGAAAGCCTTTCCTTTTGAGGGGTTTGGGGAAAATATATTGTCCTATGTGTTTTTCTTCTTTTCTTTATTTTTCTCTCCCGAAAATCCATTATTTCTTTTATGTATTTTACTATTTTCTATTTACACTATGCCCTCCTCACTTCAATTATAAAAATTGCCTTAGCTCTCTCAATTGGAATTTCCCTTTTCTTTTTGGGATAATTGTAGATACCCCCCTCAGTTATTGGGTGAAATGCACTTTGCCCCCTCACTTATTGAAATGTGCGCTTTGCCCCCTTACTTATCATAAAATGTGCACTTTCATCCTTCGGTCAGCTCGGGCAGAAAAAATACAAAGGAATTTCCGTACGTTGCTGCCCGGATTTGAATTTTCCTTTGTATTTTTTTGCCCTAAATTGCCCGAAGGACCAATGTGCACATTTTATGATAAGTGAGGGGGCAAAGTACACATTTCAATAAGTGAGGGGGTAAAGTGCACTTCACCCCATAACTGAGGGGGGTATCTGCTATTATCCCTTTCTTTTTTTGGGTGCTTACTCTGCAATGGAAATTGCATGTAGAAAAATGTGTTGGATACACTTTTGTTTACAAATTCGAACAATGCAAAGTATTACAGATACAAAATATTAGTGGATACTATTAATCCTCGTTTCGAGTAGATAAAGTTAGCGAAATGATTTCTCCAATCAGATTTTGGATGCATGAAAAATTAAATATTAAAATGTATTATTTGAATATAGATTTTGATCAACGTTGGGAACAGCGGTGCATTGGAGAATCCAACATGTATAATCGCATGGCACGATCATATGGGTTGTTATCCGGTATTTTGCATGCACGAATTTTGGTGTACCAATCAGCGGTTACATGAGCCCATAAATTTTGAATTGATAAGCTCATAAATTTTTGATTGTTTTTGTAACCCCTGGTATTGGCACCTATATAACACACACACACCCTCATTCTCATTTCGCCACACCAAAATCACATCTTCTTCTCTCTTCTCTCTAGCAACTTTCCTATTTCGGGAATATTAAAGTTGTTATTCTTGTCGAGAGTTCTAAACAAGTTTGTTCGTAGAGTCTGAGATTTGAAGCGGTTCTATCTCAGGTGAGAATCGTTGTATCTTGGCACATAATTACCTAACACCCCTAACCACCTAGGCGGGGCAATATTGTATTAAGAATAAAAGGTTGACCCTTGCCCTGATTCACAGTTTGTATTCCATTTCTTGATAACAATCTTAATACAATATCCTAGCTGTTGAAAAATGACCACTACAGTCTATGGGAAAGAGTTGTTGCTGCCATTCCGACAACATTGACACTTCCCCTTGTCCCAGCTCATGGGAAAAAATCTGGGAAGTTCAAACGGGGCTGATTTCAAGAGGTGGCAATAGAAAATATTGTTCTTGATAATTATGTATTTTATAGAAGTATCTGGCTTTTATTTGGTGATTTGCATGCTCTTTCGTCGCTTCTTGTTAGTCATTTCGAGTCTTTGCTCCGTTTTTCTTTGGTTTTTGTGGTTGAGTAGTCTTAGTAGTAGCCTAGTTTGCTTTGATGTTTTTTGTTTTGTTTTGAGTATAGTAATTCTAGAGTCTGGGGTGATGCAATATGATGAATGTGTATTTTATAGGTCCTCATTCGCATAAATCAACAAATATGAGGAGCAAATCAAAGAAAAGAAAGAAAATCGCAAAGAAAATGAAAGATGATCAAAATAATCTGGGATTCTACACGTCACGCGGTGACATAAGTTTGGATGTCACGTCGCGTGAATATGCAGCCCTCCCATATAGAAAAATGAACAGGCTATGCCTCAATATGACGCTTGATGTCGTGGCGCAAGAAATGCGAACACCAATTCCTGAATTTTCGGCCAGTGACCAATTAGCACTCTTTCGACCAAATCTCCAAATCTCATGATTCCAGCGAGGTTTTATAGCTAAGAAGATAGGATTCAACTTTTCTACTGGGATCAGACTCATTGAAGGCCGTTAGATTAGAAAAAGTTGAGCACAAAGTCAACGATTATGATTTGTTAGAGAAAATAAGGGGATTTTGGAGATTGGAAAAGTTTTTTAGTCACATAAGGATAGAGGAGAATATCATTCGACGTTTTTTTTGGGGAGAAGAGAATGAGGAACTTGGGAAAAATAAATCTTGAGCGAAAGGATTGATTTTTACAAGGCTACAAAGGATACAAGCGAAGACTGACATCATAGGCGAGAAGAGTATTGAGTGTTCAAGTTTTTGTTGGGATCGGCCCAGGGGAGGCGCGCGCAGGGTAAGTGTTGGTCCCAAGTGGCATACGAAAATGGTCTAGAAGAGGGGGGGGGGGGAGTTGAATAGACCTTGAAGTTTTCTTCGGCTTCAAAATTTTTTGTGCCTCTTAAATATTTTGAATGCTTGGAAAGCAAAGCGCTAGAACTTAGATAACTTAGCTTAGTAATTTAGTAATTACCAAAGTAGGGTAAAGCTTAGATCGCTTAATCAGGGTTAGCACAGCGGAAATAATTTTGTTACTGGTTTGGTTTGCAAATTAGTCGCTTACTGATTTTAAAGCTTTTGAAAGATAGAATGCAAATGATAAACAAAGCAATAAAATAGTAAAGTAAATGACACAAGATATGAAAGGTTCACTGGGTAATGTAGTCCCAGCTATGTATTTCTCCATTGAACTCGGAGGAAATTCACTAAATGATGATCAAAGTCTTCACACAGAGGACTTCTACAAATGATGAATAAAATGAAGATGATCTTGAGCTCCTTGATCACACAGACTTCAGCTCCACTGAGATCCTTTTCAACAAGCTTCTCTCTCAGAAATACTGCTTGAACACAACTTCTTCTTCACACAGAGGATAGAGGTTGGAGGTTTTGTCACTAGGGTTTGTTTGATTTTGGAAGTTCAAACAACTTAGAATATCTCAATAATAGTAAGGGTTTTTCTATGGAATATGTTTGAGATATTTGTGGCTGTCTTTGGAATGTATGAAAAACTTGAAGGATTTGGATATAGAGATTTGAAAACTTTTCTTGGACGAATTTTAGCAAAGTTTGGACGTATTTTTCTTGTATATTTTTCTCTAATTAGGGTTTGATGAAATGTACTATTTAAATACATTTCTTGGGATTTGTCCGTTAGACCCATACTGGCGCGTGTCTATCACTCGGCGAGTGGGTAGCTCCTTTTTCTGACATTCCTGAATTTCTACTGCACCGATTGGATGTAGCAGACTTTAAACTCTGAAAGTCTAGTCAATGGTGGCTTGTTGATTGCATTTAAGTCATTCATGACTTCGAAATTTATTTCAGGTGAATCTGATCTCTTGATCGCTTGGTAGTTTAGTTGCTGATTCATAACTCTTGAAATGTCTTTAGCATTTGACAGACGCTTAAGACAATGTTCATCTTCACTTGACTTCAGACGCTGATCTTCAACTTCATCTTTGATAGACTCACCTAAAATTCTATCAGCGACTTGGTATCCAATATTTAGTCTAAAATTTATAAAGATAAAAATTCAAGCCTAACAAAATAATAAACTTTCAAACGCTTATACATATTTATACATATTTTCTATGAAAGATTAAACTTACATTTTTTCGGGGCTAACATAAAATCCTATTTTATCATCATCAAAACATCTAACATGAAATTTCCTAACAGGAAGTAACAATTAAATTTTTTTTCGCGCTTTCCGTAATCAAGGCTAGGCAGACATGGTACCATCGGATTCAAAGGCGGTTTTCTCGTGTTTATCTGTTGAATATTTTCCATTAATTGAATCCTTCGCAGCAATCTCCGCTTCACTTAAAACTTGGATTGACTTGCTTTAGTGCCCTAACCGCAAAAGAACCTCTAAGCATATCCACACCTTATCTCGTACCCTCTATCCTCTTTTTCAGTGCTAGCCTAAAGAGATCGAATATTTGGCTTGTGAAGAAAAGGGATGGAATAGTGTATTGGCTGTAATGCAGAGATAGAGAGAAGAGGAGAGAAATCTAAAGAAGATGAAAATTCCTCTTCTTTTTCCTTTTTGAGGGGACGACTACACTTGGTATACTTATACCCAGTGTGGTCGTCCAACACTAGGTCTTTATGACCTAGTGGGCCTCTTTTTTTTTTTTTTTTTGACTTTAAGCTCAATGCATTTATTTAATTATCCCCACTAATTAATTCATTGATCTTGTACTTACTAATTAATTAGTTTTCTCTTAATTTAATTGACCCAATTAAATCACAAGACTAAAATTAATTATGCCTTCTTATTCAATTTTATTTCTCTCCATTAAATTAACTAGACCATTAATTAATCAGTCTTATCCTAATTTAATATCCCATTATTAAATATAAGACTGTTATTAATTAAGATCACTTAATTAATTTTTTTTGCCGATTAATTTGTTAGGATTATGCCCTCAGATGCCATAGAGGATAGAATGTATAGGGCATATATCTTGTATTGAACTTAAACTCTTTTTAAATAAAAGGCATTATTGAGTTTTCACTTAAGTCTTATCTGCATCTATAAGTTGTGTAAAACGTTTTGTCCATGTTTTCAGTGCGATCCCTCTACTTCCTATGGGATAGGAAGATTGACACTAGAGAGATCGATCTTGATTACTAAAATAAGTTTGCAAGTAATATGAAGTCTTTAATGGACAAATAAAGACTTCAAATACTTGTACAATCTTAGCTCCGACATGGGAGTGCCTGTCTGGTATCATGGGATGATAGGAGATTAAGATTGTAGACACGTCAGTAGAACTGATATATTCGAACACGACTCGCATCGGTTCTGTCACATGGGTTTTCACTCTGTGACTGTCAATGACGGAACTGATTATGCGTAATAGGTATATGTGAAACTTCAGGCTGAAGATGCACTTGTGACGTCAAGTCTTTCACTAGAGTAGTTAGACCCAATTCACCCTTTGGTGGGGTCAACCTCGAAATGCGGACTTGATGGGCAAGTGGTAATCTTAGCAGATATCTAATATGAGATTTGTTCTCTCATAAGTGAATGAGTATGTACCCTATGTAATTATAGATAAATAGATATCAAAGTCTTTGGCCAAAGCAAACGAGACGATTGTGCTTGACACTAAATCGATCTCAATGATCTCATTTGACATAACCATGACTCTCACTTGACCGGGGAACGTGAACAAAGAGTTATACATATACGGTATTTACGATTGGAAGGTTTCTGAATGATCCTATCATTTGTTTTCGTTTGGGTTACGAAGTGGGTCACGTGACTGGCTAGGTGTTACCCACTTCCTTTGGTTTCCTCTCATTGCCAAACGAAACAAACCTAAAGAGTCACGCTAAAGGATTGACAAAGAAAAAGGAATTTCTATTATTTCTTCTGGGAGTTTTAATTTATTGGATAAATTAAATAATTAATTATTCATTACATGAAATAATTAATTATAATGATAAGATTAATTATTAATTAATTTCCTTGTGAAATATATTAATGAATTAATTTATCTAATTAATTTGGTTATTTAATTTATTTATTTATTTATTGGATATAATAAATTATTAATTGAAACAAGAAATTAATTAAACAAAATAAATCTCGGGGCTAAATAAGGAGTCCAATTGGACACCTACTAGGCCTCAAAGTGGCGTCTTTGAGAGGCCACATATTAGGACTCTTTTGTTTTGACTTATTCAATAAGTCATGAGGTATATAAAGACTCTTTGACTTAGAACAAGAAAGAAGAAAAATACACAACTCTCATAACTCTCAAAAAGAAAGAAAAATATTTCTCCCCTTCTCTATACCTAGCCGTTGACCATAGAGAAAGAAGAAAGGGGATTTTTCATTTGTTGATCCGTGCGTGACGATTTAGAGACGACGTATTTTCGTTGTTTGGATCAAGTTCAAGTTTGAAGAATCAAACCAAAGGATTGAAGATTTGGAAGCTTCAATATTTCGAGTTTGGAGAAGAAGAAGTTTTTCTCTATCATCATATTTATATTAACGAGTAAGTTTTATTCATTATACGCTTTTAGATTCAATTATGCGAATTAGAGTACCAATTGGGTTTTCGCTTTAATTTTTGAAATCCCTTCCGCCGCGTTTATGCTTTTTCGAAAGAAACCCAACATAATTAAATTCCATTAATTAATCACTTCATTAATTCACTAAGAAATAATTTAGCTAATAAATACTACACTAAGTTAGTGTGTGACCCCTAAGGCTCATTAACAAGCTAGCCCAAAGGCTAGACTGTTAGGATTATGCCCTCGATGCCAACGAGAAAATAGATTGCATAAGGCTTTTAGTTTTATGTTGTACAAACTCTTATTTTGGTATAAAAGACAATTTGCATTTGTTCAAGTAATTTTTAATGGCATTAACGAGTATTGAACATATAAGTCCTAAGTAATTGAGAGAGAGCTTCTACTCCTTAAGGATTAAGGAGATGGACACTAAAAGCGTCAATTCCTTGATTACTTAAAAAGGGTTCGCAAGTCAAATAGTCTTAAATGAGCATTATGACTTGACTTGTATGACACAGGATCTGACAAAGAGTGTCAGTCAGTCACTAGGTTTTAGTGGGAGCTTGTGCCGTAGATATGTCAACGGAATTGACATATTCGAACACGGCTACCCATAATCCAATCACATGGGTATTTACTCGGTGACTGTCAATGATTGGATTACTTTTCACGATAGTGTGCGTGAGACTTAGACCTGAGGAGTCACAAAGATCATGCTTGTGGCACTAGACTTGTTATTAGAGTGATCGACCTCGATGTACGGCCTAGGTGGGCAAGCAGCAATTATTGGTGACTGCTAAAATGGGATTCATTGTCTCGAGTAGTAAAGAAATCAACGTCCTGTGCAATCATAGGTTTGCACCAAGAAATTGTAAAATGATAACGCGATTGATATGCCCGTAAATTATTACGACATGGTATTGAGCTTGTGATATGCCCTTAAATTATTACGATATGGTATTGGGCTTTATTAAAAGATGGGCCCAAAGAGGGAACGAAGCAGTGGGCTAAAAATAGGAGGAAGGCCCAAATAAATATACATTCTAAGGAGGTTCATGAAAGGAAGATTGAAGGAAACCTAGAAATCGGAGCACTGAATACCTACCTAAGAGGGATAGCTGGGTAATTCGCAAGAAAGCTGGAGGATAGCTGAAAGATATAATGGAAGGCATGCTAAAGAAGGGACAACTAAAGAAGAGATAAGAGTAGATAAGGATCAAATCGTATCTAATCCTAACTTATATCCCTCAAAAGAGGGAAGATGATTCCTCATCCCCTGAAAGTGGGAAAAACCGCCCACTCCCAACCAAATGGGGAGAAATTTCGGCCATTATGGCCTATAAATATTGGAAGATTAATCCATTGTAAGGTTAGATTCACAATTGAGAGAAAAAAGTGTATTATTTTCTATGTTCATCTCTTTGAAGAGAAAGTCAAAAATCAATAAAATGGAAATTTAAAGTCTTCTTCTTGTTAGTTTTTACTTAAAGTTTGATATTTATTTACAAAAATTATTCGTCTTCCATAAAAGTTAGATTTCTTATTTTCATATAAATAAAGTTGTGTTTTAATTAGCACGACTTTCTTGGTGTAAAAACGAACCGCATCAAGTGGCGCCGTCTGTGGGAAATCTAAGTTGAAGACGTGAGTAATGATGGTGTCTTTTGAAGAAAATCAACAAATCCATACATCATCCTCTGAAGAAAACCAAGTCATTCCACCTCCGAGAGAAGGGCCAAACTCGGCATTACCATCCACTCTCCTCATTGGCTACCACCGACCCCCAAGTCATTGAGCCGCCGGTGCACGCCTCCTCGCAACCGTCACAATTTGTTTCTCAAAGGGCTATGAACGATACCCAACCGATCGTGTATGTAAGAAGACACGCAAGGGGTGTGGAATCGCGTTTTCCCCCTCTTCAGCAGTCCATATCTGGGCCCACGCCCAATTCCACCATCATCGATGCCATGACAGGCTCTACTCAAATGATTACTGATCCGATACCTCCAATGCCAGGTCTCGTGCCTGCTAGCCATGAAAGCCTGCTATTTGATGGAAGAACTGCTAACAACACTCAAATTCTGCCCTATTCTAATCAAGGAGCTAACCCAATGGCTCCCCCTTTAGCTTCAGTAGGCAAGGATCCCTCCACAATGGTACGTGCGCCAAATTCGGGAGTTGTACCCTTCCTGCCGAGTATGATGAACGTTAGCTCTCCAGCGTCATACGCCCCTCAAGCTTCAGCTTTCCAGGTGTCCAATGCAGGAAACAACTTCCCAGCAGCATATGCTCCTCGAGCTTCAACATTCCAGGTGTCTAATGTGGGAAACAGCTTCCCAGCGGCATATGCTCCTCAAGTTTCAGCTTTCCAGGTGTCCAATGTGGGAAACAGCTTCCCGGCTATCCCATATGCTCATAATGCATCGGATTTCCCACCTTTTGCATCAAACCAGGGTCCTCCGATAATGATGCCTGTTCTGGGGTTGCAACTTGTTAGGATTATGCCCTCAGATGCCATAGAGGATAGAATGATAGGGCATCTATCTTGTAATTAACTTATCTTCATATTATTAATAAAGGCATTATTTAGTTTTCACTTAAATCTTATTTGCATCTATAAGTAGTGTAAAACGCTTTTGTCCATGTTTTCAGTGCGATCCCTCTACTTCCTATGGGATAGAAAGATTGGCACTAGGGAGATCGATCTTGATTACTAAAAATAAGTTCGCAAGTAAAGTGAAGTCTTTAATGGACAAATAAAGACTTAGCACACTTGTACAAACTTATCTCTGACATGGGAGTGCCTGTCTGGTGCCATGGGATGGTAGGAGATTAAGAATGTAGGCACATTAGTGGAACTGATATGCTCAAACACTACTCGTATCAGTTCTGTCACATGGGTTTTCACTCTGTGACTGTCAATGACAGAACTGATTATGCGTAATAGGTGTAAGTGAACCCTTGACCTGAAACATCATGCTGAAGATGCATTTGTGATGTCAAGTATTTCATTAGATTAGTTAGACCCGGGTGGACCCCGAAATGCGGCTTGATGGGCAAATGGTAGTCTTAGCTGATATCTAGATGGGATTTGTTCTCTCATAAGTGAGTGAGAAAGTACCCTATGTGATTATAGATAAATGGAGATCAAAGTCTTTGGCCAAAGCATAAAGAGACGATTGTGCTAGGCACTAAATCGATCTCAATAATCTCGTATTATTATAATTAATACATATGGTCAAGTCCAGTGAGTATGACATAGCCATGGCTCTCACTTAACTGGGGTACACGAACAAAGGGTTTATACTTATACGGTATTTACGATTGGAAGGTTGTGGAATGATCTATTCATTCGTTTTTCATTTGGGTGTTACCCACTTTCTTTGGTTTCCTCTCATTGCCAAATGAAACGAACCTAAAGAGTCGCGCTAAAGAATTGATGAAGAAAAATTGAAAAATGATTTTCTATTTTATTTTTGGAGAGATTTAATTTATTGGATAAATTAAATAATTAATAATTACTTATTGGATAAGATAATTAATTAAAAGGATAAGATTAATTATTAATTAATTTCTTAGAGAAATATATTAATGAATTAATTTATCTAATTAATTTTATTATTTGATTAATTCATTAATTTAGTGGATATAATAAATTATTAATTGAATAAAGAATTAATTAAACAAAGCAAAAGAAAATCTGGGCCCCATATGGGGCGTCCTCCATTAGGGCTAGGTTGGATGATCAATTTGGTCTCTTTTGTTGTCTTGGTCAATAAGTCATTAAGGTATAAAAAACTTCTCTTGACTTTAACCTAGACATAACAACAATTTCATTGTAACTCTCCAAGAAAAGAAAAAGGAAAAATATCCTCCCCATCTATACACAAGCTAGCCATCCCCCCCTATAGAGAAAGAAGTGGGATTTTTTCATCATCAATTCGTGCGTGATGATTTAGAGACAACGTGCTTCGTTGTTTGGATTAATTTTCAAGAAACTTCAAGAAATCAAGACTTGAAGAATACGAGGATTGAAGAATTCAAGAAGTTCATCAATTCGAAGTTTTGAAGAAGAATTGGATTCTCCAACAACTTCGTTTTAACGAGTAAGTTTTATTTGTTAAGTTTATCGTGCAATTTGAATATGCGATTATTGAATTCAACTTTGGGTTTTAAAATAAAATTCTTGAAATCCTTCCGCTGCGTTTATGTTATTTTTCGTGAAACCCAACAGTGATATCAGAGCCAATCTCTGATTCGCATATTTAGTTGAGTTTATGTGATTTATGATATACATAATATGTGTTTTCGAAGCATGCGATTATGTGTTAATTAAATCTGTGTTTTTATGGTTTAAAGCATGGATTTTGATTTTTTATATTTATTGTATATCTGGGTATATTTGTGATGCATGTAAAAAAATTGAAAACGAGGAAAAACGGCAGAATTTGAGCGTAGCAGCTGTGCATGCGCGCTGCTGCTGTGCAGCATGCACACATGGCCTGGCCACCTACACACGACCCGTCGGGTCGTGTGTTTAGACACCCGATTCGCTGATTTGTGTCCAAGATCCGGGTGGGTAAATGGGCTTTGTGTTGGGTCGAAATTAAAATTTGAGTTTGGGTAAATTTAATTATTCGGGTGGGTCAAAAGGATGATGACCCGATATAATTTAATTAAGCCCAACAAAAAATTTAATCTATCTCGACTTATTAATTAGTTTGGGCTTAATTTAATTAATTCCAAATGGGCCCATTGGATGGGTGATTTGAACTTTAATTAAAAATAGCCCAAGAAATTAATAAAGTGTGCATGTTTTTTCGAATTAATTAATTTGAGCCCAATTAAATTCAAACCAAGTAGACCAAAAGGATGGTAACTTGGGTTTGATGAAATCGAGCCCAATAAGATTAATTAAAATTAAATATTTAATTAGAATAATTAATTATTTTTCTTGGAGATTAATAATTAATTTATGAATTAAATATTATAAATTTTTCCTCGACTTGGAAAATACTTGGATATTTGAATATAGAATATATATTTTTTTCTTGGATGATTAATAATTAATTCTTTAATTAAATAAAAGTTTTTCCATTTAATGATTGCTTTAAATCATAATAAAATAGAATTCCATATTTTTTGTATTTATTTAGTTGGACTAATATTATTTTAATTAAATGTAGATATACTTAATGTTGAATTTTGTATATATAAGTCATCTAGTAGGACTAGAATGATTTTAATTGAAATAAATATATAAAAGTTGGGAATTTATTAAAGGACTTTTTAGTTGGACTAAAATATTAATATCAACATAAGTGTTTTAATAATGTGAGCATGTATTAAATGTTGCGAGCACGTATTAATTGATGCGAGCATGTCTTATGTGATAGAAACACCGATCATGGACTTAGGTTATGTTCGATTTACTTATCTTTGCATGGGTTGTTGTAGTTAAATAATTTAGAAGTATTTAAGTCCGTAAAGTTTTGTTTTTTCGCTTTACCTTAATATGTGATGGCCTATTGGCTCGGGTCCTCTAGAAAAGTCCATGATCGAGTGTATGTGGATTTATTTATTTATTTATTTATTTAATTCCATGATGATATTGATAGGCATATTTATTAGTAGAATAATTTATGCATGTTCAATATGTGATAGTTGCGCTATATAAATTGATTAATGTGCAAGGTGAGACCAAACATTTGACAATTTAAATTCTCCCAAATAAATAATACCGAGTTAGAAAAGGATGTGGACATCCTCGCCCTCCACTAAGCTTTCTAAAATTAAAATTACTATAAATGTGTAATGCTTCCCACTTATGAGGGTTATGCATTTAGAAATAATTTGAAATATTATTAAGTACATGGAATGCCTTAATCGAAGCATATTTCGCCCCAGAAACCTGTTCGGTTGCAAGGTGAAATTCAAATGTTAGATTATAGGAGTTAGTGGGAATGAACTCGGGTAGTTAACGAGCTTAGAAACCTGTTCGGTTGCGGTTTGGTGAACTATGGGGAAAGGTATTGAAATATTTATTGGATAAATTGATGTTAGACATCACTTCAATTAATTGATGGGCCAGAAATCGGTTAGGTTGCAACCCATGTAATTAATTGAGGACCTCAATACCCGTTGTGGAATCGATGCCAATGATGATTCCCGATTTTCACATGGGAGTGTAGGATTCGAAAAATGTAGTGGGAGCCAAGATCAATTTTAAGTCCTTAATTTTTCTTGATTAAGTCAAATACAAGTAATCTAATTTAATCTGGTTTAATTCTGCAGTTATTTTCTCGTTAAATCTCTCTCAAAATAACAAACCCACTTATGAAATTACTCGAAATAAATGTTCTGATTGGACCCAACTACATGGATTGGCTCGCGATCTTAAGGAATGTCTTAAGAGAAAAGCCAATTGAATATGTGTTGGAAATGGATCGTCCTCCTGTTCCTAAGAGGAATGAGGATGAGAAAGTTCAACTAGCTCATTTTAGTTGGACTTGTGATAACTATAAAGCTAGAGGATACATCCTAAGCTCAATGTACAGTGAACTGCAAAGTTCTCATGATGCAGCAATGCTAGGGACATAATTCTTCATTTAGAGGAAATGTTTGGAGATCACGGTAGGACCGTAAGATATTTTATATCAAAGGATCTCTTCAGAGCGAGGATGAGAGAGGATGAGGATGTGGGAGACCATGTTCTCAAGATGATGACCCTAATGGAAAGGTTAAAATCAATGAACTTCTATATGGATCTTCATCTTCAAATTGATCTCATCCTACAGTCGCTCCCCGACTCCTTCTACTACTTCGTCATGAACTTTGATATCAATGATATCAATTGTTTATTAGTTGGGCTATCGAAGAAGCTTGAAATTGAACAAGCTCGAATGAGGATGAATCAGAAGAAGGATTCTTCTATCTATTTCAAAAATGATTCATTGGATGATCAAAGAAATGGAAAAAGGAAAAGGCAATTAGGAATATCCACAAGAACTCAAAAGAAATCAGAACATAGGCGTAAGAGCAAAGGACCTAAGAAGACGAACAGATGTCTTGAGTGCGGTGAGCTAGGCCACTGGAAGAGGAACTGTCCCAAATTAGACAAAGGCGCAAAAGGTATGGAACTATTTATTTTTGAAACTAATTGTTCTATGACCGTTTTTTCTACTTCATGGATTCTAGACTCAGGGGCTAGTGCCCATGTGTGTTGTTTGGAACAGGATCTGCAGAGAAGTAGAAAGGTTGGCCATGAAGAAGTGATGATCAAAGTCGTCGCAGCTACTAGAATAGGATCCACTTCTTTATATTTGAATTCTGGACATTTATTATTTTTAGATGATGTTTTAGTTTTGCCCAGGGGGCTTAAGAACATTGTATCTATTCCCGTCTTAGTTAAGATTGGGTATACATTCCATTTTTCTAAACTAATTTGCTACATTTATTATGGAAATAAATTAGTTGGCAATGCTTCTTTAGTTAATGGCTGTATTATTTAAATGTCCGTAATTCATCTGATGTGAATGTTGTAACTAAGAAGCATGGTAGGCAAGAAGCTAATTTAAGACTCAAGTGGCATCTAAGACTAGGCCATGCTGGAGAGCACAAGATTCACAAAATGGAAAAAGATGGGCTTTTAAGCTCACTGGGATCGGATCCCTATCTAACATGTGAATCATGTCTCTTAGGCAAGATGGCTAGATCACCCTTCACCGGGACTTTTGAAAGAGCCACTCAAGTCTTAGGATTAGTGCACCCGACGTTTGCGGACCATTTGGAGAAATGGCTCGTGGGGGTTTCTACTATTTCATCACTTTCACAAATGATCATTCAAGATATAGTCTAGTGTATCTGATGAAGCAAAAGTCTGAATCCTTTGAAAGGTTCAAAGAATTCACAGCTTTGGTAGAAAATCAAACTGGGCAGAATATAAAAACTCTGCGATCGGATCATGGAGGAGAATATATGAGTGCTGAGTTTGATGAATTCCTTAGAGAAAAAGGAATAATGTTACAACTAACACCGCCAGCAACCCCTCAACTAAATAGAGTAGCCGAGCGAAGGAACCGAACTCTGTTGGACATGGTTTGTTCCATGCTCAGTTACACTGATTTACCCATTTCATTGTGGGGATATGCGTTCCTTACTGCTGCTTATATATTGAACAGATGTCCCTCCAAATCCATTCCTAAGACTCCGCATGAGATGTGGAATAATAGGAAACTGAGTCTTAATCATATTAAGATTTGGGGATGTTCCGCTTATGTAAAGTAGACTAAAGTGGACATATTGGAGACAAGATCCCTAATGGGACGTTTCATTGGTTATCCTGAAGATTCCATGGGATTCTTCTTTTACCTACATGATGATCAGAGAATCACTGTGGCCCTACAAGCCCACTTCCTCGAAGATGAATTCATCTTGGAAGGGGGCAAAGGTAGAAAGATTGTTCTAGAAGAACAAAATGAAACTCCCTCTGAGACATCTGTCCAAGAACCGAGGCCTAACCCAATAGTAGCACAACCACCACGTAGATCTGGTAGAATATCGCATGAACCTGAGAGGTATGGGTATCTACTGCAGGGGGAGCCAGAGCTTCACACTATCGTACAAGAGGGTCATGAAGATGACCATTGTACCTATGATCAAGCGATGGTGGATATCGACGCTTCAAGATGGCGAGAAGCGATGGAAATAGAGATGAACTCTATGCAATCGAACTAAGTCTGGACTTTGGTAGATCATTCTGATGGTATCAAACCTATAGGATGTAAGTGGATCTACAAAAGAAAGATAGGTAGCGATGGCAAGGTTGACACGTTTAAATCCAGGCTCGTAGCGAAAGGGTATAGTCAAAGAGAAGGAATTGACTATCAAGAAAACTTTTCGCCCGTGGCCATGATAAAGTCCACCCGAATACTGTTATCCGTAGCTGCATACTTAAACTATGAGATATGGCAGATGGATGTCAAAATGGCTTTCCTAAATGGATTCCTCGAGGAGGATATCTATATGGAACAACCAAATGGTTTTGTATCCGAGACCAATATCCATAAAGTATGTAAACTTGAGAGGTCCATATATGGTCTCAAGCAAGCATCTAGAAGCTGGAATCTCTGTTTTGATGAAGTAGTAAAGGGATATGGCTTCATCAAGAACGAAGATGAACCCTGTGTCTACAAGAAGACTAGTGGGAGCAAAATCTCGTTCTTAGTACTATATGTGGATGACATTCTACTTATAGGAAATGACATAGGAATGCTCACCACAGTCAAGCAATGGCTTTCGAGTACGTTTTCCATGAAAGACTTGGGAGAAGCAACTTACATTCTAGGAATTCATATCTATAGAGATAGAACGAATAGAATGATAGGTCTCTCCCAAGCCCTTTACTTAGAAAAGGTCCTAAAGAGGTTTAGGATGGAGAATTCTAAGAAAGGGTTCCTTCCCATGAGACATGGAGTACACTTGTCCAAATCTATGTGTCCTCAAAGTGAGGAAGATAGAGAGGAGATGAGTAAAGTACCCTATGCCTCTACAGTTGGTAGCCTAATGTATGCAATGCTGTGTACAATACCCGACATTGGCTATGCTGTAAGCGTGGTGAGTCGATTTCAGGCAAACCCGGGAAAAGAACATTGGATAGCTGTGAAGAATATCCTAAAGTATCTTAAAAGAACTATGGATATGATTCTCATCTATGGAGGTGGAGACCTGAAGATGGAGGGTTGCACTGACTCGGATTTCCAGTCTGATGTCGATGACCGTAAATTCACTTCATGGATTGTTTTCAAGCTTAATGGTGGGGCGGTGTCTTGGAAAAGTTCCAAGCAAAGCACAACCGCGGATTCCACCACTGAAGCTGAATATGTGGCAGCCTCGGAGGCAGCCAAAGAAGCTGTTTGGATGAGAAAGTTCCTTGGAGAACTTTAAGTGGTTCCTAGCTCACAGCTCCCGTTACCACTTTATTGTGATAACAATGGAGCAATAGCGCAAGCTAAGGAACCAAGGTCTCATAACAAGTCTAAACACATTGAGAGAAGATTTCATATCATTAGAGAGATCGTTGGCAGAGGAAAGATAGCAGTGCAAAAAATAGCCTCAGCTGATAATATAGCTGACCCGTTCACCAAACCACTACCTCAGGCTGTTCTGGACCGACACCTGGAAGGGATGGGTATAAGATACCACAATGAGTGGCATTGAGTGAGTGGGAGATTGTTAGGATTATACCCTCAGATGCCATAAAGGATAGAATGATAGGGCGTATATCTTGTAATTAACTTATCTTCATATTATTAATAAAGGCATTATTTAATTTTCACTTAAATCTTATTTGCATCTATAAGTAGTGTAAAATGCTTTAGTCCATGTTTTCAGTGCGATCCCTCTACTTCCTATGGGATAGGAAGATTGGCACTAGGAAGATCGATCTTGATTACTAAAAACAAGTTCGCAAGTAAAGTGAAGTCTTTAATGGACAAATAAAGACTTAGCACACTTGTACAATCTTATCTCTGACATGGGAGTGCCTGTCTGGTACCATGGGATGGTAGGAGATTAAGATTGTAGGCACATCAGTGGAATTGATATGCTCGAACACGACTCGCATCGGTTCTCACATGGGTTTTCACTCTGTGACCGTCAATGATAGAACTGATTATGCGTAATAGGTGTAAGTGAACCTTTGACCTGAAACATCATGCTGAAGATGCATTTGTGACGTCAAGTATTTCATTAGAGTAGTTAGACCCAATTCACCCGTTGGTGGGGTCGACCTCGAAATGCGGCTTGATGGGCAAATGGGTAGTCTTAGCTGATATCTAGATGGGATTTGTTCTCTCATAAGTGAGTGAGAAAGTACCATGTGATTATAGATAAATAGAGATCAAAGTCTTTGGCCAAAGCATAAAGAGACGATTGTGCTTAGGAGAGAAAAAAGGGAACAAGTTAGCTTGCAAGCTAAATTCCTTGTTTTTAGGAAACTCTTTAATAGAGTTTGATTAGGAAGAGATGAAAGTCAAATCTTGGAGATTTTATTTCATCTTGACTTCCAATCAAATTAAACCTAGGTCTCTCTATAAATATGCGTGTTAAGAAAAACAGACACACCCCTTTTTTTAGTGAAATTTTCGTCCACCACATAGAGAGAAAGGGAGAAAATTTTGTCTTCTATTTTCTCAAGAAAACTCGCCCCTCACCCTATATTTCTTGACAAGGTTACCTTTCACATATATTCCTACCTTCATATATAAGCTTATATTAGATCTAAAATAATTATATAAGCTAGCACTACATATATAATTATTGGGAATTATACGGAGGTGTGGATACATCTTAGAGGCGAGACAATTGGATCGCTTGAAGATACAAGGAACAAATCGGAGCTTGGATTTTTCAAAGGGGGCCGACGGGTTTTTGAAGAATCAAGTCAAGGGAGTATTTGTTCGGGTTGAAAAGATCAGAAGCTTGTACGAGGGAAAAAGGGCCAAAGGTATTTCGCGTAGTATAGTTTTTTCTCGTTTTAATTAGCTCGATTAAACCGGCCATTGTAATCCTATTTCGGAGTAGTTGTAAAAAAATTTAATTCCGCTGTGCTAACCTACCCGGGGTTACCCCAACCCAACAGACCCAAATTGATTTGGAATTAGATTTAAATTAGAGTTTAATTTCGCTTTTAAATTAATTCACCCATATTGAGCTCTATTTGATAAAGTCCACTTTAATTGGATTAATGTAAATGTTTGGGCTTGGCCCATTAACATTTTCAAAATAAATTGGATTTATTTTTGAATATTAATTAAATTGGATTTAATTAAATATTAAATAAGATTTAATAATAATCACATTTGTGTTTAATTTGATTATGTGCTCCTGTTATTATTATGTAATGGTGACACCTCGTGTGGGCTTAGGGTTGTTTTTTTTTTATTATTATTATTTGGGTTGTATTGGGCCGGAGTTTGAGCCCCCCCAGTTTGTATCTTCATTTTTATTTAGATCAATTGTATAGGCATGTACCATTGTAATAAAAATGTTAGATAGGTCCAATAAAGAGAGAAGACGGTGGCAAGCTTGGAGCGGAGTCAAGGATCTCTTTTGTAATAGATTAGAACCCCTCCCCGATTGACTCGTTGGATCAAGGCAATCTAGATTAAAGCCCATATGTGCGTGTGTTGTTAGAAATTGCTAGGCGTTTTTCTTATGCATTTCCTTAAATAGTGCTTGATAAATTAATATGCAAAGTGAGACCCAATTTATAATAATTATCAAGTTATTAAATCTCCCTATATCAAAAAATACTAAGTAAGAAAAGGGTATTTGATATCCTGGCTCTCCATCAAACTTTAGAACGAGATGGCTGCATCTTGTATATGGCACCGTCCCGGTATTAGGGGGTTATTTATAAAGGTAATATGTTTGATCTCCTTTAGTGCATTAGATGCCTTCAGTCGAAGAGAATTTCGCCCCATATATCGAAAAAGGTTGCAAGGTGAGATTAAATTGTTAGACTGATAAGAGTTGATGGGAATAGACTTAGACGAATCACCACGTATATATCGAAAAAGGTTGCGGTTAAGTGATTCATGAGCCAAAGGGATTGAATCGTTAAATGGTTTAACTGGCACTAGGCTCCACCTCAATTTCGATATGACCATATATCGAAAAAGGTTGCAACCCATCTAGACATTGAGGACCTCAATCACCCACTATGAAACCAATCCAACGAGATTTTTGATTATTGCAGCGGGAGTACAGTAATTGAGAAAAAATAGTGGGAGACAAGTAATTGTACAAGTCCTTTTTTATTACTTGTTTTAAACAATATAAAACATCTAATTGAAATATCTTGGTATTTTCTGCAGTTTGATAATTACTCTCTATAATGGTTAACCCACTTACAATTCTGCTTGAGAAAAATGTCCTAACTGGACACAATTTTATTGACTGACAAAGAAATCTGAGGATAGTCCTTAGTCTAGAGGCCTTAGAATATGTGCTCGATGAGAGGAAGCCTCCAGTCCCAGATACTGATAACTTTGAGGATCGACTGGCCCATGAAACGTGGGTGAAGGATGACATCAAAGTTAGAGGTTACATACTGGGTTCGATGAGCAATGATCTCCAACGTTCTCATGAGAAGATTAAGACGTCTGGGGAGATCTTGCTGCAATCGAGGGAGCTCTATGGAGAACACAGTAGAACTGCTCGGTATAACATATGAAAGAACTTTTTGGAGCTAGAATGAAAGAAGGAGAGAAGGTTGGGGATCACCTCCTCAAAATGATCTCAATGATTGAGAGACTTAAGCCCTTGATTTCACCATGGACTTCCACCTTCAAACCGATCTCATTCTCCAGTTGCTCCCAGAGTCATTTTCGCAATTCATTGTAAATTTCAGCATGAATGACATTGAGTGCACACTAGCTGTGCTAATGAACAAGTTGATCAATGCTCAATCACAGTTAGAGGCTAAAATGAAAGAAACTGCCCTAGTCATTTCTGCTGATTCTAAGAGAAGTCAGAAAAAGAAAAGAGGTAAGAAGCAGCTAGGAGTCTCCAAATCATCGAGCAACGATAAAGCCAAAAAGGTCAAGAAGTTCAAGGGTAGGACCCCAAAGAAAATGGACATCTGCTTCCATTGCAAGGAGATGGGGCACTGGAAGCGTGATTGTCCTAAGCTGAAAGCTGAAAAAGCAGGTATAGAACTTTTAGTTTTTGAAACTAATTGTTCTATGACTATATTCTCTACTTCGTGGATTCTAGATTCGGGAGCTAGTGCTCACATTTGTGCTTTAAACCAGGATCTGAAAACAAGTAGGAAGCTGGGAGAAAGAGAAGTGATGATCAATGTGGGAAGTGGGCACAATGTCACGGCTACACACGTTGGAAGCACTTCTATTACATTAATGTATGAACATTCTATTACTTTAGATAATTACCTCGTTTTGCCTAATGGGCTTAAGAACATTGTTTCTATTCCTGTATTGGTCAGGAAAAGATACTTGTTTACTTTTAATGACAATGGCTATGATATTTATTTTAGAAATAAAAATGTTGGTTCAGCATCTTTAGTTAATGGATTGTATTATATTAATGTTCAAAACCATTGCATGGTTAACACTATGACTAAGAAGCATAGTATGAATGGTGCTAACCAAATACTTATGTGACATCTTAGACTTGGACATGCCGGTGAATTCAAGGTTCATGAGTTGGAGAAACGAGGGCTTATCGGCCCTCTTGGATCTGATCCATAAACAACATGTGAATCCTATCTAAAATGTAAAATGACTAAGTCACCCTTCACCGGACATTTTGAAAGATTCAAGGAAGTTTTGGGTTTAGATCATACAGACATTTGTGGGCCCTTCAAGGATTAGGCCTACGAAGGTTTTCAATACTTCATTACATTCACTGACGACCATAGTAGATATGGACTCGTGTATTTAATGAAACCTAAGTCTGAAGCTATTGAATGGTTCAAAGAGTTCAAGACTATGACTGAAAAACAAACCGAGCACAATATTAAGGTACTGCGATCGGATCGTGGTGGCGAATACATGAGTGCTGAGTTTGATTAGTTCTTAAAAGAACACGGCATAGTGTTACAACTTAATCCTCCAGCAACCCCACAATTAAATGGAGTAGCTGAGCGCAGAAATCGTACTCTATTGGATATGATGAGATCTCTGCTTAGCTACACCAATTTACCTATTTCATTGTGGGGACATGCTTTGCTTACAACTGTACACATATTGAATAAGTGTCCCTCGAAATCTGTTCCCGAAATACCGTATAAGTTGTGGTGTGGAAGGAAACATAATCTTAAGTACATAAGAGTGTGGGGTTGTCCCGCATATGTTAAGAAGACTAAGGTAGGAAAACTATAGGAAAGATCCCTCAAGGGTCGATTCATAGGTTTTCCCACTAACTCCATGGGATACCTGTATTACCTACCAAACGATCATCGGATAATCGTGGCTTTGAAAACATTCTTTCTCGAAGACGAGTTCATTAGAGAAGGAGGTGCAGGTAGGAAACTGGTTCTATTAGAAGAACCAAATGAATCCCCCTCGGAGACACCAAGTACAAAGAATTGACCCTGAAACTCAAAAGACACAACCGTCACTACGACACTCTAGTAGAGTATCTTGACCGCCTGAGAGATATGGTTACCTTCATGAACAACAATATTTGTTTGTTGTGGGAAATGGAAGCCGTGGAGATGATCCCTCTAGCTACGAGCAAGCAGCGATTGATATTGATTCCGCAAAATGGATGGAAGCCATGAAAGCAGAGAGGGATTTGATGTATTTGAACCAAGTCTGTACTCTTACTGATCTCCCTGAGGGTGTATAGCCAATAGGGTGCAAATGGATCTATAAGAGAAAGATTGGTCCGGATGGCAAGGTAGATACCTATAAGGCCAGACTTATCGCGAAAGGTTATAGGCAAAAGAGGGCATTGACTATGAGGAAACCTTTTCTCCCATAGCAATGATCAAGTCCATTCAAATCCTGCTCGCCATCACAACGAACCTAGATTATGAAATCTGGCAGATGGATGTGAAAACCGCATTTTGAAATGGATACCTCGAGGAGGACATTTATATGCAGCAGCTCAGAGGATTTATATCCGATACAGATTCTCTTAAGGTTTGTAAGCTAAATAAGTCCATTTATGGACTTAAGCAGGCGTCTTACAACTGGAATCAACGGTTCAATCAAGAAGCAAAATATTATGGATTCATTAAGAATGAAGATGAATCGTGTGTCTATAAATTGTCCAGTGGGAGTAAGTTGACATTCCTAGTGTTGTATGTAGATGACATACTACTAATGGGGAGTGACATAGGCTCCTTGACATCAGTCAAGGCATGGCTTTCAAGCACATTCTCCATGAAAGACTTAGGATAAGCGACCTACATCTTTGGAATTCGCATCTACCGGGATAGGGCGAATCGGATGTTGGGTCTCTCCCAAGCGCTCTACCTAGAGAAAGTCCTTAAGAGATATGAAATGAGTAACTCTAAGGGAGGACTTCTGCCCATGGGACATGGAATACATCTCTCTAATTCTATGAGTCCAAAATTGGATGAGGACAGACTAAAAGATGAGTAAAATCCCATATGCATCAGCAGTTGGAAGTCTCATGTACGCAATGTTATGCACGAGGCCTAACATAGCCTACATTGTGAGTGTAGTTAGTCGGTTTCAAGCTAACCCGAGTGAGTAGCATTGGATGGCTGTGAAGACTATCCTTACGTATCTTAGAAGAACTAAAGATATGCTTCTCATATATGGAAATGAAGAGATGAGAGTAGATGGATATTCTGACTCAGACTTTCAGTCTGATGTGGATGATCAAAAATCTACATCTGGGTTTATATTCACTCTAAATGGTGGAGTAGTGTCTTGGAAAAGTTCAAAGCAAAGCACAACTGCGAACTCCACATGTGAAGCTGAATACATAGAGGCAGCTAACGAAGCTGTTTGGATAAAGAAGTTCATGGTTGAATTTTGAGTGGTTCCTAGCATGGAAATGTCATTGCCACTATGGTGTGACAACAATAGAGCAATAACACTGGCTAAAGAACCAAGGTCTCACAATACATCTAAATACATAGAGAGGAGGTATCACATAATACGAAAAATCATTGGAAAAGGCAACATCGCCGTGCAGAAAGTAGCCTCAATGGGAAATGTAGCTGACCCACTCACTAAACCTCTATCATCGGCGGTGCTAGAGAAACATCTTGATAAGATGGGACTCAAATATAATAGCAATTGGCATTGAGTCCAAGTAGGAGATTGTTAGGTGCTATGCCCTCCATGTCATTGAGGAATTAGATTTAAGAGGGCGTTTTATTTATATTGTATGAACATTATTATTGATTAATAAAAGACATTAAGTTTATTCTTATAAATCTAATTGTGGCATTAAATGTATTAAAAAATAGGTCCTTAAGGTCAAGGTGTACTCATCACTACTTATTTGATAATTAGGAGCACTGGTGGAGTTAAGTGCTTGATCTTATAAACATGGTTCGCGAGTTAAAAAATCTAAATTAGGCGTTTAGATTCAACTCGTATGACACTTTCTTTGAAAAAGAAAGTGCTAAGTCTTACACTGATTGGATGGTGGGAGCTGGTGTCATGAATATGATTAACAGAGTTAACATATTCGAACATGACTCGTTGTAATCCTATCACATGATTTTTTACTCGGTGACAGTAATGATGAGGATTACCAGTTATGATAGTATGAGTGAACTTCAGACCTGAGGAGTCCTTTACATTGTGCTCGTACCATTGATTAAGTTATTAGAGTAGTTAGGCCCAATCACCCGTTGGTAGGGTCGACCTCAAAGTACGATTCAATTGGGCGTTCGACAATGAGAAGTGGATTGCCAATAAGGAATTCACTGTCTCAAAAGTAAACGAGAAGCGACATGTACGTCATAGGTACTGTGAAATTAAAGTCTTTGGCCAAAGCAGTAATGACTGACTTATATTGGATATAAAGGGCAGTTTAGTAATTTCACATTAGTATGATTATAGTACAGTATCAAGTTGTATGAGTTTGACGCTCCATGACTCTTACTTGATCGGGTTGCGTTAGTGAAGAGTTTATACTCATATGGTAATTATGACATAAAGGTTCATGATGAAATATTCATCTCGTACTTGATTGAGTTTCGGTATAGCTTCACAGGATGGCTTGGTGATAACTATATCCTTGGAATCCTTCCAATGCCAATCAAGACGAGCCTAGAGAGTCACGCTATGTAAAGATGATAAAATAAAGGAGTTTTACTTTATGAAGGGTATTTTGGTAATATCACTTGGAGTTGAAATTATCGAAGGGATATGTATTGATTATACTAAATATATTTAATTATTTTAATTAAATTATTTTATTCAATCAATATTAATAGTGTTATTAATTTAGAATTAATAAAGTACTATTAATGAAAAGAGGTTAGTATTTAATTAATTACCAATTGGATTGGACTGGGAATATTAATTAAATACATAACACTGGGTTTGGAATTGGATGAAGCCCAGTACACCTATCCCTAGGGTACTACACGGCCACCCCCTCTTCTCCTAAGCCAAGGAGAAGTTTTTTATTTAAGCACTAGGTATTTAACTGACACGCTAGAACCTCACGTGTTTGCACAACAAGTGGACAATTAAGTCCGGATGTCGAACCACATGGACTTGTATTTTAGTTTTTGACTTTGTAAATAAACGCTTAAAGTAAAGGTTGAAATGGAATGAACGTGCAAAGAACAAAAGTGAGAATAAACGATTGATTGAAACTTCAAGTGTTAAAGACGACTAAGGCGCATGTTAGGGCTCAATTTGATACAATATCTTTATAACGTGAAGGCCATGTGAAGGCCTATTTGTGAAGTATCTATATAATATTTGTTTGTTTGAATCAATTCATGTGTTGTGAATTTGTATTTGTTCTACGTACATGTGCTTGATCACCATGTGTTCGATAATTGCCTAGGTGAATGTTCTGAGAGAAAATTGATCTAGGGTGCATGAGATTCACAACATAATCCGCAAACAATGAGGAATTGCCCGTTAAGTGACAAACGGTAGAGATTCCCGGATGCAGTTAGCCGGATTAATCCGGGGAAATTATAGAGCTTGAATGCATGATTGTTGGTTAGATTCTCGGATAGAGATATTTTGGGGACCGTCAATTAATCATAGGATTATTATTTCCGAGACATCGGTTAGTAATTATAAAAGGGTTTTTCCACCATAGTAATATAGGTCTAATGATTCGACAACTCACGTTATAAAGATATTGTATCAAATTGAGCCCTAACATGCGCCTTAGTCGTCTTTAACACTTGAAGTTTCAATCAATCGTTTATTCTCACTTTTGTTCTTTGCACGTTCATTCCATTTCAACCTTTACTTTAAGCGTTTATTTACAAAGTCAAAAACTAAAATACAAGTCCCTGTGGTTCGACATCCGGACTTAATTGTCCACTTGCTGTGCAAACACGTGAGGTTCTAGCGTGTCAATTAAATACCTAGTGCTTAAATAAAAAACTTCTCCTTGGCTTAGGAGAAGAGGGGGGTGGCCGTGTAGTACCCTAGGGATAGGTGTACTGGGCTTCATCCAATTCCAAACCCAGTGATAGGTGTACTTTATGTGAGAACTAAATTAACCTCTTACTTAAAATATTAAAGATATTACTTTTTTCATTTTCTTTTCCTACTCAACTATATATTTTTATATATATATATACATATACATGTATATATATATATCACACACACAAAGACACATGCAGACACAGACAAACACACACACACTGGATCTGTAGGGGTGGAGGAGACACGACGGGGGGTGGGGGAGGAGCGGATTTGACCGGATCTTGGGACAGAGGGGGGTGATGGCGGGAGGGGAGGGCTCTAGATGAGTTTGGTGAAGGAGGAGAAAGAGGATGAATAAGAAGAAGAAGCGAGAAAAAGATGGAAGCAGAAGAACAAGCAGGAAAAAGTTGGAAGGAGGAGAAAGAGGATGAATAAGAAGAAGAAGCGAGAAAAAGCTGGAAGCAGAAGAAGAAAAGGAAAAGGAAAAGGAAAAGAAAAAAATAAAAATTTAAATTTGTTTTCAATTTTTTCTGTTATTTTTATGTAAAAATAAATCTTCATTTGTTTATGATTATTGTTATTTTTTAATTTTGATTTAACAATAAAATTAGTGATTTGTTTAGTTTGATACTTTATTATACTTTATTTTAATAAGTTGATGATTAACAATAAAAACATTAGACCTATATTACTATGGTGGAAAAACCCTTTTATAATTACTACCCGATGTCTCGGCAATAATAATCCTATATTAATTGACGGTCCCCAAAATATCTCCATCCGAGAATCTAACCAACAATCATGCATCCAAGCTCTAGAATTTTCCCGGATTAATCCGACTAACTGCATTCGGTAATCTCTACCGTTTGTCACTTAACGGGCAATTCCTCATTGTTTGCGGATTATGTTGTGAATCTCATGCACCCTAGATCAATTTTCTCTTGAAACATTCACCTAGGCAATTATCGAACACATGGTGATCAAGCACATGTACGTAGAACAAATACAAATTCACAACACATGAATTGATTCAAACAAACAAATATTATATAGATACTCCACGCACAGGCGTGGATGCAGTGGCGCTGGGGCTCCACAGTCAGAACTCAGCAGTTTTCTTGTATTTCAGCGCAACAATTTTGTTTCCTTTATAACGTTCTCCACGGACCTCCGATTTGAATGATTCAAGTTGCCAAGTGAAGCTAACACAGATATCTACAACTTTGTTGAAGGAAACTTCATTCGGCCTCTAAATATACAGAAATTCTGTGTTTTCGTGCATTATTCCTCGATTGCAATGATTTCCACCTTTACTCAATAAGCACAAAAATTAAACGCATATGTGGTATAAATCATGCATAAACCAATATAAATCACATAAATATAAGGCTCTAAAACATATAAATCCGCACCCTATCATTAACTAAAATCAGAACTTTGTCAGTTTTTCATCTTAGAGAGTGAAAAATAGTAAAACACAAAATCCTTTCTCCCTCCACATAAACCCTAAGTCGCTCAACCCAGTCTAAGGTAGAGGAGGTCGAGCTTCAAGAATTGAAGATCATCTTTCGCGTGATTATCTAGAGGAAGGAACGATCCGTTGCTTCTCTGCAAAAGCTGGGCTTTGGAAATTCATTGAAAAGGTAATTAGATTACTCCTAATTCTTGAATCCGAATTATGTGAATATGAAATTATCAAAACATGAATTGAATCCGGGATTTGTGAATCGAAAAAAAAATTTATCCACTGGTTCGATTCACAACATAGTCTTCGATGGGAGATTTATTCTCAGAAAATTGTAATTCCTTCATAGAATTAACAAAGGGAGTTAAAATTAGCATTCCACAAAATGATATAGGCACTCCATTTTAATTTTTTTCTTAAACAATTGACAACATTGCCCATGAATTAATAAAGAATATTGTTGAATTTTCTTATGATAAAATGTAAGGTATTATAGTATGTTCTTCCTTCTATTGTAAGACTATTTTACCTCTATTTTATTTTCTGCAATCAATATTCTATATAGTTTAAATTGTAAATTTTCTTGAACACTCTAGTCATATATTTCAAGATAAATTAAATTAGGGAAAATTACACTCAGACCCCCTCACTTATGGGGTAATTACACAAACTCCCCCTCACTTTTTAGAACTTACAACGACTTCCCCTCAAACATGTTTTGAATTACACGGGCACCCCCGGCCCTGTCAGTTTTTTCGGGCAGAATTTTGATGACATCATCAAAAAACTTTTTGACTTTTCCCATTTTACCTCTGGTCAAACCTGGACCACAAGTTCAGACTTTTCCCATGCCCAAAATACCCCCAGGGAGTATTTGTAATATATACAAACTTTTCAGGTGGTGTCAATGTAATGTTTATCGTTGAATTTGATTATAGTTTGATAATTATTTTATTTTACATTATTTTAATCATTTCAACTAAATGAAACTAATAAATATTAATAATTAATTCTGAAATAAAAAATAAAAAGCATCTATTCGATTTCAGATGAAAATTATTTAATTATATTTTACTCTTTAAATAAATTAACAATAAGTTGTCAAAAAAATAAAATTAACAGTAAAAAAATAATTATTTCAGATAAAAAACTATTATTTCAGAAAAGTGAATATTTAACTAACAATCAATTTGAAAATAAAAGAATAAAAATATTTTATTATCTTTTACTATTTAAATAAATTAACAATCACTAAAACATTTAATTAATAATTTTAGTTAATAATGAGTAACCAATTATATTTAGAATATATATATATGTATATTAAATATTATTGATTTTAATTAATTTATTAATTAATTTCAATACAATATGAATAACAATTTTGTAAATCATCAACTTATTAAAATAAAGTATAATAAAGTATCAAACTAAACAAATCACTAATTTTATTGTTAAATCAAAATTTAAAAATAACAATAATCATAAATAAATGAAGATTTATTTTTACATAAAAATAACAGAAAAAATTGAAAACAAATTTAAATTTAATTTTTTTTTTTTATCTTTTCCTTTTCCTTTTCTTCTTCTGCTTCCAGCTTTTTCTCGCTTCTTCTTCTTATTCATCCTCTTTCTCCTCCTTCACCAAACTCATCCAGAGCCCTCCCCTACCGCCATCACCCCCCTCTGCCCCAAGATCCGGTCAAATCCGCTCCTCCCCCACCCCCTGTCGTGTCTCCTCCACCCCTACAGATCCAATGTGTGTGTGTGTTTGTCTGTGTCTGCATGTGTGTTTGTGTGTGTGATTTATATATATATATATATATAAATATATAGTTGAGTAGGAAAAGAAAATGAAAAAAGTAATATCTTTAATATTTTAAGTAAGAGGCTAATTTAGTCCTCACATAAAGTCAAGATTTTCATGATTTTTTTATTTTTTTTGGTCCAAAAAATGAAGGGGCAAAAAGATCATTTAATCATTGCGGGCAGACAAATCCACGGGCAGCTCGATCGAGGGGAGGTTTTTGTAATTATCAAAAAGTGAGTGGAAGTTTGGGTAATTACCCTATAAATGAGGGGGTCTGAGTGTAATTTTCCCATTAAATTATAATAATGGAGTTAAAGAGGAATTGCGGATTGTTTTCGCTTTCTATTAGATATACTAGAATACGTGACACAAAAGTATTACAAATTTCACAGTTTAATCCAAATACGATATATCTAATATTAATGGAAGTGCTAATTTTCTCCCTTTAACAAAACTCATTGTATATACAATTATACACCATATATACAATACAAAAGATGCATAACTATTATAATTAAGAATATTAAAAGTTTCAATTTGAATTTCCAATAATTTTCATAATTTCTCTAAAATCAAAAACCGCATTATGAATATACTCAAAATATCCATAGATTTACTTCTTTGAGATCTACATTGGCATCGGTATTAATACCTTAGGTGTTAATTATGGGTGAAATTTCTTTTCGTTATTCCCTCGAAACATCCAAACCAACACTAATTCACATGAGAAAAAAGAAGAAACAGAAGGGATCCTCTGTTCTTATCATATTTCACTATGTCAACTGTACATTGATAAGTTTTTTCTATGAAGCTATTCTCAATGGCAATCATGATTGTTTTGGCACCACAAGTGCTAACCTGAGATTACCAAGCTGGCACAATCTTGACGGATTTTTGTATACTGTGACTCTCGCCATATTCTCATCGGCTATATTTACGTGAGCAATGCTAAAAGATTCACCTTTCTCAACCGCAAATTGCCACTCTCTCATTGATATCAAAAACCAATTTTTCCTAGCAGATTTTGTGGCTTTAACTTCAACATATTCCCTACTGTTGTCATCACCATCCCCTAAAATAATATCATAAGGCAGTCCAGTCTCATTAGCTTCATTCACCCATTTCACAAACCCTTCACCTACTTCCCCTACAAAATATTTGTAAGCAACGAGCTCACCCAGTCTCCCTGTGAGCTGTGCCTGCTGTGCAAACACCTCCTCTCTCTCGCTACTACTAATCTTTGATGGAACAAATTTGTTGCTATCATCATCGTCAACACCACAATCAAGTACCATATTTGTCATGACGTTAGGCTTCGATTCTGAAATCTCTGCATCCACTATAACTGTTGGATCAACCTCTAAATTTAATTCACTGCTGATCATCTCAGTCGGTAATATATTGGCTTTTTCAATATTATTTGCTGCAAAAGTTCCCTCTGGAGTAGTAACTGAACTGAAACCATGGGAAATTTTCCAATCGTTTGAATAATTTTTTTTATAAATCATCCAATAATTGTTTACTGTTGATGATTGAAAGGACGACCAGGAAGGTTCATGAGCAGGGAGTTTTGGCACCTTCTGGCTATTCAAAATGAAAAATTCTGTTTGGTCCTCAGTGGCGCCTGATTCAGCCATGGTTGTGATCATGTGAAGAAAATTTGCAAAGTGCAAAGCAGGAGTTCCGTTGTATAGTAAGCAAGATAATTCTAAGAATATTGAGTGTGGATTTGATCCTTGACTGCAGTATAAGATGTTATCCTGCAAAATCATTCAACAGAGAAGAACTGAGGAGGTTTGTTGCTACGAAACTGACATCAACAATGGGGAAAACTGCAATATTAGTCCCATAGGATAGGATAGGGTCTGTTGCAATTTTAATCATGTCGTTTACAATCTTGCAAAGTTAGTCCTGTAGGATGCATTCTTTTGCAATTTTGGTTCCACACACATTAAAAATTGGATGGATTTTCGTTAATTTTATTACTGGCCACTTGCCTTGCAAGTGACCAAACTAATGGTTCCCATCCGTTTTAATGGTTAGGACTACAAATAAAGAAAAATGCATCCTATGGAACTGATTTTGCAAGTTTGTAAACAATTGGACTAAAAATGCAACAGACTCAATCCTATGGCACTAATATTGCAACTTTCTTTCAACAATGAATATGAGTGGCGTAAGCATTAAGTACCTGTAGAAGGCAATTACAGTCGTGTCTTTTCTTTGACGTAATCTCACATCTCTTTATAACATTCCGATAGAACAATTTTTCAACGACAATTATTTTTAGCTGTCTAAGATTCTCAAAACCAGACTCCTTGAGTTGAAAATATTCGTCAGGATGTGAGGTATACAAGTACCGTTGAGCATAAGGAAGAACCCAATTCACCAAAGAGAAAATGAAACTAGAGTCTGCTGGACCATAATAAATTGCCTCACGAGTTACAATCTGTTAAGAGGAGGAGGAGGCTTTTAATTGTTACTCATTAATTACACTCTTATTTGAAGGACATCAGAAGCATCAACTCATGAAGATGTTTTTCATTCTTTTCTAATGATATTAGAAAAAAGTGTTGATATTGACTATGGAGGAAGCAGTTAAGAAAGATTACCATAACTGTAAATTAAATTAACTCAAAATTGGACAAAAACTCTAGTATTTACCCAACTTTCAACATTATGCCCAGAGTAGATAAATAATGGATTTCTTAATATACTACTACAGATTTTGTTGTATAGGCAAAATTATACTGGGACAAATAAACGCAATTACTTAAGACATGCACTCCAAGAGGATGGATATATATTTTGTCTAATCTTAGAACAAACATTGTGCACTAAGTAGGTTTCATGCATAAAAGGAATTAGAATAGGAAACCAACAAAAGTTGAATAAATAAAAGAAATGAAGGAATGAGAGGTCATAATCTACTTTACTATTATACTGTCTCATTCTCTCACTTGATGAGTATAATGCAAAAACTGTTTATTCTTGACTTAAAAACAAGTTGAATCACAGATTGTCAATTTAGAAGATAATAATTTGAATAAAAAAAATCCTCATTTACTGATGTATAATGAAAGTTGCAGCAGACCTGTGAAATGACAGATTGAAGCATTAAACACAAAATCAGATCGAAATTTTATTCTTTTGTAATCAAACCATATAAAAATGACTAGAAAATATTTTGAAACATGATCATATGACCAACTAAACATGTAAAATCGAGAACTTACACTACTTACTCGGTAAAATATGCACAAATGCACACAATATGTCATTGCAAAGAAGTGAACTTCAGATGGCCCTTTGAAAGGCTCGAGCTCAATCTCATTTTAAGACCTTCAATCTCGACTTGTTTGCACAAAAAGAACTTGTGAGATTTAAAGTAACCAGAATTAAAGATCATTATAAATATAAACTATAATTGAAATTATTATTATTTTGTAAAAAGGTATTGGATAAAGTAATTCCTTTCTCGACATCCCAACATAAGGCTCCATTCCCAAATTTAGCTCCTATTTCTTTAATGGACGCCCAAAATAATGCTCAATTTCCCTAAACAGTACCCTAACTTGGAGTAATAATGTGATAATACTAACTCTATACCACTACTTTTAAGGGCAAAAACGTAAATAGACAAAATTTCACTTTTTCGATTCTCATATAAAACTCCGCATCAGTAAAATAGGAACTATAGAATTGGGGCAAATAGAGTATAAAATTAACAAGATACGACGAGCTAAAGAACATCTATGTAGGGCTGTCAATAAAGTCGGACCTACTCAAAGCCCGACGGCTTGACTCGCTTATACATTCGCCGAGCTTAATAAACTACGAGCAGCACTAAGTTCAAACCCTGATATTGGCCCCCATAAATATGTGAGCTGAGCTTGAGGTTAATAAGGCTCTGCCGGAAAGAAGCCCGGCGCAGTTCAAAATTTCAAATGTATATTGAACATCATCAAACATTTTATAATTTTGACTTTTATACAAACATAACATAAAGAAATTTAAAAACTGTGCAAATGTTGCTTGTGGCGATCCAGATTAATGGCTCTTCATCAATTAATGATTAATGTGTTCCAAGACAGACTATAGCTAAATGTTAGTACCCAAAAATAATGATCAAGAGCATTCCATTTTTTGCATCGTCATACACGAAGGATCAAAAAAAATATTTATCCCCATAATTAAAAGAAAAATGAAAGGAAGACAAATAAATTATTTTAGACAGCATCATACAAATGTATGCACTCTATCAATGAAAAAAAGGTACTTTTGAATTGTAAAATATGACACATATATAACAGAGAGATAAGCACACGATTGGAGTAATGAAAACATATGATTTAACATTAGTTTAAATGCCATTACACAATTTACTGATATACGGATATGTTGGCACTGGCTGTATATACAGATAAACACAAAAATGAACTGTAGACATAAATATGTATTTTTTACTGAAATTGTAAGGTTATGGAGTTAGAAGAGATTGTCATAATGTAAACCCAAAAGATAATAAATACCAATAATTATTAAAATATAACTGAGATAAAACTATTTTAAAAAATAAATTGAGACATATGAGTACATATGCCTCAAAACTTAGGCGTTGATCAACTGAATCTATTAATTCAAATACAAATTCAAGACGATATAAGTGCATTAGAAAGTATATGAAACTGAGGCATAAAAATTTACAAACAATAATTATATCTAGTTATACGTATGTTATTCAAATGAGTCTATAAAATAGAATAAAAATACTCCCAAATCATAATTAAAGTGTGGCGGATTAAATCATGACTTGAATATTATTTGAAACGTACATGTTACTGATATTACTGAGTAATTTATAAAAGGAATGATAATTTGAATGACAATTCTTGTAACAGAACAGTGAAAGAAGATGTCAAGAACAAAAATAAATGATGGGATACGTAAAATAGAAAAATTAAATTAATACAGAAATGGGCATCGCTAAATAAAATCAATAATTTAATTAGCTTCAGATTTGGTGTCATGCAACTTAAAAGAATTTAAAACAAGTATTCACTGGGTGTGAATCTAAAGGAATACAAACATAAATAATAAAGAGATGTGCATTGCCAAAATATATCAATAATTATATTAGCGTAAATTTAGGTCCTAGGAAATCCAAACAAATTAAAAGCATGTACGGATTGGGTGTAGTTATAAGCATACGCACATCTTGTTACGCATATATATACATATATATTTATATACACCTATACATATGTTTTATTCGAGACAAAATATGTAATATTATATATGTAGCTTCCACATCACTGAGTAACAAAAGTAACAAGTGGGGTACTGAACGCATACGAGTGAGTAGAGAAAAGTAAACTACACAATATATATTGATATATACAAACAAAAGTCAATAGATACTTCCCATCCTATATGGGTAAGTATTAAAGTTAAAAGGGTTGGTACAACATGTAACAATAAAGTATTTAAATCATATAAAACCATATAGTTCTTACCTTTTAATATATAACTTTTAATATATACAGATCATGAAATGTATTATTGAAATTTAATATTAGGAACAAATGCCAAAGAACAAAAATGTAGACTGAACTTCTGAACACATATAAGTGGGTTAAGAAAAGTAAATTACACAAATTATACCAATATATACAAACAAAAAGGCGACAAGTATTTGCCATCTTAAATGATGGGCTTAAGTATTTGAAATAAAAAGGTTACTAAAATATGTAACAATAAGGGATTTAAACCATATAAAAACATATAGCTCTTACCTTTTAATATACACACATTAATTAAAATATATTATTGAAATTTACAGTTAGGCACTTAGGCACCAATAATATAACGCCAATAAATATTTTCTACTTTTTTTATTGCTCTGAACTTGCAGATATATAAACAATTAAAATTGCAAATAATTTATTCTAAATAAATGTAACTTGAATGGAGAAATTTTCGAGTGGGGCAATGTGAAATTTAACAAAATAGCAAAATTAGCAAAAAGATATAGAAAATGCAGGAAATAATAGTTTACATCTTTACCAAAGTTAAAAGTGCTTTAAGAACAGGCATTGACTAGATTAATTTACGGAAATCAAATTAAACAATAAACTAATTTACACATAATATGCAAAATTACATAACTCTATGATTAAATATATCAAAAGTACACATCAATATGGCTAACATTTATTTTTGTTTTGAACTTCTCAATATTTATTCAAATCATTGAAATAAAAATAATTTAAATGAAGATATCTTTTGAAAAAGGGCACCAAAACAAAAAGTGTAACAAAACTATTGAAATCAACAAAGAGAATCAGAAAAAAAAAATTAAGTTTTATTAAAAAATTCACCAGAAATAGGCATCAAGTAGATTCATTTATGGAAATAAATCATAGTATCATTAATTATAAGAATCAAAATAACATTAAATTAGACTTCAAAAATATCAATTGTGACTAATTGTCGAAGAAATTAACAAAACAGATATCTTAGTGAACAAAAAAGTACTAATTTGATCATTGCAGGAGTAAACGTGAAGTATAAAATGATCATCATTTTGAACTATTATAATATGTCAAGTTAATATAGTTGCAAATTCAAGTTGAACCTTGCGGACAATACTCCTCCCTTGCCTTGTAAATATAAAGAACAAATAAAGTTACCCACCATAACAATGGATAAATGAAAAGATAAGTATGAAGACAATATAATAATTTCCGTGTGTCACATACATAAGTTCTAGACCCACCATAACATTCACGGTGTGTGCATAGAACAAGTTCCAACAGACAGGACTTATCTTGGGTAAAGAGGAGAGAGAGAATAATACATAAAATATTGGACTATATGCTTATTGCAAAAGACATAGCAGATCATACAGCGAAATTATGCTCACTTTTATAACTCGCTTTATTCGACTTATTAGTGTGTTTCTTCACTCAAGAAAGCAAATTCCAAACATTTGAGATAGACAGTTACAGAAAGAAATTCATGATAGAAATTCTTCATGCAAAGAAAAGACCATAACTGGTTTCCTCACCTCCAATCAGATTCAAGAATGCACACCAGACTAATACAGATATGTATCTATGTACGTATATACACACACACACACACACATATAGATAGATAGAGAGAGAGAACCTTAGAGAGGGCAGGAATTCCTAGGCTTTGCATAATGGTAGAGACCTTTGCCCGAAGCATCTGATTTTCTTCCTCAGTAGATTCCCCAAAATAGAGGAAGTCAACACCTTCAAGGTGTCCGAATTCCCTTCCTAGATTATCATCATCACACCAACAGATGAGGCCAAATGATGCATGTAAAGACACCCATTTATCATGTCTAGTGGGAAGCACGGTATATTCCTTTTTCAGGAGACTTTCTTTCAGGTACTCAACATCTTCAAAACTCAGCGATCCAGATTTCAGTGCGTCACCCCACATTAACAACACCTCAACAACCTATAATATATTTTTAATAAAATCAGAAATCAAAGAAGTGAAAATCAATATACAAATCAATATACCAAGAAGGAATGTAGTATCATTCAAGGATAGCTTACCTTCTTTGCCGCCTGATGGGGTAAAGCAATAGTAGATAACTGCAACAAAATCTGGAGGTAGCTACAGAGTGGAGGCCTTTCATCCACTCCACACTCGTTCACAAAAAAATCATGAAGGTTTTGGAAAAAGTTAGACAACATTTTTCCATGGGGACTACTAGCAATGCTTGTAACACATTCAGGATGAACCGACTTCATTTGGTCGATTGAAGCAATACCATCATGCCAATACACGTCCTGAGGAGACAAAAGTGCACCAGGTACAACATCCTCATGTGAACAACTAGATGTGTATGGAACAAAAATAAAAGGTCCTGAATGTAATTCCTCTATAACTTTCTTCTTTGATATAGCCATTGCCTTCCAGAGGTATGCATAAAAGTTGGACATTTGTGTCACACTGGCAAGACAAAGAAATACCATTTAGATATGCATTTCACTCTGAGACTTCACAAAACTGAGGGCAATAACCCCAAGAAATAAAGGGATTGACAAATAGATCAAGAAACCAATATTTGCACAGAAAATCACTGTTCTTCTAACTCAAAGAAGAGATAAATATTAAGTTAAAAAGAAAAAACCAAGGAGTCCAAGAGAGATTGCCACCCTCAATCCAAGAATGCCATGCAACAAAGTAAATACAGAAAAAACATGACCATCCAGTCATTATTTAAGTCTCCAGACAACTAGGAATTATCATAAAGCAAAGATAATGGCACTCGTGAACTGTTTGATTAAACCAAAATGCCTCCAACTAAATCTAACAAAGTGATATGAATGAGAACATGTTATTCAAGGGATAGACTCTTTTCTTTTCTAGCCTCAACAATTTTTTCAATTCCTTGCATGATCCATGCAAAAAAGGAAGTAGAGGAAAGAGTTATATCCACATGCATACCATGAGCAACGACTGACCTTGGACCCAGGAAGAGAAGTATGTGCAACCAAAGAGGGAAGAACTAGAAAATGCAGTGTATTTAACTGTCAAAGTGTCACGCCCCGGGCCCACGGGTCCGTTGGACCAGAGAAATCCCACCGAACCCATTGAACGTAACCTAGAATTGGGCGCTTTTAAACCACGACCCAAAATGGAAATCCATTGTTACACTTGAGTTCCTAGGCCTCTCTCTCTCTATAAATCATTTCCTTTTTCACAATTTTTCCAATGTGGGACGGTTAGGGGCATTACAGCAACAAACGAGCAACTACGGTCACAGATATCTTAAGAGTTCTCTTATTACCTCTAACCAACAGATAGTTTCGCTGGATTCCCGTAAAAGAGTCCAGCTACTTTCACCTGCTTCTCAAGATCAGGATTCATCTTTCGTGATCAACTTGTATAACAATTTTGTAGATCAAGGCTTTCAAGAACATAATAGCTAGTTAACTACCTTAAACTAACCAATCACCTACATTTTCACCTCATCATATTCCCAGCTATGTGTAGAAACTAAGTTAACCAAAGAAAAGTATTGTACGTAAGCACCACAAATGCATGTCAGATCTATTCCGCAGAAAATTAACTGAATTTGGGAAGATGATACAAACAGGGTAATTAACTAAGTTGTCGAGAATTGAGGAGAACAGAGATGTACATAAAGAAAATAGATCTCATTTCTGAGTTATCCTGGCAATAATGAAGTTTTTAACAATTATCAATCTCAATTAGTGATGACTTAAAAAAGAATACCTAGCCTTGAAAGGAGATTCGGATCTTCTCCACAGTCTAAGAACAGATAAAGCATCATCTAGAGAAACTTGGGTTTTCAAACCAATATCAGCTACCAACTTTTCACTTCTCACCTGTTTCAAATGGAAAGAATTTCATTAGTTCCGCCTAAAGCACATCATGAAACATATGTTTTATGTATGTACACGTATTTGGTGTATGTGAATGTACAAAAGATGATGAATCTGGACTGGAAATTAACAACGTTTAGACTTAAGATCTTAAAATCAACTGAGAAGTAAGAGCTAAGATTCGTCAAGAATGCAATCAAGGAGAGCCTTCTCATATGCAAAACCTGGATAGGCAAGTAAATAAGAATAATAACACAGCTTTTTATATATACATAGATACATGCACGTATCTGGTGTATATTAATGTACAGAAGATGACGAATAACCGGATTCCATCCTATTGTAGTTAACAACTTTTAGATGCAAAATCTAAAAATCAAATTAGAAATAAGAGCTAAGATTCATCGAGAATGCAATCTTGTATGCAAAACCTGGATAGCCAAGTAAAGAAGATTAATAACACAGATTCAATTATTAATGAAGATCCCAAGAAGATCAGATCCTACAAGCAACAAACATCATGTGCATGCTAAATTGAAAATTCAAAGAGATGTAATTCAAATAAAAGCTACATACTTTTTCGGACAATAAGGGTTCATAGTCAAACAAAAACCTCGTGATAAAATGCAGATAAGACATCAGAAAAATATGATTATCAGACTTCTACAATCATGCATTCTAAGTAAGGTTGTTAATGAAAGTGAACAATTATTTGGTCAAAATTACAGCTGGACATCCAGAAAGGACATAAGAGCACTCAATTTTTTATGACAGGAGAGAACTAAGAGTAGAAAATGGCTGATCTTGAGGCCGATTGATTTGTACTCTTTAGGACTTTTAGGAATTTAAAGAAATGATCTGGCAAAAAACCGATTGTAAAAGAAGAAACACGACATGAAACTTATGTCCTAATGTTACCGGCTGATAACTGACCAATTCCTTGTATGACTTAAAAGTCAAAAAAGTAACGAATTCTGAAACAATCAGCGGTTAAAGACAAAAGATTTTGATATGGATGGAAACAAAAAAATGCAGTACCAAACTAGTTCGAAACCAAAGGACCGCAAAATTTAAAAATCAAGTAAAATAATCCTATTGAACCTAGACATGCTATTCTAACTCAGAAGCCCAGATTGAAACACAAAAAACCTGGAAACTGTAAAAGCATTGCTGAAAGAAGAAGTCCTCAGTGATTATAATCAGACTAACCTTCGGAATGGTATAAGGGGCATTACCACCCAGGACTGAGGTTACTGCCATACAATTGTGGAACAAATCTTTAGGATAATGAAGTTTATTGTTGATATTTGACACCAACCACGAAAAATCTTGGAGGATAACTATGAGTGATGATTTGAATTGTTTGCGTTCGCCGGTTGAATCAATGCAATAACCAGTAACCTTATCTCTGAAATAGTCATCCCACAATCTATCAAGAATCTCGAGGAGGTACTTGGACTTTTCCCCATCATCTCTTAAAGATAGACAGATAAGTAAGTGACACAACTCCTCAGATTCCCAATTTTTAGCAACTGAATCAGTGGACAGGGTGTCTTTGCCGCACATTACATCCTTTGAATTAACGAGACATGTCTCAGGAACACTCTTCTCGACTTGAATTACTTGCACAAAATCAGTTACCCCTATTTCCTGGAAAAAATTTCTCCACTTCAACACTCCATCAGATATAGATTTGGTGATGGGATGCTTCACATACGCAGTGTCTATTTCATGCCATTTCATTTCAAGGCCACTAATTAGCTTATTTACATCGACAGGATTACCATAATCTCGATTAAAATGGATAGGCACCTCATTAGATCGTTTGTAACCGTAGTTTGTCAGAATAAGAGCCTTCCCATGCAACTCTGCAATGATGCCACCCCTTTCTATGCTACAGGCAGTGCAGCTAGATTGTAAGTGAAACATAGCAAAGGCAAGGTACTCTATCATCAATTCTTCCTGCCCCGTTGCATTTTTATCATCAGATATGGCAGGTAAAATTTGCACCTTTACAATGTCATGAACAGACAACCGCTGAACGCCGACTTTATAAAGCATCCTTGTAACATTCTCCACAATAGTTGTATCAGAGCATGAGCTCTCAATGGAGGCAGCTGCAGCCAAAAGATTGGGACTCACAATTCTCAGTTTAGAATACAATTTCGGGAAAGCTTTTAGAAGACATTCATCACTAATACCAATACCCTGGCCTACTGCCTCGGCATGCAACCAAATTGTGTCCTCATCCAGTGAGCCACAGGTACCATCTGAAAGAGGAATAAATGGAATTTTCTGAAGGTTAAATATGAAATCAGAGTCGGTCCTGAAACTTGTGGAACTTTGCATGGAAGACAGAGATGACATCATATAAAAGGCACTGAGCCAAGAAGATAACCAACTCAAGCCCATAGACTTTAAACAATTATCTGAATGGCACAGTGAAGAAATAACCCTAAGTAAAATTTTTGGTCCATAATCCTCTACACCCAGAGCCCTTGCCAATGAATCTGACAGAACTATCTCTTTATTCAAGAACCCAAGGCCAAGATGCTCGTGAAGCAAACTACTAGGTAATAGAGAACGAGCTTGGTCCGTCCAGTTCCGCAGGACCTTACAAGGAGGAACCCATTCTTTTTCATCACCTTCCAGAATCAAGCAGTTTGACATGCGTAATTTAGAAACTATCATTCGTGGTAGGCTAGAAAAAAACCCATGGACTTCACCCAAAAGAGGAATGAAACTCATAAATGCTGTAATAGCTTTTCCTGGACTTTCCCTATAACAAGGAAGATCGCAAAATGACCTCTCAGCACTAACAAACAAATCAGGGAATTCTGAAAGTAACCACTGGTTCCATGGACTGTTTCCATCAACTTCCTCTCTGGAAGATGGTAAAACAAAATCGCCTTGGAGAATAAACTTAAGACCATATGTTCTCAGTGGAAGAAATGCAAAAACAGGCTGTTGGTTCAGAAGTGGGGCATATCCTCCTTCACCTGTCTCCTGTAATGTAAACGCTATAGAAATTTCTGTTGTTTGCACATCAGAACGAATTACATCAGCCTTTAATTTCCGGGATACTACAAACCAAGTCATTTTCTCATTACCAAGGGCAACCTTTACTATGCCATCACCTATAACTTCTTTCCTCATAACAATAAATGAGTCGTCAATTGTGTTTCTAAACTTAATGCATTGAAGACGATGAAGAAACAGTAGCAAAGATGGATGAAGATCCGAGAACATGGATAAAATATTGTTCATGCCAAAGCCTTCTAACAAGTTTGATCTAAACGGGAGCACAATGCATGTATTCCAAGAGTTCTGATTCATGCGTTCAGCATCTGCAGATGCCAATCTGGTATACGAATCAATATCACAGGGAGGAACTACTGTTGGTAGAACAAAACCAATCTGGCCTACAGTTATGTCAAATTTAATATGAAAACCATTGGAATGTATTTCTGGGGCATCAGTTACCTGGAAATGAGGAAAACAAAAAATTTATAGCATACTTAAAAATGAAAACTGAGATATGGTAGAACGTGAGTAATCAACTAGTGACATGTAGATTATAATAGATAATTTAGACCAACAAATTCTGTTTACAGCTCATACGGAATCCAGACAAGAAGCAATCAATCTTGCTTTCTAACATTCTAGAATTGCTTGAGCTATCAACAAGAAATTGTATTTTAAGCATGTTCTGTGGGCTTTTAATGCACAGGAGGATTTTTAAATGGAAAATATGTAGCTCCTCAAAATGACTTCAGCTTGTCCCCTGCGCAATCTCTAGTCCATTTTCTCTTGTTCAATTTTGAAGGTCTCACTAGTAGTAGTTCAGAACTAATATGTTAGAGCCATAGATGTGACAAAAATCCAGACAAATAGTGCTGCTAACATGTACAGCGGAAGAAGATGCTTATACAGTCAAAGTACTAGAACCTACCATAAGAGCTTACATGAAAAACATAAGGTGTCTCTGGCCCGAAGAGTAATATTGTGCCACACAGAAGTATTGTAAATGTAAATTCTTCAAGGATTATATCAAATTTGCTTTAGTAAACAGTGAGATGGTTTAAAGAAATTATGCCAATTGTCAAAATTGTCAAATTCATTAAGATATCTCTTGATTGCTTTCTAGGATGGAATGAATTATCATGCATGCTATATGCAGTGAGGAAAAATTGGCCACAATTTTTGTATGTTTTCAAACCATCTTATTGAGATAGCATGCAAGGCAGAAAGGACATCTACAAAACGGTTGTCCTTTAATTGTACCCGGAATACTGATTTGAAGCCAATGCCTTTCTTCCCAATGTATCCAGCACTATGACCCTTTTTTGTTGAATTTCCAACATCACAAAGTGCTCTTATGTTGTTGGCCAGAAAACCTTGCTCATTGTTTAGCACAATAATGCCTTTTTCCTTAAGAATGAATGTTAAAGTGGGTTCCACATCTTCGGAGTAGATATTGTCATCAGCATTTTGAACCTATAGTCAAATGCCAGAGAGAAGAGTTACCGTAAAGAAGTATAATATAAAATGCATTTAAACATTATAATCAAAACAAAAATGGAATTCAGATAAAAAGTCAAGCAAATATTGCCACAGCTAACTTAAGGTTTTAAGCTACATGACTGAAAAGAACCTTTTTTTGGGGTTAAAATGAACGTGTTCTTGGTGTTCTTAAGAGTATTTTGCTCTTGTTTGTTAGCTTTCATAAGTTCAAAAATCCAAGACATCTCAGTAATTCTCAAATCAGTCTCTTCCATGATGGGTTCTAAGGATTTTCATCGCTATTTGAGCTAACATGCGGAGTCCTTAGTCATCCCTATTAGTTTTGAACTAAATAAACAGTAACTTTCTATTTTAGGTCCACTATCCAAAAAAATCCTTCTGTGTTTAAGATCCAAGGAATTCCTTAAAAAGAAACCTTTAATGTCTAAGATTCTAACACCTTTATTTCAGCATAGTAGATTATTTAGAGGTCTATTAATTGGTGTATATTGCTTCATCCTTGTTAGGGTAAGCTCTGCATCCTCCTATTTCTTCTTCCTCGTCCATTTGTGTACTTTCCTTGTCACCATACAATTCCTGATATTCTGGAACCAAATCAGATGTGCTCCCTTCTACATACCATTGATACATTGTCCCTTTAAAGCCCAAAGAAACCCAGTAAGAAACCATCACCTAATCATGGTATTAATTTCGGTCAAAATGCCAAAAATTCAGATTTCCCAAAATCCCAAAACGAAATCACACTTTCAGTTTGATTTTGCACTGTTTCCGTTGAAATTTTGCAATATCCTAGAAATTTCCACGGAGCCTTTACATTTCCTGAACTTTTTCCGCAATTCCCCTAAATTTGACCGAAATTTTAATATTATTAAATATATATATATATATATGTCTAAGAAATACATGCATCATAACAAGTTTAATAAAGAATTATTACTTGCATTTGCTAATGATATAATACTTATATACTGTAATTATTTGAAATTGGAGGGTAACTTTGAAAAATAATATTTTCATTTTAAGAAATAAAACCTCATTTTGTGACATAGCAAAGAAAATGATAATAATAAATTTGAACAGAGGTTTTGACTTCTTCAAATAGTGAGAAAGTCTTAATGTTGTTTATTTCAAATCTTTCGAATAAAGTAACATTCTTGTTAACAAAAAAAATGAAAAAGATACTCCACCAGAGGGTTCTTTTTATGGTGCTCAATATTTAATATTGCATTTTATATCTGAATGAATAAAAGAAATCATAAAGAGTGTCAGTAACAACTACTCAAAGGTCAAACATGAATTATTTATTAGCAACATGAAACCAGATATAGAAGAGAGAATACTGATAATAATTTTGATTGTCTTAAAAAGTCCATATTGTTTTCAATAAAGGATGTTGTCAAAACTATATGTGCTTTATTTTAATAAAGTTCTTATAAGGTCATTCTTTACAGTTTATATTTTTCACAACAGATTTAGTCATAAAATTTAATAAACTCACTATATAAACACCATATGTATAATAGATCTGTTGCAAAAGATGCATAATTGTATTGATTAAAAATATTCCAAATTTCAGGCGATTTCCAACTATTCCTACAGGTTTCCATGATATCTCGAAAATCGAAACTGAATCTTGAAATTTCCGTAGACTTAAAAGCTCCCAAATCTACATCGTTCCGATATTTAATACCTCACACATCCACAAAAACAGCCTGATTCACAGATATACTAGTTAAAGGTCACTGTCCCTACACTTGAACATGGCTTCAAACCCTTTCCATAACAACCCTATAATCCACTCCAACCTTTTCTCACCTTTTAGTCCTCTTCAGCTTCAAGTTCAACCCTCCCACTGTAACCTTATTGAAATTCTCCTGCATATCAGGGGATCTAAAACACAGATTGATAACTAAAACCCTCCATTGAAGGGTATTTAACGGCATATCTTTTGTGCTCCTGCATCACAATGGCTATAACAGGTGATTTAGAATGCAGTGTAACAAAACACCTTCAGTGGAAGGTCACTTAGTTGCTTGCTATTTGTGGGCTAGGAGGGGTTTTATATAGCTGCCTCCTTGAGTAATTAACAGCAGTTGCTATATTCACTGCTAGCAGGCCTGACAGATTGATATAATGATTATGCTTCTACTTTAGCAAGAGGATATATTTGTCTTTACTCTTTATTTACTTGAGCTATTAAAGTTCTAGTATATCTAACCAGACCAACAAGCCCTAATGGAGCTAGACCAGCTTTCCTGATTGGATGCGGCAACAAACTATAAGTAAAAGGCTGAGAACAGCCCCGAGTAATCAATACAAGAATCCTTTTACCTCAGGGAAATACATGACGCCATGAGGTTTATACAGGTTACAGAAAACACAACACATATAGCAGTAATACCCAAAAATGCATGTAGATAAAGGATAGTTCATTTAGACTGTCTTCTGCACGCAAAGTAATTCATTATAGCTAAGCTACTGCATGTAATGATCAGTATGACCTCCGCTTACCTCATCCTCCCTGTCTGATTTTACAAAACTTCAATTTCTTTTTTGGGATGTTAAATAATAATGTTCATTTCCTCAATAGGAAGTTATGTTCCAAAGCTCCCTCACGTAAAGCATCGATGTCAATACTGCTAATCTCTCTACTTTTACGGAAATTTCTGTAAAGGTATCTTTCCAATAGAGATTAGGAACTTCAAAACTATAAGGGCAGCTGTTAACTTAAACAAGAAAGAAACAAGGACAATAGGGCCACCAAATTTTCTACCTTCAGCTGTGCACTAAGATCAAACTAAGACTAAAATAGTTAAAGCCACACCTCAATATACTCCATCGATAAAAATAAACCAGTCCGAGCTCGATGTTAAGCTCAAAACCTAGATTCTAACTTTCTTATTCAACCAAATAAATCAGCCAGCAAAAGGAGATTAGCTTCACGAAACATTGTGCAAGGAAGCAAATATGAGAGACTTTGACCAGCCAAACCAAAGTCGCACGTCATTACATTATATTCTCCATGCATCAAAGATTATAGCCACACTGCATCCACATGGAAGCATATCTAATATGTGGTACAATACAGGACGATAGCAAAAAGTCACAGGTGAGGTTATCTTGACATAGGTCTGCCATAGCCACATATATTTCCGGGTAAAGAATGGGGGTGGTAAACTTCTTTTGCCGCTCCCACATCAAAAATTAAAGTCACACTTGATATGTTACAAAATGTGAACATCATCAATGGCATATATTAGCATGACAAGGACATAGATGCTTACATTCAACCATAAGAAGACAAGACCCTAGATTATCAGAATCGCGAATAAAGAAGGCGGCACTCTAAAAGACAAACAAAAGAAACTCTGAAGTTTTGCTCTAGAATAATGTTAACTAGCAGTTATTCTCAAGAAAATGAGAAATGGTTCAAATCCAATACATGAGTAATGTGTAATTTTCAATATTCTTTAATTAATCATCTCTTCACATCATACAAAATTACTATACTAGCCCATAGATAAGTAACAACTGCTATGACTATCAACAAAAAAGATCTAGATTATACCACATATTAACAAGTATTAATGTCAAAAAATAGCCAACCCGGAAAAACAGTGGAAGAAGATGTATAATATATTGTTCAGGTAATCCAGATGGAATAGTAATAGTAACTGTAAATTTTAAAGGGGTTGTCCAAATCAAAGATTTACACATTCACGTTATAATGAAGTTAATATGCATACCAGCTCTAGCAGAAAATGTGAATCCTGAGAATACAGCTCCTGTGAGAGACAATGGAGTGCCCTGCCCAATCGAGCATGTTGCTTCTCTAACATTCTATTTTCTGTAGCTGAAAGCCTTTGATCTAGACCAAATTCCTCGTGCCTAATAGATTCAATAACCCTTTCCGGATCACTATCAAGTGTTGAAGATCGTTTCAAATTTTCAGTTGAATTCGCCCCACCATTGACTTGTTTACAATTTAGATCATGACAACCTCTCTCACAAGACCCCAACTTTTGACCTGAATAAGAGGGGTGCTCGTCCATGACATCTTGCACAATCATTGGCCTTGAATTATACTCAAAATTAGCTATATCTAAACATGATGATCCAGTTGTTGCAGACGAAGAAAAAGAATGGTAGTCATTAACCCATTCCATTATTCCGAGAGACATGCCCAACTCATGAAGCATGAGACGCTGCTCTATTTGCTTACATTCAGTCAACATGGCTGAAGGAATGTCCCTCACAAAAGATTGCAACCCAGCAATCAATACATCTGCAGCGGATCTGCAAAATTCAATTGGCAGATAACTCAAACAATCAAGTATGAACCTTGACATTACCGGAGCTGCTTTATTGAGTATAGCCTTGTTATTCTTATCACTATGTAATTCCATCTCCATATAATTATTAATAAGCACTTCAAAGGCTTGTTTTGCATGGCACTTTAGAAGTGATAGAGGAACATTCTTTTCACCACCATATAACGCAAACAAAGACAAAAATTCCACTGCCGTTTCAAAAGAAGACCCTCGAATGAATACTTTTAAGAATGAATCCAGAGTAGCTGAATGGTCTATACGGATTACTTTTCCACCCTTGGTCACCAAACATAGCAACTCTTTGGTATTGACCTCCTTTAACAACCACTCTACAAAAGAACCAAGAGAAGGAGCAAATAGAAGGTCCCAATGCGACCACAATGTCAGATCAGTCAACATAGGGGCCTTAAGTAAGACCTCAATAGCATCCTTGGTTGTAAATGCAGCAAACTTTCCATCTCTAGTCACTGTATTACAACTTAACACATTAGTTTCTTCCATTTTTTCCTTGTATGGAGTTGACAAATCATCCATAAAGTTAAACCTTAATAATGCTGTAGAAAACAATACACAGTTCGAAGTCAAATTGCAACTTTTCTCTCTTATAATTTCCTGAAAATTTTCCACATGATTACTGTTAGCTAGTTTGAGAGAAACTAATGGAAACTGCTTTTCTAGCAACTCACAAATATTCTGCCTGTTTATAATTTCATTTTCTGAAAAGCTATTTAAAGCTTGTGACAATAATACATTCAATTGAACTGGCAGTAAGTGAGCCTCCAAAGAGACATTTTCACATTTCTCCCCCATCATGCACTTCTGTAATTCATGAGGCAACCGGTGCATGTATTTCTCTAGAAACATAAAATATTCTCCATAACCAAGGGAGTCAAATTCGTTAATGGAATATTGTTCATTTAGCCAATACTCGCACTTGTGAAGCTTCCTCAAGAAACGAAATTTGTTTTCTCGGGAGGGATTTTTATAGCTCAAGATGTCATCCCCAAAATATCCAGTAATTTTCTTCACAATTTCTTCAGCTGTAACATCTACACAAATGAACAATTAAAGAATGAGAAAAAGATCAACTAACACCACCAAAACTCATTGGGGAAACATCCAAAACTGATAGAAAAACTACGAAATACACTTAGCTACCAAATTGTTCACAACAGCATGCTTTCTTGATGTCATACAATACCACACATCTTTAGGGATTACGCAAAAGTATTTAGGGTCATACATAAGGAGATCCCATAAACAACACAATCTAGCATGGCCGGACATCAGGCCTACTAAAGTTGAAGCACGCCTCAGTTATCTTGGAAGAAAAATAGCATTAGCTAAGGAGGTGACAGCATTTCAGCTAGAAATTTTTTTCTTTTTGAAGTAAGCTTTTCAACTATAAATCTAAAGCAAAGACAGTGTAGATGCCCGTACTTCTTGCTGGTTCAATCCACATTTTAGTTTGCCTACTATCATATCCAATTCAGAAAGAACGCTAAAAGCACTCCGAGACAATGTGAACATACAAAACTAGCAAACCATAGTGTCACTAAATCACTTAGCAATTTCATGAGATCTCTGAAACCAAATGGCTAACCGTATTTATGTGTAAGAACTTTCTGTGCTGAAATGGCAGCATCTTTCTTAGCTGGTTCAACATCTATGCTTATGTAATCATCTGAACTCCCAAATGGTTTGTTGTCCATGCCTTTCTCGCTAACCGTTTGGAAGGTGTCATACATATTATCCCACATTCCGAATTTAATACATGTCACCTGTAACAGCATAGAGCCTAATTAGCGAGAGGCATGATTAGAAAACTGAAAGCATCTATAAGTAGGATAAAGTGGTGCAGCATGACTAGAAGCTAACATACTCAAGCCTACCATTTAAACAAAATTACCAAAAGATGATATGTAGAATAGGATGAGAAGAGTTTACCATATTTAGATATATAAAATAAGAAAAGGAATAAAAAATAAAAGCATAAAACTACTGCTACAATCAAAATAGTAGTCAAAAATTACACCTGATATGGATATGATGGAAATCAAAATCTAGAGAAGTAATACTCTACACCTTTTTCCTTTTTCCTAGTGTCACACAACTTCACCCCGTGTTTGGTTTCTCTATCTACTTTGTTATATATCTTTAACAACATTATATTTTGAAACAGCAGAACGTGTATTCGATATTTCCTACACTGCATTGTCTTAAGTTTTGAAAGTGCAAGTCCACCAATTCTTATTTAAATTTTCAATATACTTATCAATTTACAGGAAGAAATGTGAATTCCATATGAAGGAGCTTAGGTGCACATTATATAAGGATGAAAATTCCTTCATTCATAAGACATCAGAATATTGTGGTCTGGAGGGAACTAAGCATAGATCATTGACTGATCCAATCATGCAGAACTCCAATCTGCATCTAGTCACAGTTTCTAATTTTTAAAGTTCACCAAAACTGGATGTCATGTATCCAAATAAGGGTAAGAAATATAACTAAAATACATATATTCATGTAACATTCTATATGAAAAAATTTAATATTGATACCTACATCGTCGTCTACTTCCAAAAACAATTACCAAGAATTCAAGATACTGCACTTGATGATCTTAAACTTCACTGATGCTTAATTACTAATTCTATTGGAAAATATGATCCAAAATTTACAGGATGTAGAATAAGTTTCTCTTTCCACTTACAATATATGTCTTCTCTTTCTTCAAACTCCTACTTGAACAATTCCATTAGCTGAATTATAAGAAGGATACTTTAATGATCATTCTTTTCTATTTAGAGACCCAGCACAAAAGTCCAAATAATTTCAGCATGCCACAGAGCATGTCACAGTGATGAATGCCAACATCACAATGTTTGCAAAGTCCTCCTTCTCCATTGAGTTATATCTTTCAAACTCTCATAATTCTTGAAGGCCTGTGATTTTCCAATCAATTACCTTGATAACAGATCCTAAATAGGAATGTGACCTTTCTGTCAGTTGTTTTATCTCCCTTTCAATTCTGATACTGTCAATATGAGTTCAATAAGATAACCAGCCAAGGCGTAATCCACCTTCAAGTTCGTGTTGCACAAGCGAGTTTATAATTCTTCTGATCGCTATTACACTATGTTTACTTTGATATATCACCTAATGAAACATGAGGTATAAACCCAATAACAAGTAGCAAAATAATAAATAGAGACTCGGGACACATTTGTAAATGACATTCTGGTAAAAACAATGCATTGGTCGATGAGCCCAAGCATGTTCATGATATAATCTTTAATTAATTCATGCAAAGATTTTGAAGCTCGAAATCTTAGGCAATAGAACTTAAACTACAAATATACTTACAGCAGCATAGAGCAACCCAACAAATGGGTATGAGGTAAATAATTCCTTGACTTTCCTCTTTTTCCTTGTATTGTAAAACTGAAGCATCCTCTCAAGAACCTAAGTGTGCATGAATAAGTTATAATTGGAATGTGTAATTTTCTATTACAAATAGTAAACCATCAACAGGGTGAGTCCTTGGAAAAATAAAAAGAACCACAGATAAAGAAGAAACTGGGATGGAGAAGAGAAGCATGAAATGTTTGCTCGGCTAACCAGCTCACTGACTAGCAGTGCATAAAATGACTTCTAGTTCTCACTACAACATATAATACCATATACCAAAAAGCTGAAACCAATTGGTTGATTTTTTGTAACTTTTTTCTCCAAAAGATAAGAGCAAAGCATATACTGTTTAACTTAAGGACAAGAAGTTTAGCACATTCCTTAAAAGATATATAACAGAAAGACTAAACCCATTAACTGAACAACACCTCTGATACCAAGGGAAAGAATACAATAATTAAGACTTAAGACACCTTAAATTTTCCTCCTGGCATGAATTAGAAAAACTGAAGAAGCTGATCGGAGGAGCAAGATATCCCTAACACTGGCAAAGGTATGCTCCTACTGGATAAATTAAGCTTCATACTTATATTTCCAAATTCAGATTCACCAGGCAAAATGCCAAAACCACCAGTTATTTCTGTCCTAAAGTTGGTAAGTATACTAAAGCTCTATTTTACAAATTAAATGAGCAAACTGATCAGATCATAAATACTCTCCCTGTGCCAATATTTTAGGTCCAGCTTGAATCCTGTATATGGAGTTTCAGCGGAGAGTTGAAAAGGCGAAAATTTTGAGAATCATTAAGATTACAGCCAAAAGTATAAGTTGAGAGTTAGTAGTGTCACATCATTACTTTTAAGTGAGAGGGTGCTTTTCATTTTAGGAAATGGACCCTTATTTGGGACATCCATAAAAGGAAATAAAAGCAATAATTTTGGAACAACTAGAGTATATTTTACCTAGAAATGTAAAGCTCAAAATGCATAAATGACTAATAATGGATGGCCGAACTCAGAACCCAGAACCCACCTGACCAACCACTAGTTCGAAATTAATGAGGTTTACAAAGTTTAAGCAAAAATAATATCCACCATAAGTAATTCCCAAAAGAAAAATGCATGACCAGAAGTGCACAATGTTAAAGACATGCATATACAGCTTAAAGTTAAAACTATATACACCCACGGTCCGACATCAAGATACTACCTCATCTGCATTGTTCTCTCGGCATGCCTCCTTCCAAGTTGTAACGAACATCCTTATTGATTCATCCGAAAGTAAATGATCACTGATACCCCGATTACCAGAGCCCTTATGCTTGAGATCCGTGTCGAACTTGTCCCTTTTAGACAGCTTGCGGGGCAAAGAAGTGGTGGCATTCATATTTTCGCATCTCCTCTTTCTTTGGGAAAGCTCAGTGTCTACACCACCAGAGGGAATGCAAGGGCTACAGTCTACTTCACCTTTCAATCCCAGTCTTGTCATTTCTTCAGTTGCCGACGGGTAAGGGCAGCTATTGACACGGTCTGATCTAACATTTGGCCGCAACAAACTACAGTCATTTTCTGTATTCTTCTCATCCTGATTATCGTCATATTCATTAACATTATTATCATCATCCTCTGAACTTGATGACATGAATCTTATGTGTTTGCCACAGAATTGAGGATTTGCTGATGAGAAGGTCTTCATACGCTGGGATAATGTAGTAAAATGGTCATCCATCTGTTTCTTTTGTGCAGAAAAGAGTGGTCGCTTCTTGCCCCTTTTATCAGATTTCAGTTTCATTTTCTCATAACATTTTTCTACCACGGTATCTTCTGATTGCCTCGCTTGTTTTATATGATTAATATATATTCTGGACAAGAGAAGCATAAGTGATTCAGAAAACAACAACAAGAATTATACTAATTACAGAAATTTGAGCAATTTTAATAAATACTGAATGAGTATTTGTAAAATAATTTGCCAAAGATTATCAACCCCATAACAGAAAACAGGAACTCTATGCCTTGTATCACATATGATATCTCCAAGCTTTCAACAAACACAAAAAAGAAAGCCTTATGGCCACATTCATTCAGAATACCTTGTAACATGATTACCCTCTGTTGTATCATAAATGATACAAGAAAAGAGTTGTTGGCAGAAGGAAAGACCTAGAATATAATAAAATGTGAAGTAAAACTTTGGTCACCAAAATACTATTGAGTAACACTATAGTATCAACCATACATTATTGGATTCTGTGCAACATTTTCACTTTTTCATTTCACTCATCACAACAAAATGAGATCAGGCGAAACAATTGGTATTCGACTAAGTTAACTGTCAGAGTGATTAGCCACACCCATCAGGAAAAGCCCACTCATAAACATCACGAACTCTGTTATGCTCCTGTATCAGCTGTCTTGGGCGATTCTCTGTGACGTGCAACGGTAACAGTGGGCCTACATAAGATTACGGTTCTTCGGTGCCTTTTAACACCATCCACTCCCCACCACACACAGAGACAAAAGAAAGGCACCCCACCTCACCATGAAGAGACAGAGGCACCAAAGCATTGTATTTGCTCATGCCTCCAGAAAAGATCTCATTGATTACAATATCAATTTGATTAGGCAGATAAATTTGTGAAGACAAGACTTGGCAGTTGCACTGAGAGTAATCAAATGTTATTTCCTATAAAACAAAATGATTGGGATGGAAAGAATAGTCTATTTCATATGATTTTTTAAATATAAATAGAGTAGTTACTCATGCACCAGAACCCATTAAGGAAACAACTAACTGGGCATACACTACATCCCCAGGCGTGAAGAGAGGAGGTGTCTCCCTGTAGACCATCAAATGGAGCAGGTCACTGCTCCCGTCATTGCTTCGTCATCAGAAGACGTACTCAAGACACAAATACTCCTATTTCAGCAAAGAATAACCTCTTTAGGGAACTAGCACAAAAGGCCCAGCAAAACAAGGAACTTTCTAGCAAGCAGAGTAATGGTTAGATGGAATCAATCTGTCTTCTATTCTGGAAGGCGGAGGCTGAATGTGATTCATAGCTCTAATTACCAATAAAATAGCTAAAGTACTGCAAACGAAAGATGGTTTGCACATTATTAAAAACTTCATGCATAATACACTTCCAGAAACACTAGTCCACTGTACAACTATATGTATATATATATAACAAGAAGGCAAATAAACATTAAAAGAATAATCATCGCTTTGGTTAATGTTTTCTTTTCATACAGATAAAAGCAATATAAAAAGCAAAAGGGAAAGAAGAAGCTTGCAGAATAAACTTGAAACCAAGTTGATGCCAAGAGTTTACAGTCACGTCAATTGAATAATGAAACTGAATACAGGATTACTGATAATTGAGGTCTGAATAGATAGTTCCTCAGTGTTATACTGTTATATGACAGTTGAAGTTAGCTTCATGGTGAAACTTGTTATTCTAAATTTAGTAGCTAAAATATATCATTATCATGCAGTTAAGTTCCAGTAGCTTACGTGATAACATTACACAGAACTGCAATTTAAATATATTCACCTGAAAATTTATTCTACATATAGCAATATCAAGAACTCTTAACATTCACTCAAAAAAAAATGCACTCTTAATATTTAAATTCATAGTATTCATGAGTTAGCACACAAAGTATATTTTAGAAGCATTCTGGCACGAAGGCATCCTTCATTCAAATACAAATTTTAGGAAACAGTAATTTGCTTCAACCCTGGCACCAAAAATAACAGAACAATAAATTTCTGTGGTATTACTGTCTACGAAAATTAAGGGAATCCTACAAAAAAGTTACATAAGTGCCCCATATATATATAATACTCTGGTTAGTAAAATAGAATAAATATTCAGAACAGAAAAAAGGAACTACATACCCAAAGTCCTGGATACGCACACAAAGCTTTTCCCTGCTACTGGAAGATTGATTCTTGGCAATAAAATCCAAAAACTTATCAACTTGAACTTCTTTCTTTTTGTGAGTATCCAGGAACTCGCAAAGGTAAGAAACGATCTCTTCAGTTGTTATTCTGTAAACTTCTGTGAAATCAGAAGTCATAGAAAAATAATGCATAGCAAGCGGGTGTCGCACCAAAGGGCCCAATTCCAGCTCTTCAAACCGTTCAATGCCCTCACTTTCACAAATTGCCACTTCCAAATCATACAATGAAGTAATTCTTCTAACCGCAACAAAACAGTGGATGAAAGCATTGATCTTTGATGAATAACAAAAGGCAAACAAAAAGCAAATGATGAGTTCCATACATACAAAATACAAGCAACTAAACAACTGCAATTTTTGCTAACGAGAATCAATTAAAAAATTTGTAATCCTTTATGCTGTTGTTTGTGCTTATAATACAAATGAGAAATAGAGTAAACTCAAATCTCAGTATTATTGGTGAACTCATTTGTTCAAAACTGTTGTTATGATGTTCTGGGAACCTACGTGCAATCTATTCCTAAGGACAAAATGAATATTCGCATTTTAGTAATCATTGGGAGGGCTCGCGCTATTTATCCCTCGTTTTTTATACTTATGTAACAAGAAATCATAATCTGCCAATTTCTAGTTTTAGCACTGTGTTGCAGCTTCTTCACTTGTATAAATATCAAGGAAGCAAAGAACACACGGGATGTTTCCCATGATATAAGAAAACATTATCCAATAAATAAGGCATAAAAATTACTTTGTGCAATTTTCTTCTCCACTTCTAACCAAGTCATAGACACTACTAACTCGATCTTAGAACCCAAAAGAAATTCAACAAAGTTGTTACATCTAAAAAGAACACTGATTCCTTTTACACATTGACTCATTCCAATATCAAGGGCCATCAAATTTTATAAATCAACAATAATGTTTTCAGAAAAAATAAAGGAAAACAAAAGGTTAACAAAAACTAAGGTCTTGTTTGTTTATGTTTTTAAATAAACATTTTCTGCTTTTTAGATCACAATATTCTAAAAATATACACCACAAACTACTTTCACCCAAAAATACTTTTTTTTCAACTTCACTTTTCATTCTACTATATAACTACCTATCAATCATTACACACATCATCTCACTATCAGGCATCAATAATTACCTACTCCAACTATTATTACTTTACTCTTTCTTAATATACTATTTTTTTAATCATATAATCATTACTAAAACTACTAATTCAATCAATTTATAACTCATACATCAACCAATCATTTTTTATTTCACATATTTTACAATTTCCAACCATTTTTTAAAAACATATACAAACACACCACACATCACTATCACTTTCACACACAATAACGATAATAGACATTCCCCGAAAACATTTTAACTCAAAAACATAAAAAAAAAAAAAAAAAAGCCTGAATAAAATTTCACACCTTTCCTTCTGTAACTAAGAGACGATTGAGCGAAGGTACTTGTTGCATTTGAAAGCCCAATCTACCCCAAGACTCTGCTTTCACCATCAACAAAGCCGCCTGCGAAACTCTCCACGCGGAAACATTCTCATTCGACGCCAAAAGGTCATGGCGAGCCCTCATCACGGCCTTGTCAACTTTTTCAACCATCTCATTTTGAGACTGAACGTGCTGTTGCGGGAACTGAGTGCTATTATTATTATTATTATTATTATTATTAGGGTTCGGTTGAACTGGGAAATTCTGTTGTTGTGGAATTGGGGGGAAAGTGTTAGGGTGTTGCACTTGCAGGAAGGGGTTGATGTGAGGCAAGAAATTGGGATTTTGTTGGGGAAGGAAGAGATTGGGAATGGGGTTGGGGAAGAAATTAGGGTTCAGGTGAATTTGCTGTTGTGACGGTTGCGGTACCCCCCCGCCAGGGCGAAAGTGCGGTGGCTGCCCGTACATGGTAGAGAGAGAAGAAGTGATGCGTGTTTAAGAATGGCGCGGGGAGGTAGGGCAAAATTTATATATATTTATAGGATGGTTCCACCCTCAAATACTTGCTTTTGTGTTTTGACTTCACATAAGTACATACAAAGCAGGGGCCTGATTTTAGCCCGAGCGGATCTTCTATCCCTCAATTGTGTACCACAAATGTATCATATCATTATGAAATTAACAAGTGTCCATTTAAAAAAAACTGCTAATAATAATTTAAAATAAATGGGCACTTGTCAATCCCACGATGATGTGACATATTTGTGGTACACTATCGTGGAATAGAAGATTTGTTCCGATTTTAGCTAGGGATGCAATTCGAGTCGAGCCAGCTCGATTCGAACTCAATCTTTCCTTTGACTCAAACTCGAGTTCGATACACTTTGTTCGAAGCTCATGAGCTTTTCAGTTTTAATATTTTATATTTTTATAGGGTGAATTGCACTCCACCCCCTTTAAAAATCGCTTTTTAGCATTAAACCCTCATCCAAACTAAAAAAAAAAAAAAAGTACTATGTCCTCTAGAAAATTTAAATGTATAGCACTTTGCCCCAAGATAGATGTTTAAGTGAAATTTTTACTAGAATATTAACCACGTCTTAGTCCTTGTCTATTTGTATGGTCAAGAGGGTTATTTTTTATCTCCGCCTCAAAATAGTTTCTTTCCAAAATATTGTTTCCTTAAAATTATTAATTGTTGTTCAAAATTTATGTTATCAAGAACGCATAAAAAGCCAAAGTTAGAATTCAAGTTCCCACTGTTGGGTTGGGTAATTCCTGGGGTAGGTTAGCACAGCGGAATTTAAAAATTTATAACTACCCCGAAACAGGATTACATTGATCTATTTAATCGAGCTAATTAAAACGAGAAAAATTATGCTACGTGAAATACCTTTCGCTCTTTTTCCCTCGTACAAGTTTCTGATCTTTTCAACCCGAACAAATACTCCCTTGACTCGATTATTCAAAGAAACCGTCGGCCTCCCTTAGAATCCGAGCTCCATTTTTGTTCCTTGTATCTTCAAGCGATCCAATCGTCTCGTCTCTAAAGTGTATCCACACCTCCGTATAATTCTCAATAATTATATATATGGTGCTAGCCTATATAATTATTTTAGATCTAATCTAAGCTTATATATACGAAGGTAGGAATATATGTGAAAGGTTTAACTCAACACATGAGCAAGACCTTGTCAAGAAAATAATAGGTGAGGGGCAAGTTTTATGGAGGAAATAAGAAGACAAAATCTCTCTATTTTTCTTCTTGTGTTGGACGAAAATTTCATGTAGAAAAAGTGTGTGTGTGTTTTTCTTAACACACATATTTATAGAGAGACCCCTAGGTTTAGTTTGATTGGAAGTCAAGATGAAATAAAATCTCCAAGATTTGACTTTCATCTATTCCTAATCAAACTCTATTAAGGAGTTTCCCAAAAACAAGGACCTTTGCTTGCAAGCTGACTTGTTCCATTTTTCTCTCCTAAAGTATTTCCTTGATGCCAACGTGATCAAGACTTGGAGAGGAATTAAATTTCCTCTCCCCTTTTCGTCCGCCACCTCGCCCCCTCTTACACTTGGAGTCCAAAAATTTTATCCGACTTGATTTAAGTTTTGACTCCTTATTTAATTAAAAAATCCAACCATTTAATTAAATATTCCACGATAATTAAAGTCCAACCTTAATTATTATTACCCAATTATTTCTTTAATTCTATTTAATTTTTGACTTACTCTACTAATTAAATAAAATCCTTCGACTTTACTTAGTTCATTAATTAATTAATCTTACTTGATTAATTAAATAGTCTAATTAATTGATCTCTAATCAATTAATTAATATTCCTCTTTAGGTAAGTCCTAGACTTTCCTAATTTCACCTCAACTTCCAAGTTGATTAATCATATCTTTTAAGTAGGAACCTCAGAAGTTGGTGTGTGACCCCTTAGACTCGTTCATGTTTTAGTAGTAAGTACACTTTCCAAAAGTGTCATTGTACCTTTCTATATTTTAGAAAGTTTTAGATTAAATCTTCCTTGATTTAATCCGACCATGAATTATCACCTATAATATCATGATACCTACAAATTGAGGTTACTGTCTAGAAACGGGCCTCGAAGACCTAGACACAAACGATGTCAAGATACTCAACCTATCATAATCACGATTCTCGCATAAGTAAGATCCCTCCATCAAATTTCCCGGATTGGTGTCTCGAGTAATGGCTTAGTCGAAACTCTTACGACCCAATCTCTATGTCTCCTTCATTGCATGATACCGATTCATGCAATCCAAACGAGGAAACACTCTGCCTCTTTGGATTGCCATACTTTGGCCAAAGATTCCTTGAATCGATTCAATTAGCAAAACATAGGAAATATCTGATTTGCTAAATCAGTGATGGATCCCATCTTGGTCTCTCATGTTCCTCGACACATAATCATACCATACCCAATATCACATATGACGATTCGCGAAGGAATCATGAGATAAGTCAAAGTATAATCGACTATGCTCAAAGTAAACCTCAGGTCCAAAAAATTACTCTTATGCCTACGTGATCATAGGAAATTCCATATTCGATCAGGATATCCATTTTAGGAATTTCTTGGCGGGGTTGTTTAGTTCACTCATTATCCAAATGAGAACCCTCGTGTACATCTATGCCCGTGGAACGAGGCACGTTCTCCAAGAACAATGTACACAAGCAAGTCTTTTGGGTCTTAGTCAATATCCCTCATCTTGACAGACCCATCATCGAGTTGGAACTTTTTAAGAATCACGACCTTAGAGACATATTCCATCATCGTCATTCCCCATGTCCGATGATGTCCCATAGTCATGTGTGATTCAAGGGACTTCGTTCTAAGCATATAATAACAATTTAAGAACAAAGAAAGTCATAATAAAATTGACTTTATTCATAAGAAAAGATTGTCTCATAGAGTTTATTATACAGTAAATGTTGCCCATAATTAGCGCGCCAGGCATCTACCCTAACAATCTCCCACTTGCCCTAGAGTTAATTGCCCACGTATTTGAGGGCCATCTTCCCAAGATGTCCATCAAACACTTTTTGACTAACGGGTTTGGTGAGTGGGTCTACTACATTATCTGCCGAGTCTACACGCTCCACTCGAACGTCACCTCTCCCAATGATCTCCCTGATCAAATGGTATTGCCTTTGTATGTGCTTGGATTTCTGATGACACCTTGGCTCCTTTGCTTGCGCAATAGCCCCATTGTTATCATTGTACACCGGTATCGAGTTAACAATAGATGGAACGACATCCAATTCATGGATGAAGTTCCTCATCTAAACAGCTTCCTTTGCCTTCTCTGAGGCAGCAATGTATTCCGCTTCGGTGGTTGAATCAGCAGTAGTCGGTTGCTTGGAACTCTTCCAACTCACTGCTCCACCATTAAGCAGAAAAATGAAAGAAACTAGAGTCTGTGTAGCACTCCAATTCCAATTCTCCTCCACCTTATACCAAAAACAACTCCTTAGTTCTCTTAAGATACTTGAGGATTGTTTTAAAGGCAGTCCAGTGCTCTTCACCGGGATTTGCCTGATAGCGACTGCACAAGCTAAGTGCATAAGCTACATCAGGCCTTATACATATCATCGCATACATAATGCTTCCAATGGGGGATGCATAAGGTATGTGAGACATCCTCTCTCTTTCCTTCTCAGTCTTAGGGCACATATACTTGGAAAGAGTGATTCCATGTTTCATAGGCAAGAATCATCTCTTGGATTCTTCCATGCTAAATCTCTTTAGCACTCGATCTATGTACAAGGATTGGGAGAGTCCCAGCATCCTACTCGATCTCTCTCAATATATTTTCATATCGAGTACGTAGGAAGCTTCTCCCATATCTTTCATGGAGAATTGATTTGACAACCATACTTTTGTTGACTGCATCATCCCTATATCATTTCCGATCAACGGGATATCATCAACGTAAAGTACTAGAAAGGTAATCGCGTTCCCACTAGCCTTCTTGTACACAAATGTTTCGTCAACGTTTTGAATATATCCATACTCTCGTATGACATTATCAAATCGTTTGTTCCAGCTTCGGAAAGCTTGTTTCAGTCCATATATGGACCTCTAGAGTCTACACACCCTGTGTTCACTCTCCTTGGATTTAAAACCCTCTGGCTGCTTCATATATATTTCCTCCTCAATTTCTCCATTGAGGAATGCAGTTTTAACATCCATATACCAAATTTCATAGTCGAAATGTACAGATATGGCTAGATGTATCCTTATGGATTTCAGCATTACCACTGGTGAGAAGGTTTCCTCATAGTCAATACCTTGTCTTTTGAGTAAACCATTTCGCCACTAGGCATGCCTTATAGGTCGCCACCTCTCCATCAGCTCCAAGCTTTCGCTTGTAAACCCACTTGCAACCTATGGGTTTTATCTCATCTGGCAGGTCTACCAAGGTCCAAACCTTGTTGGAGTGCATGGAGTCTCGAATTTCATAGCTTCTAGCCATCTTTCCGAATCGATGTCCAACATCGTTTCCCTATAACTCTTTGGATCTATATCCAAAAGGGAATCCTCTGACTTGTTTTCTTGCAAATGGCCTACCCATCTCTCGGGTGCCTTTGCAACCCTTTCGGATCTCCTCAGAGGTGGTGTACTTTTGGCTTGTTCTTTATGAATCGCTTCATGTGTGGTATCAGGCGAGCTCATTTTTGGTTCTTGAGGTATGTCGGTGCTTTGAGTCTCCTCGAGTTCTACAATCTCATTATTCCCATCTAATGGAAAATCCTTCTCTAAGAAGATCGCATTCCTTGAAACAATCACGGTTTGTTCCAAGGGATTGTAGAAGTAATATCCAAAAGAGTCTTTTGGATATCCCACAAACTTACACAACGTGGATCTCGGATCCAGTTTGTCTCCCACTTGCTGCTTGACATAAGAAGCACACCCCCACACCCTTAGGTGTTTATATGAAGGTGTCTTACCATACCACATTTCATATGGAACCTTAAGCATGCTCTTAGATGGCGCCCTATTCAACAAATAGGTTGTAGTAGTCAAAGCACAGCCCCACATTGAAGTGGATCGAACCATGTCCAACAAGATTTGATTCCTTCGCTCAGCTACCCCATTCAATTGAGGCATGCCAGGCGGAGTCCACTACGAGAGAATCCCATTCTCTTTTAGATAATCCAGAAACTCATTGGATAAGTATTCACTTCCTCGATCCGATCGAAGAGTCTTGATACTTCTACCAATTTGTTTCTCTACTTCATGTCTAAACTCCTTGAATTTCTCAAAGGATTCAAACTTGTACCTCATAAGGTACATATAACCATACCGTGAGAAGTCATCGGTAAATGTTATGAATTAGCTAAAACCACCTCTAGCATTTATGCTAAGTGGCCCACATACATCAGTATGGACCAAGTCCAAAACTCCACTTGCACGCGCCATTGACCCAGTGAATGCCGTCTTGGTCATCTTTCCCTCAAGACATGATTCGCAAGTTGGCATTTCGTCTAGATCTCCAAGACCAAGTTGATTTGCCAATATGCGTATCCTTTCTTTAGAGATATGACCTAGCCTAGCGTGCCAAATTGATGTACTTATGGAATTATCTAATTTGCGTTTGTTACTTTGTTGAATATTGAGAGTAGGATAAGTTGGGAAAATTGTATAAAGACCATCTTGCAATTTTGACTCTATAATAAGATTAGATTCATAAAATAAAAAGAAACTATTATTATGAATCTCAAAACGATATCCTTCTCCATCCAAAATCGGAATGGATATGATATTTCTTATTATCTCGGGTACAAAATAGATAAAATTTAAAATCAAAATCCAACTCCCTAAATCTAAGTGGACGATCCCTATGGCCTTGGCAACAACCATTGCTCCATTTCCCATCCTTAGGGTCATCTCTCCTTTACTTAGCGCCTTGCTTCTTACTATCCCCTGCAAATCATTGCAAAGGTGAATACCGCACCCAGTGTCAAGTATCCAAGAAGCAGTGTTAACACTAATGTTAACTTCAACAAAGAACATACCTTGAGCCTTTGGTGGCTCCTTGCAGTCCTTCTTTCAGTGCCCAGTCTTCCCACAGTTGAAGCGATCATTCGACTTAGCTTTCTTACCTTTCCTTGTCTTCTTCACACCACCAGTGCCCTTAAGCTCTTTGGTTTTGTTCTTTTTCTTCTTCTTTCCTTTATTGGATTTAGATGAAGAACTCACAAGTAGCATAGGCTTTTCTTTCTTGATGGTACTTTTAGCAGTTATCAACATGTTTAGCAACTCATTGAGTGAGGCATTCAAGTTGTTCATGTTGAAATTGATGACAAATTGGTCATAGGACCTAGGAAGAGATTGTAACACCAGATCGACACATAGGTCACCATCGAGTTCCACGTCCAAGTCACTCATCTTATTGATTAAACTGATCATCTTGAGGATGTGGTCCCCTATGGCTGATCTCTCGATCATCTTTGCCCCAAACAACTCTTTGGAGATAGCATATCTCTCCTTCCTAGTCCTAGTTCCCTACAGCTCTTCTAGGTGAGTAACAATATCCTTTGCAAGTATCATCTTTTCATGTTGCTTTTGTAATTCGTTAGACATTGAAGTCATAACGAGACATCGCACTTGGATATTATCACCAGACCATAGCTTAGCATGTTGGGTTGGGTTCTATTCCCCGGGTGGCTCGTGGCAGCGGAATTTAAAATTTAAACGTACAACCACCCGAAACAGGAATAATGGTGTGCTCGATTACGCTATAAAGAAGGTTACGAGAATTTTACCTTTCGATTAAATTCTCGCAGCTACGAATCGGATCTTTTCAACTCTGTAGTGCAATTCCACATGATTTCTTGGAGGAAATCGCCCGTCAATTGTATCCCCGATATTAGTGCTCCAAACGTCGCACCTCTAAGATGTATCCATACCACGTTCAAGTCACCACCTATTTCGTTCTTGGTGCTAGCCAACGAAATAGATGTAAATCTAAAACCTAGGCTTGATTATATGAAGGGATGGAATGTATGTGAATCTTTGAGTTCAACACATGAACAAAACGATGTCGTTTTGGAATAAGGTAGGGGCGAATTTTTGCTTAAGGATGACAAGAAATTTTTTCTTCTTTTTCCAGCTTGGGGTTCAAATTTTGCACTCTTAAAAGGCTTAGGGTTTTTGTCTTGCATTCTCATATATATAGAATAGGAGTCCTAGAGTCCTCATTCAACTGGAAGACTTGGAGAAGAAGAAAACCCTTTTCTTCTTCACCAAGAATTCGAATCCCAGCTGGACTTAGGTCAAAATTCGGCCATCACCCTTAATTGGAGTCCAGGAATTAATTCTTGACTCCATATTTAATTATGGGCTAAACCCATCAACTAAATATTCCCATATAATTAAAACCCGTTTAATTATATTTACTTATTCCAATTGGCTTATTTATTTAACTTGGGCCAAGCGCAACTAAATAAAATACTTGGACTCTACTAGGTCCATTAATTTAATTAATTCTACAAGATTAATTACAATAGTCGAATTAATTGAATCGCCTCAATTAATTCATATTCCATATTAGGAAAGGACTAGACTTTCCTAATTTCTTCAAATTGATTAATCACATCATTTAAGCAGTAACTCTCACAAGTTAAGTGTGTGACCCCTTAGGCTCGTCTACTATCTAGTAGTAAGTACACTTTCCCAAAGTGCTAGTGTACTTTCCTAAAATAGAAAGTACTAGATTAAATCATTCCTTTGATTCAATCAAGCCTCGAATTAATCACCACATTAATTCTCGGCACTTACAAATCGTGGTTACTGTCTAGCAACGGGCCACGAAGACCTAGATAAAGACGAAGATAAAGATACGCCTTTCGTGATCTTGATCCTTGTATAAGTAAGATCCCTCCATCTAATCTCCCGATTGAATCTAGAGCAATGGCTAAGGTCGAAACTCTATTAATTCAATAACTATGTTTCCCAAATACAATGAGATCGACTTTCGACTATGTAAATGAGGAAACCCTACGCCTCTTTAGATATCATACTTCGGCCGAAGATTCCTAAAGTCGATTCACTATGTAAACATAGGAGATTTACTGACAAGATTAATGTCAGAGATAGATCCATCTTGATTTTCACGTACCTTCATACACAATCAGCCCATGTCTGATTTTGCCCATTTGTGATCATCTAAGTAATCATGTAACAAATCAAGACATGTTCGATTGTGTATGAGACATCCAATGGAACCTCATGTTCTAAGGATTACTCTTATACTACAAGACCACTAGAAGTTCCAGATTCGACTGGGATTCCATTTAATGGAACTTTCATGGGGTTGTTCAGTATACCTATTCCCACAATAGGAACCCTCATACATGCATAGGTTTTCACCGTGCCAATATCCATGGAACGAGATACACTCTATCAAGAGTATGCATCATATAAGCTAGTCTTTTGGGTCTCATCGATATCCCTTCATCTCGATGAGCCCATTCACGACTTAGAACATATGTTTAAGGATCACAGCCTTGGAGACATATTCCATCATTGCCATTCCCGATGCTCAATGATGTCCCATAGCTATGTGTGATCCCTCGGGACTTTATTCTAAGTTAAGACCAAGCTATATACACGAATAAAGAATGCCAAAAGATTAACTTTATTTATATGAAAAAGATCGTTCAACTAGAGTTATTATTACATAGAATGGCGCCCAAAATTGGTGCACCGGGCATAAACTCTAACATAGCATACTCCATATCTTCATCAGTGCTCTCGGGGGTTATTCCCAGTTGTTCAGCCGTCAGGAATCAGGATGTACTCCCTCTTATCAGATTGAAGGACAATTTTCAGGTTTCTCAGCCAGTCGGCATAATTAGGCCCGGTTAACTTGTTGGTGTCAGGAATAGCATATAGTGGATTCTTAGCCATTTTACTTAATGATCTACAAAGGTTTCAAGGCAGATATATTAGCATTCATTCTAAAATAAAGTCCTTATACAATTTAGTCTTTAATTGTACAAGCCTTCCATTATTTTTCTAAATTCCACCACCTTTTAGATAGAATTCAAGGAAAAATTAATTTCCCTTAGTGAGCTTGATATCTATTTAAATTAATCAAGTCACCTTAATTATATGAGTGTGATTGATTCATTTAGATAGTAGCCTCCCCTGGCCTCTCACCTCGTTGGATGGTTCTCAAGATTGTTTTACCTCGTCTTTCACATATGGCCCAATTATATGGGTGTCCAATATGCTACCTCAACGTTAGGCCAGACCCATCAAATATTCCATGGTCAATCCTCTCAGTTCATTGCCCCAATTATATGAGTGTACAATAAGTGATTAGATTCTACAGAGAATCTCTATGCTTAGTGACAATCACAGCCTATCTCGACTAGGTTAATCCCCAATTATATGAGTGATTCACCTAGCCTCAACGGCGTTTCACATGTTGCCACTTATGATGGAAGGCATGGAAGAGAAATCCAATTTCAATTCCATATAGGCCTAATATTTTCTCAGGAGGGCATTGCATAAAATATTGGTCTCACCAGATTAAATTTATCTTGTTTAGTTTTCTATCCTATGCATGCATTCCAAACACATCACATATATATAGACAGAAAAATAAACCATCCACAAAGCAGTAAATTAGGATGAACCACTTCGAGTCCTAACCTAATCAACCCACTGAGCCAAAGTGGGCTGGACTTCAAGGAAATAAAAATAACCTAACTATTACAATGGATTGCCACTACATAGAAGTCTTCAATTGGCCTTCGTCTTCTTTCTTTGTCTTCAATTACATAGACTATAATCTAATTACATTCTACTAATCTAAAGACAGAAAAAATTAGAAGCCAAACCGGCTATTTTTACAACCCATCGAAATTACATACAACGAAAACCAAAGACTAGACTAGGCTCGTGGTTCATCCAATCACATAAAATCATGCCAAGCCATATAATATGTGATATCCAGAACTTACCTACCTCTTGTTACAATAATTATTTTCCAAGGAAAAATAATAATTTCCAACATTATAAATATCCAAAAATAATTTTAATTTCCAAAAATCTAATTTAAAAAAATATTAAAATTTTAATTACGCCGAAAAACCGGGTCGGGCTTGGGCGGCCGGACACAGCGTGTGTTGGACACGTGCGGACCCGAAATTGCAAGTGCCCAGCACGCGCTGTTTCGGCCCGTTTCGTCCAGCGATTCAGACCGAACAACAGGTTTTTCTGGACTTTACTAACCCACCTCGGGCCGGGTTGTTACTCCACTTTCAAACCTTTCGGTTTGTTCGTTTCGCTACTTCCTGCCACTGGTGTTTTTCAAATCCAAAAAACTCACTATCAACCTAAATCACCCAATAACATAGTTTTTTCGCGAAACCAAATTTGTCATAAAAATTCCAAATTTTTATACAATTAAATCCCAAACTAAATTCAATTTATATTAACTTAAGGCATCTTGATTTAAACATGCTTCCGATTTATTCAAACGAAAATAAATAAAGCATAATAAATCACACAAATCATTTCGATTAAACTAACCAAGCTCTGATACCACTGTTGGATCGGGTAATCCACGGGGTAGGTTAGCACAGCGGAATTTAAAAATTTATGACTACCCCGAAACAGGATTACATTGGCCGATTTAATCGAGCTAATTAAAACGAGAAAAACTATACTACGCGAAATACCTTTCGCGCTTTTTCCTTCGTACAAGTTTCTGATCTTTTCAACCCGAACAAATACTCCTTTCACTCGATTCTTCAAAGAAACCGTCGGCCACCCTTAGAATCCGAGCTTCGTTTTTGTTCCTTGTATCTTCAAGCGCTCCAATCGTCTCGCCTCTAAAATGTATCCACACCTCCGTATAATTCCCAATAATTATATATTTGGTGCTAGCCTATATAATATATAATTATTTTAGATCTAATCTAGGCTTATATATATGAAGGTAGAAATATATGTGAAAGGTTAATCTCAACATTTGAGCAAAACCTTGTCAAGAAAATAATAGGAGAGGGGCGAGTTTTATGGAGGAAATAAGAAGACAAAATCTCTCTATTTTTCTTCTTGTGTTGGACGAAAATTTCATGTAGAAAAAGTGTGTGTGTTTTTCTTAACACACATATTTATAGAGAGATTCCTAGGTTTAGTTTGATTGGAAGTCAAGATGAAATAAAATCTCCAAGATTTGACTTTCATCTATTCATAATCAAACTCTATTAAGGAGTTTCCTAAAAACAAGGAATTTAGCTTGTAAGCTAACTTGTTCCCTTTTTCTCTCCAAAAATATTTCCTTGATGCCAACTTGATCAAGACTTGGAGAGGAATTAAATTTCCTCTCCCCTTTTCGTCCGCCACCTCGCCCCCTCTTACACTTGGAGTTCAAAATTTTTATCCAACTTGATTTAATTTTTGACTCCTTATTTAATGAAATAGTCAAACCATTTAATTAAATATTCCATAATAATTAAAGTTCAACCTTAATTATTATTACCCGATTATTTCTTTAATTCTATTTAATTTTCAACTTCCTCTACTAATTAAATAAAACCCTTGGACTTTACTTAGTCCATTAATTAATTAATCTTACTTAATTAATTAAATAATCTAATTAATTGATCTCTAATCTATTAATTAATATTCCTCTTTAGGTAAATCCTAGACTTTCGTAATTTCACCTCAACTTCCAAAGTTGATTAATCATATCTTTTAAGCAGGAACCTCAGGAGTTAGTATGTGACCCCTTAGGTTTGTTCATGTTCTAGTAGTAAGTACACTCTTTCCAAAAGTGTCATTGTACCTTTCTACATTTAGAAAGTACTAGATTAAATCTTCCTTGATTTAATCCGACCATGAATTATCACCAATAATATCATGATACCTACAAATCGAGGTTACTGTCTAGCAACGGGCCTCGAAGACCTAGACACAAACAATGTCAAGATACTCAACCTATCATAACCACGATCCTCGCATAAGTAAGATCCCTCCATCAAATTTTCCTAATTGGTGTCTTGAGTAATGGCTTAGTCAAAACTCTTACGACCCAATCTCTATATCTCCTTCATTGCATGATATCGATTCATGCAATCCAAACGAGGAAACACTCTGCCTCTTTGGATTGCCATACTTTGGCGAAAGATTCCTTGAATCGATTCAATTAACAAAACATAAGAAATAACTGATTTGCTAAATCAGTGATGGATCCCACTCACCAAACCCCTTAGTCAAAAAGTGTTTGATGGACATCTAGGGAAGATGGGCCTCAAATACTAGGGCAAGTGGGAGATTGTTAGGGTAGATGCCCGGCGCGCTAATTATGGGCGCCATTTACTGTAGAATAAACTCTATGAGACAATCTTTTCTTATGAATAAAGTCAATTTTATTATGGCATTCTTTGTTCTTAAACTGTTATTATATGCTTAGAACGAAGTCCCTTGAATCACACATGACTATGGGACATCATCGGACATTGGGAATGACGATGATGGAATATGTCTCTAATGTCGTGATTCTTAACAGTTTGTATATAGAATTTAGTTTGTACTTGGAATACTTGAAACCCTTATGCTTGTGGCTGCAGTTACAGAGTTACGATGAATTTAGTTCGGACTTATTATTTGGCCACTTCTAATTAAAATTTGAAAACAAGCATTATTTATATTTTAATCATTTAGTTCTTCTTACCTTTTTTCCCCTAAATTTTGATGTTCTAATGGGAGGAATGGGAGGAGTATGTGGAAGTTATTAGCTTGTGACTGTAATCCACTTGATTTGGTGAAAACAAAAGGTTTCATTCTTGATATCATAATTTTTTGGTGTTTTTTCCTTTTTCACGAACCTACACAAATTTGTCAAATTTGATGGTAAATAATGATGTACGTTTTCAAATAATGTTATATGTAGATATGAAAATTAATGGTGTTCCGTTGGAAGGCACTGACTTCGACAAGGTAAAGTGATTTTGCTTTTCACCAAGGAGTAGTAGATGAAAAATAAGATGATGAGTGAGTTCCAAGACTCATAAAGATGAAAACTAATGTAATGTTATTTATTATCTACTAAACATATAATGTAATTTGCCATTTTTTCCTCCCGTATTTTTCATTGCTAAACGTAAAATACCTGTATGTAACAAGGTACGTGTTTTTCCCGTTTCCGTATTTTTACGCCGATTTTTTCAACGTACTTTTGAATGAAAATATGAATAATACTCGTACGTATTATTGGACGTTTAATACCCGTACTGTATTTTACTAACTATGGGCATAAGAGTAATCCTTTTGGACCTGAGGTTCCATTGTAACTTTGAGCATAGTAGACTATACTTAGACTTAGCTCATGATTCCATCACGAGTCGTCATATGGGATATCTTGGGTATAGTATAATTATGTGTCGAGGTACATGAGAGACCAAGATGGGATCCATCACTGATATAGCAAATCAGACATTTCCTATGTATTGCTTAACGAATCGATTCAAGGAATCTATGGCCAAAGTATGGCAATCCAAAGAGGCGGAGTGTTTCCTCGTTTGGATTACATAAATCAATATCATGCAATAAGGAGACATAGTGATTGGGTCGTAAGAGTTTCGACTAAGCCATTACTCGAGATACCAATCCAGGAAATTTGATGGAGGGATCTTACTTATGCGAAGATCGTGGTTATGATAGGTTAAGTATCTTTTCATCGTTTGTGTCTAGATCTTCGGGCCCCTTTGCTAGGCAGTAACCTCAATTTGTAAGTACCATCATATTTTGGTAAATGATACATGGTGGGATTAAATCAAGGAAGATTTAATCTAGTACTTTCTCAATATAGAAAGGTACAATGGCACTTTTAGAAAGTGTACTTACTACTGGAACATGAACGAGCCTAAGGGGTCACACACTTACTCCTGATGTTCCTGCTTAATAGATATGATTAATCAACTTTGGAAGTTGAGGTGAAATTAGGAAAGTCTAGTACTAACCTAAAGAGGAATATTAATTAATTGGTTGGAGATCAATTAATTAGACTATTTAATTAATCAAGTAGGATTAATTAATTAATTAATTAATGGACTAAGTGAAGTCCAAGGGTTTTATTTAATTAGTAGAGGAAGTCGAAAATTAAATAGAATTAAAGAAATAATTGGGTAATAATAATTAAGGTTGGAATTTAATTATTATAGAATATTTAATTAAATGGTTGGACTATTTAATCAAATAAGAAGTCAAAAATTAAATCAAGTTCGATAAAAATTTTGGATTCCAAGGCTTAGAAGGGGCGAGTGGCGGACGAATTTGGGGAGGATTTAATTCCTCTCCAAGTCTTGATCAAGTTGGAATCAAGGAAATATTTTAGGAGATAAAATAGGGAACAAGTTAGCTTGCAAGCTAAGTTCCTTATTTTTAGGGAACTCCTTAATTGAATTTGATTAGGAGTAGATGAAAGTCAAATCTTGGAGATTTTATCTCATCTTGACTTCTATTCAAATTAAACCTAGGAGTATCTCTATAAATATGTGTGTTAAGAAAAACACACACACACACACACACACACTTTATTTTCTAAGGGAAATTTTCGTCCACCACCATAAAAAGAGAGAGAAAAATTTTGTCTTCAATTTTTCTAATAAACTCACCCCTCACCTATATTATTTCTAGACAAGGTTTTACTCATGTGTTGAGATTAACCTTTCATATATATTCCTACCTTCATATATATAAGCTTAGATTAAGTCTAAAATAATTATATAGGCTAGCACCAGATATATAATTATTGGGAACTATACGGAGGTGTGGATACATCTTAGAGGCGAGACAATTGGATTGCTTGAAGATACAAGGAACAAATCAAAGCTCGGGATTTGGAGGAGGCCGACGACTTCTTGTCAATTCGTTCAAGGGAGTATTTGTTCGGGTTGAAAAGATCAAAAACTTGTATGAGGGAAAAAGCGCGAAAGGTATTTCGTGTAGTTAATTTTTCTTCGTTTTATTAGTTTGATTAAACCGGCCATAATCCTATTTTGGGGTAGTTGTATAAATTTTTAAATTCCGCTGTGCTAACCTACCCCGGGGATTACCCAACCCAGCAGTGGTATCAGAACCTGGTTAGTTTAATCGAACTAATCTGTGCGATTTATTATGCTTTATTTATTTTTCGTTTGAATAAATTGGAAGCATGTTTAAATCAAGATGCCTTGAGTTATTATAAATTGAATTTAGTTTGGGATTTAATTGTATAAAAGTTTAGAATTTTTATGACAAATTTGGTTTGGCAAAAAACTATGAAATTGGGTGATTTGGGTTGATAGTGGGTTTTTTTAATTTGAAAAACACCGTTGGTGGGAAGTAGCAAAACGGATGAACCGAAAGGTTTGAAAGTGAAGTAACAACCCGGCCCGAGATGGGTTAGTAAAATCTGGGAGATAGACCCGCTGTTCGGCCCGAATCGCTGGATGAAACGGGCCGAAACAATGCATGCTGGGCACGCGCGTGTCCAGCATGCGCTGCTTGCGGGTCGGGCCGCCCAAGCCCGACCCAATTTTTTGGCATAATTAAAATTTTAATATTTCTTAAAATTAGATTTTTGGAAATTAAAATTATTTTTGGAATTTATAATTTTGAAAATTATTATTTTCCTTGGAAAATAATTTTTGTGAAAAATCCAAATTATCCCAAATAAATTACAATTTATTTTGAACAAGCGGTGGGTAAAATTTGGATATCGCATATTATATGGCTTGACATGATTTTATGTGATAGGATGAATCACAAGCCTAGTCTAGTTTTTGGTTTGGCTTTTATTTTTCTGTCGTTAAATTAGTAAAATGTAATTAGATTATAGTCCATGTAATTGAAGACGAAGAGAGAAGACGAAGGCCAATCGAAGACTTTGTATGCAGTGGCGATCCATTGTAATAGTTAGGTTATTTTTATTTCCTAGAAGTCCAGCCCACTTTGGCTCAGTGGGTTGATTATGTTGGGGATCGAGGTGGTTCATCCTAATTTACTGCTTTGTGGATGGTTTATTTTTCTGTCTATATATATGTGATGTGTTTGGAATGCATGCATAGGATAGAAAACTAAACAAGATAAATGTAATCTGGTGAGACCAATATTTTATGCAATTCCCTCCTAAGAAATATTAGGTTTATATGGAATTTAAATTAGATTTCTCTTCCATGCCTTCCATCCTAAGTGGAAACATGTGAAACGCCATTGACGCTAGGTGAATCACTCATATAATTGGGGATTAACTTAATCGACATAGGCTGTGATTGTCACTAAGCATAGAGATGCTCTGTGGGATCTAATCACTCATTGTACACTCATATAATTGGGGCAATAAACTGAGAGGATTGACCATAGAATATTTGATGGGTCTGGCCTAACGTTGAGGTAGCATATTGGACACCCATATAATTGGGCCATATGTGAAAGACGAGGTAAAACAATCTTGAGAACCATCCAACGAGGTGGAAGGCCGGGGGAGGCTACTATTTAAATGGATAAATTACACTCATATAATTGGGGTGACTAGATTAATTTAAATAGATCTCAAGCCCACTAAGGGAAATTAATTTTTCCTCTAAAATCTATGCAGAGGGTGGTGGATTTCAGAAAAATAGTGGGAGACTTGTACAATTAAAGACCAAATTGTATAAGGACTTTATTTTAGAATGCATGCTAATATATTTGCCTCGAAATCTTTGTTGATCACTAAGGAAAAATGGCTAAGTATCCACTATATGCTATTCTTGAAACCAACAAGTTAACCGGGCCTAATTATGCCGACTGGCTGAGAAACCAAAAAATTGTCCTTCAATCAGACGAGAGGGAGTACATCCTGAAGGCTGAACAACCGGGAATAACTCCCGAGAGCACTGATGAAGATAGGGAGTACGCTAAGCTGTGGTCTGAGGACAATATCCAAGTGCGATGTCTCATTATCACTTCAATGTCTAACGAATTACGAAAGCAACATGAAAAGATGACATTTGCAAAAGATATTGTTACTCACCTAGAAGAGCTGTACGGAACTAGGACTAGGAAGGAAAAATATGCTATCTCCAAAGAGTTATTTGGGGCAAAGATGACCGAGGGGTCAGCCGTCGGGGACCACATCCTTCAGATGATCCATTTGATCAATAAGTTGAGTGACTTGGACATGGAACTCGATGGTGACTTATGCGTCGATCTGGTGCTACAATCTCTTCCTAGGTCCTATGACCAATTTGTCATCAATTTCAACATGAACAACTTGTATGCCTCACTCAATGAGTTGTTAAACATGTTGATAACTGTTGAAAGCACCATCAAGAAAGAAAAAACCTATGCTACTTGTGAGTTCTTCATCGAAATCCAAGAAAGGAAAGAAGAAGAAGAACAACAAGACCAAAGAGCTTAAAGGCACTGGTGGTGTGAAGAAGACAAAGAAAGGTAAGAAAGCTAAGTCGGATGATTGCTTCAACTGTGGGAAGCCTGGGCACTGGAAGAAGGACTGCAAGGAGCCACCAAAGGCTCAAGGTATGTTCTTTGTAGAAGTTAACATTAGTGTTAACACTACTTCTTGGATACTTGACATTGGGTGTGGTATTCATCTTTGCAATGATATGCAGGGGATGGTAAGAAGCAAGGCGCTAAGTAAAGGAGAGATGACCCTAAGGATGGGAAATGGAGCAATGGTTGCTGCCAAGGCCATAGGGACCGTCCACTTAGCTTTAGGGAGTAGGATTTTGATTTTAAATTCCGTTTATTTTGTACCCGAGATAATAAGAAATATCATATCCATTCCGGTTTTGGATGGAGAAGGATATCGTTTTGAGATTCATAATAAAAATTGTTTTTGGTTTTATGAATCTAATCTTATTATAGAGTCAAAATTGCAAGATGATCTTTATACAATTTTCCAAACATATCCTACTCTCAACATTCAACAAAGTAACAAAAGAAAATTAGATAATTTCATAAGTACATCAACTTGGCACGCTAGGGTAGGTCATATCTCTAAAGAAAGGATACGCATATTGGAAAATCAACTTGGACCTAGACGAAATGCCAACTTGGTAATCATGTCTGAAGGGAAAGATGACAAAGACACCATTCACTGGGTCGATGACGCGTGCAAGAGGAGTTTTGGACTTAGTCCATACTGATGTATGTGGGCCACTTAGCATAAATGCTAGAGGTGATTTTAGCTACTTCATAACATTTACCAATGACTTCTCACGGTATGGTTATGTGTACCTTATAAGGTACAAGTCTGAATCCTTTGAGAAATTCAAGGAGTTTAGACATGAAGTAGAGAAACAAATTGGTAGAAATATCAACACTCTTCGATCAGATCGACGAGGTGAGTACTTATCCAATGAGTTTCTGGATTGTCTTAAAGAGAATGGAGTTCTCTCGAAGTGGACTTCGCCCTGCATGCCTCAATTAAATGGGGTAGCTGAGCGAAGGAATCGAACTTTGTTAGACATGGTTCGATCCATGATGAGTCACACTGGACTTCCTTCTTCAATGTGGGGCTATGCTTCGATGACTGCAACCTATTTGTTGAATAGGGCGCCGTCTAAGAGTGTGCCTAAGGTTCCATATGAAATGTGGTATAGTAAGACACCTTCATATAGACACCTAAGGGTGTGGGGGTGTGCTGCTTATGTCAAGCAGCAAGTGGGAGACAAACTGGACCCGAGGTCGACATTGTGTAAGTTTGTGCTCTTTTGGATACTATTTCTACAATCCCTTGGAACAAACACTAATTGTTTCAAGGAATGTGACCTTCTTGGAGAGGGATTTTCCATTAGATGGGAATAACGAGATTGTAGAACTTGAAGAGACTCAAAGCACTGAGAGACCTCAAGAGCCACAAACGAGCTCACCTGATACCACACAAGAGGCGATTCATAAAGAACAAGCTGAAAGTACACCACCTCTGAGGAGATCCAAAAGGGTTCCAAGGGCACTCGAGAGATGGATAGGCCATTTGCAAGAAAGCAATTCAAAGGATTCCCTTTTGGATATAGATCCAAAGTGCTATAGGGAAGCGATGTTAGACATCGACTCAGGAAGATGGCTAGAAGCTATGAAATTTGAGATGGACTCCATGCACTCCAACAAGGTATGAACCTTGGTAGACCCGCCAGATGGGATAAAACCCATAGGCTGCAAGTGGGTTTACAAGCGAAAGCTTGGAGCTGATGGAGAGGTGGCGAATACATTGCTGCCTCAGAGGTGGTAAAGGAAGTTGTTTGGATGAGGAACTTCATCCAAGAATTGGGTGTCGTTCCATCTATTGTTAACTCGGTACCGGTATACTATGATAACAATGGGGCTATTGCGCAAGCAAAGGAGCCAAGGTCTCATCAGAAATCCAAGCACATACAAAGGCGATACCATTTGATCAGGGAGATTGGGAGAGGTGACGTTCGAGTGGAGCATGTAGACTCGACAGATAATGTAGCAGACCCACTCACCAAACCCTAAGTCAAAAAGTGTTTGATGGACATCTAGGGAAGATGGGCATCAAATACGTGGGCAATTTGGCTCTAGGGCAAGCGGGAGATTGATAGAGTAGATGCTCGGCATGCCAATTTTGGGCGCCATTTACTGTGTAATAAACTTGATGGTCCCAAGTGGCATACGAAAGGGTCTCGAGGGGGAGGGGGGTTGAATAGACATTGAAGTCTTTTTCGACTTTTGAAAATTCATATCACTTTTGAAGAATTTGAATGCTTGGTAAGGTAAGCGCTAGGTCAGACGCTTAAAAGTAAGATAACTTAGACTTAGTGATTTCAACAATTACCAAAGTAGGGTAATGCTTCAATCGCTTAATCCGAGTTAGCACAACGAAAATGATTTTAAAGCTTAGCGTTCTCTTTAACCAAAAGTCGCTTAACCGTTTTATTGCCTTTTCAAAGATATAATATGAAAATTTAAAGTAAAGCAATAAAGCAATAAATGACATAAGATATTGTAAGGTTCACTGGGTAATGTAATCCCAGCTACGTCCTTCTTCTCCTTTGCACTCGGAGGAATTCCACTAAAGTGATTATCGAAGGATCACACAGAGGCTTTTACAAAATAGATGAAAGGGTAGACGATCTAGAGCTCCTTGATCACACAGGTTTAAGCTCTAATGAAGATCTTCTTCAACAAGCTTCTCTCACCTAGAAATACTGCTTGTGAATCATCAACTTTCTCACCTAGATGAAAGAGGTTGAGGGTTTTGTCACGGGTTTATTTGATTTTAGAAAGTTTAAACAACTTGGGATATCTCAATAGGAGTTTAGGGTTCTTCTATGAAGATGTTTGAGATATCTTTGACTGTCTTTGGAATGTGTATGAAAAGCTTGAAGGATTTTTGGCTATGGAGTTTATAAGCTCTTCTCTCAAATATTTTCAGCAAAGTTTTGACCTTTTCTTGTGCATGTATGTATATGTAATTAGGGTTTTCTGAAGGGTACTATTTATAGAGATTTCTTGGGATTTGTCCGTTGGACACATGCAGATGCGTGTCTCTCACGCAGTGCGTTAAATAGCCCTTTTATGACATTCCTGAAATTCGGCTGTTACCGATTAGACAAGAGCAGACTTTGAACTCTGAACCCTGACAGTCTAGTCAAAAGGTGGCTTATCCACAAGTCATAATAGCTTATCACATTTAATGCACTTATCAAGCATTTAATGCGTTTGAATTTATTTCCCATTGGAAATAAATGTCCGTTGATGATTGCATTTAAGTCCTCCATGACTTGAGACTTTATTTTAGGTGAATCTGTTCCTTGATCGCTTGCGTAACTTGAGCCCTTGATTTAATAATCCTAAAACAGTCCTTTTGCGTTTGACAGACGCTTAAGACAAATCTTCATCTTCACTCGACTTCAGACGCTGATCTTCAACTTCATCTCTGATGGACTCACCTAGAATTGTATCAGCGACTCGGTATCCAATACTTAGTCTAAAATCTACAAAGATAAAAATTACAAGCCTAACAAAATAATAAACTTTCAAACGCTTATACAAATGTTCTATGAAAGCATAAACTTACATTCTTTTGGGGTCTAACATAAAATTCTATTCTTGTCATCATCAAAACATCTAACATGAAATTTCCTAACAATTTTCCCTTTTGATGATGTCAAGACCTTAACTCTTATAACTCTTTTATAGTTTAAGAGGTTTAAAGAAAAGCCCAAAATATATAAGTTAGCGTTAGAAAGTTAGATAAGTTAGCTAATGTTAGATTAGCCTCAACAAGATGTTTCAGCGATAAATCATTCATTCATAAAATAAGGAATTGAAGCATACATGATTTATACTGAAAAAAAATTAAAGCGACAACATGAACAAAGAAAAATAAATAAACAGGTGATCATCTCCTCTGTCACTTTTTGGACGCCTCTTCCTGGAAAATCTCATTCGCTAGATCCAGAAGGACTCGATCAATGTCTATCATTGTTGTATGATAGACTTCATTGTAGTCCTCGCGTCTCTCTTTAGTGCTTTGATTTAATTCCAACAACCTTTCCACCCAATCCCTTAGAGGGATCCCAAGAGTCCTAATGAGATCATGATAAATATATTGCATTCGGTCATTAGAAGGTTTCCAATTTAGAGGTCTCCTCAAGGGTTCAGCGTACGGATGAAAACCAATGCCTTCCAAACACTCAACATCAAGATCAGGAAGCCTATGTCTGCCTCAGAAGTATCTTGGCTTATGCTTCTTTGTGAGCATCTTCTCAAGGCTCACTATCTCTTCAAACATGGAGCGCCAATTCTTATTGTCAGTTTTGGACACTTGCTCCATTGAGGCTTTTCCTTTGAATTTTAGATCTTGAGGCATTTCTTTCTCTTCTTCCTTCTTGACTTCATCAAAGGAAGACTTTAACTCAGCGATATCTTGCCTCAGCAGCTTAACTTCATCAACCAAAAGTGCAACTTGTTCAGCGATACTCAGACTAACTAAGTTGGAAGTTATATGTCTCTCAGTATCGGCTGAAGCGTTCTCTGCTAGAGAGCGATTAAACTCTTCAGAGAGGCCAGTGATCAAAGGGACCATGCGATCCAGTACCGACGCAGTACTCTTGGCCGTAGCGTTTACAATATCACAGCTTTGCGTGTCGGAGGCTAACTTGATGTGCATCTCATCATTTTCAATTAACTTGGAACAGGAACCCTCAATGACCGCTTATTTAAAGTCGCCTCCGGATCACTATCCGAATATGAATCTGAAGAAGGACGCTTTGGGGATGGAATTAGTCCATAAGAGCTTGAAACGGTAGCCTTTCCTTTAGATTTATCTCGGATGAAAGAGTCTTCTGGTTCTTTGGCCATTTCTGCTTGCACTTCTTCAATCGCTAAGTCAAGAAATTGAGTGGCATCCTCAATCTGAACAATCTGTTCAACAAGGGTCGTATTGACTATTGGAGCACTGGGGGCATCTTCCATCTGAATATCCGCGTGTATAATTTCAGTGTCCTCAACAGTAGGATCCAGCTCCGCTTATACTTCTGTGATCATCACAGGAACTTCTCTTTTTATTGGCACAACCCAAATTGGGCCAATTGCCTCTAGAACATGCCTTGGACTTTGGTAAAAGGTTCACGGAATAAACAACAAAGCAACCTCACGCTCTTCAAAACTGAACGCTAGATCAACATCTTCCGAAAACTCGACACCAGTTGTGTATAAATTCTTGAAGTCCAACAAAAATGGCATCAGCGCTTGAGCTAGCGCCTGATCCATTGACCTGATGAGTGAAATGAACTTGGCCACATGGATGTTTTGTTCGTAAAACAAGACGGGATGCAAATTTTACCCACAGAAGTCACTGAAACCAAAATGTTTGTTAAAAGTGATATCCAGCGATTGGGCATTCTCAATAATCGCACGTCTTTCTCTGTGAAATTCAGCAAAATCATCTGTCAAAATCATATGGGCTTCGCTTGGGCTTGGAAGGGCATCACGCTTGCTGGTGGAAGCGTCTTCATTCAAATCAATCTAGAGACATTGAGCAAAGTTCTGTCTCGGATGAAATACATAGCGTTTCCCTTGCCCGATCTGAGAGAGTTGTTCTCTAATAAAGCTTGCCATGCCTCTTCTAAGATAGGGTAAAGCACTGATTGGACCCACTAGCGATTCGCGCCTATGCAATAAAAACAAAGTGTATCCTCTACGCCTATACTCGATTCCAAAGTTGAAGAGGAATGGATATTTGATCATCTCCTCAACTGTATGGAAGTGCAACACAAATTCTTCAGCCCATCTGGATGTATCCAAAATCCAGTGTTTGCCTAGTTTCTCTACCAGTTCCTTGTCTTTCTTTGCCTCGACCAGTTTCTTGAATCACTCCTTTTCTACGTCAAAACTGTCTGCCCAAAGTCTGGCTAGAAACTCTCTGGCTTCATCTTCTACCCAGAAATTGATTTGGTTAGGGTGATCTTGAAGCATGACACCCTTTCCCTTCCATAATTGCAGGGGTTTCTTTGAAGATTTGTTAGTGGCTGAATAGACGATCTTGGAAAGGGCAAAATAACCCATCTTGTTCAGCTGTTCTTCATCCATGTTCTTCTCCCAATCGCCCATGTGAGGATTTCTAATATGGACATGACTGCGGCGCAATGGATGGTTGCGTTCAAGGCTTCGGCTGACTTCCTGAAAGCGTTTGCTCTCAAAGTCTGCCAGATCTTTCTGAGGAGTCTCCAGTTACTATATGCGAGCAATGATCTCCTTCATCGACGTAACTCCGCTATTAGCAGGCGTCTCAAAAATGATTGTCTTGTGAGCATCCGAGAGAGCGGGATTGTGAAGGGTTGTTTGAAAATTAAGTTCCATGTCAATCAACTGCTGAAGCGTCGTTTCTCTCCAGGCATAGTAAAATTCCAAATCTTCAGTATAGCCTCTGGGAAAGAAATTGACCGCTTGAGGAGGAGGACCAGTTGGTGTAGGGATAATCGGGGCCACTTCTGTCGACCGCTCAGCATCCATGGTCACTTCCCGGGCTGGTGAGATTTTAGCGCCTGGAAGGACTGTGTCTAGTTCTCTAGCGATTCCCACCACTGTTGATAAATCAACGTCCATCTCAATGTCTGCCTCTGGAGGTGGAGGTGCATCAGCGTCTTGTGCACTTTGAGCTGACACATGCAAGCGTTTGAGAAACAAAGAGGATTTCCACTAAGTAGAAATTCGAGATATAAAATACAAAAACGCTTACCCTGAGGACTATCTTCGACTATAGTAGTCGCTTGATCTTTAGAAACTTTGGTTTCCATAGCCTTAGGCTCCGGAACTTCTTCAACTTCAAGGGGTAAAGAAGTGAGGGGATCAGCACGAATAGGAATATTGAATTCGTTTAATAAATTCAGAATATACTGGATGTTATATTCTCTATAGGCTGAATTTTTTTTTATCCTAGCGTTAAAAAAAAGAAAACACAAGGAAAGGATAATATACATTGTCTAAGACAAGTACTTATCCCGATCGCTAGCCAAATTCGTCGAGAGAGGATTAGCGATGGGCTCTTTGATTGGTTCAAAAGGTGGAGGAGGAGGAGGAGGAGGGACACTCGAAGGTTCTTTAAACGCTGGTTCAGTTGGAGCGCTTGTTGAACTTTTGGAGTGGACCAGGGCGTGCGCTTATGAGCAAGCGGCACTTCCACTTCTTCTGCTTCTTCTTCAGTCTCTGGCAAAATGGTAGTCGCTGGAGGTGGAGAAGGGGTTTTCTGCAGAGGGGAGGGAGACTTCTTCTTCTTCTCTTTCTTTTCTTTCTTTTGTTTCTTCGCTGGCTGGGATGGCTCAACGACTTTCACAACAAATTTTCTTTTTGGTCGCTTGACCACAACCTCTTCTGGCTCATCTGATGAGGAAGTCGCTTTATCCTCATCACACCACGTACTTGACCTTCAGCAAGGCCTTCGGCTAGGAGATGCTCACACTTCTCTTTTGGAACAGCTACACCACCTCGACGCTTGGGATGGAGCAACTCGCCTATCAGTTTCTTCCCATAAAACTTGGTAGCTGGCACTTTGGATCTTCAGAAGTAACGAATCCACAAGCGCTCAAAATAAAACTTAACAGAATCCCATAAGGCTTGGGATTCACCGATTCCTGCATCGCTGCCTTGAAGCGATTGAACACATACAGCGCCCAGTTGACCTTCAGCTTGGTCAACACTGCGATCATCATCTTGAATTGCACGATGGAAACCTTATCAAAAGAACCTTTCCTGCACTCGATCATCTTGGCACAAATATCAGCCAGAATGACATACTCGCCCTTCATGTCATTCTTTTTGAAATTTGACTTGTAAGCCGCATCAGCTTCATCACGGCGAACAGCTGCCTAGACCTTTGTAGATGCTCCCATGGACACTTCTTCCACTTCGCACCCATCAGTAGGCAGTTTCAGAAGATCAGCAAGTAATTTTGCAAAAAGTACAAAGGGGGTTTCAGCAGATGGAAATGAGCAGGTGATTGAGTTGCCGTCAGAAGAAAGGACAACATTTTTGAAAAAGACTTTAACTTTATCCTCATGCAAAAGAGAATGAGAGGTGAGAAGGTTTTTCAGGCCTGATTCTTCGATGAGAGGAAGAACTTGCCTCATCGGAAAGTTCTGGTTATCGAACAAGTATTCCCAGTTGAGAATGAACCCTGCGTTGAAGCCCATTAGTTTGGACGTTTTTCCGGCAGCAGATGAAGATGTCTTTGGTGGCGCCATTAATGAAAATGAAGATCTTTTGAGGAGAGAAAGAAGAACTTTTTGCCTTAGAAAGAAAGTGAATTTTTACAGCAAGGAGATATGAAAGTGATAAAGTTTTTCTGTAAAAATTTGAAGGGTTTAAATAGATGGCAAAAGTAACTCCCCAATTGCTTTGATGAAGGCCACGTGTAAAAGCAGTTAATTAGAAATGAAAAACATTGAATCTGTGTCGTTTAATCATAAACACGGATGTAAAGGAGGCGATAAATTAGGTTAACTGCTGTAAATATAAAATTTTGAAATCCGCAGTTACTTTTTCAACAACGTTTGAGATTTTGAAAATTTTCAGCGTGAATTGCACGCGCCTGTTGGTACACTGACACGTACCCAGGCAAGTGCAAATACTGAACCGCCTATTTGAGATAGTTGTCAATAACCGTCAGTTTGATGTGATAGGGACGTGTGGGCAGTTGTCAAATCTTATCTTTTGGACTTATCCACACGCTACCTTGTAGCGATGAAAACAATGCATGTATTTCAGAGAAAGTTACTTAGCGTTAAAGTGGGAATATTCTTAACGCTGAAGTCTTTTTGATTTTATCGTAAATAAGATTTAATCGCTGTTCGGAAATAATACTTTTATTTTATTAGCGATTAAATTATCATGCATAAAAGTAAACGCTAATGATCAATGCATAAAATTTTCAAAGTCATTTTTGATCATAGTCGCTTACTGATTGGAATAAGTACAATTTTAAAGTTTCCCCTAAAATTGATAACTCATTTCAATTTGAAAACGCTTTTAGACATTATAATAAAGTGAATTCCTCCTAAATTATATGCCTATATAAGTATGATGCTTCATGATTAAGCGTTTAAATCAATCATACCTAATTCACTTCTAAAAGTGAGAAAACGTTGTTCGTTGAGAGCTTTTGTGAAGATATCTGCCAATTGTTTGTCAGTTCCAATTAAATGCATGGAGTTATCTTTTTTTTGAACATGGTCACGCAAGAAATGGTAGCGAATGTCAATATGTTTAGTTCTAGAATGAAGGACTGGGTTTTCGGTCATAGCTAAAGAGCTTTGGTTATCACAATGGATTAGGGTAGGATCTAAGAGAATTCCATAATCTTTAAGTTGTTATCCCATCCAAAGGATTTGTGCACAACAACTTCCAGTGGCTACATACTCGGCTTCAGCGGTAGAAGTCGCTATGGATTGTTGTTTCTTACTATGCCACGAAACCAATCTATCACCTAGAAATTGACATGTGCCACTAGTATTTTTTCTATCTATTTTGCATCCTGCAAAATCTACGTCTGAATAACCAATTAGTTCAAAAGGAGAGTCCTTTGGATACCAGAAGCCCACATTTTGTGTGTCTTTTAGATATTTAAGGATTCTCTTGGTAGCAATTAAGTGTGACTCTCTTGGATCAGCTTAAAAGCGTGCACACATGCATACCGAAAACATAATATCAGGTCTACTAGCGGTAAGATAAAGAAGTGAACCGACGATACCTCTATAGTTAGTGAACAGCCCAAGGGTTTCACATTTGAGGTCGATTCTCATAAGGTCTACATGATGTATGAATCTATTTATGGATTTAAGCGGACCTCTCGTAGTTAGAATCTTTATTTTGATGGTATAATTTGGAATTATGATATCATCAAAACGAAGAGAGACCATCTGTGTGCAATAAGGTCAGTGGGAGCGAGATATCATTTCTGGTACTATATGTAGAGAATGTTGTACTTATGAGAAATGATGTGGGCTCATTGACTATGTCAAGATATAAACATCGAGAATATTTTCCATGAAAGACTTGGGAGAAGCTATCTTTATACTTACAATTTGCGTCTATAAAAATAGAGCGAATAGGATAATGGGCCCCTCCCAAGCCCTTTGCTTAGAATAAAATCCTAAATCAATTTAGGATAGAAGATCTGAGGAAGGGCTCTTGCCTAGAGAGGAAGAGCAATGGGTAGACATAATATATATCATGAAGTACTTGAGAAGAACTTAGGATATATTCTTCGTCTATGCCCATGGAGAACTGATAGTAGAAGTTTTATACTTACTCGGGCCTTGAGTCTGACAAAGAAGACTAAAATTCCACTTTGGGTTAAGTATTCACCCTCAATTGTGGAGTAGTAACTTGGAAAGGTTCCAAGTAAAATACTCCACTACTGAGAATGAATATGAAATTGCCTTGGAGTCTTGGAGGCTGTAGAAGGAAATTGTTTGGATCTGAAGTTCGTGGTAGAACTTCTATTGGTCCCTAGCGCAGAGCTTGCATTGTCACTTTACTGTGATGAAATAAACTTCACGCGTATGAAAGGAACCTAGGTCTCACAAATCCAGACAAATGATGAGAGATACGACATCTCTTGAGAGATCGTTGGAAAGGCGATGTAGCCTTGTAGAATATAAGCTCAGCCGATTAAACGGATGACCCACTCACTGGGCCATTATCACAGGTGGTGCTAGAGCGATATCTTTTACAAGATGGGTATTTAATACAATAGCGATTGACATTGAGTGCAAGTGGGAGATTGTTAGGAATGTGCCTTCGATGCCAACGAGATGTTAGAATATAAGGCATGAGTTTATATTGTGCAACCTCTAATTAATATAAAGGCAATAATATGTTGTTCGTATAATTCTTGATGACATCTATAAAGTCGTAAATGAACAATTAGTCCACGTGTGTCAAGGCAAACCTTCGCACTCCTTATAGTAGTTAAGGAGATGGGCACTGGAAAGGTTTGATTGGATTAGTGTATTCAAACACGGCTCGTAGTAATTCGATCACATTGGTTTTTACTCAGTGACTGTCAATGATTGGATTACTGATTATGAAGGTATGCGTGAGCCTTAGACCTGAGGAGTTACAGTCACAGTGTGCTTGTGACGTTGGATTCTATCACTAGAGTAGTTAGGCCCAATTCATCCGTTGGTGGGGCCGACCTCGAAATGCATTCCAATGGGCAAGTAGCATGTGAGGTGATTACCAAGAGGGAATTCACTGTCTCGAAAGTAAACGAAAAGTATCCTATGCGATCATAGGTAAATGAGATTAAAAGTCTCTGGCCAGAGCTAATGAACTAACTCGTGTTTAGTAATCTCATATTACTATGATTCTTAAGCATAGCATCAAGTTTTGTGAGTTTGACATATTCCATGACTCTCACTCGATCGGGATACGTCAGTGAAGGGCTTATACTCATACAGTATTCATAATCTAGAGGTTCGTAATGACATAGTCATTTCGTACTCGGTTGGGCTACGATGTGGGGCCACGGTGCTGGCTAGGTGTCACCCACATCCTTTGGTATCCTCCTATTGCCAATTGAGACGAACCTAGAGAGTCGCGCTATAAAGGAATAGACGGGGAAATCAAGTCTTATATTTGGAGGGTGTATTGGTAATTTGTCTTTGGAAGGACGAATTAATTTAATTGGTTGTTTAATTGGATTAAACAATGAAAAATTAATAAGTTTGAATATTTAATTGACTGGGTTAACTAAATATTTAAACTAGAATATTAGATGATTATTTATTTAATTTATTAATATTTATTTAATCAATATGTATTTAATTAGATTAAATAAATTGGACTAAGTTGACTGGGTCAACATAGCCCAATTAATTGTCCAATAGCCCATATGGGCGTGTGTTTGATCCGGTGGGCTTAAGTTGGAGGATTTATTTAATCCTCCAACACAAGCCAGCGAACACAGTTGAAAAACATAACGTGAAACTCTCCACCAAAATACAGAAGACATGAGAAAAACGTTTTTCTCTCTCCCCAGTCCATTCAGTCTCGCCTAGCCGCCATGGAGATTTTCTGGAATCAATTCCACTGCGTGATGATCTAGAGACGGTACAATTGAACCATTGGAGAAGATTGAAGATTCGCGAAGATTAAAAGATTGAATACGCGAAAAGGTAAGTTTTTCGTATTCACCTTTTTCTTGATTAAAAATCGACAAAAGTCACGAATTGATCTTGGTTTGGGAATCCGGATCTGTTTTTATATTCTGATGCGCATGGCCGACATGATTCCCAACAGTGGTATCAGAGGCAAATTTGGAGAATTTTAAAAAAATAATACAAAAATAAATCGAAATTAAGAAAATAATACACAAAAAAATGGAGCTCAGTAAATAGCACATTCCGCGCTGACGTGGCGCGAAATCCAAATTTTTTATTTTTTTTTAATTTACGGTCATTCCGCGCTGACGTGGCGCGGAATGGCCGAAATTTATTTTTTTAAAAAATTTTATTCATTCCGCGCCACGTAGGCGCGGAATGGCAGCAAAAGGCTGCCATCCCACGTGACCGGGCCGAATTTCTTTCTTTTTCTTCTTTATCTCTTCTTTCTTTCTTTCTTTCTTTCCTCTCTTCTTTCTTTCTTTTGTTTTCATCTTCACTCTCGGTTTTCCACACCTCCTTCATCTTCACCATCTTCTTCAACTTATTTTTTATCGTTCTCAATAATTCAAGGTAAATTTTATATATTATTGCTTTATAAAATATATAGAGCCATTATATTTTCGAATTTTTGTGTGATTAATGAATTTAGGGTTTAAAAAATTCTCTTGAATTTTTATGTAAATTTCAAATTTGCTTATGAATTTGTGGAATTTTATTGTGTAATTTTTTGAATTTATTGTGTAATTTCTGATTTGAGCTTAAGGTGTAATTTCGAATTTTTGTTGAATTTTATCAATTTAGTGTTTTAGTTTGTGAAATTTTGTTGTGTAATTTTACGAATTTGTTGTATAATTTCGGATTTGGGCTTTAGGTGTAATTTTGAATTTTTGTTGAATTTTATCAATTTAGTGTTTTAGTGTGTCGAATTTTGTTGTGTAATTTTTCGAATTTGTTTGAAATTGATCAATTTAGGAATTAAATTTGTGGAGTTTTGTAATATAATTTTGAATTTTAGGTTTAATTTTTGAATTTTTATGGAATTTATCAATTTAGGTTTAAAATTGTGAAATTTTGTAGTGTAATTTCAAATTTATATGTATAATTTCAAATATTTAGGTGTAATTTGTACATCTAATTTGAATTTTTAGTTATACCTTGTATGTATGTATGATGAATTTAGTTTTTAGGTATGTTTTGGTTTGAACTTTGATAGAAATTTTAGGAATAATTTTGGATTAAGTATAATTTATATTTATGTAATTTCGGATATTTAGGTATAATTTGTATTTATAATTTTGAATTTTTGGTGATATGTTGTATGTATAATTTTGAATTTTTAGTCATATTTTGTATGTATAATATTGAATTTAGCATTTATGGTTTGAACTTTGATATAATTGTTAGTTTGTTATATCATGTTTAATATAAAAGTATAATTCCATTTTTTGAACTATAGTTTGTACGTATTATTTTGAATTTAGTGTTAATTTATGGTTTGAATTTTGATATTATATAGAAAATGTCGAGGGCGAACACAGTTAATGTTTTAATATACACGGATGGTGAAATTATTGAAGACTCAAATTCAGTGAGATATAGCACTCGTCCAAGCACTAACATGAAAGTACGTCGTACGATCACATACGCTAAATTGCTGGAGAAGTTATACGCGAGAACAGGAACTGATCCGAATCATTTTTCATTAAAAGTAATTTTAAAATTTGAATTTGAAAAGAGAAATGTGATGAGGGAGAGGACAATGGAGATCAAAGACGATCATACTTTAGCATATTTCTTGGATCGTAATATTGTTGATGAATTCGTCGAGCTTTATATTGAGAAAGAACCAATTCAACATCAAGGTCAATACAGATCATCGTTAACCCAAGTGACGTCATTACAACCACCTCAAGTCATGTCGTATTTTACACAGCCCACGGTTCCAGATTTAAATACGCAGACACAATCACATGTGTGGGAAAATCGTGAGTTTCAGGATTTTTTTTCAAGTGGTGTGGGGAGTTCTACAATTCACAATTTGCATCAAGGTAATTTATTCTTATATTTACATTGTGTCATCATATTTATTACCAAATTTCATATTTGTATAGATTATTTTTCTTTTATTTGCAGAATGTAAAACAATTTAACTTTTTGTGATTTGCATTTTTAGGCGCTTCTACAACGGGTAATGTGTTTGGGCGTCTTGAAACTGTACAAAATTCTCCTTACGTAAATCCTAATTTGAGGAATTTTGACATGCAAGCAGGTAATTATGAATATTCTAATAAGTTTCATAATGGTTGAATTCCTTTGATTCGTGACTTGTTATTCTTATCTTTACATTTTGTGATAATATTTATATTTAATTGCAGGTCCGTCTACACAACATTCCCATTTGATAAATCTCCATTCGAGGAATTTTGATATGCAAGCAGGTAATTATGAATCTACTAATAAGTTTCATAATGGTTGTATTCCTTTGATTCGTGACTTGTTATTCTTATCTTTATATTTTGTGATAATATTTATATTTAATTGCAGGTCCGTCTACACAATATTCCCATTTGATAAATCCCCATTCGAGGAATTTGGATATGCAAGCAGGTAATTATGAATCTGCTAATAAGTTTCATAATGGTTGTATTATTTTGATTCGTGACTTGTTAGTCTTATTTTGATATATTGCTATTGAGATTATCCTTGTTTGCAGGTCCGTCTACACAAAGTCGTCATGAATTTGAGCATCCCAATTTTGGCTCTAGTGATAACATTGAGAATGACAAGGACAATGATGATTCTGACTGTTCGATCCATATTCATACAGACGATGAGATGGAAGAACACGTCAGCAATGCAATGAGGGATGAGGATGAGGATGAGGATGAAGATGATGAGAGTAATGTACCAATAAATGAAGATTTCCCTCCCGCAAGAGCTGAAGAAAGACCTCATGAAGTGCTCCCATTCTACTCCGCCACATACCCAGAAGTAGAAGGTGATTCACTTCATCGAGAAAGTGCAGGTTTGTCCCAGAGAATAATTTATGATCATGCGAAAGGTAATCTTCGCAAGGGTCAAGTTTTTGACAACAAACTCAGCTTGCAAGCAGCAGTGAAAAACTACCACGTGCAGCATGCACGACGCGAGTTTAAGGTGACAATTAGTAAGCCGACAGTGTATGCCGTAAAATGCAAACATGGATGCCCTTTTAGACTGCGTGGAAGTTTGTTGAAGAATACTAATTTCTGGAAAATTACAAGGTATGAAGGGTCACACACATGTTTTGCTGAAAATTGTTCCAATAACCACTTCAACTTGGACATAAACATGATAGCAAATGAACTTCTACCAGAAGTGAGGAAGGATCCGTCGTATAAGGTCGGTCTAATTAGACTAATGGTGTCAAAAAAATGGCAATTCGAAATTTCGTATGGGAAGGTTTGGTACAGTTTGCAACGTGCAAATGAGATTGTATACGGCACGTGGGAGGATTCAGTTACATGGTTGCCTAAACTTTTGGGAGCTATCCAGAAGTGGAATCCGGGTACGGTTGTTGAATGACGACACAAATATGAGGATCAAAACCCAAAAATGCTGAAATATTTGTTTTGGGCGTTCAAGCCATGTATAGATGGATTTCGATATTGTCGAAGGGTCATATATGTTGACGGGACTCATTTGTACGCACGACACAAGGCTAAGTTGTTGGCCGCATCAACTTTGGATGGAAATCAGAATATTTTACCTCTAGCATTCGCCATCGTTGATAATGAGTCCAACGAGTCTTGGTTATGGTTTTTGCAATTGGTGTGCAAACATTTTTTGATGCCTGATGAAGGATTTTGCCTTATTTCTGATCGTCATAAGGGCTTATTAAATGCTACTCGATATATGTCCGCCTTTACCCCTCCCCTGGGAGCTCATAGATATTGCCTACGACATGTGAGTTCAAACTTTAATTCTCAATTCAAAAGTAAAGCTTTGAAGGAACTCTGTTATGTAGCAGGTATGACACATAATGTCCGAAAATTTGACAAAGCAATGGAACTTATTGGTAATAAGGATCCGGCTGCGTTGAATTATTTGAAAAGTATCCCACAAGAAAAGTGGACATTGGCATATGATGGAGGGATGCGGGAAGGCATTATGATGACGAACATGGGAGAAAGCTTAAACAATGTGTTGAAAGGTACTCGACATCTTCCACCAACAACAATTGTTGAGTGCACATTTCATCGCATTGTGGAATATTTTGGTGATAGAGTGCGAATGGCTTTGGCAATGAGGGAACAGCCCCTGACGACATATGCATATAAAATGTACAATGAGTGGGCAAGAAAATCCTCGAACCATACAGCAACAGTTTTTTCTTAGTTGGATTACACGGGTCAAGTTAAAACTCCCCGACAGATGGGGTCCGGAAATCATACTTACATGGTCGACATCAAAGGTAAATACTCCTCTTGTGGAAAATGGACTCTTCATCGAATTCCGTGCTCACATGCTATTAAATTATGTGAGAAATTACAGATTATGTCGTCCTCGTATGTTGAAAAATATTACCTCGTCCATGAATATTTGAAAACATATCAAGGGAGGTTCTATCCGTTTCCTGAATCACATTATTGGGACACCCCGAATTTTGAGTTGGTCCATGACCCCGATCTGAGGAAGCCACCTACTGTGGGTCAACAGCGGAGTACTCGAATTCCCAATGAGATGGACTGGCCCGAGTTAGATTCAGATTATTTGTAGCATGGTGTTGACAATTAGACGCAAGTTTGATTAAAAAACTATGTTCTTTTATTGATTTTGTGGCTCGTATTTTGGCATGTTTCTGTGCATTTTTTGGGTATGACTTGAACATAGAAATTGCAGGTGGTGTTGTGAACTTTGTCATACAATAAGAATTGGGTCATTTCGATGCCCGAGTAAAGAAATATGGCGAGACGAAAAAAAATAATAGCAGTTTTTTTTTAACGAATAATGACTTTTTATTTTTTTCCGAGTTTTTTTTCTCCATTTTTCGTGCGTTTTTGGGTTTCGACTTGAACATGAAAAATGTAGACTTGAGCATAAGCTACTTTTTGAAACAAGAATTGGGTCGTTTCGATGCCCGAGTAAAGAGATATGGCAAGACGAAAAAAAATAATAGCAGTTTTTTTTTAACGAATAATGACTTTTTATTTTTTTCCGAGTTTTTTTTCTCCATTTTTCGTGCGTTTTCGGGTTTCGACTTGAACATGAAAAATGTAGACTTGAGCATAAGCTACTTTTTGAAACAAGAATTGGGTCGTTTCGATGCCCGAGTAAAGAAATATGGCAAGACGAAAAAAAATAATAACAGTTTTTTTTTAACGAATAATGACTTTTTATTTTTTTCTGAGTTTTTTTTCTCCATTTTTCGTGCATTTTCGGGTTTCGACTTGAACATGAAAAATGTAGACTTGAGCATAAGCTACTTTTTGAAACAAGAATTGGGTCATTTCGATGCCCGAGTAAAGAAATATGGCAAGACGAAAAAAAATAATAGCAGTTTTTTTTTAACGAATAAACTTCTTAAAACATATACACAAATACGACATCGCAAGTACATATACAAAACAGGTTTTTTTTGTAAAAAATAATGACTTCAACATAAACGAAACTAAACTACCCATGTGGCCTTGTGCCAAGATGTCCCCCTGTGCCACACTGTCGAGGGTGTCCCGTCCTAGTAGACCGTCTTGGCCTTACTGTAACTTCTTCACTCATTTCGTTGCTCATATCCAAAGGGAACGGAATAGGCGATATATTTCGTTGATGTTCCACTGGTGAAGATTGAATCAAAGTTTGGGGAGGGGGATAATTAAAAATTGAGTCAACAAACGAACGCAAATACGACTGGTCATTAAACCCGGAATAGGAGGAAGGCCCGCTTCGGTACTCAGGTGCAAACCCAGAATAGGAGGAAGGCCCGCCTCGTAACTCAGGTGGAAACCCGGAATAGGAGGAAGACCCGCCTCGGTACTCAGGTGGAAACCCGGAATAGGAGGAAGGCCCGCCTCGGTACTCAGGTGGAAATCCGGAATAGGAGGAAGGTCCGCCTCGGTACTCAGGTGGAAACCCGAAATAGGAGGAAGGTCCGCCTCGGTACTCAGATGCAAACCCGGAATAAAAGGAAGGCCCGCCTCGGTACTCAGGTGGAAACCAGGATGGTCCGGCTCGATACTCAGGTGGAAACCAGGACGGTCCGGCTCGGTACTCAGGTGTTGAAGTCGGGGCTGAGGATGGTCCGGCTCGGTACTCAGGTGCTGAAGTCGGGGCTGAGGATGGTCCGGCTCGGTCCTCAGGTGCTGAAGTCGGGGCTGAGGATGGTCCGGCTCGATCCTCAGGTGCTGAAGTCGGGGCTGAGGATGGTCCGGCTCGGTCCTCAGGTGCTGAAGTCGGGGCTGAGGATGGTCCGGCTCGGTCCTCAGGTGCTGAAGTCGGGGCTGAGGATGGTCCAGCTTCATCGTCATCATCTTCTATACCTTCGGAGTCTTCCAATGTACTCCGGCTTCTCCTTTGTGGAAGCATGGTTTCTCCTCCACGTCTATGACTGTGAGAACCAGATGCTACATCGCCATGACGTCCACATGTGACCAGATTTGCGAGGCCAGTGAGACCCGATCGCACCTGTCCAAGTACCCTCCTAACTCCGTGGCTACTTTGAGGGGCTTTTTCAATAGTCGATTGTAGGCCTTGAATGCGATTATACTGAAAAGATAAAATAATAGCAGTTAAACAAAAAATCATAGAAAAAACAACTATATTATAACAATAAGTATATTTACTAACCGCATTCTGCAATAGAGGGGCCGACCCTGTTTGATATCCCACTATTCTCTTACTCAAGGTGGGTGAAATATAACGCCGAGTGATTCTATCATACCACTCGTCGTATCTCGGCTCTGTGTCATTTCTGCCTTGAATAGGTTGTCCAGTCACAGTTCTATTGGCCCGATCATTCCACATTGCAATATATGTATCATTTTCGTTTGCCAAATTTATATTTCTCCCCCTACGGTCCCTTCTTCGCTCAGGGACAACATTGTGTGGAATATTTTGTCGGAGTCCAAACTGTCGCAAAACACACTCAGGACGATGATGTTCCACGACGTCGAAGAATATCATCTGAACTGATGCTTTCCACACAACAACTTCCAAGCATTCAGGTGGCAACTCATCGATGTCTTCATCATTCAAATTGTATGGAGTCCAGATAAACTGAAGTATGAAAAACGTATGAAATTTTTTTTAATACAGAAGGATATAATAGAGATATAAAAACGTTATGAATGTTTTGATTACTCACATGTCCTTCGGCCATCTGATCAAGTCCATCTCTAATTGCTCGGACACTGTGAGCAACAACAATGTCATTTGTAACAGGGCGATACCACCTTTAAACATCAATCACGCAATTAGTACAAAAATAAGATTTTTCCTAATTAATTTTTGTTAATTAATTAAAATTCATAAAAATATCAGTAAATTACCGTGCACCATAAGGAGCTCGGGCAATACCATGCTCATCAATTCCTGTCACTGGATGGGGGACATTACTGGGTCTGACAACCAAAATTCTAGACCACGCCCATATCTGTTAATGAATATGTACACATAATTAAAAATCACAAATTATCATAAAAAATAACATAACAATATTTCAATAATCAAGAGTATACCCACCTATAACAATGGCACACAAACATCTATATTTCTCTGATCTATGATGCAGGCTTTGCTTAGCCCTCGGTATAACCATGCCAACACACCACTCCCCCAGCTATAGGAGTTTGTTGCATTAACATCTTCAAATAATGACAACCATAGCACCGAGACAACATCTCCGGTGTTGTTGGGACACAATACGCCAAGCAACATAAGTGCCCAACAGCGGGCTATCTGATCGACCTGCATTTCATGATATTGGGGGGTGATTTGGCCAGCAGCCGAGGTCACATGGGCGACAATTTTCGCGATTTTTAGTTGAAACCCTTTTTTTTCAAAATCCTGCCTAGTCATTGGAAACCCTAAATATTCCAAAATATAGGCTGCACACTCATCATAACTATGTAAAACACGATTCGTTATTAGAGGTCGACCATCGACTGGAAGACCAAATATTATAGCAATATCCTGAAGAGTAATCGTAGCCTCTCCAATTCTGAAATGAAATGTATTGGTCTCCGGTCGCCATCTCTCGACTAGCGCCGTTACAAGACCCATATCATTTGTCCATGGCCCTAACTTATATACCCGATATAACCCCATGTATTGCAATTTTAACAAAACTCGGTTATGTGGGGTCCTTCCATAAGCACTCTTAAAATACGAACTGTCCGCCCGTCTAGCATGGAACACGAAATCGGGGGACTCACTAACCTGCTCGGAAATATGTTTTGACTGTCCGGTCAACACCCTACCGTCTATCGGGCCATATATATGATCAATAAACTCCTCCGCCATCCTACATTAAAATAAAATAACAAATTATTTTCAATTAAAACGATACTTGAGCTAATTAGAATAATATAAATTAATATTTCATAAACTCAAACACATACATCACAAAAAAATAAACTTATGTGACAAAATTAATCCACACATCTATAATTTGAAATTATACCTAAAAGTTCAAGACTATACCTAAAAATTCAAGATTATACCTAAAATTTGATATTCAACGTACTAATTAAAAATTACACCTAAAATTGATATTATACCTCCTAAACCCTAAAGTATACATAAAAAATTTAATATTATAACTAATAATTTGACATTATATCTTACAATTCAAAATTAAACCTTATATTTCTACCAATTTAAGAATAACATGATAATTCAAAATTAGAGCTAAAAAATAAAAAATAAACAAATTATATCAAAATTATACCAACCATTCGAAATTAGAGCTAAAGTATCAAAATTATACCAACAATTCAAAATTCAACTACAAAATTCCACAAATTTTAACCTCAATTGATGAATTCCACAACAATTCGAAATTAAACCTACACCCTAAATTCGAAATTACACTACAAAATTCCACAAATTTAAACCTAAATTGATAAATTCCACAAAAAATCGAAATTACACCTAAAACATAAATTCAAAATTACATTGCAAAATTCCACAAATTTAATTCCTAAATTGATCAATTTCACAAAAATTCGCAATTACAAAACAAAATTCCACAAACTAAAACACTAAATTGATAAAATTCAACAAAAATTCGAAATTACACCTAAAGCCCAAATCCGAAATTATACAACAAATTCAAAAAATTACACAACAAAATTTCACAAATTAAAACACTAAATTGATAAAATTCAACAAAAATTCGAAATTACACCTAAAGCCCAAATCCGAATATACACAACAAATTCAAATCCGAAAAATTACACAACAAATTTCCACAAATTAAAGCACTAAATTGATAAAATTCAACAAAAATTCGAAATTACACCTAAAGTCCAAATCCGAAATTACACAATAAATTCGAAAATTTACACAATAATTCCACAAATTGATAAGCAAATTCGAAATTTACATAAAAATTCAAGAGAATTTTTTAAACCCTAAATTCATTAATTACATAAAAATTCGAAAATATAATGGCTCTATATATTTTATAAAGTAACAATATATAAAATTTACATTGAATTGTTGAGGATGATGAAAAATAAATTGAAGAAGATGGTGAAGATGAAGAAGATAGAAGTGAAGATGGAGGAGTGAAAAACAGCGAGTGAAAGCTGGAAGAAGAAGAAGAAAGAAAGAAAAGAGAAGAGAGAAGAAAGAAGAAAAGAGGAAAAAGAAAGGAGAAGAAATTCGGCCCGGTCACGTGGGGTGGCAGCCTTTTGCTGCCATTCCGCGCCTAATGAATAAAAAATTTTTTAAAAAAAAATTTCGGCCATTCCGCGCCACGTCAGCGCGGAATGGCCGTAAATTTAAAAAAAAATTTGGATTCCGTGCTGACGTGGCACGAAATCTGCCCGATTCCGCGCCACGTCAGCGCGGAATGTGCTATTTACTGAGCTCCATTTTTTTGTGTATTATTTTCTTAATTTCGATTTATTTTTGTATTATTTTTTAAAAATTCTCCCAAATTTGTTGGCTTCGTTGATTTATTTACGTGTTCTTCGTGTGTATATGATATATCATGATTGAATTCGTAATTGTTGATTTTGAATCATTATTAATTGTGGATCGAAAAATCTGTTGTTATTTTGAAATTTAAGATTGGATCGAAAATTTCAAATAAATTATTAAATCTGAAATTTTGTTTTACTGGAAAAGTTATTGACTGAATTATAATTCTGAAATTTCTGTAAATCTGGAAAATCAAAATTGATGTTTATGAATCTGTTTTGTTAAGTTGAAAAATCTGCAAATTTGGGATATGCTGTAATGGGGCTTAAAATTTGAAAATTGCATGATTTTGAAAAACTGCATATACGTTGAAGAACCTGGGCTACTTCACGAAATCAAAGTCTGAAATTGGTTTTTGATTGTGCTTTGAATTTGTGTTGTTGGGCTGAGGATTGAAGTAAGGTTGGAGATGGTGATTTGGTTGAATCGGGGCAGCCTGAAATCGGCGGTGAAGTGGCCGGACATGGCCGTTTATGGACATGGATGACAGTCGCTGTTCGTCGGGAATCACCATTAAAAGGGTCGTGGTATCCCCATCGGAAAGGGTCAATTCTAGCCTTGGAAACAGAAATTTTCGGCTTGAAAATTGACAGCAGAAACCGGCATTTGAGGCGTCACCGTACGTCATTGGTTTTTCTGATAGAGAAGACGTCGGTGGTTTCGCTAAAATCGGAGATCGCTGGAGATGGAGCCTCACGGTTGAAGAAATCGGTCTTGACCATGTAGCCGCTATTTCCGTCCAAATCCGATGGATGCGGTGGCTGGAGATGTAATGGACTTAGGCGGCGGCGCCGGGCGCCACTGCCGCGACCTTTGAAATCGCCGGCACAGCAATGGCGGTGCTGATAAGAGGGAGGAAGAAGATGAGATGTTGGGGTAGGGCAATTGTTGTGTTGGGCCGAGCCCAACATATATTTTAATATGTGTTGGGCTTGATCCAATGCTCATTTACTTAATGGGGAGTTGGGCTTGGCCCACTCGAATTAATTAAACAAAAGCCCAAACTCATTTATTAAATTAATGGGGAGTTGGGCTTGACCCAATCGAATTAATTATATAAATAGTCCAGCCTGTTTTTAATTAAGAAGTATTGGGCTTGGCCCAGAACGAATTAATTAATTGTTGGCCCAACATGAATTAATTAGGTATTGGGCTTGGACCCCAATTGCAATTGAATTATTTATTGGGTAAGACCCAAACCCAATTTTAACTAATTGGGTCAATCTTCTGCAAGCCCTCTTTGTAAATTAAATTAAATTATTGTTAAATTGGATTGAATACAAATTAAATTATATTTGCTTTACATAAATTAAATTAAGATTTAATTTATTAAACGAAATTAAATGAGATTTAGTTTTGTTGATATTTTGAATCTATTTAATTTGCCCATCAAAGTTAAATGAGATTTAATTTTGTAATTAATTAAGTGGGACTTAGTCAACGATTCGTAAGCCCATAGAAATTAAGTGGGACTTAATTTCACATTGATTGAAATGAATTTAATCTTTTTCATTGAAATTGAGTAGGACTTAATTTCACTAATATTAAAGTTGATTTAATCAATCCCATTGAAATTAAGTGTGACTTGATATTACACTGATTGAAATTAATTTAATCTTTTCATAGAAATTGAGTGAGAATTAATTTCACTAAGATCAAAATTGATTTAATCATTTTTCATGAAAATTATGCGAGACTCGTTTTCACAGTGATTGAAATCGGTTTAATTTTTTTCATGGAAATTAAGTAGGACTTAATTCCATTTAGATTAAAGTTGATTTAATCCTCCCATTGAAATTAAGTAAGAATTAATTTCAAATAGATTTAATATCGCTTTGATTAAATTAGTCTTAATCTTCTAATGGAAATAGAATTGAATTTAATTCCATGAAGAATAAATTGAATATAATCATCATATCAAAATTTAAATTAAATATATTTTTGTTATTAACAAAATTAGATTTAATTGATTATGATATAGATTTTTTGATCACATAAAATTAAATTTAATTTAATTTCACTTTGATTAAATAGGATTTAGTCTTAGCGACAAAATTAAATGGGATTTAATTTTATAATAATCAAATTGGATTTGATTAAATTAAATTTATTTTATGCTCTTATCGCATATTTGCTTTTATGTTTAAATGCTTGTTATATGTGATCAGATGCACATTTCATGGATTTGGATTTATGTTTTATTATGCATGCTTAAAATATATATGTTGATTAGCCCATTGGCTTGGGCCGATCTAGTTAGTCCATGAAAATGTGTAATAGTAGAATCGCTAGGTTTTTCTACGCTTTATATGCATGTTAGCGCGGTAGGAGTTAATATGTTTTGTGAGACCTTGATTGAATATTTAAATTCTCCCAAATTAAATGATACCGAGTTAGTAAAGGATGTGGGACATCCTCTCCCTCCATTAAGTTTAATGAAATTAAAATTACAACTAATGTGTAATGCTTCCCAGTTATGGGGGTTATGCATTCGGAAGTAATTTAAAGTTTTGTTAAGTGCATGGGACACCTTAGTCGAAGCATATTTAACCCCAGAAACCGGTTAGGTTGCAAGGTGAAATTCAAATGTTAGATTAAAGGAGTTAGTGAGATGAACTCGGGTAATTCACGGGCTTAGAAATCAGTTAGGTTGCGGCTTTGTGAATTATGGGGAAAGGTATTGAATCATTTATTGGATAAATTGGTGTATGACACCACTTTGAATAATCAGTGGGCCAGAAATCGGTTAGGTTGCAACCTACTGAGTTATTTGAAGAACTCAATACTCACTACAAAATCTATCCAACAAGATTTCCGAAAATTGCAGTGGGAGTGCGATATTTCGAAAAATGTAGTGGGAGACAAGTAAAATTAAAGTCCTAGTTTTACTTGTGTACAATATAAACATCCTAATTGAATCTTGTTTATTTTCTGCATTTATTTTATATCTCTCTTAGAAATTAACCCGTTTAATATTATGCTTGAGAATTTTGTCTGTACTGGCCTAACCAAATCAACAGACTTAGAAACTTGAGGAAGGTCCTCAGTTCAGAGTCATTGATTTGTATGCTTAAAGCAAGCATTACTCAAGTCTAAGAATGAGACGATGAGTAGGGCTTAAATATGGGGCGCACTGGACATAGAACCATGTGTTTTTTGAAACAATTGTTCTATGACCGGTTTTCTCAACTTTTCATATTCTACATTCTAGAGCTAGTGCTCATGATTGAAGAATTAGAAAGAAGTACAAAGGCTGGAAAAACAAGAGGTGATCAATATTGGAACCAGACATGGTGTCGGGTGTATCCACACATGATCCACCTCTGCTCTTTTTGAAATTCTGAACACGTTTGGATGATTGATTAGTTTTACCAAATGACATTAAGAAAGTTATCGTTTTTTGACTTAATTTTACCAAATGACATTAAGAAAGTTATCGTTTTCTGACTTAGTTTTACCAAATGACATTAAGAAAGTTATCGTTTTCTGACTTGTTCAAGAAATGATGCTTCTTTAAGTCTGGTAATAACTTGTATGGCATTTATTTTGGAAATACGTGTAGGAACAATACATCCTTACTAGAATTGTTAACACGATTTGAAAGTTCGGAATTAGTATACTGTGAACACATAAACTAGAGAACGTAGTATGCTAGAAATAAACTAGAGGAATTTTTTGGCACCTAAGATTAGATCATGCCTTACGAGCATAAGATTCACTAGTTAGGATAAACGTGGGGGTACAAGCCCATTGGGATTGGATCCCTATCCAAACTTAAGAATCTTATCTTATTGGCAAGATGACCAAATCTCCCTTCACAGGAAAAATATCAAAGGGCCACTCAAGTTCTAAAGTTTGTGCGTACTGACGTCTATGGTTGAATATATGGTATCATATTAACACACTACAATTGGATTGTAATGTCAAGTATATGATTTCCTAATTTGACCCGTTCCTAAAAGCACATAACATAGTTTCATAGTTAACACTTCCAGCTACTCTACAAATGAATAGGGTAGTAGTATGCAAGAACGAGACATTGTTGGACATGACTCATTCTATGCTAAACTACATACAATTACCTAATTCATAATGAGTCATGCGCTACTCATAGTTTCACCTTGAATAGATGTCCCTCCAAATTCATTCCTAAGGCACCATATCAGATGTGGCGCCAGTGGAAGCCTAATCTTACACACGTGACGGCATGAGAATTCCCAACCTACGTAGAAAAAATAAAGGTAAAGAATCTGGAGGCTCGGTCCTTAAAAGGAAGTTTTGTTAGTTATCCCAAAGATTCAGTGGGAGAGCACTTTTTACCTGCATGATGATCAGGGGATCATTATGGCCTTAGAGGTCTGTTTGCTCGAAGATAAGATCGTTCTAGAAATTGGAGAAGGTGGAAAGATTATTCTAAGAGAATAAAACAAAACATCTTAGGACACTACTATTCAAGGAACCAAACTAAGCCTTTAAAACACAACCACGAACGATTGATATGGTAGAGTATCTCAGCCACCTGAGAGAAGTGGTTGTCTGCTACAAAGAAAGCATAAGTGTATGATGTAGCAGAAGAGAACCAAGGATACAATCCCTCTACCATGACAAATCGATGGTGGATATGGACTCTATGAGAAGGTGTCGAGGTTATGAAAGTGAAGATGGATTAGATGTCTTTGAATCACTCCTAGACTCTAGTAGATCGCCCCAAGAGTTTTGTACTCATCATAGGCAAATACATCTACTAGAGAAACATTGATTCGAATGGCAAGGCCAGACTGATGGCAAAAAGGTGTAGTCAAAAGAAGGGCATTGACTATGAGGAAGCCCCTTTGCCACAGCTACAATCAAATCCATTAGAATCTTACTTTCGATAACAACACACCAATATTATGAAAATCTGGCACGTGGATGTGAAGACTCGTTCATAAATGGATTCCTCCAGAAGGACACCCGTTTCGAACAGCCCAAAGGTTTCACATTTGAGGTCGATTCTCATAAGGTCTACATGCTGTATGAATCCATTTATGGATTTAAGTGGACCTCTCGTAGTTAGAATCTTCATTTTGATGACATAATTTGGAATTATGATATCATCAAAACGAAGAGAGACCATCTGTGTGCAATAAGGTCAGTGGGAGCGAGATATCATTTCTGGTGCTGTATGTAGAGAATGTTGTACTTATGAGAAATGATGTGGGCTCATTGACTATGTCAAGACATAAACATCGAGCATATTCTCCATGAAAGACTTGGGAGAAGCCATCTTTATCCTTACAATTTGCGTCTATAAAAATAGAGCGAATAGGATAATGGGCCCCTCCCAAGCCCTTTTCTTAGAATAAAATCCTAAATCAATTTAGGATAGAAGATCTGAGGAAGGGCTCTTGCCAAGAGAGGAAAAGCAATGGGTAGACATAATATATATCATGAAGTACTTGAGAAGAACTTAGGATATATTCTTCGTCTATGCCCATGGAGAACTGATAGTGGAAGTTTTATACTTACTCGGGCCTTGAGTCTGACAAAGAAGACTAAAATTCCACTTCGGGTTAAGTATTCACCCTCAATTGTGGAGTAGTAACTTGGAAAGGTTTTAAGTAAAATACTCCACCACTGAGAATGAATATGAAATTGCCTTGGAGTCTTGGAGGCTGTAGAAGGAATTTGTTTGGATCTGAAGTTCGTGGTAGAACTTTTATTGGTCCCTAGCGCAGAGCTTGCATTGTCACTTTATTGTGATGAAATGAACTTCACGCGTATGAAATGAACCTAGGTCTCACAAATCCAGACAAATGATGAGAGATACGACATCTCTTGAGAGATCGTTGGAAAGGGCGATGTGGCTTTGTAGAATATAAGCTCAGCCGATTAAAGGGATGACCCACTCACTGGACCATTATCACAGGCGGTGCTAGAGCGACATCTTTTAGAAGATGGATATTTAATACAATAGCGATTGACATTGAGTGCAAGTGGGAGATTGTTGGGAATGTGCCCTCGATGCCAACGAGGAATTAGAATATAAGGCACGAGTTTATATTGTGCAACCTCTAATTAATATAAAGGCAATAGTATGTTATTCGTATAATTCTTGATGGCATCTATAAAGTCTTAAATGAACAACTAGTCTATGTGTGTCAAGGAAAACCTTCACACTCCTTATAGTAGTTAAGGAGATGGGCATTGGAAAGGTTTGATAATTGATCACTCAAATGGTTCGCAAGTCGGAGAATCTCAATTGGGCATTGAGATTCGTATGAACTTGTATGACACATGCTCTGACAAAGGAGTGCCAGTCGAACACTATGGGATAGTGGGAGTGTGTGTCACAGATACATTGATTGGATTAGTGTATTCGAACACGGCTCGTAGTAATCCGATCACATGGGTTTTACTCAGTGACTATCAATGATTGGATTACTGATTATGAAGGTATGCGTGAGCCTTAGACCTGAGGAGTTACGGTCACAGTGTGCTTGTGACGTTGAATTCTATCACTAGAGTAGTTAGGCCCAATTTACCCGTTGGTGGGGCCGACCTCGAAATGCGTTCCAATGGGCAAGTAGCATGTGAGGTGATTACCAAGAGGGAATTCACTGTCTCGAAAGTAAACGAGAAGTATCCTATGTGATCATAGGTAAATGAGATTGAAAGTCTCTGGCCAGAGCTGATGAACTAACTCGTGTTTAGTAATCTCATATTACTATGATTCTTAAGCATAGCATCGAGTCCTGTGAGTTTGACATATTCCATGACTCTCACTCGATCGGGATACGTTAGTGAAGAGCTTATACTCATGCAGTATTCATAATCTTGAGGTTCGTAATGACATAGTCATTCCGTACTCGGTTGGGCTACGATGTGGGGCCACGGTGCTGGCTAGGTGTCACCCACATCCTTTGCTATCCTCCCATTGTCAATTGAGATGAACCTAGAGAGTCGTGCTAGAAAGGAATAGACGGGAAAATCAAGTCTTGTAGTTGGAGGGCGTTTTAGTAATTTATCTTTGGAAGGACGAATTAATTAATTGGACAAATTAATTTAATTGGTTGTTTAATTGGATTAAACAATGAAAAATTAATAATTTTGAATATTTAATTGACTGGGTTAACTAAATATTTAAACTAGAATATTAGATGATTATTTATTTAATTAATTAATATTCATTTAATCAATATGTATTTAATTGGATTAAATATTAATTGATTAAATTAATTGGCCTAAGTTGAATGGGTTAACATAGCCCCATAAATTTTCCAATAGCCCATATGGGCATGTGTTTGATCCGGTGGGCTTAAGTTGGAGGATTTATTTAATCCTCGAACACAAGCCAGAGAACACAGTTGAAAAACATAACGTGAAATTCTCCACCAAAATACAGAAGACATGAGAAAAATGTTTTTCTCTCTTCCCAGTCCACTCAGTCTCGCCTAGCTGCCATGGAGATTGGAGTGGAGATTTCCCGGAGTCAATTCCACTGCGTGATGATCTAGAGACGGTACAATTGAACCATTGGAGAAGATTGAAGATTCGCGAAGATTAAAGTAAGTTTTTCGTATTCACCTTTTTCTTGATTAAAAATTGACGAAAGCCACGAATTGATCTTAGTTTGGGAATCCGGATCTATTTTTATATTTCGCTGCGCATGCCCGACAGGATTCTCAACAGATTCCAAATCCTCTTCAGGTGCAGAGAATGGTTCAGATTCCGCTAGCAAACCTTGTTGGCGAAGGTTGCTCTTGAATTGGTTTCTATCCGTATGATCTTGCCTTGATGGCTTAGATACATTTGGATAAGGGCAATTTACCTGGTAGTGTCTGGGTTTCCTGCAGTTGTAACAAAGGTTAGTTTGCATTTTCTGTTCAGTTGTTAACCTTTTGGAAACTACTGGCGCTGAGAGATTCTGATTTGGAGACGGAGGCGCTTGATATTGAACTGGCGCTTGAAGCTGAGGGGCAGAATACACTGGCGCTTGATATTGAAGCATTGGTGCAGGGGGAGGGGTTTGAAATGAGGTCTGTCCAATAGGATTTCTCTTTTCATATCTTAGAAATTTCTTGAATTTCTTAACCAATAAAGCCATTTCCTTTTCCTCATTTGATTCTGTCTCTTTCACCTCGCTGACTGCATTTCCCTTATTTTTGGTGGTAACGATTAAAGCTCCGGATTCAGTCGTGTGTCGCTGACTTCACCTAATTCGAACTCAAAAGCCCTTAACTCCGAAAACACATGTTCTGGAGTTAGAATCTCTAGTATTTGTGATTCTCTCATGGCTACAGTCTTTATCAAGTACTTGCTTGGAAGACTTCTAAAAATCTTGTTAACCATTTCCTTGTTGGTCAACTCCTTATCTAGTGACGCTAACTCTGTAATAAGCGAAGTGAACCTTGCATCCAATTAATCTAGCGTCTCGTTGGGCTGTACCTTAAAATGCTCAAATCTTTGCATGACTGTGGAGAGCTTGTTCTCCCTCATCTATGTTGATCCTTCACACACAATATCCAATTTATCCCATATTTCTTTTGAAGTCTTACATAGCTTGATTTTGTTGAACAATCCATCATTGTCTATTAATGCTGAGTAAAGAGCGCTTCGTCCAACATTATCTAAGTTAGCTCTTTTCCGATCTTCTGGCGTCCATTCCAACTTTGGTTTCTCGACGTAACCATCTGGAGTCACTTCAGTCACTCCAGGAGCTCGAGTTATAACTTTCATGATTTGAATGGGTCCATCTGTAATTACATCACACATCTCATTATCGCAAGAACATAGATAAGCGAATGCTCTAAGTTTCCATGAGTCATAGTTTGACTCAATCAACTTTGGCATCTTGTTAAAAGCCATGATATGAGATTAAAAGAATAAAGCGACTAAGTTTTCGAAAAATGGATCTAAACAAGCAGTTACGCTCGAAAACGCTTAGGTTTCTACTTCAATCGCTCTGATACCACTTGATGGTCCCAAGTGGCATATGAAAGGGTTTAGAAGGGGGGGGGGGGTCTCTAGACCCTGAAGTCTTTTTCGACTTTTGAAAAATTGTATCACTTTAGAAGAATTTGAACGCTTGGTAAGCTCAGCGCTAGGTCAGGCACTTAAAAGTAAGATAACTTAGACTTAGTGATTTCAATAATTACCAAAGTAGGGTAATGCTTCAATCGCTTAATCAGGGTTAGCATAGCGAAAATGATTTTAAAGCTTAGCGTTCTCTTTAACCAAATAGCCGCTTAACCGTTTTAATGCCTTTTCAAAGATATAATATGAATGTAAAGTAAAGCAATAAAGCAGTAAATGTCACAAGATATTGTAAGGTTCACTGGGTGTTGTAATCCCAGCTACGTCCTTCTTCTCCTTTGCACTCTGAGGAATTCCACTAAATTGATTATCGAAGGATCACACAGAGGCTTCTACAAAATAGATGAAAGGGAAGACGATCTTGAGCTCCTTGCTCACACAGATTTTAGCTCCAATGAAGATCTTCTTCAACAAGCTTCTCTCACCAAGAAATACTGATTGTGAATCAACAACTTTCTCACAGAGATAAAAGAGGTTGAGGGTTTTGTCATGCGTTTGTTTGATTTTAGAAAGTTCAAACAACTTGGGATATCTCAGTAGGAGTTTAGGATTCTTCTATGAAGATGTTTGAGATATCTTTGACTGTCTTTGGAATGTGTATGAAAAACTTGAAGGATTTTTGGCTATGGAGTTTATAAGCTCTTCTCTCAAATATTTTCAACAAAGTTTTGACCTTTTCTTGTGCATGTACGTATATGTAATTAGGGTTTGTTGAACGGTACTATTTATAGAGATTTCTTGGGATTTGTCCGTTGGACACATGCAGGCGCGTGTCTCTCACGTAGTGCGTTAAATAGCCCTTTTCTGACATTCCTGAAATTCTGTTGTTACCGATTGGGCAAGAGCATACTTTTGAACTCTGAATCCTAATAGTCTAGTCAAAAGGTGGCTTGTCTACAAGTCATAATAGCTTATCACATTTAATGCACTTATCAGGCATTTAATGAGTTTGAATTTATTTTTCGTTGGAAATAAATGTTCGTTGATGATCGCATTTAAGTCCTCCATGACTTGAGAATTTATTTCAGGTAAATCTGATCCTTGATCGGTTGAGTAACTTGAGCGCTTGATTCAATAATCCTGAAACAGTCCTTTAGCGTTTGACAGATGCTTAAGACAAATCTTCATCTTCACTTGACTTCAGACGCTGATCTTCAACTTCATCTCTGATGGACTCACCTAGAATTCTATCAGCGACTCGGTATCCAATACTTAGTCTAAAATCTACAAAGATAAAAATTACAAGCCCAACAAAATAATAAACTTTCAAACGCTTATACAAATATTCTATGAAAGCATAAACTTACATTCTTTTGGGGTCTAACATAAAATCCTATTCTTGTCATCATCAAAACATCTAACATGAAATTTCCTAACAAAACCCTATGAGACAATCTTTTCTTTATGAATAAATTCAATTTTATTATAGGCATTCTTCATTCTTAAACTGTTATTATATGCTTAGAACGAAGTCCCTTAAATCACACATGACTATGGGACATCATCGAACATCGGGAATGACGAAGATGGAATATATCTCTAAGGTCGTAATTCTTAAAAGGTTCTAAGTCCGAGATGGGTCTGTCAAGATAAGGGATATTGACAAAGACTCAAAAGACTTGCTTGTGTACATAGTTCTTAAAGAACATGCCTCGTTCCAAAGGCATAGATGTACACGAGGGTTCTCATTTGGATAATGAGTGAATTGAACACCCCGCTAGGAAATTCATAAAATGGTTATCGAATATAGAATTTCCTATAATCATGTAGGCATAAATAAAAGTAATCCTTTTGAACCTGAGGTTCCATTGTAACTTTGAGCACAGTTAACTATACTTAGACTTATCTCATGATTCCATCACGAGTCGTCATATGGGATATCTTGGGTATAGTATAATTATGTGTCGAGGTACATGAGAGACGAAGATAGGATCCATCACTGATATAGCAAATCAGATATTTCCTATGTATTGCTTAACGAATCGATTCAAGGAATCTTTGGCCAAAGTATGGCAATCCAAAGAGGCGGAGTGTTTCCTTGTTTGGATTGCATGAATCAATATCATGTAATAAGGAGACATAGTGATTGGGTCGTAAGAGTTTCGACTAAGCCATTACTCGAGATACCAATCCGGGAAATTTGATGGAGGGATCTTACTTATGCAAAGATCGTGGTTATGATAGGTTAAATATCTTTTCATCGTTTGTGTCTAGGTCTTCGGGGCCCGTTGCTAGAAAGTAACCTCGATTTGTAAGTACCATGATATTATGGTAAATGATACATGGTCGGATTAAATCAAGGAAGATTTAATTTAGTACTTTCTAAATATAGAAAGGTACAATGGCACTTTTAGAAACTGGAACATGAACGAGCCTAAGGGGTCACACACTTGCTCCTGCTTAAAAGATATGATTAATCAACATTGGAAGTGTTAGGTATATGCCCTAGATGCCAATGAGGACAAGTAGATTGTATAGGGTATTCAATTATATTGTACAAACTAATAATCAATAAAGGCAATTATTATTCTGTTCATGTAAAACTTTGTGGCATCAAATAAGTATTGAACAAACAGTCCTTGTGTATCGAGGTTGACTATTCGCCCTTTATGGAATAAAGATGTGGCATGGGGAGAGTCTTATTCCTGATCACTCAAAAGGGATTTGCAAGTCAAGGAATCTTACTTGGGCATTAAGATTCGACTTGTATGGCACATGCTCTGATAAGGAGTGCCAGTCGAACACTATGGGATAGTGAGACACGTGTCATAGATATATCGATGGAATTGATATATCCGATCACATGGGTATTTAATTGGTGTCTGTCAATGATTGGATTACTGACCATAATAGTATGTGTGGGCCTTAGACCTGAGGGTTCATGATCAATGTGCTTGTGCTGTTGAATCTGTTACTAGAGTAGTTAGGCCCAACTTACCCTTTGGTGGGGCCGACCTCGAAGTGCGATCTCAATTAGTCAAGTAGCAGTTGTTCAGTGATCGCCAAGATGGGATTCAGTCTCGATAGTAAACGAAAAAGTATCATGTGCAATCATATGCATATGAAATTATAAGTCTTTGGCCAAAGCAATGAAACTAACCCATGTGGGACATGGAGGGTAGTTTGGTAATTTCATCATGATATGATTACAAGCACAGTATCAAGTTTAGTGAGTTTGACATAAACCATGACTCTAACTTGATCGGGATACATTAGTGAAGGGCTTATACTCATATGGTATTTATGGTCCAGAGGATCGTAAATGATTCGTTCATTTCGTACTCAATTGGGTTACGATGTGAGTCCACGGGACTGGCTAGGTGACACTCACATCCTTTGGTAATTTCCTCCCATTGCCAATTGAGACGAACCTAAAGAGTTGTGCTATAAGAAACGAATGGGATGTCTTTTGTGTTAATCTTTTAGAAAGATGTAATTAAATGGACGCATTGATTTATTGGTTAAATCAATGAATTAAATATTTAATTTAATAAGATTAAATTAAATTATTTAATTGAAGATTAATTAATTAGGAATTAATTAATTATTTAATATGTATTAGAATTTAAATGAGATTTAAATTAAATACATGTTAAATAGGTGGCTAAGTTGAATGGGCCAACGAAGCCCACCCACATCCTATGGAAGCCCTAGGGGGGCGGCCACTATGGAGTCAAGAAAGACTCCTTGACTTGTTTGCTAGGTAAAAGGAGTTATAAGCATGGTCTTAAATATCCTCCGATACCTCGAAATTTCGACCGAAATTTCGGATTTCCAGGGGTCTCGAAGCGAAATCTCACCTTCGATCCAATTTTGCAGAATATCTATCGAAATTTCCCAATATTTACCGATATTTCCGATATTTCCCGAAATCTTGAATTCTTAATAAAAAATATTTTGTCAAATATCCACTGAAATTTCCCAAAATATCCCGAAATTCTCGAAATATCCCGAAATATCCTGAAATATCCGAAATATCGACCATACTCAAAAAATTTCAAAATTTTGTATTCTTGCCCCTACTGCGTGTACTATACATTCATTTTGGAAAGTGTGATCTTTTTGTCAATTCTTGTACAAATAAGTCATGTACTCACTAATTCACATTAGATTTTTTTCAAAAAATATATTTATGGGATGAATACTGTCGAATATGTTGTGCCCGTTGTGGTTCAGCAGAATACAACATCAGAAGGATATTACCATCATTATATGCAGTACTGCCAACATTCAATGTCATGGGATGAATACTGTCAACATTTGACTAATAATTTGTACATGCAGTACGAAAGTGGAGGGAGAAGAGAGACCAATGATGGTGATTTCGATCCTCCAAGAAACTCAATGTGGTTTTAAATGATGATTTGTACTAAAATTGTGGTTTTTTGTTGTAATGAAGTTCTTAGGAGATTTGATTATTACTTTACTCTCAAATCATATTTATTTTATATTTTTCGCCACAGATTTTAATCATCTACTTAACAAAATTCACTATACATACATTATATATAAAATATTATTTATGTAAAAGATGTATAATTATGATATTTAAAGTTACACAAAGTTTCGTTGCAAATTTCCAAATATTTCTATAAATATCCATGATTTCTTTAAAATCGATATCGAAAATTTGAATATCCCCGAAATTTCCATCGAAATTTCCGTAAATTTACTACCCCGATATCGATATCGATACCGAAATTTAATACCTTGGTTATAAGGTAACTCCAACACTTAACAAGTCAATCAAGGGTTTTAACCTAGTTGTATAACGCAAGAGAAAAATACTCCTCCCTCCTCCATAGCTTGCCGTAGCCATCCACCACATAAACAAGGAAGCTTTGGAAGAACTTTTGAAGGTTTGTTTCGCGTGCATCTTTAGAGACGGGAGCTTGGGGAGTTGCTGTTACGTGAAGTAATATACGAAATTGATAAGGTAATCTATTTCGTTTAAGTTTTTGGAAAACTGTTTAAAATTCATTAATCCGTTCAAGTGGTCAATGTTTAGGAATCCGAAATTTTTTATTCCGCTGCGTTTTTACCCGAAGAATTCCCAACAGGAAGTTGAGGTGAAATTAGGAAAGTCTAGTACTTACCTAAAGAGGAATATTAATTAATTGGTTGGAGATCAATTAGTTAGACTATTTAATTAATCAAGTAGGATTAATTAATTAATGGACTAAGTGAAGTCCAAGGGTTTTATTTAATTAATAGAGGAAGTCAAAAATTAAATAAAATTAAAGAAATAATTGGGTAATAATAATTAAGGTTGGACTTTAATTATTATAGAATATTTAATTAAATGGTTGGACTAGTTAATCAAATAAGGAGTCAAAAATTAAATCAAGTTGGATAAATTTTTTGGATTCCAAGGCTTAGAAGGGGCGAGTGGCGGACGAATTTGGGGAGGATTTAATTTCTCTCCAAGTCTTGATCAAGTTGGAATCAAGGAAATATTTTAGGAGATAAAATAGGGAACAAGTTAGCTTGCAAGCTAAGTTCCTTGTTTTTAGGAAACTCCTTAATTGAATTTGATTAGGAGTAGATGAAAGTCAAATCTTGGAGATTTTATCTCATCTTGACTTCTAATCAAATTAAACCTAGGAGTATCTCTATAAATATGTATGAAACCGACACACTTTATTTTCTAAGGAAAATTTTCGTCCACCACCATAAAAAGAGAGAAAAATTTTGTCTTCAATTTTTCTAATAAACTCGCCCCTCACCCATATTATTTCTAGACAAGGTTTTGCTCATGTGTTGAGATCAACCTTTCACATATATTCCTACCTTCATATATATAACCTTAGATTAAGTCTAAAATAATTATATAGGCTAGCACCATATATATAATTATTGGGAACTATACGGAGGTGTGGATACATCTTAGAGTCGAGACAATTGGATCGCTTGAAGATAGAAGGAACAAATCAAAGCTCGGGATTTGGAGGAGGCCGACGGCTTCTTGTAGATTCGTTCAAGGGAGTATGTGTTCGGGTTGAAAAGATCAGAAACTTGTACGAGGGAAAAACCACGAAAGGTATTTCGTGTAGTTAGTTTTTCTTTGTTTTATTAGTTTGATTAAACCGGCCATAATCCTGTTTCGGGGTAGTTGTATAAATTTTTAAATTCTGCTGTACTAACCTACCCCGGGGATTACCCAACCCAGCAAAAATTCCATATTCGATCAGGATAACCATTTTAGGAATTCCCTGGTGGGGTTGTTCAGTTTACTCATTATCCAAATGAGTACCCTCGTATACATCTATGCCTATGGAACGGGCACGTTTCCAAGAACAATGTACACAAGCAAGTCTTTTGGGTTTTTGTCAATACCCCTCATCTTGACAGACCCTTCATCAACTTGGAATCTTTTAAGAATCACGACCTTAGAGACATATTCCATCATCGTCATTCCCGATGTCCGATGATGTCCCATAGTTATGTGTGATTCAAGGGACTTAGTTCTAGGCATATAATAACAATTTAAGAACAAAGAATGGCATAATAAAATTGACTTTATTCATAAGAACAGATTGTCTCATAGAGTTTATTATACAGTAAATGGTGCCCATAATTGGCGCGCCGGGCATCTACTCTAATACCCACCAATCACTTAGAGCGCTCAATTACAATATAAAGCATAGTTGATTGGCGCATGATATGATAAATGACATTTATGAATTTACAAGTTCATAATGATTGGAATATAACTGAATATCCAGCAAAATTTCATATGAATATTGATTTTGGAGCAGATTGCTACACTCTAGGAGGCATAGTCTTTTTTGGATTTGAAGAGAGTTTAGTGCTAAACGGTGAATATTAGAGAGGGTGAAGTGCATTTTACCCATTTTAATATTATTAATTATATTAATTAAAATAATTCAAAAAATCAGAAAATAAAAACTAGAACCTCACTTGTCACTTTCAGCTACATCAGCGTGAAACATACATTTTCAACTACAAATCCATTAAGGCTCGAACTCTAACCACCATTGACCAATACACACCAACCCATCGCCCTTCTACTTGAGCCAAATCACCACCAGAAAACCACCGTGACCCTGTTAGTGTTAGGTGCCCGGCCAGCCATTAATAGCGTTGTCAAACCTATAATAACACTTGAGTACAGTCTTGTTTTATATATCAAACCTTTCGTTTATATGACATTTATTTTTATCTATAAATCTATGCATAGTTGATAGAGTCCCGAGGATCATTGATTGGCTAAGGGAACGATCGCGCACAAATAGGAGGCAACTGTGTAATGTTCTCAAGGGCCGTGATCCTAAACTAGTTCCAAGCTATAGAGTAATGAGAAAAAAAGGAGATCATATTCTTGCATAGGCTTGCTCGTACTACATCCAGAAATGGGTGTGTCTTGTTCTGTGGGCATTGATCGAGGATCAATGTAAGTACAGAGGGTCTACACTTGTGTAGTGCTGAGACTGAACAACCCTGCAGGATTCAATGTTGGTTCCTGTGACGAACTTGAAATCCTAAGAGTTACGTAGTTGAGAGAATTCTTAACACCTGAGATGTCATGGCTGCGATGGGTTCGGCTCACTACACTTTGATCTTATTCTGGATTCCAGGAGGATCACGAGAGTGGATAAGGTTCGATGTAGTCTAGTTGAACGACTGAATAGATGACATCGAAAGAGAGATCCACCCATGATACAAATACCGGGAGATTTCCTATGTTGTTATTTGACATAGATGACCAATGAAAATCTCTGTGCAGAATACCGAAGTTATTAAGAAGAAGTGGTGATTCTTCTTAAATGGCAAAGGTCGTTATGATCACAACACAGACATAGTTATCTAAGTTACTGGAGTTTCGACTATACCCAAAAGTCTAGACTCGGATCGGGAAAATGATGGAAAGAGTGGCTCATATGAAGATCATAACTTGGAGAGGTCCTTCACCATAATCATTTGTATCTAGGTCTTCATGACGATGTTGTTAGACATCAAATCATGATCGGTGGAGCCTCGAGTGAAACTTGGTGATAAAAATGCCTTTGAGATTCCATCATAAACCACTTTGCCTCGGTTGTATGTAACACCTGTTAGGTATATGCCCTAGATGCCAATGAGGACAAATAGTTAGACTAGGGTATCTCATTATGTTGTACAAACTATTAAAATGATATTAATAAAGGCATCTGTATTTTGTTCATATAAATCTTTATGGCATCTAAGTAAGTATTGAACATATAGTCCATGTGAATAAAGGTTTGACTTTTTGCCCTTTATGGAATAAAGACGTGGCATAGGAAGAGTCTTACACCTTATCACTTAAAAGGGTTCGCAAATCAAAGAATCTTAATTGGGCATTAAGATTCGACTTGTATGACACATGCTCTGACGATGAGTGCCAGTCCAACACTATAGGGATAGTGGGAGCAAGTATCATAGATATGTCAATGGAATTGACATATTCGAACACGGCTCGTAGTAATCCGATCACATGGGTATTTACTCAGTGACTGTCAATGATTGGATTACTGATCGTAATAGTATGCGTGAGACTTAGACCTGAGGGTTCATGATCAATGTGCTTGTATTATTGGATCTGTTACCAGAGCAGTTAGGCCCATATCACCCATCGGTGGGGTCGACCTCGAAGTGCGATATCAATGAGACAAGTAGCAGTTGATCAGTGATCGCCAAGATGGGATTCACTGTCTCGATAGGAAACGAGTAAGTATCCTGTGCAATTATAGGCTAGTGAAATTATAAAGTCTTTAGCCAAAGCATAACAACTAACTCATGTGGGACACTGAGGGTAGTTTAGTAATTTCATTATACTATAATCTAATACACAGTATCAAGTTTAGTGAGTTTGACATTTTCCATGACTCTCACTTGATCGGGATACATCAGTGAAGGGCTTATACTCATACGACATTTATGATCAAGAGGTTCGTAAAATGATTCATTCATTTCATACTCAATTGGGTTACGATGTGAGTCCACGGGACTGGCTAGGTGACACTCACATCCTTAGGTAATTCCTCCCTTTGCCAATTGAGACGAACCTAAAGAGTCGCGCTATAAGAAACGAGCGGGATGTATCTTTTTGTGTAAATATTTTAGAAAGAATTAAATGGACTGATTGATTTAATTAGATTCATTCAATTAATTAAATATTTAATTTTAATTAGATTAAATTAAATTATTTGATTAGTACATTAATTAATTGGAATTAATTAATAGTATATATTATATTTAAATTAGATTTAATTTTAAATATATGCAGATGGGCTAGAAATTAGACAAGCAAATTTAAAGCCCACCCAGTCCAAGGTAACCCTAAAAGGGGCGGCCACTTAGGGCTTTTTGGAGTAGCCTCCAACTTGTTCCACAAGTTAGTTGAGTTTAAAAGGACTCCTACAGTGGAACAAACCCTAAGAAGAAGTAACAAGATAACATTACACAACACAAAAAGAAAAAAACTCTCTCCACTCTCTCCTATCTAGCCGTCCACTACTGCAAAGAAGGAGGAGTCTCGGGATCTTTGGAAGGCTCGTTTCGCGTGAAGCTTTAGAGACAGGAGCCCTTGGAGGATTGCTGTTCTGCAGAATCAATAAACGAATCAAAAGGGTATGTTTATTCGTGCTAAATTTCGCGAAACTCATGAAAAATCATCAGATCTATTTTGTGATCTACCGGTAGGAATCCTCGAATCTTCCGCTGCAATTCTCTGTTTTCCTGCGAGGGATTCCTAACAGTGGTATCAGAGCCGACTTAAACGGATCTGATGATTTTTGCGTTTAAGATTATGTTGGTTAAAATTGGATTTTTATAAAATTTGATTTTTTGTATTTAATATTCGATGTTAAATCTGAAATTTTGAAAATATTCATCGCTTTGAAATCGTCGCACGATTACATATTTTTTTCGCCGCCGGCTACGGCGAATCGGGGTGGCACCACCGTGTGTTTTTGAAGCACACGCGAGCACCACCCCGCTGCTCATGTAATTTGAAAAACAAAAAAAAAAAGGGAAAAAAAAGGGGGTGGCGGCGCTTGCGACGGAACTACGGCGGCATATGCCGCCCTTATCGTGCTCTGGGAAAGGCCCAGCGCTCATGCGCTGGGCTTTAGCCCGGCGCACAGCCGTGTGCCCTAATGGGCGCTAGGCCGTGCCCAGCTGCTGGGCCCGGCCCAGTATATTATATATATATATATATATTTTTTATATATTTTTAATATTTAAATATATATATAAGTTAATAAATATTAGGGTTTGACCCTAATAGGCTAATTCGACCAGTGATTTGTCAAAACCCTTTTTCCCTAAAATGTTTTTCTTAATATTAAATTGGATTTAATTAAGTTAAAATTGGATTTGATTTTAATATTAAATTGGATTTAATAATATCATAAATTAAATTGGATTTTTTATTTATGATTTGCGACGACTAAATAAATAGGATTTATTTTAGGTTGATTATATTTTTTCAAAATAAATTAGGAATAAGTTTGACTTATTTCCTAAATAATAAATTGGATTTATTTCCTTTTAAAATTGAAATTAAAATTCATCTTTACTAATTAAATTAGATTTAATTGGTTTTTGAATTTCTTTTCGATTTTAAACTCAAAACCAACATACACTTAAATAGTTTTCTTACATGCTTTGATGTATGTTGTGGTGGATGCTTCCATGGACTTAGGGTTTTACCGCTTTAGTATTATCTGGGTTGTATTGGGCAATTGCCCGCCAGCTTGTACTTTTAATTTTGGTAGTTTGATGTATAGGGTGCTTTCTGAGTTGTGTATATTAGAGGTAGGACCTTTTCTAGCTTGGAGCCCGAAGATCTATTAGAAATTAGATTTGTAATAGACCCCTATCCCCTGATTGATCTATTGGCTTGGGTCAATCTAGAATGTCCATGGAAATGCATGTTGTTAGACTAACTAGGTTTTTCTATGTATGCATGATTATAATCCATATATGCGCGTAATAAATTAATGTGCAAAGTGAGACCTTATTTTTTCAAAAATTCTCCCACATTAAAATACTAAGTAAGTAGGGGATATTGGATATCCTGGCTCTCCATCAAACTTGGAAAAGATGGGATTATGAGTTATGCATGGCGTCATCCCGACTAATGGGGGTTATGCATTAATTCATAATCCATATCTCTTCAAGTGCATTTGATGCCATCGGTCGAAGCAAATCTTATCCCATACACCGTTACAGGTTGCAAGATAAGATTCAACTGTTAGATCGATAGGAATTGATGGGAAAGTACTTAGATGGATCACCACCAATATTTCGTTACAGGTTGAGGTTGAGTGATCCATGAGCCAAAGGTAGATTGAATCATCAGTAAGACTGATTGACATGGCATGTCACTTCAAAAGTTCCAATGAGCCATACATCGTTACAGATTGCAACTCATTGAAATTTTTGAAGAACTCAATCACTCACTATGAAATCTTTCCAACAAGATTTCCGTTCATTGCAGAGGGAGTGCAATGGTTCGAAAAATGTAGTGGGAGACAAGTCAAAAATTAAAGTACTAATTTTTACTTGGGTACAACATAATTATCTAATTGAATCTTGGTTGTTTTCTGCAGTTATATTATCTCTCTCAAAAATGGTTAATAACTCGTTGTTAAAAATGCTTGAGAAAAATGTCCTCACTGGACCAAACTATAGTGACTGGGTCAAGAGGCTAAGAGCTGGTCTCAGAAAGAAATCACTTGAGCATGTTTTAGAACAAGATGGTCCAACTTTCCCTGGGGCTGAAAATGGAACATCTGTTCTTAAAATTAACAAGAAATGGAATTCTGATGCTCAAAAGGTCACCAGTTACATGTTAAAGTCAATGAGCAAGGAATTGAGATATATTTATTTGGATATGGAGAATCCCAAATCCATCATGCTTCATTTGGAGGAAATGTTCGGGGAACATGAAAAATCAATTCGGTATTATTTATCGAAAGAACTTTTCCAAGCAAGAATGGGAGAAAATGATGAAGTAGCAAGTCATGTTATGAACATGATATCTATGATTGGAAGACTCCAGACTCTGGGAAGTTTCATGGATTTTCATCTACAAGTAAACCTTATTCTTCAATCTCTTCCCAAGTCCTTTTCTGATTTTGTCACTAACTTTGAAGTTGATGACCTGGGAGGTTCCTTAATGGATCTTAAAGACAGACTTGTTTACATACAAGCTCTCTTGAGGAGGGAATTGGAAGATGATTTACCTCTAAATGGACTGCTCGGCATTACTTCTGATAACCATAGAAGGGGAAAGAAGCGCCCAAAGATTGCAACAACATGTATTCACTGCCAAGAGGACAACTGGAAAAATGACTGCCCTAAGCTGAAAGCAAAAATTACTTCAGGTATAGAACTTAATGTTTTAGAAACAAATTGTTCTGTTACCATATTTTCAACTTCCTGGATTCTAGACTCTGGGACTAGTGCTCACATAGGTGTTATGAACCAGGAGCTGGAAAGAAGTAAGAAGTTGAAGCATGGTGAAGTGATGATCAATGTTGGCAGCAGTCATAGTGTAGCAGCCTTACACATTGGCAACACTTCCCATAGTTTATCATCTGGACATTTATTATATTTAGACAATTGCCTTATTTTGCCCAGCGGGCTTAAGAATATTGTTTCAATTCTTGTTTTAGTCAGGAAAGGTTATTTATTTTCTTTTATGAACAATTCTTGTGACATTTATTTTAGAAATGAATGTGTTGGCAATGCGTCTTTAATAAATAGTTTATATTATATTAATGTCCAAAATGATTGTAATGATAATGCTGTAACAAGAAAACGCAGAATGTATGATACAAACTTGAGACAGCTATGACACTTGAGACTAGGTCATGTCGGGGACCAAAGACTACACGAGTTAGAAAAGGATGGAGTCATAGACTCATTGGGATCAGATCCCTGTCCCACTTGTGAGTCTTGTTTCCAAGGCAAAATGACCAAGTCCCCCTTCACAGGGAATTTTGAAAGAGCCACAGAAGTCTTAGGTCTAGTTCATACTGATGTGTGCGGACCATTTGGAAATATGGCCCGCGGTGGTTTTCAGTACTTCATCACATTTACTGATGACCATTCTAGGTATGGCTACGTGTATTTAATGAAGTACAAGTCTGAATCATTGGAGAAATTCATTGAATTCAAGACTTTAGTCGAAAACCAAACCGGGCATCATATCAAGACACTTCGGTCTGACCGCGGTGGCGAGTATATGAATGCGGAGTTTGACCAGTTCCTTCGGGAACATGGCATACTGATACAGCTTACTCCTCCAGCAACTCCACAATTAAATGGCGTAGCAGAACGAAGGAATCTAACACTGTTGGACATGGTTCGATCCATGCTCAGCTACACAGATTTGCCTATTTCATTGTGGGGACACGCGCTGCTTACAGCAACTCACATTCTGAATAGATGTCCCTCCAAATCTGTTCCTAAAACACCGTATCAGATATGGCGTGCAAGGAAGCCTAATCTGAAACACATAAGAATATGGGGTTGCCTAGCTTACGTGAAAAAGACCAAGGCAGAGAAATTGGAGGCTAGGTCCATGAAAGGGCGATTCATTGGATATCCCGAGGATTCCATGGGATACCTTTTCTACCTTCCCGATGATCAGAGAATCATTGTAGTCTTACAGGCAATCTTTCTCGAAGAAGAATTCATTCGAGAAGGAGGAGCTGGTAGAAGTATTGTTCTACAAGAACAAAATGAATCCCCTATGGAAGACACTGTTCAAGAGACCCAACCCGACCCAGAAATGACACAACCATCAATGTGCAGGTCTACTAGAGTATCTCAACCGCCTGCGAGATATGGTTCTCGGCTACAAGGAGAGCATAATTTGTATGCAGTAGCAGAAGGAAACCATGGAGATGATCCCTCTAGTTATGACCAGACAATGATGGATATGGATTCTGCAAAATGGCATGAAGCTATGAAAGTGGAAATGGATTCGATGTATTCGAACCAAATCTGGAGTCTAGTAGATCCTCCCAAAGGTATTGTACCCATTGGATGCAAATGGATCTATAAGAGAAAGATAGGTCCGGATGGCAAGGTGGATACCTATAAGGCCAGGCTAGTGGCGAAAGGGTATAGTCAGAAGGAGGGCATTGACTATGAGGAAACCTTTTCACCAGTAGCTATGATCAAATCCATTAGAATTCTACTTTCAATAGCTGCATACCTGGATTATGAAATCTGGCAAATGGATGTGAAAACCGCCTTCCTAAATGGATTCCTCGAGGAGGATATCTATATGGAGCAGCCCAAAGGTTTCATATCCAATAACGATTCTCATAAAGTCTGCAAGTTAAATAGGTCCATTTAAGGACTGAAGCAGGCCTCTCGCAGTTGGAACCTTCATTTTGATGAAGAAGTATGAAACAGCGGCTTTATAAAAAACGAGGATGAACCATGTGTCTATAAAAAGGTCAGTGGGAGCAAGATATCATTCCTGGTACTATACGTGGATGACATTCTACTTATAGGGAATGATACAGGTTTGCTAACTTCGGTTAAGACATGGCTTTCAAGCACATTCTCCATGAAAGACTTAGGAGAAGCCACCTATGTCCTAGGAATTTGAATCTACAGGGATAGATCGAATAAGATAATAGGTCTCTCCCAAGCCCTCTACTTAGAAAAGGTCCTAAAGCGATTTGGGATGGAAAATTCTAAAAGAGGTCTTTTGCCCATGAGACATGGAATTCATCTCTCCAAAAAGATGAGTCCTCAAAGTGAGGAAGATCGAAGAGAAATGAGTACCATACCCTATGCCTCGGCAGTGGGAAGTCTCATGTACGCTATGTTATGCACGAGACCAGATCTTGCATACGCTGTGAGCGTAGTAAGTAGGTTTCAAGCTAACCCAGGCAAAGAACATTGGATAGCCGTGAAATCAATCTTAAAGTACTTAAGAAGAACCAAAGATATGATCCTCACATATGGCAATGGAGAAATGAAAGTGGATGGTTATACTGATTCAGATTTCCAATCTGACATCGATGACCGAAAATCCACTTTTGGGTTCATATTCACTTTGAACGGTGGAGCAGTGTCTTGGAAAAGTTCCAAGCAAAGCACAACTGCCGATTCGACCACCGAAGCTGAATACATGGCAGCCAAGGAGGCTGTTTGGATAAAGAAGTTCATTGCTGAACTTCAAGTTGTTCCTAGTATGGAGCTTCCGTTGCCACTGTGGTGTGACAACAACGGAGCCATCGTGCAAGCAAAGGAACCAAAGTCTCACAACAAATCCAAACACATAGAGAAGAGATATCACATAATTCGAGAAATCGTTGGAAAAGGCGACATCTCCGTGCAGAAAATAGCCTCAGCGGATAACGTAGCTGACCCACTCACTAAGCCATTAGCGCAGGCAGTGCTAGAGCAACATCTTGAGAAGATGAGTATAAGATACCAAAGCAATTGGCATTAAGTGCAAGTGGGAGATTGTTAGGTATATGCCCTAGATGCCAATGAGGACAAATAGTTAGATTAGGGTATCTCATTATGTTGTACAAACTATTAAAATGATATTAATAAAGGCATCTGTATTTTGTTCATATAAATCTTTATGGCATCTAAATTAGTATTGAACATATAGTCCATGTGAATAAAGGTTTGACTCTTTGCCCTTTATAGAATAAAGACGTGGCATGGGAAAAGTCTTACACCTTATCACTTAAAAGGGTTCGCAAGTCAAAGAATCTTAATTGGGCATTAAGATTCGACTTGTATGACACATGCTCTGACGATGAGTGCCAGTCGAACACTATAGGGATAGTGGGAGCAAGTATCACAGATATGTCAATGGAATTGACATATTCGAACACGGCTCATAGTAATCCGATCACATGGGTATTTACTCAGTGACTGTCAATGATTGGATTACTGATCGTTATAGTATGCGTGAGCCTTAGACTTGAGGGTTCATGATCAATGTGCTTGTATTATTGGATCTGTTACCAGAGTAGTTAGGCCCATATCACCCGTCGGTGGGGTCGACCTCGAAGTGCGATATCAATGAGACAAGTAGCAGTTGATCAGTGATCGCCAAGATGGGATTCACTGTCTCGATAGTAAACGAGTAAGTATCCTGTGAGATTATAGGCTAATGAAATTATAAAGTCTTTGGCCAAAGCATAACAGCTAACTCATGTGGGACATTGAGGGTAGTTTAGTAATTTCATTATGCTATAGTCTAATGCACAGTATCAAGTTTAGTGAGTTTGACATTTTCCATGACTCTCACTTGATCGGGATATATCAGTGAAGGGCTTATACTCATACGGCATTTATGATCAAGAGGTTCGTAAAATGATTCATTCATTTCGTACTCAATTGGGTTACGATGTGAGTCCACGGGACTGGCTAGGTGATACTCACACCCTTAGGTAATTCCTCCCTTTGTCAATTGAGACGAACCTAAAGAGTCGCGCTATAAGAAATGAGCGGGATGTATCTTTTTGTGTAAATCTTTTAGAAAGAATTAAATGGACTGATTGATTTAATTAGATTAAATCAATTAATTAAATATTTAATTTAATTAGATTAAATTAAATTATTTGATTAGTACATTAATTAATTGGAATTAATTAATAGTATATATTATATTTAAATTGGATTTAAATTTAAATATATGCAGATGGGCTAGAAATTAGACAAGCAAATTTAAAGCCCACCCAGTCCAAGATAACCCTAAAAGGGGCGACCACTTAGGACTTTTTGGAGTAGCCTCCAACTTGTTCCACAAGTTAGTTGAATTTAAAAGGACTCCTACAGTGGAACAAACCCTAAGAAGAAGTAACAAGATAACATTACACAACACAAAAAGAAAAAAACTCTCTCCACTCTCTCCTATCTAGCCGTCCACTACTGCAAAGAAGAAAGAGTCTCGGGATTTTTGGAAGGCTCGTTTCGCGTGAAGCTTTAGAGACAGGAGCCCTTGGAGGATTTCTGTTCTGCAGAATCAATAAACGAATCACAAGGGTATGTTTATTCTTTCTAAATTTCGCGAAACCAATGAAAAATCATCAGATCTATTTTTGTGATCTACCGGTAGGAATCCTCGAATCTTCTGCTGCAATTCTCTGTTTTCCTGCCAGGGATTCCTAACAACACCCCCCCCTCCCACCGCCTAAAGCAATAAAAAGGGGTCTTTTGGGTCACATTTTCTTTCTATGTAATAGGACAAACAAATAGGAAGGGATGGTTCTTTCATTGCATTTATAGAAAAATAACTAGATAAAGATCTCTTTATTACTTTGAGAAGAGAATACTTGGTTTGACCGACGAACTACGTGGGAAAATGAACCTTCTTTCTGTGATTTTCAACAAGATTTTTGGAAAGTAACAATTCTATTCAGTTCGCTTTCGGAAAACTTGCTTGTCGCAGATTAGTTCGTTCTGCGCCGCCAGCGGCCTAAAATCAAAGGCGCAGGTTGATCTCTCTAGTTGAGGCTGCATTCATTTACTCGACTTAACATGTGGGAAGGGCTTATTCTCCTAGTGGCTTGGCTTGGTCTCACTCGCTTCCCGCACTATTCCTCCCTACTAAAAAGTGCGATTGAGAATCTCAAGGACCTCTATCTTTGTGGAGCGATTGTATCCTTTTCTTGTAGTGCCCTCCATTCCACTACTCTAATCAATCAAAATGCTCTTCCGAACGACCAAGTCATAATGAGATTAAAAACCGATGCTTCCTTGGCCGCATAGAACATGCATTAGCATTATGTCATTCCTACAAGTGAGCCACTTAGTTCTCCGAAACAAGATCAAAGTGATCATCTTCCTTTTCCCCAATATGTCAACGGTGTTACACCATTGGGATACTTCGAATAAAGTCTCGTACATATAGGATACACCAATGCTAAAACCTTTTCTCAAGATATCTTCCAAACTCTTGGGGTCGTTGCTCCGGATGTTGGTCTCCCGGTGTGAAACCAGTTGGTTTCGTAGTTTTAGAATGCTACATATCTCAAGTACTCCATCTCCAACATTGCATATGGAAATATAGAAAGTAAAGAAGAAAAGGCATGACCAGAAGAATTATGTGAAATAAGTGAATTTATCTAGTTGAGGCATTCTTGATTGAGAACCGATGATTCCCTCCGGACTCCGTGAAGCCTGTGCGGATAGTGAAAAACAAAACGAGAGATGCGGTTAGTTGTTGACCAACAGAAAGCATGGGAATCAGAAAGATGCACAAAGCTATTACTTTAGTTCATATCTCATCTTTTTTTTTTTGTCTTTTGAACTCTTGGGATTGGAATTTGTTTTCCTAGTAGGAAGCACCACGATTTTCACTTTGACTCCTGTAAACCTGATTTTGAAATTCAAGCGATTACCCAAATTGTGAAACTGACAAATAGGATTCTAATGTTACTAAAGAAAATGTAAAAGGCAAGAAAATAAAGAATGTAGTCTTCAGAAGAATTATGTAGCCCCTGCTTTATCGACATAGGCAGTTCGAATGGTCATTTCCAAACAAAAAGGGAGACTTACTCTAAAAAGGAAGAAAGACTTGTCGAAAATCGCCTTGGTCCAACCAAGAAAAGCATGGGCTTTTTTGGGCACTGCTTCTCTTAAGCTAGTATGCTATTGAGTTAATGAGTTATTGAGCTACTGAGTTGAGTTACTGAGTTCAGCTCCGACCATTACACAGATATAGTGTCTCACCACTGCTTTGACTCCCACTAGGGATAGCTAGTTTGAGGCGGTGAGAGATATGGCAGAAAGGGGGTTGTTCTGGTCGGTTCATCGGCTATAAGCCAATTCAAAGAGCGAGGGTGGTGAATGGGGGCTGAATGCAGGCCCTCGCCAAAGGAAAGGGATTCCACTTGACCAAGAAGATGACTCGTCGTATGCTGATTACAAACTGACTATTACTCCAACAGCTAGCTCACTGTCACTTGGTGTTAGGAAATTTCATGTTAGATGTTTTGATGATGACAAGATAGGATTCAGTGTTAGACCCCAAATAAAATATAAGTTTATGTGTTCCATAGATCATTGTTTAAGCGTTTGAAAGTTTGTAATTTTGTTTAGGCTTGTAATTTTTATCTTTGTAGGTTTTAGACTAAGTATTAGATACTGAATCGCTAATAGAATTCTAGGTGAGTCTATTAGAGCAGAAGTTGAAGATCAGCGTCTGAAGTCAACCAGAGATGAAGATTTGTTTCTTAGCGTCCGTCAAACGCTAAAGGACATTTCTCAGGATTTATGGATTAAGCGCTCAAAGCACTTAAGCGACCAATGTCAGATTGATAAGCTTGAGTTTTACGTGTTTTAGGGCCCGATAATTGGTTGATTTAGAGTCGATTATGAGTGATCTTTACCACTTGTGGCTTTGATTTGTGTGTTAAATGAGTACAGGGGTAGAATCATGATAATCGAACAAAAAGGGCGGAAAAACATTATTTCGGCCACATTCTGCATGCAACGTACGTACGTGGAGATATTCACGTTCGGGCGTGGACACGTCATCAATGTCCGGACGTGAGGCAGTCAACTTTCGAACGTTGGCCCAGTCAGTTCCCAGTCAACCAATTATGCCATGTCATAACGTTCGAACGTTGGGTAGGTCACTACGGACGTTGAGGTCGGCTGGACGAATTTTGGCAAGTTTTGATACCTAATTCAACTAGGAGACTTGGGGGATCCTCTTCTATAAATACATCCTCTTATGACAGCCAAAGGGTTCGAAATTTCAGCATTGGAAGGGATTTTTGGAGCCAAGAAACGAGCAAGACAAAGAGAACGACGATTCTACACAAATTCATCAATTCGTAATAGGGAGAATTTTAATTCTATATTATTTGTCTATGAATAATTCTATGTTTTTAGTTGTTTTTCCAATTATGAGTATGAACTAATTTACTCAAACTAAGGCCATGTGAATGCCAATTTTATGAGTTTATATATATGAATTGATTGTTCGTCTTAATTCTAGTATTGCTTTGTATATTAATTTTGTGCGTTTATTCCAATCGTATGCCTGATCACCATATGCTTGCTAATTAGCCTAGTTTATGATTCGAGAGAATATAAATTAGGGTTCAAAGAAATCATCACATCATCCGAAAAACATGAGGAATTGCTCCTAGAGATAGGTATAGATTTCCGGGTGCAGTTAGCCGGATTAATCCGGGGAAATACTAAAATGTGAATGCATGGCTAATGATTTGAGTCTCGGATAGAAATATTTAGAGAACCGTCACGTAGTCATAGGATTATTACAGCCGAGAGATCGGGTAGTAATTAATTAAGGTTTTTTCCACCAAAGCAATATTAGTATAATAATTCGAAGAATAATTCATATATATTAACGAATAAATACGGTTGAAGCATGTGCCTTAGTTATTTTATCTCATAAGAATCTAAATCTCATTTTCTAGCCTTGTTTCCCAATTTTATTTACTTTTAATACAATCGTAGTTAGTTAATTTAATTTCAATTGCTTTAAATTTTGTCAAGCTAAAATACAAGTCTCTGTGGGTTCGACATCCCGGACTTAAAATCCATTTTATTACTACACACGACCAGTCCACTTGCTGTGCAAACACGTAAGGATTTCTCGTGTCAAGTTTTTGGCGCCGTTGCCGGGGACTTGTTTTATTTTAGTTTATAAGTTTATTGCACTTTTTAGTTTTCTTGCTTGTTATCGTTTTTTTTTAATTTTATTTTCTAGCTCTGAATTATTGGGATTTGCTTCATTATTTAAACAGGGTGTCTTTGTGGTGAATGACCCGAGCCTCCGGACAGGCTTTGGAAGAATTTGACCCCGAGATCGAACGAACACTTTGAGCAAACTTCAGGAATCAAGCTATGGCTGGAAATCTTCCTGACATCAATCTCCCAGAGAACAGGGAATGAGTTCAAAACCTGTATCAAGCTATGCAACCAGCACCTCCGGCACCACCTGCGTCTGTTCACGGTAACCAACCCCCTCGTGTACACACTACGCCGGGGCCTGTTGTGGTCCCCAATTTTTCCACGCCAAACTTCCACATTCCATCTCACATGTTCAGCATGGTTCAGGCTGAAAAAAATTTTGGTGATCCGAAGGAGTCGCCTCATGACCATCTGGAGCACTTCGAGAATGTGTTATCTACCATGCAATTCCATCCAAGAGATCTTGATGCCATCCGCCTCCGATTATTCCATTTTTCGCTTAAGGCTAAAGGGACTTTGTGGTACAAGTCATTGCCCCCACAATCCATTGAAACGTGGGAAGAGTTAGTCGAGGAGTTTCTCAACAAGTTCTTCCCTCCATCAAGGATTAACGAGTTAAGAAGCGAGATCAAGGGTTTTAAGCAAAAACGGGATGAATCGTTAGCAGCAGCATGGGCAAGATACAAGGGCTTGCTTCGAACGTGCCCCGATCACAACTATTCAAGAGACGAGCGAGTGCTACACTTCTTTAGGGGAGTCCGGTCTCGGATTCATCATAGACTTAACGCAGGAGCCGGTGGTGATCTTTTGGGTCTTGATAGCAGAACAGCGTGGGCTAAACTAGAGCAGATGGCATGGGAGGATGAACTGTACCCTGAAGATGACGATGAGTTTCCTCCACAATCCCGAAGAGTTGTTGTTGCTCAAGAGGTAGAACAAGATGTTGATCTAGAGGTAGAGCCAGCCATTGGCGATGTGAATTATATCGGAAATTTAAATAGACCTCAACTAAACTTCCACATACCTGAGAACTTTCCGAAAAGGCCAAATCCGGCACAAAATGCACAACCGGGAGTCTATCAAGCACTGAGGCCTCTATTTAACAACAATTAAACTCAAAGGCCTGGAAATTTTAAGCCACAAGGTCAAATTCCTAGACCTCCAACCGTCGAAGAAAAATTGGAGGCTCACATGCAAAAATCGGATGACTCATTCGCGGAGCTTCGATTGATGGTACAGGGTGTTATGACTGGAATGAGAGAGACGCAACACCAAATTGCACGATTATCGGCTGATGCGGGTGGAAGAGCACCCGGGACACTGCCAAGCGATACAGAGAAGAATCCGAAGGAACAGTGCCATGCCGTTACCCTCCGTAGTGGCAAAGAAGTGCCAAATGCACCTCCCCAGCATCCAACATTGGATGATTTTGAAAAATCGGACACACTGTCTCCAACGTTCGAACGTGACCATCCTGACGTTTGGGCGTTGACCGGTCAACGTTCAGACGTTAGGAAATACAACGTTCGAACGTCAGAGGCAGAACGGAAGTCTTCTGAAACTTTATCTCCTCCTTCTCCTAAACCAGTTGAAATACGTCTCCCTTTCCCCCTAGCACATAAAAAGCATAAAAAAGAAATGGATAAGAGTTTTCTTAGAATTTTAGAAATTCTTCGAGAAGTTCGCATTAACATTCCTTTTATTGATGCGATTTTGCAGATGCCCAATTACATCAAGTTCTTCAAGGATATTCTCTCCAATAAGCAGAAGTGGGAAGGCAATGAAACAGTGTGCTTGACTGAAGCATGCTCAGCAATAGTGTTGAACAAGTTGCCAAAGAAACTCAATGATCCGGGGAACATCACAATTCCTTGCACAATTGGGAAACTCAAATTCGACCGAGTGCTATGTGATTCGGGCGCCAGCATAAATCTCTTTCCTTACTCGTTGTTCCAAAAATTAGGTTTGGAAAATCTGAAACCAACTTCGATGAGCCTCCAACTTGCAGATCGATCGATAAAACACCCGAAGGGAATCATAGAGGATGTCATCGTGCAAGTCGATAAGTTTTACTTCCCGGTAGACTTTGTGGTTCTCGAGATGGATGGAGATACTGATGTTCCTCTGATCCTAGGAAGACCTTTCCTAGCCACTGGTAAGGCCAAGATCAACATCGACAACGGTAAGTTGACATTGAAGGTAGGAGAGGAAAAAGTTATATTCGATGTTTATGATAATCAGAAACAATCTACGAATAATCATACTTGTTTAAATGTCGATGCTTTTAACCCTTTGATTGATGAGAAGTGTCAGAATGGCAAGAATAAAGGTGCTCGCAAGTTGGATGGGGACACTCCCAATAAAAAAGTGGACAAGGTGAAAGGAGAAGATACATGTATGAAAGACATTAAAGCATGTCAAGGTGTTCGTGAAATTGATAAACATGAAAAACCTCAATATAAGTGGAGGAAGCTTTACACTATAAATCTTTTTGGTCCAGACGACGCCACTTGGGTAATACATGGAAGAAGGGGTTCAAGTTGCAATTTGGCAACAAAGACGGGTGTGCAACCAGAGGATAGAGAGAGAAATGACAATGATATTGTCGTGCTAAATGGGCCACCTATTTAAACCTCAAAGAGCGGAGCAGTCAAGCTATTGACTATAAAAGAGCGCTTCTTGGGAGGCAACCTAAGTTTGTAAGTTTTTCTTTTGTTTTCTAGTTTTTGTTTTGCTTAGTTTTTCTTAGGTTTCCTTTCTGTTTTTTTTAGCATGCACTTTTGGCATGTGTTTTTTTTCTGCTTGATGGTTTAGTTGTTTGAGTATAGTGAGCATGGATAGTAGCGGGTTCCCATTGTTTGGAGATGCTTATCATAATGGGAGGAGATGCGTTTGTTTTGAAATGCATATGAGATAACGGATTGCTTTTCAGCATCCTTGGCTGTAAGTACTTACTTTACCTCTTTTCACGGTATGAGTTTAGATGTAACATTGAGGACAATGTTAGGTTTAAGTTTGGGGGTGTTAGGTAGTGCTTAGTATATTCATGTTTTGGGTTTATAATGAGAAATTCAAGAAAAATCAGGCATGAAATTTTTTTTTAGTCCCCAATTGTGCAATGAAACTGATTGACTTGAATTTGATGGCATAATGTCGTGACTTATATTTGAATTTAATGGAAAATACACATATCTTTACTTTGCTCGTGGGACCCTAGATTAGAGTAGATTGTCCTTAGATGAAGCTGACACGACAAAATCCTAGCAAGAGAACTAGGTCGCGTAAGTAGTAAAGTGGACGTTAAGTCCGGGTTTATCGTATCCGCAGGGACAACTATAATCTAAGTACCAAGACTACTATATTACTCAATTCTAAGTTAAATCGGTCGATAGAAAGGTTGATTAACTAATTAATAAATACTAGAAAATAAACTAAAACAACGTCACACCAAATAAAGGGAGGAAACAATAGAGAGAAGCGATCAAGGCACATGGTTCAACCAATTATGCATTTCGATTGTGATTTAGGTTCTATTGGATTATTAGATTGATTTAGCTAAGGCGAAATTCCCTAACGTACGTACCACCCAATCTCTTGGCATAGCAACCCTACCCTTGGTAACGATTTCCTATATATCTCTATATGAAAACCCGATTAAAGAGGATGCATTTAAGGTCTAGGAATTCCCCATGTGAATGGAAAGCCACCTAAAGAAACCGAGTCTATCTCTAGTCGGTTTAACTATAGGGTATTCAATGTTTATATCTTCCCTAGGTTATTATCTCTCGATCTCTAACCTAGGCATTTTATCAAACACTTGGTGATCAAGCAAATGTAGCATTGAGATCAAATATTGAATACATAGCTAAAACCAAAATTAATCCAATAAACACCAACAAATCAACAATCAAAATAACATAAATGGCCTATCCATGGCCTCAATCAAACAAGTTTAGCTCATATTCATGTCAAAAGTGCAAATATAAATCATACAAGTCATAGGAGATTTAAACAAATTCAAGAAACAAATATGTAAAAACTCCCTAATTCTTGTAGAGATGTGGATTCCTTGTTGAATTCTCCATGTTTTGACCTTCAATCTTCTCTTCTAAGCTCCCTCTCTCTCTATTTTCGTGTGGTTGCTGATATCCAAGGTGAGTTAGGGTAAAAAATGGCTAAAAGAGGTATTTATAGGCCAACACTGCCGCCTCGAACGCCGCGGCGTTCGTTTGTTGAACGCCGCGGCGTTGGCTACTGCTTGTGAACGCCGCGGCGTTCACTTGTTTGAACGCCGCGGCGTTGGCTGCTGCTTGTGAACGCCGCGGCGTTCGCGTGTTGAACGCCGCGGCGTTGCCATGAAAATTTCCAAAAATTGTTTCATTTTGCCTTCGGTTCTTGCTCTTTCCTCCGGCTGTTAACCCAATCTGAAAAGTCAAAGCAAACCGGGTTCAAAGCATCATATGTGATCAAATTATTAAAGAAACAATCAAAATTAAGTTGATAAAAGGGGTAAAACTTGTGTAAAAATAACATATATCAACTACCCCCAAACTTAGCTTTGATCGTCCTCGATCAAATAGAATCAAGCGCACACATGAAGATTAAAAAGCTAATTTGCCAAATCATACACACCATAACAAGCATTATACCTTCTGAGAAGTTTTGGAATAGTTACCCAAAACTTTGAACATTCAACAATTCAAAAACCACACAAAATCTTAGTTTCCATCCCTAAATCATGAACTCCCACATCCATATTCATGTCAAGAGCACAACTTTAGAAAAGATTATGCAAATCAACTGGAAAGTAAAGACATTGAAACAATTCAATATTCGTTAACTCATCGGTGTGTATAAAGTGCAAAAGTCACAATCAAAAGGTCTTTCCGGCTTGTAATGTAAGGCTAGGTGATGGCTAGGACCGGAAGATATGGATAAAGTGACTAAGTCAAGAGAGCCTATGACTTCAAAATCATCGAGCTAAATTCTCATATAAACCATATAAACTTTCCCAACTTATCACTTATCCCTTTTTCATTCTATTTTGCCTTTCAACTTACAACCCCCAAACTTGTTTCTTTTCATATTGGGTTGTACACAAAATTCCAAGCCAAATGATCCAATTGAGTGCCAAGATTCAAGCCTAGTCGAGAGCACAATATTTTTTTTTTTTTTCATTTTTTTTTTATATATCTCTCTCTCGACTATTTAGCCCATTGCTCAAGTTTTCATTTCATCCCCTTTTTTACATAATACTTCAAACCTCAAAAATCTCAACATAGCCAAAACATCACTATCTAACTCATATTCATTCAAATCAAAACAAGGTGACTACCCATATTCAAGTCAAATGATATGAAGTTCTAAACTCTCTTGATTGGGTGCAAGACATTGTTTTTCTTTTAGGCTAGAAGGTGGTTGTCATGGCTTATGAAAGAAAGACGAATGGTGGTTTCTAGTGTGCATAGCACACTCCATTCTTATCAATACGGCTCAAGTCAAGGTCTAGAGATTATGCAATATAGAGAAGGCCAAAATGTAAGGCTAACAAAAATGAAAGATGGCCTAAATCATTTTGTGACTTCACAACATTAATGCACACTTCATAGTCAAAAAAATTGAAAGTTCAACGTTTTAGAACCGCAATAATTCGCATAAGCATGACTAAAAAGGGCTTTCAAGTCACAATATATGACATGTTGACCACAGACAAGGAACTTTGACTTCGACAGAGTAGAGATATTCGAATGCATTCTGTTCTTACGTAAGGGTACACTCAACAAAAGAAACACGAGCAACATGCAAAAATGTACGCCCACCCCCAAACTGAAATGAAACAGTGTCCTCAATGTTGCAAAACGTAAGCATAGGAGAGGGAAAAGCGATACATCCCTGAAATTTAGAGAACGGTGGGAGAACGGTGGCGTCTCAGATCCCGGAGTGAAATCATTATTAAAACCTGCTGGAAGGAAAACTCAAGTGACCCACATCAACGCATGAAAGTGAACAAAAGAGCATGAAAGAGAAGCAAAAACACGAAAACGCAAACAAAACCACAAGAAACAGTACAAGCATCGAATACGAAAGAGTTACAGCCAATCATAACATAGTAAAGTAGATAATTAAAAAGTGAAAAGCTCTCAAACTACGGCAACATCCGACTACTCATCCGACGCCGTCTCGTCCTCGTCAGTCTCATCATCCGCATCGTCCTCACCCTCCTCGTCATTTTCAGGGACGGCAGCGGGCTCTGGAGGCTGGGGTGGAGGGTGTAGTGGAGCAAGCGGATCAAACTGGGGAAACTCGGGCCAAACGCCGGGCCAAGGGCTAAATGCATTAGCCCGAATAGCACTCTCCATAAACTGCCATCGGCGGTGTGCGTCCCATCGCGCAGCAAGAATATTCTGATCAATTCGTGTCATCTTATGATCCAACTCAACTGCCCACTGCGGGACATCAGGCGCTACACCGGAAGAAGATGAAACACGCGGTGGGGCTTTGCGACGTGGCGGAGCAGGCAGAGCGGGGGCGGTGGTGGATGATGTGGCGGTGGGTCGGCAGGCCCGGTGACCAGAACGAGCAGCTATAGTCTCGGCTTGGCAAATCTGTGTGTATGAAATAATCCGGCGCGGCACCTCAACATGCTCCATCGGCGAGTACTGGACGCCGGCGTTCTTGCACAGTGCGGTGATGAGGGAGGGGAAACAAAGATTCTTCTTGGCACCAGAACACTCAATGATGGACTGAATCAATTGTTGCTTAATCAGTTTGCCCACGTTGATGTTGAGACCATGATGAATAGCATAGACAACCTCGACTCGCTCGCGAGTAGCTGTGCTCAAAGATAAGGTCGGGATGAGGCGAGCGCAAACAAAGTAATACCATGTGCGGGCCGTGGTGTTGAGGTTACATGCCTTGATTGAGATAGGACGGGAGTCCTTGAAACCTGTCCAAATAGACTCTGGATAACAAAGGGCAGAGTGGATTGCAGCATAATCAATGTCCTGTAAAAACGTCTCAAACTGATCCGGGCGAGGGATGGGGATGTGAAGTACTTCATTGATTTTTGTGGAAGAAATGGTAACATTGCGCCCCCTGACCTGAACAGAGACTAAACGGTGTACGTTTTCGGGCTTGCCGGTGGCATTGGCATAAAATTCTTTGACTAAAGGAATAATAGCCTCCCCGGGCTGCGTAGCAAACTCAAACCAACCTCGATTCCTAATATTCGTCCTGAATGGTTCAATCGAACAATCCAACGCTCGCTCATCCACCACATTCTTCTTTGTCAATTTTTCGGAAAAACAAACAGAGGCGGCGAGGCTAACAAATTTATCACAATCATACAGCGGGTCATCCGCTGGAGTAGAAGTATTCACTTTAGCCTTGCCTTTGTTTCCCTTAGAAAGTCGCGGGCTCATTTTCAACCCCCTAACACTAGGCAACACGTATCCAAGATAGAACGTTCTAGTCACCCACACGACTGATTTCAAACTCGGTATCCCCAAACTTCTTCAACAAATCACTCCCACAACCAAATTTTCTCAACTCCACAAGCACAACAAGCTCACGAATGGAAAATGTAAAACGAGCGAGAAAAGAAAACCCACAAAATTCAATCAACCCGAATGATGCTCGCAACTACCAACCAAATGCACGATATCATCAACAATTCAATACTTAAAATTAATTTGCACCCCAAAATTGACCACAAATAATATATGAACCTTAATCCAAAATGGGTAGACAATTATCACAAAGTGATGTAGGAAGCTATTACTTTACCCAAAGAGATGAAATGCAAGGTAAAGTCCGGTGGTGGCGGCACAATTCCGGCGGTGGCGGTGCAATCCGGCGGCGGCAGTGGTGGAGTCGGGAATGTGGATTTTCGGCCGAAATTGTGATTTTTGATCGGTGGGAAGTGTAATAAATCGGTTGGGAAGTGTGGATTCAAGAGGAATTGGAGAGATATGGAGTGATGTGGGAGGAATTTGGATTTTTTTGGAAGGGGGGAAGAGTTAGGGTTTGGAAATAAGAAAGAAAGTTGAAGGGAAATGGGGAAAGGGGAAATCGGCTGGGCATATATGCATCGAACGCCGCGGCGTTCGATACGCGCGGCGTATAACGCCGCGGCGTTGGGATGCAGTAGCGAACGCCGCGGCGTTCTTTGTTTGGAACGCCGCGGCGTTGGGGTGCAGTAGCGAACGCCGCGGCGTTCTTTGTTTGGAACGCCGCGGCGTTCTATGTTTGGAACGCCGCGGCGTTGAGTCAACCCGCCTTTTTTTTTTTTTTTTTTTAAAAAAAAAGGGAAAGGGTTGCTGGCGTCGAAATTGTGCGAATGAATGGAAAACCTGCAAACACGATGAAAACACATCATAAAAATATTAAACAGAAACAAAACGAAGAAAAAAAAAACAAAGTGAAATGAAAGGAAAATAAATAAAATAAAACAAAAAAAGAACTTGGGTTGCCTCCCAAGAAGCGCTTGTTTATAGTCGTTAGCTTGACGTAGGTGCAATCAATGTGGTGGGTCAGCGAGGGTAACGTGCACATGGTCCCTCATACAACCATTTCCTTCATAGTGTTTCAAACGGTGGCCATTAACAATGAATGAACCCTTTGTTTCGTGTGAAATTTCAACCGCACCGGAGGGGTAAACTTTCATGACAGTGAAAGGTCCTGACCATTTAGAGCGTAGTTTACCGGGAAAAAGTCGGAGGCGAGAATTGAATAAAAGGACCTGTTCTCCCTCGGTAAACTCCCTCGGTGTGATGCGCTTGTCGTGCCAGCGTTTTGTTCGTTCCTTGTAGATTTTTGCGTTTTCATAGGCCTCCTGTCGGAACTCATCCAGCTCGTTCAATTGTAACAACCTGTGTTGCCAACATCTTGCAAATCAAAATTAAGCAATTTAATTGCCCAAAATGCCCTATGCTCTAGCTCAACGGGTAGGTGGCAAGCTTTCCCAAAAACAAGTCGGTAAGGTGACATGCCAATAGGTGTCTTAAACGCAGTTCGATATGCCCACAGGGCATCATCTAACTTAAGAGACCAATCTTTTCGAGATGAATTTACCGTTTTCTCAAGGATGCGTTTAAGTTCCCGATTGGACACTTCAACTTGACCACTCGTTTGAGGGTGGTACGGTGTGGAAATCTTATGTGTGACACCATATTTTTGCAAAAGATTATCAAACTGTTTGTTGCAAAAATGAGTGCCACCATCACTTATAATGGCTCGAGGGGTACCGAAACGCGTGAAAATGTGTTTTTTTCAAAAATTTAACTACCACCCTTGAATCATTCGTACGTAAAGCCTCCGCTTCGACCCATTTAGACACATAATCAACCGCTACTAGAATGTATTTATTGGAGCATGAGCTAGGGAATGGTCCCATAAAGTCAATGCCCCAAACATCAAAAAGTTCGCATTCTAATATGTTGTTTAACGGCATTTCATGTTTCCTCGAAATATTCCCTGTTCTTTGGCATTGATCACAAGAAGATACATACGCATGCACATCTTTAAATAGGGAGGGCCAGAAAAACCTGATTGGAGAACTTTTGAGGCGGTCTTAGTAGGCCCAAAGTGGCCACCTACCTTGCCATCATGGCAATGGCTCATAATAGATGTCATTTCTTCTGCCGGGACACAACGCCTGATAATGCCATCTGCACAATTCTTAAACAAAAATGGCTCGTCCCAAAAATAATGCTTGACATCAGATAAAATTTCTTCTTTTGATAAAAAGTGAGATTAGGGGGAAGTGCACCCATGACAACATAATTTGCAAAATCAGCATACCAGGGGAAAGCACCATGAATCACCGTATACAATTGTTCATCCGGAAACTCTTCCCCAATTGGTTTTTCAATGATTGAATCGGAGACAGGGGCTTCTATCCTAGACAAATGGTCAGCTACCACATTCTCAACTCCCTTTTTATCCCTAATTTCTAGATCAAATTCTTGGAGAAGAAGAATCCATCTAATAAGGCGAGGTTTGGCATCCTTCTTTGCAAGTAGATACTTAAGTGCAGAATGATCAGTGTAAACAATGACTTTGTTCAAGACAAGGTATGAATGAAACTTATCAAATGCAAAAACTATAGCTAGCAATTCCTTTTCCGTCGTGGCATAATTTAACTGAGCATCATTTAAAGTTCGACTCGCATAATAAATGGTGTAGAATACCTTATCTTTCCTTTGTCCGAGTACAGCTCCAACTGCTGAATCACTAGCATCACACATAAGCTCAAATGGGAGGTTCCAATCTGGAGGTGCCATGATGGGCGCTGAAATTAATTTTTTCCTTGAGCGTGTGAAAAGCCTGCAAACACTTATCATCAAAGTTAAACGGTGTATCTTTTACCAACAAATTAGATAATGGTTTAGCAATTTTCGAAAAGTTTAAATGAAACGCCTGTAAAATCCTGCATGACCCAGAAAACTCCTGACGGCTTTCACCGAAGAGGGTGGGGAAGCTTTTCAATGACCTCAATTTAGCTTTATCCACTTCAATCCCCTTGTGAGAGATTTTGTGGCCAAGCACAATTCCTTCTTGAACCATAAAATGACACTTTTCCCAATTTAACACAAGATTAGTTTCTTCACATCGTTTTAGAACACGTGTTAAATGGTTAAGACATGTATCGAAAGAAGTTCCAAAAACTGAAAAATCATCCATAAAAATTTCTAGGGAATCCTCGACCATGTCATGAAAAATAGCCATCATACATCGTTGAAAGGTGGCAGGGGCATTACATAGGCCAAATGGCATCCGCCTATAAGCAAATGTGCCATAAGGACAAGTGAAAGTGGTTTTCTCTTGATCCTCAGGTGTGATGGCAATTTGATTATAGCCAGAGTAGCCATCTAGGAAGCAATAAAACTCATACCCGGCTAACCTCTCAAGCATTTGATCAATGAAGGGAAGGGGAAAGTGGTCTTTCCGGGTGGCCTCATTTAATTTTCGATAATCAATGCATACTCGCCACCCGGTAACTGTTCGTGTGGGAATTAATTCATTGTTAGCATTGGTAATAACAGTCATACCTCCTTTCTTCGGGACCACTTGAGTTGGACTCACCCAATTGCTATCGGAGATAGGATAGATAATACCTGCATCGAGTAGCTTAATTACCTCCTTTTAACAACTTCTTGCATCATTGGATTGAGTCGTCTTTGCGGTTGAATGGTGGGCTTATACTCATCCTCCATGAGGATCTTATGCATACATACCGTTGGGCAAATCCCTTTAATATCAGCTATTTTCCATCCAAAAGCCTTTTTATGGGCTTTCAACACCGTAAGCAGCTTCTCCTCCATAATGTCTGTCAGAGATGAAGAGATTATAACAGGTAAAATTCTGAATCTTGTAAGTAAGCATATTTGAGATGAGAAGGAAGAGGTTTAAGCTCAAGAGGTGGCGGTTCTTCAATTGAGGGCTTTGGTAATGAAGTGATTGGTCTATCCAGAACTTCGAAACGAGGTCGAAAACTTCGTTTGTAAGGTGGATTTGCCTCGAGAAAAGCAACAGCGTCCCTCAAGTTATTGTTTTCCATGGTCTCATCCATGGGATTCACAAGACATGCCTCCACTTGATCTTCGTATTGATTTCCCTGAAAGTGTTCAGAAATTAAGGTATCAAATGCATCGATGTGGAAACAAGTAGAATCATTAGATGGTGTTCGCATAGCATGATACACATTTATTGTCACTTGCTCATCTCCCACTCTAAGAGTTAATTGACCATTGGCAATATCAATTAATGCTCGTCCGGTGGCGAGGAATGGTCGACCAAGAATGAGTGGTAGCTCGACATCCTCCTCCATATCTAGAACTACAAAGTCCACTGGGAATATGAATTTTTCGACTTTCACTAAAACATCTTCCACTATTCCTCGTGGGTACTTGATGGACCTATCAGCGAGTTGCAATGAAATAGTGGTAGGCTTGGGCTCGCCAAGTCCTAATTTCCTGAAAAGTGACAAAGGCAACAAATTAATACTGGCACCAGAATCACACAAAACTTTAGAAAAAGAAATAGAACCGATAGTGCAAGGAATTGTAAAGCTTCCGGGATCCTTAAGCTTTTGAGGTATCCGGTTTTGCAATATAGCCGAGCATTCTGCAGTAAGGGCTACAGTTTCATGTTCCTCCAACTTTCTCTTGTTAGAAAGGATATCCTTGAGATTTAGCGTAACTCGGCATTTGCAACAAAGCATCTACAAGAGGAATGTAATACGCAATTGTTAAATATATCAAGAACTTGGCAAATTGCTTATCTAACTTTCCTTTTTGTAATGCAAGTGGAATGGAGGTCTTGGTTTGGGCACGGAGGTTCGGTAGAGGAATGTCCCGAAACAGGGGATAAGGTCTCGGTGTTCTTTCGGAGTTAGATGTTGCCTTAGTTTTATCCAAATGTTCTGGTGTATCATCCATTTCTCTCCCAATTTTGAATCAATGAGTTCTTTCCGCTACGAAGTGAAACTGCTTGAACTTGTTCCTTTGGATTTTTCTCGGTATCACTTGGTAACGTGCCTTGGGTTCGTCCAGAAAGCATGTTGGCAATTTGCCCAATTTGATTTTCTAAGTTTGTTTAGTGCAATTTCTTGATTTTTAAACTTGCTTCTTGGTTCTTGGACATCATTTCTTGATATGAAACTTTTGTGTTGCCTCCATCATGCACTTTTGCCACCCATCTTCCATTTATTCTTTTCTCACTTTGTTGTGGTTGTTGGAGCCCCCCTTGCCTTTGAAATGGAGGTTGTTGGAAACCTCCTTGGTTTTGCTGAAAACCTGGTGGTTGGGGTTTCGCCATATTCGAATTTTGTCCATGAGAAATTTGGATGATTCCTCCATCCCGGATTAAAGAGTTCGAGTAGGGATTATTCTGTGACGACTTGCAAACGTTCTTTTAAGGACTTAGCCTCAGTCTTACTTTGTCTTTATACGTAGGTGTGTTTCACCGTACCTCAAGTACTTAGGACTAGGCTTCACTGCGCCATATCGATATGTGCTTTAGGAAATAAATTTGGGGGACATTATTCAAGATTCACCTACTGAGCAGCGCATGACCCTATGAACTTGAGGCTAATTCCATGTAGTTTAGCATAGAATTGAGTATGCCAACAATGCTACATTCTTGCATTAATACTGCTATTCAATTGTAGGTGCTGGAAGTGTCAGCAATGAAACTTGCTACGTTCTTTAAGACGGGTTGAATTAGGAAATCATATATTTGTCATTGATCCAATATAGTGCCCTTACATGATATCCATTTTCAAATATAGACATCAGTATGCACCAAACTTCAAAACTTGAGTGGCCCTTTAATGTTTTCCGGTGAAGGAGATTGGTCATATTTCCATGAGATAAGATTCTTAAGTTTGGATAGGGATCCAATCCCGATGGGCTTTACCCCATGTTTCTCCTACTCGTGAATCTTATGCCCCTACGGCATAACCTAATCTTAGGTGCCAAACAATTTTTTTAGTTTGTCTCTAGCATACTATGCTCTTTAGCATTTATGTTCACAGTACACTAATTCCGAACTTTTAAATCGTTGCTAACAATTTTAGTAAGGATGCATTGTTCCTACATTATTTCCAAAATGATGTCAGGTAAGTTATTACCAAATTAAAGAAGTATCATTTCTTAACCTAGTCAGCCAAGGATAAACATTCTTAGTGCCATTTGGAAAAACAATCAATCATCCAACACTATTAAAAAATGTCCGGAATATTTAAAAGAACAAAGTTGGATCTTATGTGGATACCACGCGACATAATGTCTGGTTCCACCATAAATCGGCTCTCGTTGTTCCAGTTTTTCACTTCTTTCTAATTCTCAATCATGAGCACGAACTCCAGAAAGCAGAATATAAGAAGCCGAGAACTGATCAAAAATGCTAATTTGAAAAGCACACAGTTATATCAGGTGCGCCTCATATAATAGCCTACTCGTCGTCCAATTCTTAGACTTGAGTAATGCTTTCTTCAAGCATATAGTTCAACTACTAAACTGAGGACCATCCTCAAGTTTCTAAGTCAGTTGATTTGGTTAGGCCAGTACGGACAAAATTCTCGAGCATAACTAAGTAACGGGTTATTAATCTAAGAGAGATATTAACTAAAATGCAGAAAATAAATCAAGATATTAATTAGGTGTTTATTAGTACATAGTAAAACTAGGATTTAATTTTACTTGGCTCCCACTGGTTTTCGAAACATCGCATTCCCACTGTAATTTTTTGGAAATCTCGTTGGATAGATTTCGTAGTGAGTGATTGAGTTCTTTAACTAGTTTAATAGGTTGCAACCTTTTATTATTATGTGGCCTATTAATCTATTAAGTGATGTCCAACATCAGCCTATCAATGGACGATTCAATCTCTTTGTTCATGATTCATCAATCGTAACCTTTTAACGTCATATTGATTTATGAATAATTTAAGTTTGACCCACTGACTGTCTTCAGTCTAACAATTAAATTTCACCTTGCAATCTTTTGCTGGTATGTGGGGTGAAATTTGTCTCAACCAATGGCATTACATGCACTTAGAAAAATCTAAATTATATTTCAATAATAACCCCCATTGCTTAGGATGATATTATATATTAAATATCATTTCAATTTTCTCTAAGTTCAGTGGAGAACAGGATACCTAGTACCCTTTACAACTTAATATTTTTTTAAATGTGGGAGAATTTAATTATTTTCATAAAGGTCTCAATATACATATTAATTTATAAAGCGCAAACATGCATATAAAGCGTAGAAAACCCAGTAATTCTACCTACATACACACTTCCATGAGCTTTCTAGATCGGCCCAAGCCAATGAGCTAATCAACATATATTTAAGCATGCTCAAACATAAATATAAAATCTAAGTTCATGGGAGGTTTTTTTTTATCACAAAAAATGAGCATATAATATACACAAGCATATAGTGAACATGAGCACAAAATAAATCTGATTTATTTAATAATCAAATCCAATTTGACTACTAGAAAATTAAATCTCATTCAATTTTAGTACCAAGACTAAATCCAATTTATTGAAGTAAATTGGATCCATTTTTTCATGCGATCGAAAAATCTAAGTCACTAGTAATTAAAACCAATTTAATTATCATGAAAATATTAAATTTTATTTAATCAAAGTGATATTAAATCCAAATTAATTTTCATAGACAGACTAAAGTTAATATAATCCCAATGAAAATAGACTCAATTTAACTTTCACATGTAGATTAAATATGAATTTACTAAAGGTGAAACCAAATCCAATTTAATTTCCATGGGCTCACAAATCCAATTTAATCATTACAAAATTAAAAAAAATTTAATTAAGTAGATAATTAAATTAATTCAATTTGATAGGTGATTAAATCCAATTTAACCAACTTACAAAATTTAAATCTAATTTAATTAATAACTCAATTGAAACTAATTTAATTTTGATAAGTAAATTAAAATCAACTTCATTTAATATAAATCAAATCTAGTTTAATTCATTATAAATTAATCCTATTTCATTTACTGAAGGCTCTAATTTAATAAGTAAATTATTCAAATTTAGTATTGGATCCAACCCAATTTAATTTGCAAAGGGAGTCCAACACAAAGTGGTCAAATGAATTTGGTTAAACCCAACACACCATCACAACCTTTGCTAGCCAAAATCCATCATTCATTGGGTCAAGCCCAGCAAAATAAAATTTCGCCGGGCCATATGTAATTGGTTATTACACTGGGCCAACCTAGCTATTCATTAATGCGCTAGGCCAAGCCCAGCGCAAATTACACTGACCGTGTTGGCCGAGCCCAACACATAATTTATTGTGCTCGGCCCAGCCCAACACACCTGAAGCCCAAGGCAACGACTTCGTCTTCTTGCGTCGTCAACAGCGCTGGTTGTCGCAGCCGTGGCCTCGTTTGCCGTGGTTGCGATGCCCAGCGCCGAAACCTTCGCTGCCTCCTTCTCCGACTAACACCGCTGCCGTGGTCGCGCGAAAACGAAGATTTGGAGTTCAAAAACCCACCAGCGCACGCAGTCAATTTTCATGGTTTTCGGAAACTATCACGACCATCATCACGGAAATTTGAATGTTGCTCCTACCGGTGAACGGCGACGCCACTTACGCCAAGTTTAGAGACCAGATTCGGCGGTGTTGGCAGTGATTTCAGCGATGTTTTGGGACGTCCGTCTTTCACAGCAACTCCGGCGATTCCAGTCTTTGGTCTCAGCGGCGTGATGGCCGGATTCGCAGCCAAGAATCACCATCACAAATCCGACGATTTTGACGATCGATTCAACAACAAAAATGGGGCAATTTCGACGTCAAACATACAATTTCCATAGACCCGTTTTCATGGCTGCTTTGACGAACCATTTTAAAGCGGCCATCTTCGACATATGTCGGTGCAACCACACCGGTGATCAGTTCCGTGTCCAACAACAGACCGTGACAGTGCGTTTACCGCCGCCTATCACCGATGAAGATCGGCACTCCGTATGAAAGCTTACGTTTCCAGATTTCAGCCCAATCAAAAATTGATTCAAAAATTCAATTATCAGATTTAATAATTTTCCAGAATTTGATTCGATCAAAAATTCCAGAACAATTGCAGCAGATTTTTCGATCCATTGACATCGATTCAAAATCAATAAATACGCGATAAACATGATATCAACACATAAATATGTAAATCATGAAAATAAATCAACGAAGCCAACAAATTTTGCTCTGATACTACTGTTATTATGCACAGCGAAAAATAAATATATCCGGATTCCCAAAAACCAAGATCAATTTGTGGATTTTCGTTGATTTTAACACAAAACGAAGAATATGAAAAACTTACATTTTTCGAGTTCTATTAATCCTTGCAAATCTTTAACGGTCCACTTGTTCCGTCTCTAGATCATCACGTAGGAAGGGATTTTTGGAAATCTTCTTCTTCATCTCCCAGACACAAAACGAAGAATATGAAAAACTTACATTTTTCGAGTTCTATTAATCCTTGCAAATCTTTAACGGTCCACTTGTTCCGTCTCTAGATCATCACGCAGGAACGGATTTTTGGAAATCTTCTTCTCCATCTCCCAGAGGAGGCTAGCAGAGATGAGAGGAACTATATTTTTCCTGTCTTGTATTTTTTGGTGGAGGATTTCACGTATTGTGAAATTGTATTGAATGAATTAATTCTCTAGGACTTGTGTTGGAGGATTAAATAATCTTCCAATTTAAGCCCATGATCACATGCCCCTATGGGCCGGTTGGACGCCCCAGTGGGCTAAATTGACCTAGTCAATTTAGTCCATTTAATTTAATTATATTACATTTAATCTAATTAAACAAATATACATTAAATTAATATTTCAATTTAAATATTTAATTAACCCAGTTAATTAACTATTCAAATTAAATAATTTATTTTACCATTGTTTAATCCAATTAAACAACCAATTAAATTAGTTCGTCCAATTAATTAATTCGTCATACCATAGGACAAATTACCAAAATACCTTCCAAATACAAAACTCGATTTCCGGTCCATTCCTATATAGCGCGAATCTCTAGGTTCGTCTCGATTGGCAATGGGAGGATACCAAAGGATGTGGGTGATTCCTAGCCAACACTTGGCCCCACATCGTAGCCCAATTGAGTACGAAATGACTATGTCATTACGAACCTCTAGATTATGAATACTGTATGAATATAAGCCCTTCACTGACGTATCTCGATCGAGTGAGAGTCATGGAATGTCAAACTCACACGACTCGATACTATGCTAAGAATCATAGTAACATGAGATTACAGAACTACCCTCCATGTCAAACACGGGTTAGTTCATGAGCTCTGGCCAGAGACTTTAATCTCATTTACCCATGATCGCATAGGATACTTCTCGTTTACTTTCGAGACAGTGAATTCTTTCTTACTAATCTGTTAAGACTGCTACTTGCCCATCAAGCCGCACTTCGAAGTTGACCCCACCTACGGGTGAATTGGATCTAACTACTCTAATGACAGACTTGACGTCACAAGCACATCTTCAACGTGATTACTCTGGTCTGAGGCTCATGCATACTATCATAATCAGTAATCCAATCATTGACAGTCAATGAGTAAAAACCTATGTGATCGGATTACTACGAGCCGTGTTCGAATACATTAATCCCTTCAATGTATCTATGACACAAACTCCCACTATCCCATGGTGTTCGACTGGCACTCCCTATTAGAGCATGTGTCATACAAGTCCATACGAATCTCAATGCCTAATTGAGATTCTTCGACTTGTGAACCATTTAAGTGATCAAGTACCAAACCCTTTTAGTATCTACCCCCTTAACTACTATAAGAAGTGGAAGCCCTGACTTGATTCAAATGGACTTATTGTTCATTTAAGTCTTATAGATGCCATTAAGATTTATACGAACAATATCCTAAATGCCTTTGTATTAATTAAGGGTTGTACAATATAAACTAGTGTCTCATATTCTAATCTCCTTGTTGGCATCGAGGGCACTTTCCCAATAGTATGTAGCTATCCCTAACATCAACTGACTTAGATGATATTATGATTTCCTTTGTACCCTAATTTACTTTCTCCCGAACAGATAAAATAGGCAAAATAACACACATATGGTGATCAAGCATATGAATGGAGTAAAGGCACAAAAATTATCTCAAAGAAATAATTTTTATCTATCAACCATCATAAATCTGGCCTTACATGGCCTTAGTCTGATAAAATCAATTCATAACTACCAAGAAAAGTAAATAAGAATAGCAATAAATATCCATAGACAAATATGCATAGAATCTAATGAACTCGATATTGTGGAAGATGAACTATCGTGGTTTTTCTTCTTTTTACTCTCCAAGTCTTCAATTAGGGCTCTAAAGTCGGCTCCCCTCTCTCTGTGTTTTGTTCCGTATTTATATCAGTTGTCGAATAGACCCCACTTTGAATCAGATTTTTGAAATGCGAAAACTGCTTTGTCGGGATTCATGTTCGAACGTTGGACTGCTGGCATTTGTGCGTAAAACTTCTTCACATTCGTACGTTAGACACTGAATTCTCGGATTTTTCACTAATTGTGCACTTTATTCCCTTGTTTTCCTTAATTGCAATAATTTATATCTGATTTAAAATATCAAACTGATTATATGCATTTGTGGCATAAATTACATATATTTGAACATAAATCATGCGATTATATAGAACTAAACCACGTCAATCCCAACCCTATCAACACCCTCAAACTTAGACATTGGTCGTCCTCGAGCAATGATACTCATAGAATTGAAATCAAAACTTCAACCAAAGAAAGAAATAAAAACAAAAAGGATAAACTCACTTTTGTGGAGTAAATAATTACACTTAGCACGTGTAATAAGCCTGTAAACCTTTAAGTTCCCCAAAACTGACAAGTTATAGTCTCGTGAGGGTTTGCAAACGATATACCCACAAAATCTAGCAAATTTCAGTCCCAACCCAACCAATACACATCAACATAATTAACAAGAATCAATGGCACAAAATCACCCTTTTAAAGCTCAAATTATATATATATATATATATATATATATATATATATATATATTTTGAGCTTAAAAGATGAAGTTCGAAGTGGGATGGGATCTAGCCTTTGGGCTTAGTTGAGAGTTTTGCTTTCGTAGTTTCTTCTTTGACTTTTAAATCAAGAGAAGGTTTAAGAATTTGGGCTAATTCCATTCCAGTCTTCTTGGTAGAAGGGAGAGAAATGGATTGCTTTGGATTGTTCCTGCTTAAAGTAAGGACTATGATTCTTCTAAGCCCTTCTTTCCTTCAATAGTAACAGCAGCTAAGACTGCTTATTCCTTGTTCACCTGAGTTCAGAGTTGACAAGAGATAGGGCATACTTTGATTAGGATTGATAGGCGGACTTCACACCCTTTGAAGGTGGAGCTTCGTGGGGATCGTATGTCAGCCAAGACGTTATCCCTGCAGGTGAATCTCTTAGATTTTGCTCTTTCTGTCCCTCCTCGGTGTATATATATATATATATATCAACTACTTTTGCTCATGTGACACTAATACTCGAAAAGACTTCATAGGGTGTAGTGAAAACAAATCTAAGACATATAGTCGAGAGGCATCCTTACCAATTTTTGGACATTAATCCCACATCTATGAACTTTTGATCAAACACAAGGCACAAGAATCATCGAAACTTCATAGCTATTTAAATTTCATTATCTCAAATATTCAAACTTTAAACTTATATGAAACTTCCATTAAATTCATCAAGGCTAGATCATGTGCAATGTTTTATTCCATTAGACTTTCAATGGCACCCATGTAACAAGTTTTAGATCAATGACTCCCAAATTAGATAGTTTTAGGACATTAAGAGTAGAGACACTCCTAAGGATTTAATCACTCGAGTGTCAAAGGACACGAAACAAAACTAGATCTTTCAATAATTAAACTCATTTTGGCTTGAGCTTAGCTCAAATTAACATAATAGAATAGCATGTAGGCATACTACAAAAATTGTTTTCTAATGTGACAAAACTTTTGTGAGGAATTAAATTTCATCACATGAAAAGCTTTAATGTGACGACATTTTGTTTCCTCACATTACATATCACATGTTGTGATGAAATTGACTTTCCTCGCAATAGAGTCCATCTAATGTAAGGACATTAATTGCTTAATTATCATAATAGATATCAAAATTCCTTGCAATAAGTGTTGACTTATACTGACAATAGAATTCCTCGCATTATATGCCCGCAAATGCGACCCGCTCATTTTTCCTCACATTAAATCTTAACTAATGAAAGGAATACTTCGGCATCGCAATAACTTGATTTATTGCGAGGAAAAATGAATTCTTCACAAAAAAACGAATCATTATTTCCCGCCAAGCTATTTTCTTCTCTCCAAATCATTTCAATTTTTTATTTTTTGTTTTTTTCCCCTCCCAATCATTTCAATTTTTCATTTTAGTATTCCCTCCATGATGTAAACTTTGTGAGAATTTAATTTGTTACAATAAATATCAATTTTGAAGCATTTCTAATAAACGATGTTATTTGTGTTTTTTTTTATATATTACAGGAACAACATTGTTTTCCTAGTCGTTCATTTACTTCTTGGTATACATGTGATTAAAAAAACTAACCAAACTACTCGAGATCGTTCACTAAAAGCTCGTTTGAGCTGGGTTCGTTACCATATCATACCAAACTTGAAAAATCTTTTTGTGTTCAATTATAAGTTTGAAATTCGGCTCGACCTTGACTCTATTAGTAAAAATTAATAAAATATGTGCAAAAAATCAAACGATTCGAACTCAACTCGTTTCGGTTCGATTACAGCTCGTTTGAGATTATCTCAATTAACAATCAAACAAAACCCAAACACAAATTTTAAAACTCGATAATAATTCAAACAAACTTGAACGACAACTTATTCAGGGTGCAACTCAAGTCACGTCGATCATTCTTAATTAGGGGTGCAACTCGAGTAAAATCGGCTCGAATCATTAATTTTTTTTCTGAGCTTGGCTTCGAGCTCGACTTGACTCGACAAATTATGACTCAAGTTCATTTTTTTCAGATTCGTAGAGCTCAAACTCGAGCCAAGAAATAAAGCCAGGCTCAGCTCGAACTCGGCTTGTGGGCACCCCAAATTTAGGTTTTAGGGGTTAGAGTTTAGGGTTTAGGTTTTAAGGTTTACCGTTTAGAGTATTGATTCGGTATTATACAATTAAAACCTACGAATGATGATAATTTATCAAAATAGTAATTATTGTCGACTAGAGACTACTATAAAATATTATTTTTATAAAATTATATCTAGTGCAAGCAAAAAATTTCTCAAATTTATATGAAAATAAGGCGTAGTTTTACTCGTGAATAATTTATTTTTATTCATTTTATACTTGTCAATCTACAAATTCAATTATTTCCTATTCTCGTATTTTTTAGCCCATTTTTTCACCGTTACTTTCAATTTTTTTTTATAATATAATTCAAACAATCTTGAACGACAACTTGTTTAGGGTGCAACTCAAGCCATGTCGATCATTCTTAATTAGGGGTGCAACGAGTCAAGTCGGTTCGAATCGAGCTGGAGTCGAGCTTCACGAGCTTGACTCTCCCATTGAGTCGAGCTCGAGTGCCAGCTCCCTCACTTCTGGATCTCGAGCGGTCCAATTATATATATATATATATATATATATATATATATTAGTCGGTATCCCGTGCCAAGACACGAGTATTGATTATGTAAATAAAAATAATCTAATATATATATATATATATAAATAAATATATAAACATAGTTATTTATTTATAAAATGAAAAATTAAAAGATTGGTGTTATTTTGATGACTATCATCGAAAAATTATTTATATGATTATTAAATCGTATATTTAGGATTGTAAACTAGTCGAGTCGAATCCAACAAATTGTAGTTCAAGCTTGTGTGAGTGAGTTTTTCACTTGAATTTAAATTCTATTGTTAACTTATTTATCTTAATTTTAAATTTTGAATATTTTAAATATAGAATAATAACTATTTGTCCAAATTAAATAAAAAATATAAATTAAATTAGAATAATAAATAATTATATTAAAGCAAAATGAAGATATCATAATTAATTATGAATACTCACTAAACAACGCTTACACAACAATTTTTTATTTTTTTTTATGATAAGAAAATAAAATTGTATTAAACCAAAGCCAAGAATCCACCAAAACTTACACACCTAAAACAGAAACATGAGGGGTTGTTCTGAATTACAATATGAAAAAGGGGGGAAAAACCTTGAACCCTACCCTTCAACGCCGCTGAAACCCCGTTGAAACCACCACCCACCACCCACCACCACCACTGAAGTCGTCATCCTAAACCCCGCTGAAACCACCACCACAGCCAACACTAAAATCGTCGTCCTCAAGCCCGCTGAAACCACCACCACCACCACCGCTGAAATCGTCGTCCTCAACCCCACTGAAACCACCACCACAACCACCGCTGAAATTGTCGCCCTCAACCCCGCTGCCTCAGCCCGTGCTGCCTCCACATCGTGGTGAAGATTGAAGCCCCACCACTAAAGATTGAAGCCACCGCTTCCCATTGAAACCCTTTTCACTTCCGGTGGAAACTCCTTCCGAAAAGCCCTCGGAAAGGTACATATATTTTTCTATTTCTGCTTTTTTTAAGCTTTCCAATGTCAACTGTGTCTATTTCAATAATGTGAGTATAGTAACGCATTTTATATAAAAATTCTTGGTGGGGATAAGCTATTATGCCTTACACCAAAAAATTCTTGGTGGGGGATAAGCTATTATGCCATACACCATGTGGGTACCCTTTTGAACAAGTTCATTTTGCTTTCATGAACAGAGCATCTTTTTACATAATAATCGGGATTGTAATTGCTACTCCTTCAATGATAATTTTATCTGGGACATAGCTTATTTGGCTGTAAATTTTACCCGTATTGTCATCGAATTATAAGTTGATAATAGACAAGACGATGTTGCTGTCCAACAGTGAATTTTGATTATATCTTTTGCTAGTTTCAATCCTCGTTTAAACTGACTTTCTTCTCTTTTGTGCATTTAATGTCAATTTTGAGGAGCAATAGCCAAATTCTGCGTGGAAAACGAACCGAACGATCTCTCAAATGGTGAGTTTAATCAGGGCCATAAGTAGAATTGTTCTACTTTGTCCTCTTTTAATCGTTAAACAGGCATATATATACATATGTGTGTGTTTATATATTTGTATGTGTATACCTTTGTACTTCATGAAATGTGAGATTAAAGAAACTGATGGCTGAAATGACTGAATTTGGGTTTATTTCAGCAATAAAAAAATAAAAAAAAGTTTAAGACCCACTTGGTTTTTGGTTTTGAATTTAATGGTGTATTGTAATTTGGATTGTTTCACATTGCACTGTTTGTCTACTATTATTTGTCCATTTCACTATAAAATCACACCAAAAAGTCTCAATGTATCTAACCAGCTTGTGCTTTTCTTCTTTTTATAATCTTTTCTGTACAAGGCATGTAAGGACATGAAAATGTGCTCATCACACATTTGTGCACTTTTCCAAGCCAAAATATAAAGGCCCATTTACCAATTTTAAGCTAAGGCAAGTGTGGGCATGAAATAAATAGATTTGGAATCATATAAATATTGGTCCAGTCAAAGAGGCATGGATGGGATGGGTGACTAGTGGCTACTGGGCATGCCCATGTTGTTTTGACCAAACTTGCTCTAGGCGATTAAGAACAAAAACTTATTTCATGGGACACCGTTGTAGGTGAAATTGTAGAAATATGATTTGAGTGTTAAATTCTAAACATACTTTGTTTTTAAATGCAGATGAATTCATTGCACCTTCGAAAAGCTTTTGAAGCTACAGAAAAGTTATGGGCTCTTGCAAATGGTCCTTTTAGATTAAATGCGAAATGTTACTCAGGGTGTATGGTGAATGAAGTTTGGTTTCATACAAAGGATCGTGACACTCGACGTACAACTCAGAATAGTGGGTTGGTTGTAGAAGGTCAGCATAAGAACAGGGATAATGGAATTTTTCGGGTTTCTACACAGAGTTGTAGAGTTGACATATCTTGGAGGTCGTAGAACAGTGTTATTTGAATGTGAATGGTTTTACACTGGGAATAAGAAAACTATACAAGTTGACAAACATTTTATTAGCATTGATGTGAGTTCACGTTGGTATAAGAATGATCCTTTTGTCTTACCTATTCAAGTGCAACAAGTATTCTACATTAATGATATAAAGTTTGGTAAGAATTGGCAGTTAGTGCAAAGAGTGCAACACCGGCATTTGTGGGAGCTCCTAAAGTGGGATATAGAAGATGATTGTGATGGCTCCCAAACTCATGCAATGAGTCCCTTACAACAATTTGAATCTATTGGAGTTTCACAAGTTGTCGAAGGTGCTGCTCTAACGAATCTTGTAAGGGAAGATGTGGAACCTGTGATTCTTGACGAGAATACTTACAAGGAAATTTGGCATACAAGACATCTTCGAGATGAAGATGATGAAGAACTACACAGTGAAGAAGGTTTCTTATCTGAAAATGATACTGATGAAGAAGAGCATTTTGATGAAGATAGTGACAACATAGACTTAGAAGAGAGCGAGGATGATGATCTTGGCACATAGGAAGAATATTGTTCAACTTTGTTTTCTCTATTAGATGGAATGTAACTTGAAGGTGGTTCAATTTTTTTTTTAATTCTAATCAAGTTCTTTCAATTATTCTTAATTTTGTGAGATCACTAAGGCGTGTTTGAGTTTGTAAACATCTTTCAATATTATTATATCTTAGTCATGCACAAGTTTGTTAAAGTAGTTGTTCTTTTTATTTATAATAAAAGTAGCATAGTTTTTGATTGGTTTATTGCAATTCAGTTCTTTATATAAGTTTTTTTCTAGTAATATACGATACTAATTTATTTATTCATATTTGTTTCAGATGTCAACAGGACCAGGAGCAGGTGGATTAAAAAGGAATATGCGATCAAGTAAAATTGTTCTTAACTCTTTATCTGCCACGGTTGTAAAAAGAAAGTTGCTAGCTTCTAATTCATCTCCTCCAAGATCACCAATACAAGAACATTCTCAAGATAGACATGGTCTTTTGTTGGGCCAAAATTTGACAACTCAAGGTAACTACAATATAGACTGATCATTTTATGAACTTTTCATACTTCTAGATGATGGAATTTCAGATTCATATTTTGATTTTTGACTTTCTTTGCTTGTTAGGTCTTCAAACCGATTTAGAACAAAATATTGGTTCAAGTTGGACAAAACCTAGAGAATCGGATGGGCTCAAACGGATTAGACTTATGCGGTCAAGTAAAAATTCTTTAAACTATTCTAAAAATCCATCTCCTTCTGAATCAACATCACAAGCACATTCACAAGGTAGAGTTGGGTAATTATATGGCTACATTTATATCTACTTCCATTGTCATGTGTTGCTATTGCAATTTTTATCCTTTTACTTGTTAGACCCTCAATGTGGCTCCAGACAAGATCTTAGATCTCTCCTACATTGCCATCAAGAGTAGAACCGCATAACGGATCTGAAAATTCTCCTCTTTAGGATATTGCTATAAGTGCAGGTAAATAAATCAAATACATAATATGAATTTTTTTTTATGTTGCATTATAGAAAAAATCATATTAGTGTATTAATTTTTACTTTTATATGATTCTTAGGATCAAGAGGCGCAACACAAGATCGGGATTCTTCATCTCCTCTAAATTCTGGCACATCGGGACATTCAGTTAATGGAATAGAAACTCCAGTCAATCAAAATGGCACAGGTATGTTAGTGAAGTATTCACCGACATACTATATTTCTTTACGTTGTCTTCACAATGACATTTCTATTTACAACTTTCTAGGATCGACGAATTCAAGAAAAGGCTGAGGTGTAGCGAAGGGCTACAAACTAGACAGAGAAGTGAAAAAGGTAAGTTATGTGGCTATTAAATATTTGAAATGCACAGTTAGATTATCTTTAACTTTTCTTTTTATGGTGTGTGTATCATGGGAAGTATAAAATTGTCTTTGCACCAGGGGACAGGATTCCTATGAAACATGAATCAGAATTTTCAGATGGACTAGCCATTGTTATTAAAACTAATGCTGAAATTCAAGGGGTCAATCGTTGGAGGAATAAAGAAGTTTGTTTTGCAAGACTATTTGTAAGTAAATTTGTAAAATTATTCATTATTACTCCTTCAATAGAATCTAAATCAAATCTAAAATAGTTTTTTCCTTTCTAATATACAAGTTGATTATACAGCAATGGTTTGATATCGAGGGGTGGTCCACTGATGAACGAGTGAGCATGATAGTTGACTCTAGACACAAAACTGTATATACTCGGTGGAGGAACACATTGCATATGGAGTACAAGAAGTTGGTAAATAAAGATATTAGCCCAAGAGAAAACTTGAGTATGGCAAAATGGCAAGCTGTTTGTGACTTTATTGAGGATGAGAAATTTCAGGTAAAGTTTAATAAATTACTAGATATTATATACTTAATATGTTATAATATTTAATGATCTTTCTTTGATTGGAGTCATCATCTCTAAAACTGTTTATGATTTATATTAATGCTTAATTTGTTAATATTGTAGAAAAAGTCAAGCATCAACTCACGTAATCGAAAGAAAAAGCCATTCGACCACACTTCTGGGAAAACAACAATGCTTACTAGCTATAGGAGAATGGTATATAATTCTTTTCATATTCTCTAATGGAAATTTGTATTATCTGTAGTCTAATATATTAAAATTTTGCATGAAGGTGAACAAAAGTAGGACTACACTCTTCAGGAATACCCACATAAGTAAGAAAAAATGGGGTCAATTTGTGAACTCGGTTGCACAATCAATACATGTAAGCAAGTATTATTTAATTTACAGAAAAAATTCTTAATTTGTATGTTTTATGTATCATTTTACATTACATGTGGATTGCAGGAGAAAATGGTGGCTACACAAAGCCAACCTGTTAATGAAGATGAAGAACCACCATCTGAAGATGCGATTTTAGAGTCAACCTTAGGTCGTAGGTCGGGATACATTAAGGGAATGGGGCATGGAGTGGAGGTGGTTCGAGGCAGATAATTTTCCTCATATAGTGTTGTTAATGAAGAATTGAAAGAAAAACTATCGCAGTTAGAATCTGCCCAAGATCAGATTGTCAACCTCACTGATGCTTATAAAGAGCAGAGCAAAACTTTAAAAGAGCAGAGCAAAACATTAGAGGAGACTTTGATGAAACTAGATGATCAAAAGAAAGAAACTGAGGCTTGCAAAGAGCAGAACAAGACGTATTCGCAACAAATAGACTCCTTGCAATTTCAAATGGCAAATATGCAAGAGTTTTTACAGAAATTTCCAGGATTTCATCCTAGCGCCTTTTCTGGTATGTATTTTATATATTAAAATTTTATTATTTTGCATGTATGGATTAGATTAATATGGATATTACTTGGAGTGTTCCAATTGCATGATCAATTGCAGTTTTAAATTGAGTTTGAAATTAGGTGTTATGATGTGCTAGTTGAATTTGGTTCTTGATTTTTTCTTTGTCATGTTTGTGTTCGAATTTGAAAATTGAGTTTCATCGACTTCTTGCTTTTGTTTTTGCCTTTTTTTTATGTCTTATGCTTGACTTTAATTGTACTCATCATATGCTTCAAGCCATTATAATATTATTTTTTGTATTTACTTATGTTATATTTTATTTCTTTTTATTGTCGTTGATAGGTTGAAGTTCATTATGGAGGATAGTCAATTCTGAGGTACAATGTTAGTCGTCGGTGGTGGATGAATTATCTCAAGAGGATATTTTGTGAATTGAATATTGAAGATATTAGGATTTACTTTATAAGTACATTTGTTAGCTATTTTATGCATATTAAGGGTGTTATGTGATGCACTTGAGTAGTGCTTGCATTTTTATTGTTTTGGATGTAATGAATGAATTAGATTTGGAATGTATGACATTTGTGTGGAAGTTTATTGTGATGATAAGTAAGGTTTTGTGAGGTATATTTCATGCATTGGGTAAGTATTGTGATGATAGGTTGCTCACATAAGAAATTAGATTACAAAGATATTGTCCATACTGTGAGGGGTAATTCTTCACATATGCCTTTTTAGATATTTGGTGCAATATGAAAACCCTAACGTGAGGAAATACTCATCGCATTAGATGGATATTTGTGAGGAAATATTGATCACATTAAGTTCACTTACTATGACGAATATTTCGTCGCATCTGCAATCTAAGGAGTCAAATTGAGGTACTTATTGTGAGAAAATATCCGTCACATTAGCTTCTACAGATATTGTGAGCAAACATTTCGTCACATTATTGTGACATATTGCAAGGTCACTTTAGGTAATCTATTGTGAGGAATATATCAAATGCGAGAAATGGAATACTCATATGCAAAGAAATATTCGTCGCAACGTAACCTTATTGTGACGAAATACACGTTCTCGCAATAACTTTATTCGAGGAACGCTGTTTTCGTCACAATAAGTTATTGCGAGGGTGCTACTGCGACGACCCTGTGACGAAATTGTTTCCTCACAATAACATATTATGACGCATTTTTGCATTATTGTAACGAAATGTGTACTCGCAATAAATGATATTTTTTGTAGTGGCATGAAACTCTTTACCTCCAATACATATTACCTTATGAAAATTCTAAGTCAATATTTTCGGGAAAAATTCCTTAAGTGTCTCAAGATGGTTATCCTCTCAACTCATCTACCCTTGACTTATGTGCATTGTGAATTATCTAAGGAAATCAAATCTAGTCGAGGGTCTTCACGAGAAATTTCAAAGATATCTATTTTTTATTAAATTCAAATTAATCACGAAATCATGCCATTTTTTCAAGTCAATCAATCTCAATGCTTCAATTAGAAGGACAAATTTTGTTTTTTTTAACATAGCAGCATTTTACTCAAAAATTGACACTCCCCCAAACTTGAACCTTAAAACACCTAACATGCATTTCTTAATACTTTCCTACCCCTAAACTTAACTCCAACATTGTCCCCAATGTTGCACAAGCTAAAGCATGAAGATTGAAAAATAAAAAGAAGAGAAATAAAATTATACTACCGACTAGGATGTTGAAAAGCAAACCTAAGTTTCTCATGCTAATGATTTGGAAGAAGTTCTCGCGGAAATGCCAATTCAATCATGTGCCACCGCCACCAAAACATAAAAAAAACATGTATACTAGCAAAAGAAACCAATAACAGCAAATTAAACAAGAAGATAAAAGATAAATAAGAAATCATTACAGTACCAGCACAAACGAAAGAAAATTAAACAAACAAACCAGAAATATAATAACAAAAACAACAATCACTCCTCCGCTGTCATATCAGCATCCTCCTCAGTAGATGGGTCTTTATTGCCACCCGGATGAACTATGGGTCATTAGGTGCCAAAAATGGATAAGGGATGAACTCTGGTGGTACTGGATAGTCAGGTACCGGACGTCCCGCTGCATTATTTGCAACAATCATCAAATCTCTCTGATATATCCCTAAATACTGACTCAGCATCTGAAAGTTCACACCAATACCATTCTGAATCTGGTGCTGGTAAGGTATGTGATTCTTCTAAAGTTCAGTAACCTACTGCTGTAGACTCTCAAGTAACCCGGTATGTGCAGATGAACCATTCCTCGAACTTTCACCTTTCTCCTGTGTGGTTCTGGTCCTTTTAACACCAGGGGTCGAATAAATCATTTCCTCGATATGAAGCTCACCTCTAGCTGCCGTGAAAATCTCTCTCTCTCCCCCCCGTGGCTGAATCTGTGCATTCAATCAAAGGGCTATGATCAAAGAAGGGAAGAAAAATGCAATTTGTCTTCACTTTCAGATTATTAGCAATCTCCCCTCCAAATCGCTTGATTTGTCACACTAACGCCTTATGTATTGACACGACAAAATCCTAGCAAGAGAACTAGGTCGCGTAAGTAGTAAAGTGGATTTCTAAGTCCGGGGTTATCGTATCCGCAGGGACAACTATAATCTAAGTACCAAGACTACTATATTACTCAATTCTAAGTTAAATCGGTCGATAGAAAGGTTGATTAACTAATTAATAAATACTAGAAAATAAACTAAGGCAACGTCACACCAAATAAAGGGAGGAAACAATAGAGAGAAGCGATCAAGGCACATGGTTCAACCAATTATGCATTTCGATTGTGATTTAGGTTCTATTGGATTATTAGATTGATTTAGCTAAGGCGAAATTCCCTAACGTACGTACTACCCAATCTCTTGGCATAGCAACCCTACCCTTGGTAACGATTTCCTATATATCTCTATATGAAAACCCGATTAACGAGGATGCATTTAAGGTCTAGGAATTCCCCACGTGAATGGAAAGCCACCTAAAGAAACCGAGTCTATCTCTAGTCGGTTTAACTATAGGGTATTCAATGTTTATATCTTCCCTAGGTTATTATCTCTCGATCTCTAACCTAGGCATTTTATCAAACACTTGGTGATCAAGCAAATGTAGCATTGAGATCAAATATTGAATACATAGCTAAAACCAAAATTAATCCAATAAACACCAACAAATCAACAATCAAAATAACATAAACGGCCTATCCATGGCCTCAATCAAACAAGTTTAGCTCATATTCATGTCAAAAGTGCAAATATAAATCATACAAGTCATAGGAGATTTGAACAAATTCAAGAAACAAATATGTAAAAACTCCCTAATTCTTGTAGAGATGTGGATTCCTTGTTGAATTCTCCATGTTTTGACCTTCAATCTTCTCTTCTAAGCTCCCTCTCTCTCTATTTTCGTGTGGTTGCTGATATCCAAGGTGAGTTAGGGTAAAAAATGGCTAAAAGAGGTATTTATAGGCCAACACTGCCGCCTCGAACGCCGCGGCGTTCGTTTGTTGAACGCCGCGGCGTTGGCTACTGCTTGTGAACGCCGCGGCGTTCGATTGTTTGAACGCCGCGGCGTTGGCTACTGCTTGTGAACGCCGCGGCGTTCGCGTGTTGAACGCCGCGGCGTTGCCATGAAAAATTCCAAAAATTGTTTCATTTTGCCTTCGGTTCTTGCTCTTTCCTCCGGCTGTTAACCCAATCTGAAAAGTCAAAGCAAACCGGGTTCAAAGCATCATATGTGATCAAATTATTAAAGAAACAATCAAAATTAAGTTGATAAAAGGGGTAAAACTTGTGTAAAAATAACATATATCAACTACCCCCAAACTTAGCTTTGATCGTCCTCGATCAAATAGAATCAAGCGCACACATGAAGATTGAAAAGCTAATTTGCCAAATCATACACACCACAACAAGCATTATACCTTCTGAGAAGTTTTGGAATAGTCACCCAAAACTTTGAACATTCAACAATTCAAAAACCACACAAAATCTTAGTTTCCATCCCTAAATCATGAACTCCCACATCCATATTCATGTCAAGAGCAACTTTAGAAAAGATTATGCAAATCAACTGGAAAGTAAAGACATTGAAACAATTCAATATTCGTTAACTCATCGGTGTGTATAAAGTGCAAAAGTCACAATCAAAAGGTCTTTCCGGCTTGTAATGTAAGGCTAGGTGATGGCTAGGACCGGAAGATATGGATAAAGTGACTAAGTCAAGAGAGCCTATGACTTCAAAATCATCGAGCTAAATTCTCATATAAACCATATAAACTTTCACAACTTATCACTTATCCCTTTTTCATTCTATTTTGCCTTTCAACTTACAACCCCCAAACTTGTTTCTTTTCATATTGGGTTGTACACAAAATTCCAAGCCAAATGATCCAATTGAGTGCCAAGATTCAAGCCTAGTCGAGAGCACAATTTTTTTTTTTTTTCATATAAATCTCTCTCTCGACTATTTAGCCCATTGCTCAAGTTTTCATTTCATCCCCTTTTTTACATAATACTTCAAACCTCAAAAATTCAACATAGCCAAAACATCACTATCTAACTCATATTCATTCAAATCAAAACAAGGTGACTACCCATATTCAAGTCAAATGATATGAAGTTCTAAACTCTCTTGATTGGGTGCAAGACATTGTTTTTCTTTTAGGCTAGAAGGTGGTTGTCATGGCTTATGAAAGAAAGACGAATGGTGGTTTCTAGTGTGCATAGCACACTCCATTCTTATCAATACGGCTCAAGTCAAGGTCTAGAGATTATGCAATATAGAGAAGGCCAAAATGTAAGGCTAACAAAATGAAAGATGGCCTAAATCATTTTGTGACTTCACAACATTAATGCACACTTCATAGTCAAAAAAAATTGAAAGTTCAACGTTTTAAAACCGCAATAATTCGCATAAGCATGACTAAAAAGGGCTTTCAAGTCACAATATATGACATGTTGACCACAGACAAGGAACTTTGACTTCGACAGAGTAGAGATATTCGAATGCATTCTGTTCTTACGCAAGGGTACACTCAACAAAAGAAACACGAGCAACATGCAAAAATGTACGCCCACCCCCAAACTGAAATGAAACAGTGTCCTCAATGTTGCAAAACGTAAGTATAGGAGAGGGAAAAGCGATACATCCCTGAAATTTAGAGAACGGAGGGAGAACGGTGGCGTCTCAGATCCCGGAGTGAAATCATTATTAAAACCTGCCGGAAGGAAAACTCAAGTGACCCACATCAACGCATGAAAGTGAACAAAAGAGCATGAAAGAGAAGCAAAAACACGAAAACGCAAACAAAACCAAAGGAAACAGTACAAGCATCGAATACGAAAGAGTTACAGCCAATCATAACATAGTAAAGTAGATAATTAAAAAGTGAAAAGCTCTCAAACTACGGCAACATCCGACTACTCATCCGACGCCGTCTCGTCCTCGTCAGTCTCATCATCCTCATCGTCCTCACCCTCCTCGTCATTTTCAGGGACGGCAGCGGGCTCTGGAGGCTGGGGTGGAGGGTGTAGTGGAGCAAGCGGATCAAACTGGGGAAACTCGGGCCAAACGCCGGGCCAAGGGCCAAATGCATTAGCCCGAATAGCACTCTCCATAAACTGCCATCGGCGGTGTGCGTCCCATCGCGCAGCAAGAATATTCTGATCAATACGTGTCATCTTGTGATCCAACTCAACTGCCCACTGCGGGACATCAGGCGCTACACCGGAAGAAGATGAAACACGCGGTGGGGCTTTGCGACGTGGCGGAGCAGGCAGAGCGGGGGCGGTGGTGGATGATGTGGCGGTGGGTCGGGAGGCCCGGTGACCAGAACGAGCAGCTATAGTCTCGGCTTGGCAAATCTGTGTGTATGAAATAATCCGGCGCGGCACCTCAACATGCTCCATCGGCGAGTACTGGACGCCGGCGTTCTTGCACAGTGCGGTGATGAGGGAAGGGAAACAAAGATTCTTCTTGGCACCAGAACACTCAATGATGGACTGAATCAATTGTTGCTTAATCAGTTTGCCCACGTTGATGTTGAGACCATGATGAATAGCATAGACAACCTCGACTCGCTCGCGAGTAGCTGTGCTCAAAGATAATGTCGGGATGAGGCGAGCGCAAACAAAGTAATACCATGTGCGGGCCGTGGTGTTGAGGTTACATGCCTTGATTGAGATAGGACGGGAGTCCTTGAAACCTGTCCAAATAGACTCTGGATAACAAAGGGCAGAGTGGATTGCAGCATAATCAATGTCCTGTAAAAACGTCTCAAACTGATCCGGGCGAGGGATGGGGATGTGAAGTACTTCATTGATTTTTGTGGAAGAAATGGTAACATTGCGCCCCCTGACCTGAACAGAGACTAAACGGTGTACGTTTTCGGGCTTGCCGGTGGCATTGGCATAAAATTCTTTGACTAAAGGAATAATAGCCTCCCCGGGCTGCGTAGCAAACTCAAACCAACCTCGATTCCTAATATTCGTCCTGAATGGTTCAATCGAACAATCCAACGCTCGCTCATCCACCACATTCTTCTTTGTCAATTTTTCGGAAAAACAAACAGAGGCGGCGAGGCTAACAAATTTATCACAATCATACAGCGGGTCATCCGCTGGAGTAGAAGTATTCACTTTAGCCTTGCCTTTGTTTCCCTTAGAAAGTCGCGGGCTCATTTTCAACCCCCTAACACTAGGCAACACGTATCCAAGATAGAACGTTCTAGTCACCCACACGACTGATTTCAAACTCGGTATCCCCAAACTTCTTCAACAAATCACTCCCACAACCAAATTTTTCTCAACTCCACAAGCACAACAAGCTCACGAATGGAAAATGTAAAACGAGCGAGAAAAGAAAACCCACAAAATTCAATCAACCCGAATGATGCTCGCAACTACCAACCAAATGCACGATATCATCAACAATTCAATACTTAAAATTAATTTGCACCCCAAAATTGACCACAAATAATATATGAACCTTAATCCAAAATGGGTAGACAATTATCACAAAGTGATGTAGGAAGCTATTACTTTACCCAAAGAGATGAAAATGCAAGGTAAAGGCCGGTGGTGGCGGCACAATTCCGGCGGTGGCGGTGCAAGTCCGGCGGCGGCAGTGGTGGAGTCGGGAATGTGGATTTTCGGCCGAAATTGTGATTTTTGATCGGTGGGAAGTGTAATAAATCGGTTGGGAAGTGTGGATTCAAGAGGAATTGGAGAGATATGGAGTGATGTGGGAGGAATTTGGATTTTTTTGGAAGGGGGGAAGAGTTAGGGTTTGGAAATAAGAAAGAAAGTTGAAGGGAAATGGGGAAAGGGGGGAAATCGGCTGGGCATATATGCATCGAACGCCGCGGCGTTCGATTTATAACGCCGCGGCGTTGGGATGCAGTAGCGAACGCCGCGGCGTTCTTTGTTTGGAACGCCGCGGCGTTGGGGTGCAGTAGCGAACGCCGCGGCGTTCTTTGTTTGGAACGCCGCGGCGTTGAGTCAACCCGCCTTTTTTTTTTTTTTTTTTTAAAAAAAAAAAAAAAGGGAAAGGGTTGCTGGCGTCGAAATTGTGCGAATGAATGGAAAACCTGCAAACACGATGAAAACACATCATAAAAATATTAAACAGAAACAAAACGAAGAAAAAAAAAAAACAAAGTGAAATGAAAGGAAAATAAATAAAATAAAACAAAAAAAAGAACTTGGGTTGCCTCCCAAGAAGCGCTTGTTTATAGTCGTTAGCTTGACGTAGGTGCAATCAATGTGGTGGGTCAGCGAGGGTAACGTGCACATGGTCCCTCATACAACCATTTCCTTCATAGTGTTTCAAACGGTGGCCATTAACAATGAATGAACCCTTTGTTTCGTGTGAAATTTCAACCGCACCGGAGGGGTAAACTTTCATGACAGTGAAAGGTCCTGACCATTTAGAGCGTAGTTTACCGGGAAAAAGTCGGAGGCGAGAATTGAATAAAAGGACCTGTTCGCCCTCGGTAAACTCCCTCGGTGTGATGCGCTTGTCGTGCCAGCGTTTTGTTCGTTCCTTGTAGATTTTTGCGTTTTCATAGGCCTCCTGTCGGAACTCATCCAGCTCGTTCAATTGTAACAACCTGTGGTTGCCAACATCTTGCAAATCAAAATTAAGCAATTTAATTGCCCAAAATGCCCTATGCTCTAGCTCAACGGGTAGGTGGCAAGCTTTCCCAAAAACAAGTCGGTAAGGTGACATGCCAATAGGTGTCTTAAACGCAGTTCGATATGCCCACAGGGCATCATCTAACTTAAGAGACCAATCTTTTCGAGATGAATTTACCGTTTTCTCAAGGATGCGTTTAAGTTCCCGATTGGACACTTCAACTTGACCACTCGTTTGAGGGTGGTACGGTGTGGAAATCTTATGTGTGACACCATATTTTTGCAAAAGATTATCAAACTGTTTGTTGCAAAAATGAGTGCCACCATCACTTATAATGGCTCGAGGGGTACCGAAACGCGTGAAAATGTGTTTTTTTCAAAAATTTAACTACCACCCTTGAATCATTCGTACGTAAAGCCTCCGCTTCGACCCATTTAGACACATAATCAACCGCTACTAGAATGTATTTATTGGAGCATGAGCTAGGGAATGGTCCCATAAAGTCAATGCCCCAAACATCAAAAAGTTCGCATTCTAATATGTTGTTTAACGGCATTTCATGTTTCCTCGAAATATTCCCTGTTCTTTGGCATTGATCACAAGAAGATACATACGCATGCACATCTTTAAATAGGGAGGGCCAGAAAAAACCTGATTGGAGAACTTTTGAGGCGGTCTTAGTAGGCCCAAAGTGGCCACCTACCTTGCCATCATGGCAATGGCTCATAATAGATGTCATTTCTTCTGCCGGGACACAACGCCTGATAATGCCATCTGCACAATTCTTAAACAAAAATGGCTCGTCCCAAAAATAATGCTTGACATCAGATAAAAATTTCTTCTTTTGATAAAAAGTGAGATTAGGGGGAAGTGCACCCATGACAACATAATTTGCAAAATCAGCATACCAGGGGAAAGCACCATGAATCACCGTATACAATTGTTCATCCGGAAACTCTTCCCCAATTGGTTTTTCAATGATTGAATCGGAGACAGGGGCTTCTATCCTAGACAAATGGTCAGCTACCACATTCTCAACTCCCTTTTTATCCCTAATTTCTAGATCAAATTCTTGGAGAAGAAGAATCCATCTAATAAGGCGAGGTTTGGCATCCTTCTTTGCAAGTAGATACTTAAGTGCAGAATGATCAGTGTAAACAATGACTTTGTTCAAGACAAGGTATGAATGAAACTTATCAAATGCAAAAACTATAGCTAGCAATTCCTTTTCCGTCGTGGCATAATTTAACTGAGCATCATTTAAAGTTCGACTCGCATAATAAATGGTGTAGAATACCTTATCTTTCCTTTGTCCGAGTACAGCTCCAACTGCTGAATCACTAGCATCACACATAAGCTCAAATGGGAGGTTCCAATCTGGAGGTGCCATGATGGGCGCTGAAATTAATTTTTCCTTGAGCGTGTGAAAAGCCTGCAAACACTTATCATCAAAGTTAAACGGTGTATCTTTTACCAACAAATTAGATAATGGTTTAGCAATTTTCGAAAAGTTTAAAATGAAACGCCTGTAAAATCCTGCATGACCCAGAAAACTCCTGACGGCTTTCACCGAAGAGGGTGGGGGAAGCTTTTCAATGACCTCAATTTTAGCTTTATCCACTTCAATCCCCTTGTGAGAGATTTTGTGGCCAAGCACAATTCCTTCTTGAACCATAAAATGACACTTTTCCCAATTTAACACAAGATTAGTTTCTTCACATCGTTTTAGAACACGTGTTAAATGGTTAAGACATGTATCGAAAGAAGTTCCAAAAACTGAAAAATCATCCATAAAAATTTCTAGGGAATCCTCGACCATGTCATGAAAAATAGCCATCATACATCGTTGAAAGGTGGCAGGGGCATTACATAGGCCAAATGGCATCCGCCTATAAGCAAATGTGCCATAAGGACAAGTGAAAGTGGTTTTCTCTTGATCCTCAGGTGTGATGGCAATTTGATTATAGCCAGAGTAGCCATCTAGGAAGCAATAAAACTCATACCCGGCTAACCTCTCAAGCATTTGATCAATGAAGGGAAGGGGAAAGTGGTCTTTCCGGGTGGCCTCATTTAATTTTCGATAATCAATGCATACTCGCCACCCGGTAACTGTTCGTGTGGGAATTAATTCATTGTTAGCATTGGTAATAACAGTCATACCTCCTTTCTTCGGGACCACTTGAGTTGGACTCACCCAATTGCTATCGGAGATAGGATAGATAATACCTGCATCGAGTAGCTTAATTACCTCCTTTTTAACAACTTCTTGCATCATTGGATTGAGTCGTCTTTGCGGTTGAATGGTGGGCTTATACTCATCCTCCATGAGGATCTTATGCATACATACCGTTGGGCAAATCCCTTTAATATCAGCTATTTTCCATCCAAAAGCCTTTTTATGGGCTTTCAACACCGTAAGCAGCTTCTCCTCCATAATGTCTGTCAGAGATGAAGAGATTATAACAGGTAAAAATTCTGAATCTTGTAAGTAAGCATATTTGAGATGAGAAGGAAGAGGTTTAAGCTCAAGAGGTGGCGGTTCTTCAATTGAGGGCTTTGGTAATGAAGTGATTGGTCTATCCAGAACTTCGAAACGAGGTCGAAAACTTCGTTTGTAAGGTGGATTTGCCTCGAGAAAAGCAACAGCGTCCCTCAAGTTATTGTTTTCCATGGTCTCATCCATGGGATTCACAAGACATGCCTCCACTTGATCTTCGTATTGATTTCCCTGAAAGTGTTCAGAAATTAAGGTATCAAATGCATCGATGTGGAAACAAGTAGAATCATTAGATGGTGTTCGCATAGCATGATACACATTTATTGTCACTTGCTCATCTCCCACTCTAAGAGTTAATTGACCATTGGCAATATCAATTAATGCTCGTTCGGTGGCGAGGAATGGTCGACCAAGAATGAGTGGTAGCTCGACATCCTCCTCCATATCTAGAACTACAAAGTCCACTGGGAATATGAATTTTTCGACTTTCACTAAAACATCTTCCACTATTCCTCGTGGGTACTTGATGGACCTATCAGCGAGTTGCAATGAAATAGTGGTAGGCTTGGGCTCGCCAAGTCCTAATTTCCTGAAAAGTGACAAAGGCAACAAATTAATACTGGCACCAGAATCACACAAAACTTTAGAAAAAGAAATAGAACCGATAGTGCAAGGAATTGTAAAGCTTCCGGGATCCTTAAGCTTTTGAGGTATCCGGTTTTGCAATATAGCCGAGCATTCTGCAGTAAGGGCTACAGTTTCATGTTCCTCCAACTTTCTCTTGTTAGAAAGGATATCCTTGAGATATTTAGCGTAACTCGGCATTTGCAACAAAGCATCTACAAGAGGAATGTTAATACGCAATTGTTTAAATATATCAAGAAACTTGGCAAATTGCTTATCTAACTTTCCTTTTTGTAATGCAAGTGGAAATGGAGGTCTTGGTTTGGGCACGGAGGGTTCGGTAGAGGAATGTCCCGAAACAGGGGATAAGGTCTCAGTGTTCTTTCCGGAGTTAGATGTTGCCTTAGTTTTATCCAAATGTTCTGGTGTATCATCCATTTTCTCTCCCAATTTTGAATCAATGAGGTTCTTTCCGCTACGAAGTGAAACTGCTTGAACTTGTTCCTTTGGATTTTTCTCGGTATCACTTGGTAACGTGCCTTGGGTTCGTCCAGAAAGCATGTTGGCAATTTGCCCAATTTGATTTTCTAAGTTTTTTAGTGCAATTTCTTGATTTTTTAAACTTGCTTCTTGTTTCTTGGACATCATTTCTTGATATTGAAACTTTTGTGTTGCCTCCATCATGAACTTTTGCCACCCATCTTCCATATTATTCTTTTTCTCACTTTGTTGTGCTTGTTGGAGCCCCCCTTGCCTTTGAAATGGAGGTTGTTGGAAACCTCCTTGGTTTTGCTGAAAACCTGGTGGTTGTGGTCTCGCCATATTCGAATTTTGGCTCCAAGAGAAATTTGGATGATTCCTCCATCCCGGATTAAAAGAGTTCGAGTAGGGATTATTCTGTTGACGACTTGCATTTCCCATGAAGTTAGCACTTTCAACCGAGTTAGATGTCCCACACACATCTCCTTGTAAGCACTCAAAGTTTGTGTGATCACCTCCACAATTTTCACAAGTGGATTTAACTTGATTTACCGTACCTTGCATGAGTCCGAAGGAATCCAATCTTTTGTTTAGGGCCTCCAATTGAACAGCTACTGTGGAGCTATTCCCAATTTCATACAATCCGGCGGGCTTCTTGGGCAACGTGATTCGTTCGGTTGGCCATTGATAGTTGTTCTCGGCCATGAGCTCAATTAATGCCCAAGCTTCCTCAGGTGACTTGTTCATGATAGTACCTCCCGCGGCGGCATCTAAATTCGTACGGAGATTCGGTCCCAAACCCAAATAGAAAGTTTGAACAAGTGTGGGCACGGCTAACCCATGGTGTGGGCATTTCCTCAAAAGTTCCTTAAAACGCTCCCATGCCTCATAAAGTGATTCCCCCTCATATTGACGAAAGCTGGTGATTTCATTTTTCATTGCTGCCGTCTTACCCGGTGGAAAATACTTAGACAAAAATTTATCCACCATTTGTTCCCAAGTACGGATAGAGGCGGTTGGCAAAGAGTTGAACCACTGTTTAGCCTTGTCTTTGAGAGAGAATGGAAATAACCGTAAGCGTATGGCGTCGTCGGTGACTCCATTGTTGAAAGTATGGATAATCTCCGAGAATGTGGCTATATGAGCGTGAGGATCATCATGTTGTAAACCGGAGAATTGAACCTGGTTTCCTATCATTTGGATATACCCCGGCAGGATTTGAAAAGTGTTAGCCTCTACCGGTGGTAAAACGATTGGCCCTACGGCTCCTTGGATGTTTGGCATCATATAATCCCTCAAAGGGCGTTGCGGAGGCGCCTCTGGTTGGTTTTGATGAACACGAAGATTTGCAAGCTCCCGACGAACCGCTTCTTCTAAGATAGCGGGATCTATGTGAATAGGAGGAGGATTCAGATTTGGATCCATTGTAGCTTGGTAACGTTGAGCCTCTCTTTGTAGTCTTACCCCTCGAGTAAACGTTCGTTCAATTTCAGGGTCCAACTCCGCTAGTCCCACTCGACTAGTACGGGTCATGCACTAACCGAGATCAAACCTTGCACAAAGAAAGACACACAAATTAAAAATAAAAGAAATGATCTAAGCTCAGAAAGAATAAGGGAATCTCAATATTAGATAAAAATAGTTATCCCCGGCAACGGCGCCAAAAACTTGACACGACAAAATCCTAGCAAGAGAACTAGGTCGCGTAAGTAGTAAAGTGGACGTTAAGTCCGGGTTTATCGTATCCGCAGGGACAACTATAATCTAAGTACCAAGACTACTATATTACTCAATTCTAAGTTAAATCGGTCGATAGAAAGGTTGATTAACTAATTAATAAATACTAGAAAATAAACTAAAACAACGTCACACCAAATAAAGGGAGGAAACAATAGAGAAAAGCGATCAAGGCACATGGTTCAACCAATTATGCATTTCGATTGTGATTTAGGTTCTATTGGATTATTAGATTGATTTAGCTAAGGCGAAATTCCCTAACGTACGTACCACCCAATCTCTTGGCATAGCAACCCTACCCTTGGTAACGATTTCCTATATATCTCTATATGAAAACCCGATTAACGAGGATGCATTTAAGGTCTAGGAATTCCCCACGTGAATGGAAAGCCACCTAAAGAAACCGAGTCTATCTCTAGTCGGTTTAACTATAGGGTATTCAATGTTTATATCTTCCCTAGGTTATTATCTCTCGATCTCTAACCTAGGCATTTTATCAAACACTTGGTGATCAAGCAAATGTAGCATTGAGATCAAATATTGAATACATAGCTAAAACCAAAATTAATCCAATAAACACCAACAAATCAACAATCAAAATAACATAAATGGCCTATCCATGGCCTCAATCAAACAAGTTTAGCTCATATTCATGTCAAAAGTGCAAATATAAATCATACAAGTCATAGGAGATTTAAACAAATTCAAGAAACAAATATGTAAAAACTCCCTAATTCTTGTAGAGATGTGGATTCCTTGTTGAATTCTCCATGTTTTGACCTTCAATCTTCTCTTCTAAGCTCCCTCTCTCTCTATTTTCGTGTGGTTGCTGATATCCAAGGTGAGTTAGGGTAAAAAATGGCTAAAAGAGGTATTTATAAGCCAACACTGCCGCCTCGAACGCCGCGGCGTTAGTTTGTTGAACGCCGCGGCGTTGGCTACTGCTTGTGAACGCCGCGGCGTTGGCTGCTGCTTGTGAACGCCGCGGCGTTCGCGTGTTGAACGCCGCGGCGTTGCCATGAAAATTTCCAAAAATTGTTTCATTTTGCCTTCGGTTCTTGCTCTTTCCTCCGGCTGTTAACCCAATCTGAAAAGTCAAAGCAAACCGGGTTCAAAGCATCATATGTGATCAAATTATTAAAGAAACAATCAAAATTAAGTTGATAAAAGGGGTAAAACTTGTGTAAAAATAACATATATCAGAAGCACAAATGCACAATAAGTTGAGGGTAGAGGAGTTAAGTTGGATAATCATTCTGAAACACTTAAGGACTTTCTCCCGGAAATATTTACTTAGATTCTTCTTAAGGTCATGAGTTGAGTAGTTGCTTCATATGCCGAATAATTAATGAATAAGGTTGATGATTGGTATGACTATAAAGTCAGGCTGATATGTACTGGAGGTGAAAAGTTCTATGCCTAGAAACTGTACTATTATGCTAATTTGAGCTTTGTTCAAGCCAATTAAAGTTGAAAGTGAATGAAAGGTCTAGTTTTATTTCGTGGCCTTTGGCACTCGAGCGATTAAATCCGTAAGGAGTGTCTAGACACTTAATGCCCTAAAACTATCTAATTTGGGAGTCATTGATCCAAAGCTCGATACATGGGTGTCATAGAAAGCCTAAGGGAATAAAACATTGCACATGACCTAGCCTTAATGAATGTAAAATGGAAGTTTCATGTGAAGTTAAAGTTTAAATGTTTAAGTAATGAAATGTAAGTGGATATGATGTTTTCTATGAGGCTTGTACTTTAGGTTTGATCGAAGGTTAATAGATATGGGAGAAAATCTGAAATTTGGTAAGGATGCCACTTGACTATAATGTCGTAGACTTACAATCACTACACCCTTTGGAGGTTTATTCGAGTCAAGTTGTAACATGAGAAAGTCATTGATATGTGTATACGATTTTTGAGCTTTAAAGGTCGATTTTGTGTCATTGTTTTCTTGTTGGTTAAGTTGATTTGTGTTGGTTGGGTGAGGCTGAAAATTTTTAGATTTTGTGGGTATATCATCTGCAAACCCTCACGAGACTATACTCGTCCTCTCTAGTAAAATTGAGGTTTAAAGGCTTGTTGCATATGCTAAATGCAATCGTGCTCTCTACGAAAGTGAGCTATCTTTTGTTTTTGTTTTATCCTTTATCTTGGTGTTGTTTTAGTCGTAGTTTTATTTTGTTTAATTGCTCGGGGATGATCAATGTTAAGTTTGGGGGTGTTGATAAGCTTGAGTTTTACGTGTTTTAGGGCCCGATAATTGGTTGATTTAGAGTCGATTATGAGTGATCTTTACCACTTGTGGCTTTGATTTGTGTGTTAAATGAGTACAGGGGTAGAATCATGATAATCGAGCAAAAAGGGCGGAAAAACATTATTTCGGCCACATTCTGCATGCAACGTACGTACGTGGAGATATTCACGTTCGGGCGTGGACACGTCATCAACGTCCGGACGTGAGGCAGTCAACGTTCGAACGTTGGCCCAGTCAGTTCCCAGTCAACCAATTATGCCATGTCATAACGTTCGAACGTTGGGTAGGTCACGTACGGACGTTGAGGTCGGCTGGACGAATTTTGGCAAGTTTTGATACCTAATTCAACTAGGAGACTTGGGGGATCCTCTTCTATAAATACATCCTCTTATGACAGCCAAAGGGTTCGAAATTTCAGCATTGGAAGGGATTTTTGGAGCCAAGAAACGAGCAAGACAAAGAGAACGACGATTCTACACAAATTCATCAATTCGTAATAGGGAGAATTTTAATTCTATATTATTTGTCTATGAATAATTCTATGTTTTTAGTTGTTTTTCCAATTATGAGTATGAACTAATTTACTCAAACTAAGGCCATGTGAATGCCAAATTTATGAGTTTATATATATGAATTGATTGTTCGTCTTAATTCTAGTATTGCTTTGCGTATTGATTTTGTGCGTTTATTCCAATCGTATGCCTGATCACCATATGCTTGCTAATTAGCCTAGTTTATGATTCGAGAGAATATAAATTAGGGTTCAAAGAAATCATCACATCATCTGAAAAACATGAGGAATTGCTCCTAGAGATAGGTATAGATTTCCGGGTGCAGTTAGCCGGATTAATCCGGGGAAATACTAAAATGTGAATGCATGGCTAATGATTTGAGTCTCGGATAGAAATATTTAGAGAACCGTCACATAGTCATAGGATTATTACAGCCGAGAGATCGGGTAGTAATTAATTAAGGTTTTTTCCACCAAAGCAATAGTAGTCTAATAATTCGAAGAATAATTCATATATATTAACGAATAAATACGGTTGAAGCATGTGCCTTAGTTATTTTATCTCATAAGAATCTAAATCCTTGTTTCCCAATTTTATTTACTTTTAATACAATCGTAGTTAGTTAATTTAATTTCAATTGCTTTAAATGTTGTCAAGCTAAAATACAAGTCTCTGTGGGTTCGACATCCCGGACTTAAAATCCATTTTATTACTACACACGACCAGTCCACTTGCTGTGCAAACACGTAAGGATTTTTCGTGTCACAGATTCACCTGAAATAAATCCTCAAGTCACGAAGGACTTAAATGCAATCATTCAACAGATATTTATTTCCAACGGAAAATAAATTCAAATGCATTAAATGCCTGATAAGAGCATTAAATGTGATAAGCTACTGTGACTTGTGGACAAGCCACCTTTTTTACTAGACTGTCAGAACTTCAGAGTTTATAGCTGCTACCATCCAATCGGTGCCAGCAGTTTTTCAGGAATGTCAGGCTTTAGGTAGAATCAAGCGCTGCGTGAAAGGCACCCTCCTACATGTGTCCAACGGACAGATCCCAAGAATTGCCTATAAATACCTTACCTTCAGCAAACCCTAAAAAGTACGGTACATTATATTTACAAGAGAAAATTACGTACACAAGAAAAAGCTTAGAAACTCCATAGCCAAAATTCCTTCAAGCTTTTTATCTACATTCCAGACAGTCACGAATATCTCAAACATCTTCCAAAGAAGAAACCTAAATTCCCATTGAGATATTCCAAGTTGTTTGATCTTCCCAAATACAAACAAACCCTTGTGACTAAAACCTCAATCTTTCATCTGAGTGAGAAAAGTTGTTGAAACCCATTACAGGCAGTATTTCTGAGTGAGAGAAGATTGTAGAAGACAATCTTCATTGGTGCTGAAATCTGTGTGATCAAGGAGCCCGAGATCATTTTCATCCTTTACTATCTTGTAGAAGATTCTGTGTGATTCTTTGATAATCATCTTAGTAAATTCCTCCAAGTGATAAAGGAGAAGAAGGACGTAGCTGGGATTACATCACCCAGTGAACCTTACAAATTTTTGTGTCATTTATATTTTATTGTCTTATATCTTTCATATTACGTCATTCTGAAAAAGACAAATAAAACTGCAAAGCGATTAAATTAACTAAAAGAACGCTAAAATCATTTCCGCTGTGCTAACCCTGATTAAGTGATCTAAGCGTTACCCTACTTTGATAAATTGCTAAACTCACTAAATCAAAGTTATCTTTACTGAAGCGTCTGACCCAAGTGCTCAGTCTTCCAAGCGTTCAGATCTTTAAAAAGTAACACGAATTTTTGAAGTCTACAAAGACTTCAAGGTCTATTTAACCCCCCCCCCCCTTCTAGACCCTTTCGTATGCCACTTGGGACCATCACTTGGTATTGGATCTTTCTTAAATGAATCATTGGATGGGATCTTGTAGTTTGAATTTCCTCTTTTAGCTATTTATTAGAGGCCATTCCATTTATCCCAGGTTTGAAATTTCTGTGAAATTTTTGCTTTGTAAGGACTAGGAAAAATCTGAGTCGGCAATGAGCTGGATACACATTCACAAGAAGCGCACAACTGTGCTTTTCTTGGTGAAGCGAGGAAGTTGATCAACATAATTACTCAACTATGAATAAGAATAAGAAGTCGAAAAAGTAAAGACTCTCTTCTTTGAGGATCCTTTTGTCTACCATGACTTCTTTCCTTATGTCATCTTCCTTACACCCGAATTCTCTTTATTCTATACTTTCTCTTTGTTCTTTCTCATCCGATCAACAGAGTTTTTTAAAATAAAATATATAAATAGTTGAGCAATAAAATCTTTCTTGTTCTACCAAGAGGGTGGTGTACTTTGCACTCACTCCATAGATAGTTCACACATATTTTTTTTTCATTTCAATTCCTTTCGGAGGTAGCAGGCTTGTTCTTTGTATTGGCTCCCGAGCAAGAACGATAAATAGGCGATGCACTATCCTTGCTGCTACGTACGTGCCTAGCACTCGTAGATTTCAATTTTCGCTTAAGCCCTTTTAGCCTTGCTGGGAGGCGAGGCCCCAACCCCCATAAGGGGTGTTTGGGGGAAGGTAGAGTGGGTATGGGGGCTTCCTTCTAAACCTTCCATCGTAAGGAAAATCTTTGCTCTTATAAGAAAGCACGCCCCTTTTTTCGCAAGTGAATCAGAGCTGGAAAGGGCTTTCACTTTTTAGAATCAGACACTGAAAAGCGCTTCTTGTAGTTCTAGGATTAGTTTATGTCCTGCCTAGTAAGACTGGTAAGGATCGTCTAGTTCTTCAAGATTCTCTTTTGAAGAGGCATTTGTTCTTGGATGATGATTTGATAGACCAGAGGTGTAACACCCTGTCGAGAGAAGAAAAATAAAATTCTCATCTTTCCTACAGGAGAATTAGTGGTGCCTTTCAATGACCCAAAGTCTTGATCTCAAGTTCCGAGTTGTCCTTGACAAGTGATCAATCCAAAAGCTCCGATGGAAGAAAGATTCTGTTGGGAAAGTGCCCTCAATGCCAACGAGGAGTAAGAGAATAGGGCACTAGTTTATATTGCACAACCCTTAACTAATATAATATGTTGTTCGCATAAGTCTTAATGGCATCTATAAGACTTAAATAAACAATTAGTCCATGTGTGTCAAGGCAAACATTCACACTCCTTATAGTAGTTAAGGAGATGGGCACTGGAAGGCTTTGGTCCTTGATCACTTAAATGGTTCTGATAAGTGCAATATGTTTATATTTTATTCACTCTATCTTTAGCATTTTATTGTGATTATATGGCCATTGGAACTGATTTTATCTCATTTTGTGATTTAGGCAAGATTTGGAGTGCAAAATATCAATTTCAATCAAAATGGGAGATTTGGCGATGTTTTGGAAATACTGATATATCTGGAGATGAAGACATTAGTTTCTATTGAATTTTATCTAGTTGCAAAGCTAAGACAAAGGCTTATATTTCTTGTGAAGAAGTCCAGATCCCGTTCGGAAGTTAAAGGGCTCAAAAGTGTTCAACAATTTACAGAAGATTTCTGTTTCGGATGGACTGCGCAGTTTTGGTGAAAAATTTATAAATAGAGTTACGAGTCCTGGATGCAGTTAAGGCTAGTTGGACGTGATAGATAACAGATAAATCTACAACTTTCTAGAAGGAGTCAAAGTCAGATTTGGACGGGATTCATCTCAGAACAGCGTGCAAAGATATGGAAAGAAATCTGCAATTTGAGTCCTAGTTAAAAAAGGAAACTCCAATATCTCCTTTTCTTCATCTTGTTTCTTGGATTTACTTAACCTGCTCGGAAAGGGGGTGGAAACAGGAACAATGTCAGTAGAATTATGCACGTTTGGAGGAAAACTTACCTTAGAAGTTTCGAGATCAATTTCAGCCTCCTTTTTCTCCGCTGATTTTTCTTCTTCCGGCACACTTTGAATTGGGCTCTGAATTTCTTTTCCGCTCCGCAAAGTTACTACACTAGCATTCTCTCTAGGATTTATGATTGTTTGGGAGGGTAATTTGCCCGAAACATGAGCTTCCATCTTGCTCATCGAAGTTGCTAACTGACTCATCTGTTTCTCCAAATTTTGGATGCTGGTCCTTGTTTCCTGTTGAAATTGTTGAGTATTGTTAACGAGAGCTTTAACAATATCATTTAACTGCATACCTGAATTTGAAGCTTTTGACTGATATCTAGCTTGGTTCCCATAGCTTAGATTGGGGTGATATCTCCATCCCAAATTGTATGTATTGGAGTATGGATCGTATTTCCGATGTGGTTGCCCTGGGAATCCTCTAATGGCATTGGCTTGCTGGTTCGTTTGTTCTTGCAACGATGGACACGCATCCATGGGGTGCCCTAGTGCCAAACATATTCCACAATCCTTCGCTACTTGCATATTTCCTACAGCCATCTGACGAACTAATGACGTTAACTCAGAAATTTGATGCTCAAGGTTAGATGTGCTTACCTCATTAACTGCTTTAGGTGTGTGATCCAACCTCATGCCAAATTGCTGTGAATTTGCCGCCATATTGGAAATCAAATTTCTGGCAGCTGTGGAGGTTTTATCTACTAACGCTCCTCCACTCGCTGCATCAATCATGTTCCTGTCCATATACAGTAAGCCTTCATAAAAATATTGAATTAACAATTGCTCACTTATTTGGTGGTGGGGGCAGCTTGCACACAACTTCTTAAAACGCTCCCAGCATTCGTATAATGACTCTTCATTGTACTACCTTATGCCACAAATTTCTTTCCTTATGTTGGAAGCCCTTGAAGCTGGGAAGTACTTTTCCAAAAACAGCCTCTTCACTTCATTCCATGTTGTTATCGTCCCTGACGGTAAATAATAGAGCCAATCCTTTGCATCATCAACTAAGGAGAATGGAAAAGCTCTCAATTTAATCTGCTCCTCGGACACTCCAGTTGGTCTCATGCTTGAATAAAAAAAACATGGAACTCCTTCACATGTTTATTTGGATCCTCTCCTGCAAGACCACGAAATTTAGGTAATAAGTGAATCAATCCAGATTTCAATTCAAAAGCAACATCTAAAGTAGCTATTCAATGCATAAAGGTTGTTGATTAAAATTCGGAGCAGCCAACTCACTTTGAATCCTCGTAGGAACTAGCTCATTATTATGGTTCTGCACTACCGTCACTCCAGATTTTTTCGGTACAACCTGAACAGGACTCACCCACTTGCTGTCTGAAATTGGGTAAATAACCCCCACATCCAACAACTTCAGGATTTCTTTCTTTACTACATCCATCATCAAAGGATTCAGTCTCCTTTGAGCCTCTCTGCTTGGTTTCTAGTCATCTTCTAACAAAATCCGGTGCATGCACATGGAAGGACTAATTCCCTTAATGTTGGCTATAGTCCACCCAATTGCTGTCTTATGATCTCTAATCATCCTAACGAGCCTCTCCACTTGTACCATAGTCAGATTCTTTGCAATTATCACTGGCAAGGTCTCAGCCTCCCCTAAGTAAGCATACTTCAGATGATCGGGTAAGGGTTTAAGTTCTAAACTTGGTGCCTGCAACACAGATGGCAGCAATTTTGTGTGATTAAATGATAACTCAATTTTTGACACATTATACCTGCTAGGGGCTGGTGGTGAGGACTGCAAAGCCATAATCATCTCTTCAACTTCATCACTAAAATTCAGATGCTCCCCGAATTGCCATAAACCATGACTGAGTACTACTTCCAATGCATCCACTTGACTTTTCTCAAAAGCCTCCTGTGCTAACACATCAATAATATCAATAGAATAAACTGAATTCACATCAGGGGGATACCTCATGGATTCAAATATGCTAAATTTGACAATCTGCCCATCGAACTCCATTGATAAAGTGCCATCATGAGCATCAATCTTTGTTCTTGCTGTTTTGAGGAAGGGGCGTCCTAGGAGGATCGGGGATAGATTTGGGGATCTATTATCTTCCATATTCAGAATGTAAAAATCAGCTGGAAAGATTAACTCGTTCACCTGCACTAACACATCCTCAAGTATCCCCTCAGGGTATGCATTAGATCGATCCATCAATTGTATAATAACACCAGTTTGTTTCAAGGGACCCAAATTAAGAGATGCATAAATTGAATGAGGCATAATGTTAATTGATACACCTAAATCTAACATGGCACGTTCAAATCTATGATTACCAATCACACAAGGAATAGTAAACGTACCTGGATCCTTACACTTAGGTGGCAGTTTTTGCTGGATTACTGCAGACACATTTTCATCCACCTTAATATTCTCGTCTCCTCGTAGCTTCCTCTTCGTGGTGCACAGTTCCTTAAGGAATTTCGCATATCTTGGAATCTGACTAATAGCATCAAGCAGTGGAATGTTTACTGCTACCTTTCGAAAGGTCTCCAATAGCTCCTTTTCTTCATCTTATTTCTTGGATTTACTTAACCTGCTCGGAAAGGGGGTGGAAACAGGAACAGTGTCAATGGAATTATGCACGTTTGGAGGAAAACTTACCTTAGAAGTTTCGAGATCAATTTCAACCTCCTTTTTCTCCGCTGATTTTTCTTCTTTCGGCACACTTTGAATTGGGCTCTGAATTTCTTTTCCGTTCTGCAAAGTTACTACACTAGCATTCTCTCTAGGATTTATGATTGTTTGGGAGGGTAATTTGCCCGAACCATGAGCTTCCATCTTGCTCATCGAAGTTGCTAACTGACTCATCTGTTTCTCCAAATTTGGATGCTGGTCCTTGTTTCCTGTTGAAATTGTTGAGTATTGTCAGCGAGAGCTTTAACATATCATTTAACTGCATACTTGAATTTGAAGCTTGATTTTTTTGTGACTGATATCTAGCTTGGTTCCCATAGCTTAGATTGGGGTGATATCTCCATCCCGGATTGTATGTATTGGAGTATGGATCGTATTTCCGATGCGGTTGCCCTGGGAATCCTCCAATGGCATTGGCTTGCTGGTTCGTTTCTTCTTGCAACGATGGACATGCATCCGTGGGGTGCCCTGGTGCCAAACATATTCCACAAACCTTCGCTACTTGCATATTTCCTACAGCCATCTGACGAACTAATGACGTTAACTCAGAAATTTGATGCTCAAGGTTAGATGTACTTACCTCATTAACTGCTTTAGGTGTGTAGTCCAACCTCATGCCAAATTGCTGCGAATTTGCCGCCATATTTTATTTTAATCTATCGTAGGAACTAGCTCATTATTGTGAGAATAGTAATTTCTTTCATTACTACATCCATCATCAATGGATTCAGTCTCCTTTGAGCCTCTCTGCTTGGTTTCAGTCATTTTCTAACAAAATCCGGTGCATGCACATGGAAGAATTCTTTCCAGATGAGCAATTGTTTGCGCTGCGAGGTATGGTTCCTTGGTATGCTGATTTGGTGAATTATTTAGTTTTTATAACTTTACCTGCTGATTTGAGTAGAGCTAAGAAAGATAAAATTAAGAGTGAGGCGAAATATTATGTGTGGGATGATCCATACTTGTGGAAGTTTTGTTCTGATCAAATTATTAGGAGATGTGTGCCTGATTCTGAATTAGAGTCTGTCTTGAAATTTTGTCATGCTTATGCGTGTGGTGGTCTCTTTGGACCTAAGAGAACTACTAGAAAAGTGTTAAATAGTGGTTTTTATTGGCCTACTTTATTCCGTGATGCTTATGTCATGTGTAAAAATTGTGAACAATGTCAAAGGACGGGGAATTTAAGTCATAGGAATGAAATGCTTCAAACGCCTATCCTTGTTTGTGAGATTTTTGATATATGGGGTATTGATTTTATGGGACCCTTTCCTTCCTCCTTTGGTTTTGTTTATATCTTACTTGCGGTTGATTATGTTTCGAAGTGGGTGGAAGCTAAAGCCACCCAAACTGACGATTCTAAAGTTGTTGTAGGTTTTCTCAAGTCTAACATTTTTAGTAGGTTTGGCATACCAAAAGCGTTGATAAGTGATCAGGGGTCCCATTTTTGTAATAGAGCTATGGACACTTTGCTAAAAAAAATATGAGGTTTTTCATAAGACATCCACACCTTATCACCCTCAGACGAATGGGCAAGCCGAGGTGTCCAATCGAGAAATCAAGTCCATCTTGGAAAAAACTGTAAGTCTTACTCGAAAAGATTGGAGTCTTCGACTTGAAGATGCATTATGGGCGTACTAGACAGCCTATAAAACACCTATTGGGATGTCTCCATATAGGTTAGTCTTCGATAAATCGTGTAATCTTCCGGTAGAATTGGAACACAAAGCGTTTTGGGCTGTACGGAGTTGCAATTTAGATAGAGATCAAGTTGGTATACATAGGAAGTTGCAACTACAAGAGTTAGAGGAGATTCGTCTTGATGCTTATGAGAATTCCTGAATTTACAAGGAGAAGACCTAGGGGTTTCAAGACAAGATGGTCTCTAGGAAGGAATTTGTGATTGGACAAAAAGTGTTGCTTTACAACTCAAGACTCAAATTAATGCCTGGTAAGCTACGTTCTCGTTGGGTTGGCCCTTTTGTTGTGATTAATGTATTTTCTTATGGTGCAGTAGAGATTCAAAGCTTAGAAACTAACAAGTTGTTCAAGGTCAATGGACATAGACTTTAACCTTTCTATGAAGGTTTTCAAGAGCATACAATTGAAGAAGTTTCATTGATCAATCCAACTTACTTGGATTAAAAGGCTGCAACGTCGAGCCAACGACTTTAAAAAAAAGGCGCTGCTTGGTAGGCAACCCAAGAGTGGCTGAACGGCCACCATCAGATATGCTCTTTTTCCCTATCTCTTTTAATTTTGTTTGTTCCATTTTTTTTTATGTTCATTCTATGTTGCATTGAGGACATTGCAGATTTTAAGTGTGGGTGAGAGGGTTAGTTTTTTCTTTCGAAAAAAAAAATAAATTTTATTTCTTTATTGTGCAACCAAGTAAGGTAGTGAAAAATTATTTCCCTTCATCAGTGGTTGATTGAAAAATAGACTAGATTCAATAGAGACGTAAGTAGTGTTTAAATTGTTGTGATTGTTGAAGTACATGCTTTTAGAGAAATTCGTGTGAATTCGTAATTTAGCATAACTATATATGTGACTTTTGACTTGCTGAAATCCCTTCACATTCCTCAAGGTTAATCTGGTTGATAGTGATTTAAAGTAAAGTGATTTAAAGTAATAACGGATGAAATTCCTCGGTGTAAAGCTTAAGGCGTAAATTGTTTAATGTTGAAGATATAATATAGCGCCTGGGGTTATCTACACTGAAGGGAATAAGCCCGAGAAAGTTTTCAAGCTTGGTAACCTAAGACTATCTAGTCTGGGATCTATAAGCCCAAACCTGATACTGTGTTGGAAATCTAATAGGGCTATATCAAGAATGAAATGATCCACTTGTTGAGTAACCGGATGCATTCATGAGTAATGTTTGTATTCGCGTCAAAAAACAAGTGTGTACTTAATAATAATATATTGCTCGTTTTAATTTATTATTCATGCTTGAGGAAATATAAAGGGATGATGTTGAGTTAGATGTTGCATTAATAGTATTACGGTTACGAAATTAAGTGAATTCTTGAGAAGTTTGTGTGAATGCAAGAGTAATGGTGGAGACATGATTGACCTTTCTAGCGAATTTGTTAATTTTTGGTTACGAATTGATGCTTGGAAAGAAAGTTTCATGAACTTGCTTGTTTGTACATTGAGAGATCGAATTTGTGGGTATATCTTCTGCAAACCCTCACGAGACTAAACTCGTCCACTAGGGGTAACCTAGGGGTTTAAAGGCTTGTTGCATATGCTAAATGCAATCGTGTTACCTACGAAAGTGGTTAGCTTTAGTTTTAGTTTTTTTTTTCTTTCTAGTTTCTCTTTGTCTTTGCCCGAGGACATGCAAGAGCTAAGTGTGGAGGATTTTGATAAGTGCAATATTTATATATTTTATTCCCTCTATCTTTAGCATTTTATTGTGATTATATGGCCATTGGAACTAATTTTATCTCATTTTGTGATTTAGGCAAGATTTGGAGTGCAAAATATCAATTTCAATCAAAATGGGAGATTTGGCGATATTTCGGAAATACTGATATATCTGGAGATGAAGACATTAGTTTCTATTGAATTTTATCTAGTTGCAAAGCTAAGACAAAGGCCTATATTTCTTGTGAAGAAGTCCAGACCCAGTTCGGAAGTTAAAGGGTTCAAAAGTGTTCAAGAATTTACAGAAGATTTCTGTTTCGGACTGGACCGCGCAGTTTTGGTGAAAAATTCATAAATAGAGTTACGAGTCCTGGATGCAGTTAAGGCCAGTTGGACGTGAAAGATAACAGATAAATCTACAACTTTCTAGAAGGAGTCAAAGTCAGATTTGAAAGGGATTCATCTCAGAACAGCGTGCAAAGATATGGAAAGAAATCTGCAATTTGAGTCCTAGTTAAAAAAGGAAACTCCAATATCTTAGGGAACAAGTTGTAGAGTGAGTTTAGGGTTATTCTCTTATAAAGAGGACGTTTTTGAGGGCTGAGAGGTATATAGAGAGTTTGAAAAATAGTATTTTTGAGTTTTATGCTTACAATTATAAGTAGCTAAGTTTTTCTTTCGATTCAAGAGATTTCCAATTAATTCATCCATTGTGAGACACGAAGCTTTTATTTTAATCTATTCACGATTTCTTGATTTCAATTCTTACAATTGTGTATATGATTATCTAAGATGCATATTAGTTGATTATATATGTCAATTGTTTGCTAACAAATCTTCATAATCCGTAATTGTTATGTTTGATTTGTGCATGTAGCAATTAGGTTTTCATGATTAGGATCCCAATTTTCGTTGATAATCTAAGGGAAACAGTAGAGTAAATTAAATAATTTAAGCTGGTTTAAATTATTGTTTATTCTTAGTGTCTTCTTGATCTTTATGCTGTTATTAATTTGACTAGGATTGCTTAATACCGAATCAGTTAATAATAAGAATTTAATCGGGTGTTGGGCTTTGATTAATGATATAAGGAAGATTATAGGGATCTAGATAGCTGGTTATTTAGATTCTGGGCTAAGTAATCAATGAGTGAATAGTAATTTAGGTGTCTACGATCAATGTGTGAATTGAGGGTTGAATTTCTCTTGAATTGTATTTTCCATCAATTGAATTTTCAAACATTTATTTTCTGCAATTTTAGTTAATTAAATCTTCGGGGAAAAAAACCCCCCTTTTATTTGATCAACCAGTCTCTAGGGTTCAACTTGGACTTACGAGTACTACAGATTCTTGTGAGAACAGTAATTATATTTTGGTGCATTCGACACGTATCAAATTTTGCCTAAATCACAAAATGAGATAAAATCAGTTCCAATGGCCATATAATCACAATAAAATGCTAAAGATAGAGGGAATAAAATATATAAATATTGCACTTATCAAAATAACCCCTCTTTATAAGAGAATAACCCTAGACTCACTCTACAACTTGTTCTCTAAGATATTGGAGTTTCCTTTTTTAACTAGGACTCAAATTGCAGATTTCTTTCCATATCTTTGCACGCTGTTCTGAGATGAATCCCGTCCAAATCTGACTTTGACTCCTTCTATAAAGTTGTAGATTTATCTATTATCTTTCACGTCCAACTGGCCTTAACTGCATCCAGGACTCGTAACTCTATTTATGAATTTTTCACCAAAATTGCGCAGTCCAGTCCAAAACAGAAATCTTCTGTAAATTCTTGAATACTTTTGAGCTCTTTAACTTCCGAACTGGGTCTGGACTTCTTCACAAGAAATATAGGCCTTTGTCTTAGCTTTGCAACTAGATAAAATTCAATAGAAACTAAGGCTGTGTTTGGTTTTATTTTGGGGGGTGTTTTTGGTGAAAATTTTGGTGAAACATTTTATTGAAAGTTGTGTATTTTGATGAAAATGTGTTTGGTTTTGTTTTGAAGAATTAATATTTTAATCATTTTTCGTGAGAATGTGTTTGGATTAGCTATTTTGAAGTAACATTTGAGTGATTTTTGGTGAAAATGTGTTTGATTTTGTTTTCAGAGGTAACAAAAATCACTGTAGCAGTCAAATCGTGTCAGTTTTTGTCTGAAAAAGTTGTTTTAATGATTAATTGATAATTAAAGATATATTATAATATAAGTTTGAAATTATTATAATATATATGAATGATTATTTTATATAATTATATAATTTCTAAAATAATTATTTATTGATATTATTTTATAAATAAAAAGAAAGAAAAGAAAAAAGAAAAAAAGGGGGTGGGGAACAGTGTCATCTTCCCCCACCCCCCCCCCCCCCCCCCCACAACAATAAACACACGCACACAACAATACACACACAATACTCACACACACACACTGACACACACACAATTACACACACGCACACACGAAAATGCACACACACACACACACACACACACACGAAAACACACACACACACACCACAATACACACACAATACTCACACACACGCATTGACACACACACAATTACACACACACGCACACAAACACACACACACGAGAAAACACACACAAACGCACAACAATACACACGCGCACACACACACACACGAAAACACACACACACAACAATACGCACACGCACACAACAATACACAGAGAGAGAGAGGGAGGAGACAGAGAGATCGGAGAGAGAGAGAACAGAGAGAGAAGAATGCAGAGAGATAGGAGAGAGAGAGAGAGGAACAGCTCTGACATTAGAGTGAGTTGTGAGTTGAGGGAGAGAGACAAATTTTTTTTGGACCAAATATTTGGCCAAACATGGGCCCCATGTTTGGCCAAAAAATACACAACCAAACAAGTTTTGGGCTGGGTTTTGGTGAAAAACCCAGCCCAAAACAAAACCAAACACAGCCTAATGTTTTCATCTCCTGATATATCAGTATTTCCGAACCATTGCCAAATCTCCCATTTTGATTGAAATTGATATTTTGCACTCCAAATCTTGCCTAAATCACAAAATGAGATAAAATCAGTTCCAATGGCCATATAATCACAATAAAATGCTAAAGATAGAGGGAATAAAATATATAAATATTGCACTTATCAAAATCCCCCACACTTAGCTCTTACACGTCCTCGGGGCTGGGGCAAAGACAAAGAGAAACGAGAAAAAAATCCCCCTTTTATTTGATCAACCAGTCTCTAGGGTTCGACTTGGACTTACGAACTACAGATTCTTGTGAGAACAGTAATTATATTTTGGTGCATTCGACACGTATCAAATTTTGGCACCGTTGCCGGGGACTGGTTTTCGGTCAAACTTTTATCTTAGGTTTTAGATTTAATTATCGTATTTTATTTTTGGTAGAAATTATTGTTTATTGAATCCTCGTAAGTAGTTTATTGTTTATATAAGAATTGAAATCAAGAAACAAAAGATAATCAAACCGTGAATAGATTAAAATAAAAGCTTCGTGTTTCACAATGTATGAATTAATTGGAAATCTCTTGAATCGTATTTTCCATTAATTGAATTTTCAAACATTTATTTTCTGCAATTTTAGTTAATTAAATCTTCGGGGGGAAAAACCCCCCTTTTATTTGATCAACCAGTCTCTAGGGTTCAATTTGGACTTACGAGTACTACAGATTCTTGTGAGAACAGTAATTATATTTTGGTGCATTCGACACGTATCAGGTTTGCAAGTCGGAGAATCTCAATTGGGCATTGAGATTCGTGTGGACTTGTATGACACATGCTCTGACAAGGAGTGTCAGTCGAACACTATGGGATAGTGGAAGTTTGTGTCATAGATACATTGATGGGATTAATGTATTCGAACACGGCTCGTAGTAATCCAATCACATGGTTTTTTGCTCATTGACTGTCAATGATTGGATTACTAATTATGATAGTATGCGTGAGCCTTTGACCTGAGTAATCACATTGAAGATGTACTTGTGACGTCAAGTCTGTCATTAGAGTAGTTAGATCCAATTAACTCATTGGTGGGGTCAACCTCGAAGTGCAGCTTGATGGGCAAGTAGCAGTCTTAACTGATTAACAAGAAGGAATTCACTGTCTCGAAAGTAAACGAGAAGTATCCTATGTGATCATGAGTAAATGAGATTAAAGTATCTGGCCAGAGCTCATGAACTAACTCGTGTTTGACACGGGGGGTAGTTCTGTAATCTCATGTTACTATGATTCTTAGCATAGCATCGAGTCCTGTGAGTTTGACATTCCATGGCTCTCACTCGATTGGGATACGTCAGTGAAGGGCTTATACTCATACAGTATTCATAATCTAGAGGTTCGTAATGACATAGTCATTTTGTACTCGATTGGGCTACGATGTGGGGCCACGGTGCTGGTTAGGTGTCACCACATCATTTGGTATCCTCCCATTGCCAATCGAGACGAACCTAGAGAGTCGTGCTATAAAGGAATAGACCGAAAGTCGAGTTTTGTATTTGGAGGGTATTTTGGTAATTTGTCCTATGGTAGAACGAATTAATTAATTAGATGAACTAATTTAATTGGTTGTTTAATTGGATTAAACAATGGTAAATTAAATTATTTAATTTGAATAGTTAATTAACTGGGTTAATTAAATATTTAAATTAAGATATTAATTTAATGTATATTTATTTAATTGGATTGAATGAAATATAATTAAATTAAGTGGACTAAATTGACTGGGTCAATTTAGCCCACATGGGGCGTCCAACAGGCCCTAGGGGCTAGGGGTGGTCACGGTTTGGTTAACCTACCGAACCGAACCATTTCGGCTCAGTTTCGGTTTTTAATTTTCAAGGATTTCGGTTTCTGTTTTGGGCCTCGGTTAACCGAACCGAACCGAAAACCGAATGAATTTTCAAATAATATATATTTTTTATTTATAGTGGGGGCTAATGTGGAATTTCAAAATTATTTTGGGGCTAATTTTGTGATTTCTCAACATAGGTTAAAGAAACCCAGCTGAAGAAGTTCATCTCTCTGCCTCTCGCACATATCATTTCTAATTCTCACACAGTTCACACTCCACGCGTTCATCTCTCCCTCGCCGATTCGCAATCGCCCATCGCCGTCGTCCACAGCAGCCGCCCATCGCCGTCGTGACGTCGTCCACAGCAGCCGCAGTTGCCGACTCACTCCAAAAAAAAAGATGCTGAAATTTTTTGCTCCAAATCAGTTAACCAAATGGTTAACCGAAAAAAAACCGAACCATTTCATTTCGGCTCGGTTAACCGAGATGACCACCCCTACTAGGGGCGTGTGAACTGGGCTTAAGTTGGAGGATTATTTAATCCTCCAACACAAGCACTAGAGATTGAATTAATTCATTCAGTCAAATTCACAATACGGAAAATTCTCCACCAAAATACAAAACAGTAAAAAGATTCATATTATCTCTGCCTAGCCGCCTCGGGAGATGATGATGAAGATTTTCAAAAGTCTGTTCCTGCGTGATGATCTAGAGACGGAATGATTAGACCGTTAAAGATTCGCGAGGATTAATAGAATTCGAAAAAGGTAAGTTTTTCATGTTCTTCATCTTTTTGTTAAAATCAACGAAAATCCACAAATTGATCTTGGCTATTGGGAATCCAGATATGTTTTAAATTCCACTGCGCATGATACCAGGATTCCCAACAGATTCACCCGCCTAAGGTTGGACAGCGCGTATAAATGCGTTCTACCCAATATGGCCGCCTGTGACGAAACGGAAGATATTGTCAATAAATAGAGCCCCGCTCCTTCGACTGATTGTTCGCATCGAATCTCAGGTTCTTTATTGCACTCCCTAAATAGGGTTCTTTTCACCTTTCCCTCACGGTACTTGTACATTATCGGTCATTGAGGAATACTTAGGCTTAGAAGGTGGTCCCCTTTCTCGCGTAAAAGCGATTAGAATTCGAGCCGTCGTGTCTATGTGTCTATTATGAGAGCAGTGGGTAATAGAACTTATGCACCTCAGAAAGCTCTTTTGGTTTCCCAAGGATAGTTGTAGCAGGGCAAAGCCCGCATTCTTCGTTTTTCGAGTGAGAGAGAAAGTCAGAGGTTGAGTCATCTAACTTGGATTGGTATACTGGGGTAAATTCTAGCCTTCGAATGACATATGCTGCTCTTCAGGAGTCAATAGACTCATAGTTCAAATTGGACATGTAGATTATACTCGTAAAGTGGGAAATGTAGTAGGAGAAGGTACCATCCTTTCTCTATCCGCTTTTGTACTGCTCTTTCCTGTTTGCAATACCCGTTTCCTTTTTCATTGTCTCCTTCGCCTTTCAGCTACTTAGTTGTTCTTCTTTACGGAACTTTTTCTCATAAAAATAATATTTAAGAATTCAGTTGGAAAACAAATAAGTATATTTAATTTCATTCTATAAAATAAACTAATTTATCAGAGTATAAATATATTATATTAATATTTTAAGAATACAAGGGGTCTTATGGTATTATTTGGAAATGACAGTAATTTGAAATTTTTTAAAAGACACAAGGTTAAATTTTTAAAATTTAGAGTACAACAGGGTCAAGTGATATTCACCCTAAATTTTTCTTATCCACTATCCAAATGATCTCAACTCTTAAGCTTCATGCGAGCATAATGGATGCTTGGTTAAGACTATAATGTATGATACTATTACCCAAAGCAAACAATTAAGGACCACATCACTACATTATTTTATTTAACCTAGAGTTCCTTGGAGTACAAAGATCAATCAACACCACATAGTAATATAGCACATCTGCAATTTTCATAATCACATACTTAAAGTCAACTTCTGAAAATGCGCGTGTCTGAATAAAGATTTCCACAGCAAAGTCCAACACCTTAAATGATTCATGTCTTGGTAAAGAACAGAGATGGCAAACGACGCCAATATAGAAATTTCCATTTTTATATTTGCAGGGAAGAAGATGATAGATCAAAGAACTCCAAAGAAAGGATTATTGATGGCACTGTTTAACTCGCTCCCTGCAGAATGAAGCACTGGAATGTCAACTTTCTCTCTTGGTAGATATAAGAATTCACCCCCTTCTACTTTCTCGAATCCACACAGTTCCAAAAATTCAATGCCTCCTTTCAGTTTTCCAACTCTATCCTGTTGATCATAATATGGATAATCAACAAACAAATTTTTTTACATAATCCACATGCAAAAATAACTGAAAGGTGGAAATGGGAAATATAATCTACATAATAAAACGTGGGGAGATGAAGTAAAGAAGGCAAACAAATATGCTACTTCAGAAAATCTGGAAATGGGAAAAGTATAATCCACATGCAAAAAAGAAATAATAATAATAATAATAAATAGAAGTGATTAATGAATTGCACCTGAAAATTAGCATTGGTAAGTCTGATTTTACGGAATTTCTCCTCGTTCGGATTTGTTGCGGCATTCTTTGCAAAAGTTAAAAGTGTGTTGAAAGCCGTCTTGACTTTGGCATCATCCTCCTAGTCCACAAAGCAAATAAAATATGTATAACACGGTGATGAAGTATGACCAGATAACGTCAGCCTAAGCACAGTTATGCACAATTATTCTCCAAGTTTAAATTATGGTAAAGTTCAATCATTTCAATTTCGAAAAAAAAAATGCCAAAACACAAGTACGTTTTCATTTGAGAAAACAATCATTTTCTCCAATATATAAAACTGTAGAAATTTCTCCCTTCACTATTCAAATAAGCCCATGATCTCTTCCCCCACCCCCCCACAGATATACTCAGGATAGAAATACATCATCCGTTCAGAACTTACAAAATATTGTTCATTAGAGGGTACAAGTGATCCATTCCAAAATGCTACACAATTTTCATCCTGTTTTAACTAGAACATTACAATTTATTAATAACTATAACAAAATAAAGCTACCTTGTGATTCTGTTTAAGTGTTCGTAGACACTCTCTCATTTGCTCTGCCTTGGTAGCTGGCCTGATAGGTAGAAAGCTCTGCAGTTTTATCATGAGAAGAGTAACTCAGAACAACATATAACAAGGGTAAACAGAAATTGGAGTAGACTATAACACAGAAAAATGAGGCAAGACAGTACCTTTTTCTCCTCAACAGGTGGAGGAGAAGGTTTTACAGCAGCTGGATCTTCTTGGGGTAACCCAAGCTTCCTACGTCTTTCAGCCTTGTCAAACCAAGATGAACTTTTTCAACTCAGGGCTTTAAGGAATTATTTCAGTTCAAAAGAAAGGAAACCAAGAGGAAAATAATACTATCGTAAGGAATCATTATTTAGTACTGTTAGTCTGCCTGCAAGCAGTTATAGCTAAATGTTCAAGAAGGACAGCATAGTGCACTTGTGCTGAATATTGGCGAATAGAAAGTCCAATCATCCAACAATGAGCTTGTTCTTATTTCCACAATAGTAGTTGCACGAGAATACAGGTTAGTTACTGAACAATTAAATCAACACATCAAAGAGGTATAGGTGATATCATAATGACCTTATCTTCCTCCAATTTTTGACGAATTTTCTCCCTAGCTCTTTGTTCTTCTTCTTTCTCTGCTTTCCTCAAGGCTAGTAAACTGTAAAATCAAAAGCCGAACTCAGCCGTTGATCGTGCTAAGGACTCAACCAAATGAAAAGATCAGCATATAATGCCAAAACGTAAATAGGAATACACAAGTGGTGGCAAACCGTTTTCTTTCATTTTCTTCTTCCATGCGTTTTGCTTCAAGCAGTTCCCTTCCAATTCGAATTCTTTCCTGCCATGGTGTTTGAAGCCACGTTAATGACAATTTGGTAATGAAATGGCATGATATAATAGATGGAGTAGAATTGTAGAAACCACAAATTAATGAATCATAATAGTAACTAACGAAATATGGATTATAATTTGTAAAGAAATGCAAAAGGAACTCTTGTAGATCCTCAATTTCATTAGTTAATCGGCAGATGAATACCTATCTAGAAGAGAAAACTCAAATGAAGACCTACCTTCTCTCTTTCTTTTTCCATTCGTTTTTCTTCCTCTTCTTTCTTTTTACGGGCTCGCTCCCTGAAATTTACAAATTATTAAGAACAGGAAGCGAATAAATTGAAGAATTATCTCTCTTTATACATTACAACATGCTACCAAACATGCCAATCATCTGGAACGTGAGAGCATGACAAAAATATGTGAATTATACCCAACTGAACTCCAAGTAAGAATGAATTTTAAATTTTGAACAGTGCGAGAATTGATTGAAATGTGTATTGGGTACATGGACATCTGGGTATCATTTTGGTAAATGTTACTTTATGCGGGAATCCAAGTTGCTGCAGTATCAAATTATCACATAATATGCTTGTACGAAAGAGCAAACAGTTCATAAATTGTACAAACGACAAAAGATGAGGAGAAACCATCGAAAATGCAATGTCACCTTAATTCTTGTTGTTTCAGCTTAATCTCTTCTGGGGTGAGGGATGGCTTTGGAGCCTCGGGTTTCTTGGAACTAATAGTTACCTAAGCACAAGGAGAGATTACAAAAACATTTATGCTCTGACCAGTCAGAGAAATTGTAACACTTTCATGAAAAGCTGGCAGACATATATTCACTGAACTAAAATAATTTGACTAAAAAAGTCTAGAAAATAAGTCAAATCAAGTAGCACTGCAGATGAGCATGGTGACAGCTTAAAGGGATGATTTTAAATAATAAACTTCATTGCTGCAGACATCAGACAAATGTTTCCAAATAACAGAAAGTCATGTCTTCCAACAATGACAAAAGAAGATCAGCTGCCAATGGGACGGATTGGCCATAATCCAGCCCAGTAAGCCTGAACAATTTACTGATTCGATTTTCCAACTGAACAAACAGAATAATGTGAATTTCACAATCATAGGACATGTTCAGGAACTGATCTAAGTAAATTTTAATAAATTAATTTATGCAGTCTAATTTCACATTAGAAATCTTTGTTGTAAGTTTTAGATTTAGGAAGTAGCAAATGAATATTTCAACTACAAACGTGCATTGTTCGTTTTATGATGAAAAGGAACATACAAAATGCACGATAGCAATTCTTTTTTGCTACAAGAGGTGAAGGGTTGACGACTCCTTACCTGGATTTTGAACTTCAAACAAAATGAGATTTGGATTTTAGTTAAAAACAGAAGTTCCAACCAGGTTCAAATTCAGATTTTAATGTATGGAGTCGGTTAATATCTGAATCTAGCAGCTCTGACCCATCCGGTAACAACAGAGATATTTAATAAAAAACATATGATAATGCTACAGGTCATGTAAGTCTATCATTTCTCAAACAAGAAGTCATTACATCAAATCATCACATTATAAGCGTCAACTTTGGGTGCTCATTATCTTTGTTGCCATAAATCAGTTTTGAGAATTGTGCAAGCAAAACAGTGGGTATAGATTCATTAATTTTCGAGCTTTTAATGAGGCTCATAGTACACTCTGAAAAATGGGTTTTGAATCCCCTTTTCCCGACGAGCGGCAAAGGTTTCGAATATGAAATAAGGGAGGCATGTGAGAGAGCGGCTGACAGGGTGCACTATCAAATATCAGGTGAAGTAAGTAGGCAACAATGCATATACAAAAAATTCATACCAATGGCAACTGGTCAATATCTGGATCATTCTCATGTTCAACTATCCAATTCGCAGCTGCTTCAAGGCTAACATTGCCTGGAAGAAGAAAAAACCCAAAAGCGAAAAAATCAACAAATTGTTAATTAAAAAAATATCATAAATAATTATCAAAAGAAACAATGTACCAACATATTAAAGAAGCAAATACATAATTCAAGGGGAACACTTGTGGGTATGTGTGTGTGTTTGTGTTTTTAAAAGAGAGGGAGAGAGCTCTATATTTAGCATTTGATATGAGCAATAACTTAAGTATCCACCAAAGTGTAACAAGACCGAAAAAACTATCTGTTAATGCAATAGTATTTAAATGTCATAACCGATGGAGGGATGGATGCAAAGAGGGACAGAAAGAGATATAGACCCCTTATGATATTGCAAGCTTAAAATTTGAGCTCAACATGAGTGCTAGTGTCAATCTCATCAGAGGAAAAAATGTCTATAATTCTTGGTTGTCAAAAGCTCAGATTTCCTATTATATGCATCTACAACTATTAGAAGTCCAACGTCCCACACTCTGAACTGAACGAAATTAGCATAAATATACTGTGAACAGAACACAAGAGTAAGTTTCCATTTGTTTACAATGCCTATACTTCTCCATACACAGTATCCTTAATCCTTTAATTAACAAGGCTGCTTTCCTTGCTAAACCATCCATGCAGTGGCACGAAGTGGGATTAAGGCTTTCAACCAGTCCAATTAGCCTGAACTTTTTCTTTTCTCCTTTCTCTTCAGCAAGAATCACAAAAGTACTAATATATAAGTATCAGGCCCGTGAATGAACTTTTATATCTACTGGTGAACATATACTATTCTATTCTTTTTTTTTCTTTTTTTGGCTACACACGAAGTGTGTCAATTAGCTGATACTCTAAATGGATAATGATCAGAATCGATTTAAAACACGTATAAGCACACATAATCTAATTTTGGTAACCCCCTACAGTTAACATGAAAATCTATCTCAATGCTACGATTCTAGACCATAGTCGCCCATATAGGAGATCAATCTTTAGCTAATTACACAGAGTTACTGACTGCACAAAGTCATTTCACCATGTAGAACTCTTACATAAAAAAGAACTTACGGATATAGAAATGAAACTTCTTATTACATGACACCATGCTCCTTCACATTTTGTGCAAATTGATTTAACTGTTTTAATTAGACGGTGTATTTTGAAGCTATTTGTTTCAAGTCAATGATTTTACTTTTATGTTGGAGTTCATGATTATTTTTTTTAAAATTCATGAAGGGTGAATTACATGCACACTCCCTCACTTTAGTGCTAATTACCCAAAACCCCCTAACTTTTGGTAAATTACAACAAAACCACCTCAAGGGGTCTATTTATAAGGTTTACAGGAAGTGAAATGGTAAGAAATTTTAAATACACAGGGGGTGTATGTAAGAATACCTTAACATGAGGGGGGACTTTATGCAACTTCAAAACGGTTAAAGGGATTTCAGTAATTAGCACTAAAGTGAGTGTCTACTCTGTAGGTAATTTTCTAATTCATGAATACTTGCTTCGATTTTGTTAGAATTTCAGAGGCTCAACTTTTAGATCCATCGGAAAAAAACTCACAAAATCTACGTCACCCTAACTAATTTAAATTCTTCTTTTAGTAGAATTCGTGCATCTTTAGACTCTGTCACTGTCTCGTGCGTAGAAAAAGAGGATCTTATATTGGTTCATTTTAAATTATTCCATATTCAACATATAACTCACTTCCTCATTAGCAACTAACATTCATCTTATTCAAAATAACAACACCTTTTCTTTCTTACCGTCTAAATGTCATATTTCCAATTATCCAATGCACAATGTCCTCTGTCAAATTTTGGCTAATATCGGAAACTATCATTTTTGTTCATGTAAGAAATTTTTTATTAATTTATTCTAAAACAAGAAGTTTGGTACATTAGATTTCCTTTTTTTTTTTTTAATGATGAGCCTTCCAAGTATCACTAATTTATGATATCAACTTTTCAGCTTCCATGTTTTTATAATTTCTCAATTTGATATAATTTTCACTAATTTAAAAATTGGAATTTTGTGTCCTAGAAAAATCATTCATGCATAAACATGCGTAATTCACCTAGTCTATTTCTACGGAGAATACAGAAAGAAAAGAGTAACGATAGCTATAACTAAACCAAGCCCATGTTGAGATCACAAATGACCAAACAAAAGCATAACTTTTAGCATTTGAAATTGAAAAAAGAACACAATTCATCCCTACTTCTGATTGAGTAAAGTCGTCCTGATAAGTGCACTACATCTGCCAATCAGAAAACTTTCCTTTTTACGTCTCGCCAAGCCTGAATTGAGTGATCAAAATGATGAACAAAAACTGGCATTGAGAAGTAGCTTAGCTTTTTTGACATTGTCTTTTCCAACTTCTTAGAAGTTCTCTTTCATTTGTGTCCAAATATTAAAAGTTCTTTACTTATTTTAAAAGAAATAACTCCAGACTAGCAACATGAATCTCCAAAAATACGAACTTAAATATTCATGCTCTCTAAAAGCTGGAATTCAGCACAACTAATGAAGTCCTTCAAAGCAAAGGTCATGCTAAACAATCTTTAATTGATTAGATAATTGAGTATTTCTCTCTCCTTCTAGATAAGCAAAAGATATAAAAAGTTTCCATTTATTCAATGATTTACTGAGCTCAGTTAATTTAGTACCATAAGGCCAGAATGTCTGCCAGAGTGAGAATAATTGCTAGGTCTGGTGCATGCAATTGTTTGTTAATTCTTACATGATAAAGAATTGACAATGCTCGGGGAAACCCATGCACCACATGCATCAATCATGGAATGAACCAGAAATCCGTATCCATCAATTTGCAAATAATATATCGTTCATCATAGTACCCAATAAAATAAAGTTGCAATTAGTAAGTTTTTGGCAGAAAAACAAATCCTTTCTCGCACAAATTTCTTGATCACATAACAGCCTTCTGCTAAGAGAGCCTGTTAATCATATAATATTCACATCTATCTACATGGGCAGCTGTAAAGGGAAAACAGTGCAATGCATACATGCAAACCAAATTGCCTTGATCCTATAGTACCCAATTAAATAAGTTGCAATTAATAAGTTTTTGGCGGAAAAACAAATCCTTTCTCGCACAAATTCTTGATCACATAACAGCCTTCTGCTGAGAGAGCCTGTTAATCATATAATATTCACAGATATCTACATGGGCAGCTGTAAAGGGAAAACAGTGCAATGCATACATGCAAACCAAATTGCCTTGATCCTAGCTGGTGTTAGTGTATTTGATCTACATAAGAGAAAATAACGATGAAGTATCAGGAGATAAGAGAACGTCACATGCATAAGTTTGTATTCTAGAGAGCACAAACCAGAAAAATGAAGTGCGCGAATTGCTCGTTCTTTAGAAAAACCCATTTCCTCAAGTTCTGCAAATAGCTGCTGATTGACTTCTGGGACAACCATTTCTAAACACAGGAAAAGCATCAGGCAACTGCACTAAGCTGATGAGATTAACAATGCAGTCAAACAACAAATACCATGCAGAGCAAAAAAGATGTTCAAACTTTTTTGAAGATATGCTTTACAGACTCAAATCATTATCGAATAAATCATATCAACATTTAAACAAAGTAGCCCATGTATAAGAATGAAAAGAAAATTAACTTGATATCATAAGCTCAGAAAGATTCTATTCCCATGCGTTTTCATTCTTCTCCAACCAAATAAACAAGACTTAAAAGATGAACTTTTATGTATCACAAACTATTAAACACTCAGTTTGGAATCAATTATGTGTTAGCTGCAGCAAGCAGGAGGTTTCAATTAAAGTTTTACAGAGGCAAAGCATGCAAATGGACACGAGTCATTGGGCCAGATAATCAGATATCAGTACTACCTTCTTGCTGACTACTACTACCACTACCATCGCCAGCTTCTTGCATCTCCACATCATCCTTGGGCTTTGGAGCCTCCAAACTTATTGGCTTTGCTGCCTCAGAAGTCTTGTCCACAAATTCAGTATGCCCTGTCCTCTTCGTATGCAATTCACTTTCCTGATCCCATGAAAGAAACAAATTAGAGACCCCTGAACACCACATGCTACATTCAAACTTTACCATACAATTATAACTGACTATTTATTTTCCTTATATGATACGACGCATATGCATGTTCTTTCTTGTGAAAATTTCATTATAGAAGAAAAGAAGGGCCAACATAACATATTCATAGAAGTATACATGTATAGATATTTAACTGAGTCCAGGGCATTTGGTTCAATAGCCATGACCAAAGTCCAAGCTTTGGATTGAGATCCAATCATCAAATAATGCTAAATCGAATGACTATGCTCAAAAATAGAATGGCTATGTATCTATTGAATGTTTATAAATACCGCAGACAACTCTGTAGATGGTATTTAAAGAGTTAGAATGTGGGGTATGGGAAAAAAAGATCAACAGAAAATCGTGGTCCTTATGAAAGGTACTCGTAAAAATGAAGATCCAAATATAAAATATAGTGTTGAAAAGATCATAGCTGAAGAAATCAACAGGAAATACATACACACACAGATCTAAGTAATGGTACATTTTTAGTTAGATCATAACAATATTTAGGGGAATTTACCAAGATAAAAATTTATTAGGGCGAGTTTGAAATGGTGAGATATTGGAAATGAATACAAAAATATCATAGTAAAATGATTCAAAAATAACGAGCACTATCGATGAACACCGTTCCAAAAATCTTTCAGCTACATAATCATGAGTCATTTTCATGGCTATGCGACACCCTTGAATTTTTATAGCGGGTAAATCTTTAAATTATGCATAAATCATCTAGCATAGAATTGTATAGATATATCTAGCTTCATCAATAATCGGAATGGTGCATGTCTTTTTCATCTTAACATCCAAACGAAGTCAAAAGAATACTCACAACGAACATTGTTAAGAACCCTAAACAGCTAGCACTTGGTGAAATAGATCATAGAATGTTAAACTGTATCCCTTTCCTTATTTCACAAATCATAACAATCCACTTCCAGATAAGAGAGCTCCACATGAAATACCTAAAACCTCAGTAAGAGAGCTCCGGGCTTGGAGAAAAAAGAAGGCTCACAGCCATAATTTTTATTCGTAAATATATACCTTGCAAGCTACGACATATCAATCACCGCAAAGGAAATCTCATTTTAAGCCCTCTTGGCCCTTTTAGCAAAATATTACCAAAAACAAAAGAAAAAGTATCAAAGTACCTCAATCGTAAATCATTTATCAAACTACAATAAAACGTCGAAGACACTGCCCATTATCAGAAAAAATGGTAAGGTTACAGGTTACAGACATTTCTTGGATTTTGCTTATTTTTTATAAATTGAATATGAGGACGCCCTGCAGTTGATGTTAGAGACGTTATCAGCGGGGACCTCTCTCTTCTTTTTCTTTTTTCTTTTTTCTTTTTTGGCTATGCAACAAGTGCAATCATTGGCTTTTTTTAAAAAAATCCCTTACTTTTTTGTTATGAAATAACTGTAAGACAAAATTATTTGATGATTTTTTTATTTTTATCTTAGACATCTGTTTGTGTGTGTGGTATATTCAAATTGCTTTCTTCACTATTTTATTTCCTGAACACAAAAATTGACTTGAAGTTAGCTTTCAAATTATAGTGTTCAAATTCACATATAATATTAAATTTATTTTTATTTCCATTCAAAAAAAGATATGGCTAATTTGCGTGTGAAATTATATTATTCTTTGTTAAGATAATAATTAATAATGAAACTACATAATTTATCATCTTCTTTGGCAGGGATGGTTCCAGGAATTCTATAAGGCAGAATTTAGATATTTTACTATGTAATTTCCCGCACTTCAAAAAAAAAATCTTGTTGGTGTCCCTTTTTCCTTCAAATCAATAAGTTATTAATAATTAAAGATAATATACATACAATATCCATACTAAATAAATATAAATAATATTTGACATATTTTTCAAGATGAAATGAATGTGTCATTAGAATTTTTTTGTTCTATGAAGAAATTATAAACAAGAACTGAAAGTGGTGATAGAAAAAAGATGAAAGAAGCAGCTGGAGGTGGAGCTGGAGAAGAGATGAAGGAAAGAAATAAGAAAAGGAGCTGGAAAGAAAAGGAGATGAAGGGAAATATGTTTTAAAAAGAGGTATTTGCTGTTATTGGCATTGGCAGCAACAAAATTATGACTGCAGCTGCAACAGTTATCAGCAGTCACAGAAAAGAAAGGTTGGATAAACCAAATAGATAGAGAAGAGATATGTCCCTGCCGATGACGTCGCCAAATACGACAAAAGCAGGGACCTCTTTGTCTTCAATTTTGCAAAATAAATAAATAAATAAATAAATAAAAATAGTTTGATAAATGTTGTAAATTTGTGGTAGATTGATAATTTTCCTATTTCTTAGTAATATTTTGTTGAAAAAATCCGCCCTTGTACCAAAATTCCATCCCTACCGCACTAGCCATAATCAAACTCTTGCAATAAAAAGAATCAAGAAACATGGTTTGATAAATGTTGTGAATTTGAAGTATTTTAATAATATTCGTTTTCATTAATAATATTTTGATAAAAAAGTCCGCCCCTTGGAACAAAATTCCGTTCCTACCGCACTAGCAATATTCAAACTCGAGCAGTATGTATACCACCATTTCCCCCAAATAACTTCTACACTACACACAATTTAATTGCACGTAGTAAGCAAATGAATCATCATATCAATCAACATTTGGACAAAAGAAGAATCATAATTGAGTTCAAGAAAATGCAACACACATTAAAAAAAAAAAAGAAAGAAAGAACTTTATACTCCGTCCTTACACACACACATAAGAAAGAATGCAATCTGGAGTGAATCTCATCTCATCAGTCATATTATCAAAATAAAAGTTGAAGAAGAAATGTACGGTTTTGGAGCGGCAAGGCTTGCCGCAGGTGGAGCAGACTAAATTAAGCACAGCTTCGGTGGATTCGACGAAATTAGTGTGTTTGGTTAACTCAGCGTGCTCCTGCGCTTCCTCCACCGATTTCAAAAGTGTTTCGCAGTCTCCGCATTTTAGCGATACCCCTGCCATTGCTGATGAGCGAGAGCGGAGTAGAGTAGTGATTCAATGGGAATGGGGGGATGGATTGATTGATTGCAGAGTAGTTCGATTCGTTGATTGCGTGTTTCTTGCTAGTTAAGTTGAACTTTGGGAGAGGGTAGGTGATGCCGTGTGTGAATTGGGGATGAAGGAAAGGACAATTTCGAGAATTTTCAGAATTACAAAATTGCTGTTGCCCCTCTCTAAAGGATAATTATCTATCCATGCTTTTTTCTAAAGTGGGAGGACTCAAGGTCTTAAATTTCGAACGAGATTTCGGTGTAATTAATTTATGAAAATTTTGAGGATATTTAAAATTTCTGTTTTAATTTTAAAAAAATTATAAAAATTTATAATATAATTTTGAGTAATTTTAATTATCATACTTATGCATCCTTTGAATTTTTTAAATAAATAATATAATTTTTAATATTATTTACATAAATAATACCAAAGAAAAAATCCAAATCTCGCATGGTGCGCCAGTGGTAATGGTGCACCCACTTTTCCTTTTTTTTTCATTTTTTATTTTGCTGTAAAAAATTTTTTTTTTCTTATTTATGTGAGGACGCGCTATTTGGTACAAATTTAAAATAAAAAATTCCTCTCAGTTTCTCTCCGCACGCTCTGCTGCTTCTCTCCCTCTGCTTCACCCCCAATTTGTTCCTCTTATTTCAAATATTTTATCCCTAAATTTCAAGGTAATTTTTCTATTCTATGTTATTATTTTATTGAATATATTTTTGAGTTAGTTAATTATTTTAAGTTAGAGTTTATGGTTTAAATGTAAAATAATTTCTGTCACTTTAAACCCTAGTTTTCAATTTTAATTTTGAATCAAATTATGACCTAAAATAGTGTAAATGTTAGTTTTTGAGTTTGTGGTTTATATATATTGTTATTGTATGCTAATATTAGGTGCAAATTATTTTAGGTATAATATTAGTGTAAATGTTTAAGTTATCAATTTTGATTTAATTTTGTAGTTTTTATTTTGTACTTAGATTTTTTATTTTTTGTATAATTTTGGACCCTAATTTTGAATGTAGGTGTTTTTATGGTTTGAATTCATAACCTAATTTGAATTTAGTGTTTAGGATATGAACTTTGTTTTAATTTTGTAGCTTTTATTTTGTACTTAGATTTTCGATTTTTTGTATAATTTTGGACCCTAATTTCAAATGCAAGTATTTTTAGGATTTGAACTTTGATATAATATTTTTAGGTACAATTTATTATTTTGAGGTGTAATATTGAATTTAGTGTTTATGAACGACATTTTTAGGTTTTTTAAATGTGTCTGAATATTATTTATGTTTTCGAACTATAAATTAATAATTTATATTTTGCAGAAACGTCGAGGCAGAACGTGATTGATGTTTGTATATTTTTGGATGGACAAATAATTGAAGATTCGAACTATATGCTAAGTTATAGCATTCCAGCAAGAGCTCATATGAGAATACCCCGTTCGATCATATTGAGTTGGTCCATGACCCTCATTTGAAGATAGAACGACTTGTGAGCATAAATGTGAGTACTCGAATTCCTAATGAGATGGGTTGGTAGTTATAAGTGTTACAATTGGGCATTGATGTTGTGTATTTGTTGGACATATATCACATATTTTTTTTTTGAGCCATTTTTTTGTGATTTCAGGATGATTTTTGAGCAGTTTTTTTGCCATTTTTTTAGTAGTTTATTTGGCAAAAAAAAATATCTTTTCGTGATTTCGGGGTGATTTTCCAACATTTTTTTGTAGATTTTCGGGGTTTGAATTGAACATAAAAAAATGTAGATTGACTCACAAAGTTTCTAACGGTGCGAGAATTGATTCATTTCGATATCTTGGTGAAATACAACATGTAAAAACACACACATTTGGGTAGTAACTTCTACCCTAAAAAACCTCGTAACACATAATAAGTCAAAAATAAATTAAATCTATTCATCCGACATGTAATAGTCTGACTTCTATTGGGGATGAGTCAAAACATTACAAATTTCACGACGTGTGAGTCTTTGGCCTCTTGCAAACGCAAGTTCTTCTGCTAGTTGAAGCACGTGATATCTAGAACGACGTAAAAGCATCCTAACATTCAATAATTCGATGAGCCCATTCCCTCCTGAGTCTACAATAATACTCAACTGGGTCTTCAAAGCGAAGTACTTCGTATTTACGTTTCTTTCTTGTAATAACCATGTACCTCTAGGGTTTCGATTCTCTCCCATTTTCAATTAAATCTGAGAATTATGTATTATGACGACTTTGTGTTGTTGATTTATACATTTATGACTTGGTAACTGATCATTCACGTGATTGATTTGATTAGTCTCGTCGATCACATGTCTCTGTAGTTTCCTTATGATTCATTTGTCATAATTTGTCTGCCATACTCACGTGAACGAATTGATGAGTCTAAAACATCACATGTCTTTCTGTTTTTGCCAGTTTGTGTAACTGTAGATGGATTGCGACAATTCATTGTCATAATTTCATTGCCCTACTCACATGATCGGTTTGATAATTCATTAGGGTTTAGGCAACTATGTATGTAAAGAGCATGGTTGTGAATCAAATTAACATTACACAAATGGAGCCGTTTAGAGCTCCGAAATTGCACTACATTCCTGGTGATATTTTTCGTGCTATGGGGCATAGTTTCCAGTTGGATGATGATTACTATTACTCATTAAATCCAAATAAAAAATATACAGAAGTGTATTTACACAATGGAAGATGAATGGGGGTTTCGTGTCCAAGAACAAGATGAGGCTTGTTACCGATTGTCGTGAACGTCATATTCGTTAACCCAGATAGAGAGCTATCGTCATGCCTCGTGTAACAAACCATGAAAAGACACTAGCCCTCAATAAGATACGTGAAGAGAATAATAGAATGGCTATGCGTATGACGCGTCTTGATTTCCAAGAAATATCTAGAGAGTATGCATTATTTGGTTTTGTGCAAGAAGCAAGAGCTAGGTGGGAGTTCAGTGTAGGTCCTCAGTATCGATCAGATACTGAGATGTCTAATGAAGAAATTAACTAGTTTGGTGTTAATTTGTTTAATATAGTTAATATGTCTACGTTTTGATTCCTCTTTTTGTTTTGTTTAATATAGTTAATATATGTTAGAAAATTTCATGTTAGATGTTTTGATGATGACAAGATAGGAATTTATGTTAGACCCCAAAAATAATGTAAGTTTATGTTTTCATAGATCAATTGTATATGCATTTGAAAAATTTGTAATTTTGTTAGGCTTGTAATTTTTATCTTTGTAGATTTTAGACTAAGTATTGAATATCAAGTCGCTAGTAGAATTCTAGGTGAGTCTATTAGAGATGAAGTTGAAGATCAACGTCTGAAGTCAAGTGAAGATGAAGATTAGTTCTTAGCGTCTGTCAAACGGTAAAGTACTGTTTCAGGATTTTTGAATCAAGCGCTCAAACGACTCAAGCGATTAAGGATCAGATTCACCTGATACAAATTCTCAAGTCATGAAGGACTTAAATGCAATCATCAACAGACATTTATTTCCAACGGGAAATAAATTTAAATGCATTAAATGTCTGATAAGTGCATTAAATGTGATATGGCATTATGACTTGTAGACAAGCCACCTTTTGACTAGATTGTTAGATTTCAGAGTTCAAATCCTAATCATGTCCAATCAAAATCAATAGAAATTCAGGAATGTCAGAGAGGGACTGTTTAACGCGTTGCGTGAGGAACACGCGCCCACATATGTCCAACGGACAAATCTCAAGAAACCTTATAAATAGTACCCATCAACAAACCCAATATATACACTTACATACACAAGAAAAAGGTCAAAACTTTGCTGAAATGGCATTCTGCATTGCGACCCTATTCAACAGCTCTGTAATAATCAGATTTATATGAAATTACTCTTATTTGAAAGCCAACATCCTAACGTTTCCATGGCCACTAGAATCAAGGTAATCCGAGTTTTCTACGATTTATGAATTTTTTAATCTGACCCTGTTTTGAGCAAAAAAAATAGTCGCAATTTTGCTTAGGTTTTTCTTAAATTGGTGTAGTAATTTTTTAAATTCTTTTGACCCTTATGATTTTAAATGACCTTGCTATATTATGTAAAATTTTCAGAATTCTTTTAGCTATTTTTCAAATTATTATGATTTCTTTGTTATTTCAAGATGTGTATGGAATAAAACTTTGTATAGAGTATAATCTCCTATTGATGAATTGAAATTTTATTCTACTTATGCATGTGTCAGATTTCACTTTTATGGGGCTGATTTTATATGGGCATTTTTGAATAATTTTGTGAAATTAAAAATTAGGAATAAATATTGATAAACTATTTGCAATATAAGAAAGAAATATACTTTTTAAAGAAATAACGTTAAAAAGTTGAAAGAAGAAATATATATATATATATATATATATATATATAATTAATTCTTAGCTCTTGCTTTTCCATTCTTAATTGTATGGTGAAAAATTGAAATAAAATATATCATTTTGCATATAGGAAGCGGGAATGAGCAAGATGTGTGAATGAGTGAGCTAGCGTTGGACCGTTTTGCCTTGGTTGAAAGGTGAGTCCCATGTACTACGTGAATGCAATATTATATATATTGGATGAATATACTATATATATGATTGAGTAATGCTTTTTGATTGCATTTTGGATGAATATTTCTAGCATTACATTGTACTTATCATGTGAACATGTGGGGTTTGTTGATGGTTGAAAACTTATATTGTGATGGATGTGGATGTTCATTTGGCTTGAGCAAAAGACTATAACACATTGGTTATATACTCATTGGTGAGCCACGTGTAGTAGTTGGAGGCAAGAGGCCATGGGAGCGGAGTGTTCATGGTTGAGCCCACGTGTGCAACTGAGACCATGATGTGTTTACCCTTGTGTCATAGGTGAGCGGACATCAATATCATACTGCACTTTGCTTGATACTCTATTGGTAATATACTTATGGGTGAGCTACGTGAGACTGTGTGCGGCAAGAGACCACGGGAACGGAATGTTCATGGTTGAGCCCACGTGTGCAACTAAGACCATGATATAATTACCCTTGGAGTGGATGGTTGCATACGCATTTGCTTGATTCTCATTTGGTGAGCCCATGTGTGCAATTGAGTCCATGATACAATTACTGTTTGAGTGGAGAGTTGCATACTTATGATTTGAGGTTAATAAATCTTTTGAATATGTTATCTTAGTGGATATTTAATTATGTGCCTTTCTTATGAAGTCCTTCAATGTGATTGCCAAATTTTATGAAAATTTGTGATTTGAAAGTAAGTTACTTCTATGAACTATTTTACAAAAATAAGTGTACTTTATGTAATAATACATATTTGTGGTGCCTGATTGTGTGGTGTTCTTGTAGTGCACGGGAACTCACTGAGCTTTGTAGCTCATCCCTTTGTTACTTTTTTTTTTCTTTTCAGAATAGTAGGTGGTAAGCTAAAGATTAGACGGGTCTCGCGTGCACATACTCAACCGGGAGTGTTATATTTATCATAGTTGTGTTTCTATCTAGACTAGGTATATATGAAATGTACTAAATTCTTACTTTCTTTGATGTAACGGAGATTCTAGGCTAGAGTTTTACTTAAAGTAATTACTAATATTAAATATTTCGGTCTTGGGTCTTTGTTTTGCTATTTTCCTTGAGTTTAAAGTCGCTTGAGTACCAGGAAGATGATAACCTATCTCTTTAGACGACCCCTATTGGGATTGGTCGTTAAATTTTTTGATAATAGATGTATGTCGTATCTGCATCATATTGTATCAGGATCCAAAATTGTGTGCGCCATCATAGTTCAGGCATTACTTATATGCCTCAAATAAATTTTGTTTCCCGTCCTATATTATCTAACAACATATACTTGATTTTGTATAACTTCTTATGTATTTTTGATTTATTGGATTTGATTGTATAAATCTACAACGCTTAATTTGAGTTAGTTTTTAAAAAAGACTGGCTAATTTCCGTGGAGCAAAAGAGCATTTAATGTAGTTTTAGATTTTTTAGTTGCTTTTTGCTTAAATTTTCGTAAATCTACTACACAAAAACATAAGAAATTATAGAGCTTTTTGCTTCATTTCACATTCCTTTTTCTTTTTATTTTCTTCCCGTTGGCTGAAATCCATTGGTGGGAAATACTATGCACAGGCAGAGGCCGACTCATTAAGGCGGTCAAATGAGGTTGATTAGATGCACGAAAATTTGGAATCTCGTAAGTTGGTGATGGGAAACATGTCAATGCATTCGAAGGTTGTAAAGGAGAAAGTAAGGAAGCAGGAGGAACAACTTAGTGCTGAGATTAGATCCTTATTAGTTGGTGGGAGTTCACTTTCAGTGGCCTACAAGCATTTGCAGGTAACCCAATTATACTGGTTGCTTACTGAGCTTTTGTTTTCTGGTTTGTCCACTGAAATGGATAAGTACTTGGGCCTCAAAATTTAGCTATTATATATTCTCTTCTATTTGTACTTTTGTGGTAAATAAAAGTCAAAGTATGTTGTCAGTTTTATTCAATAATTTTCATCTACTTAATTGTAATATAGTGAAGGCAAATAAGAGAACTAATTAAAATGATAGCTGGCCAGTCTTCAACACTACCTTGCAAAAAATGACTTTTTTGTTTGAAGTGAATTAGAAGCTGATAACAACTTTATAGCTCATAGCTTTGATTAGTTATTACCTTCTTTTTTTTCATTTTTCCTTCTCATTTTGCTTTTTGTTGTTCCCTTTTTCTTTTCTAATTACTGGGCTTGGAAATTTTTTCAAATGTAGCGCCTGAACATTATCATTTAAAAATACTCATGTACAACAAAAAATTATAAATGCAGTTTTGAGCCAGGCAATACGAGGAGGTGTATGGTTCGCTGTGTGTTTATAGTGTTTGACATTGGTTGGGGATCAAAGAAGGGAGTGCTTCATTGGTATGTCTTGCCTTCAGCAATCAGTTACCTGGTTCTAGGTTGTTAAGAACAAAGAAAGGAGGGCAAATATATTCAAAGTTCTGAATCAGTTTTATTCTTCAATGATACTCTTACTGAAATGTTTAAAACTAGATATTTCACACTTAATCGGGTAATAATTGGATTGACTATTGCATAATACTTTTGCTGATTTGGCTTTCTAATATATCATGAAACTTTATCAAAAAAAATTTATCATATTTTCAATTTGTGGCCTCTGGATGTTTGCTTTAATATTTTAATGACAATTTGAATGGGATGCTCCTCTTTTATCTGTTATTGAAAGAATGTATGGAGTTTGTTTTTAACTGATATCTATGCTGGTTCGTTATCATAAACAATTTGTTTGGCATGAAGTTTCCAAACTCTCATACTTATGGGCTGTATTGTATGCTTGGAAAGAGTTATGAATATTAATTAGAACCAAAAGTTGCTCATATCCTTTATGAATTTTGGCCCTTAAGATTTCAGGTTGTTATGGATGAATACTCAAGTACACCTTATCCTCTAATTACCAGCCCATCAATCTAATATTTGCTTGGGAAACTGGGACTAGTTAATATGATGGTCTATCAAGTGGGAATAATGAGCAGTTTGTAGTTTAGAAGGTGCACAAAATATTTATGTATTCTTAACCGATGCACTCGGTAGTGTATCATAATGATTTTCTTGGTATGACAGTTATGCTTTTCTCAAGAATTTCATGTTCAGCCGGTTTCTTTGATATATTTTGTTTTGATTTGATAAATGTCAGGCTAAATGTACTATGTGTATTTACTATACAATAGATATATCTTGTGACAAATATAAATAAGGTTTACTTTTCATGAGTTTCTTACAGAATGTTTGTTAATGTTCTTGATCTTTGGAATAAAACCTGTAATGTTATTGTTCTTTTTAGTGGAAATGTAGATATTTGTTAAAGGAGTTGTCTGTTAGCTTGCAGTCAATTTGTATCAGCATGGAAAATCATGTAGGTGAGATCTCTTGCAAATTGTTATGGAAATCATTTGCAGAGCAGTTTTATATATCTCCAACAAAGAGAGTCATGCCATGCTTTTTTTATTTCATTTTTCACAAGGGAATAAATTGAGGTTTGACCATTAGCTTTTGTGGTGATATTCGTGAGAGTTTAATGTAAGACAAAAGATTGGTACAAAAATGAGTACAGAGGAAGGAGAGGATCTATATTGTTACCTCAGAGAAGAACGACATAAGGCTCTGTCGAGTTAAAGTGATTTTCTTTTAATGATTTTCCATTTAAATTCCTGAACGCAAAATACTTAAAGTCATTTTTATTCACCATGGTGAGCATGTAGACTGTTTTTGAAGAATATAGTCATCTTTTGTGTTGCTTTCGATTCAGTGATTTTATTTTTTCAATTTGCAATCAGTAGTTGAATTTTTATATGTGGTAAGATGTTTTTGCAGGATAGCTTTTCATGCTATCCAATTCGGGTTTAGAGTGCTTCTCTCTCGGTGCATGTTAGTGGGCTAACGTGCACAAAACCCTAACAATGGCAAAAAGGAAAGGCAGGCGAACAATCGAGATTATCAGGAGCCCCATCTCACACCCACCAAGTGATAGTAATGTGAGATCGACACCGGAGAGTGGTAATCGGAACAGACCCCTACAAAAACAGGGGATAGAGCAACAAGCGGGGCCGTCGGCAAGCAAAACGACGGACGAGGAACTAGTAGAAATGGTACCTGATTTGGAGGAAATAGAAGCTCCGATTGAAACTCTGATGAAAGAAGTTGAGATTCCGGAGCTTGGGCCAACTGTGGAAGGCCAGAACGACAAGCAAAGACAGCCAGAGGTGAGGAAGTGGCGCGATTTGTTTGCGCGAAATCGGGAAGAGTCAAATGGGTTGGTATTGGAGAAGATTGAAAGTGAAGGTAAGGAAATCCAGCTAACCCATGAGGACGTGGAACCAGAGCTGATTTATTGGAAATACTCGTTGTCAGCTTACATTCTTGGCCAGGACATACCAGTAACAGTGATGGTCAACTTCATCAAGGCTAGGTGGAAGGGGATAGACCTGCCTCGGGTAGTTAAGCATAAGAAGGGATTCTTCCTCTTCAGATTTGAGACAGAGGAGGCTCTAAATGCAGCTTTGAGTAGAGGTAATCAATTTTTCTACTCAAAGCCTTTGATCTTAAGGCGCTGGACAGAGGGCATGGAGATAAATGAGGAGCTAACCCATATCCCTATATGGATACAACTGCCCAACCTCCCTTTAGAGATGTAGGGAGCTAGTAGTCTAAGTAAAATTGTGAGTAAGATAGGGGAACCCATGCACACAGACGAGTTAACGGCCCAGAAATTGAAATTAGAATTTGCCAGGGTACTAGTGAAAGTGGAAGTGGGGAGAGAATTACCTAAAGAAGTCTCTATAAAAAATGGAGTAACTGGTAGGATAATCCAACAGTGTGTGAAATATGAGTGGCTACCCATTTTTTGTAATTGATGCCATATATGGGGGCACAAGGAAGGTGGATGTAAGAAGCCAATTATCCAAAAATGGCAGGTTAAAAAACTTGTAGTGGGAAATGAAAAAGAGCAGGAGACTCTTGTTGAGAAACAACAAGAGATAGTACTGGAGGAGAGGGTGAGTATCACAGACAGTGAAGAGAGAAGTGTGGCACCTGGAAGTGGTAAGCATACACCTATGCCAACTCAAGATAAAGGGAAGGGGGTAACAACTGAATGGCAAGAAGTAAGAAGCACAAAATAGAAGAAGGGAGGTAATTGGCTGGGTAGCAGAGCAAATAGCGAGGTTCAACATGCTTTAACAAATCTCTTCCAAGTTTTGAGCCATGTGGGAGCAGTGGCAGAAGGTGGCGAGCATCACCTCACAGAACCCCCTGTACCTTGAACATTGGGGGTTGGAACATACGAGGCTTCAATACAGTCGAAAAACAGGTAGCTGTTAAAAAGCTGATTGAGGTAAATAAATGTGATGTGTTTGCTATTGTAGAAACTAGAGTAAAGCTAAATAATTTTCAAACAGTTAGAAGGAGTTTTGGGCAAGATTGGATGGTTATTAATAACTACGTTGCTGCAATAAATGGGCGTATTTAGGTTTTATGGAGAAATGCCACCACTCGGGGCTCTGTCTTGAGTGTAACAGATCAACAAATCACTTGTCGAATGGAGATTGGGAAATATAGATTCATCTTGACTGCCGTATATGGGCATAATGATGAAACAGGGAGGAGGAATTTGTGGCAGGATCTTGGGACAATGAAGTATTCTGAACCCTAGATTTTTCTTGGTGATTGGAATGCAACTTTGTTCTACAATGAGAAGATGCAAAGTGATGGCCAATTCGATGGGGGTAATGATGACATGAAGGAGTGCATTGAATCATTAAGAATAGAGAACATTCCATACACAGGACACTTCTACACTTGGAGTAACCGCCATGACAAACAAACTAGAATTTATTGCAAATTGGATAGAATAATGGCTAATGGGGCTTGGTTTATGCAAGAGGATGTAGGGGCAGTTCACTTCTCAGACAGTGACATCTCAGATCACTCTCCTATGATCTTAAGCATAAAGGAGGGTAAGTTGGGAAAATCAAATTTTCGATTCTTAAATGGCTGGACTATGCATCCAGCTTTTTTTGAAATAGTCAAGGAAGAATGGAGCAAGGAAATACAGGGGTGTAAGATGTATAGAGTTACTCAGAAATACAAAGCACTCAAGCATAGACTCAAAAAGATGCACAAAGGGACCTTATCTAAAATAGAAAACAGAGTGCAAGTGAAAAGGACACAGTTGGCTGGTGTGAGGGAACAGTTGGAAGATAATCCTTTTGAAGAGGCCCTGATAAAGGAAGAACAGGAGGTGTATGTAGAGTTGAGATCCTTGTTGAAAATGGAGATGGAGTTTTTGAGGCAACGAGCCAAAGCTGAATTTTTCCAAAAAGGGGATGAATGTAATGCATATTTCTTTACCAGATTGAAGGACAAAATTGCCAGGGAGAAAATTCATAGACTGAAAACTAGCAAGGGAGAGGATATCACAGATGTATAGGAGATAAAGGGGGAAATCTTGACTTACTATCAAGACCTGCTTGGAACTGATAGTCCAGCAATGGCAGACATCAATCCAGAGGTTATAAGGCAGGGGTTTCTCTTAACACCAGAGGATATAAATGCTATCCAGACACCAGTGACTATGGACGAAGTGAAGAAGGTTATATTCATCATCCCCGAAGACAAGAGTCCAGGGCCAGATGGATATAATTCCTGTTTTTTTAGGAGAAGTTGGCACATAATAGGCGAGGCGGTATCTAAGGCTGTCATTGACTGTTTCTCCAAGGAAGTTATTGAAGGAAATAAATCATACTATACTCCATCTAATTCCTAAATGTCAAAGTCCAAATACAGTGGCAGATTTCAGACCTATCGCCTGCTGCACAATCATGTATAAGATAATATCCAAGCTTCTTTGTAATAGACTGAAATTAGTGTTGCCCAAACTTATTAACCAAGCCCAGGGTGCTTTCATTCGTGGTAGATCTATCGTGGATAATGTGGCTCTTTACCATGAGTTGGTGAAGGGATATAACAGAAAGGGGTTGACTCCAAGGGCAGTTATGAAAATGGACATTAAAAAAGCGTACGATACTGTGGGGTGGGGATTCCTTGAAAAGCTGTTATTGGCTTATGGCTTTCCAAAGGAATTTATAGCTCATAATGCGATGTGTCACTACAGTCAGATTTTCCATAATGATGCAGGGGACTGTTTTTGGGTTTTTCCCGGGTCAGAGAGGATTACGACAGACGGACCCTATGTCCCCTTATCTGTTTGTGTTGGTTATGGATTATCTACACAAGGAGCCCTCGTTTAAATTCCATCCAAAGTGTAAGCGGGTTGGTTTAATCAATCTTTGTTTTGCTGATGACTTGATGATGTTTAGTACAGAAGATGCACAATCAGTCGGCCATGTTAAAGATACTTTTGAAAGGTTTTCTGAGGTCTCGGGACTAAAAGCAAGTCTTGATAAGAGCCAATTAATTTGTGGGGGTGTCTCAGAGGAGGAAAAACAGAATCTTCTGACTATGACTGGGTATGTTGATGGGGGAGCTACCTATGAGGTATCTGAGAGTCCCGTTAATTGCATCTAGATTGACGGTAAAAAATTATCAGGGGTTGATTGATAAGATCATGCACCGAATCACCTCTTGGACTGCGAAGTACCTTTCATTTGCAGGGAGAACTTTATTAATCAAATCTGTGCTCTTTGGTATCCAAATGTATTGGAGTTTAATTTTTCCATTACCATTAACTGTGGTGCATGCAATTGAAAAGATGTGTAGAACTGTTTTGTGGTGTGGCAAAGCAAGTGGGAGATATCAAGCAATGATGAAATAGACAGACATATGTATGCCTAAGAGGGAAGGAGGACTTGGGATCATCTCTATAGGGGCTTGGAATATTGCTGCTATATTTAAAAACATATGGAATATAGCAGCAAAATAGGATTCTGTCTGGATAAGATGGGTCCATGACTATTATCTGAAAAACCAAAGCATTTGGACAATAAGGGCAAAGAACTCTAACACTTGGCTATGGAAACGAATTATAGCTATAAGGGATAAAATGTTGGATGCGGTGGATTTGGCACAACATCAATGGAAGGAAGGTAAGTTCACAATCCAAAAAGTTTACTTGCATGTTTTAGAGAATGAAGATGTGGTTGATTGGGGACCTTTTGTGTGGGGGAAGGGGCCTATTGCAAGACATAGAGTCATTGTGTGGTTAGACATATTGAATAAGCTTAAAACGAGGGATCGAATTAGTTTGTGGAAAACTCTTGATGATACACGCTGTCTATTATGCAATGTGGGGGAGGAAAGTAGAAACCACCTGTTCTTTGAGTGTGAGTTTACTAAGGAAGTGATGAAGTTGTGTAGGCAGAAAATGGATGTTGAGTGTAGACAATTTAGATGGGTGGACTTGGTCCAATGGGGGCTAAAGATATGTAAAGGAGGATCTTTGAACAGCTGCAAGAGGAGGGTGCTGTTTGCTGCTTTGGTCTACTTCATATGGATTGAACGCAACAACAGAATATTTACACGAGAGAAACATACTACTAGAGATATAGTTGAGAAAATTTGGTATAGCATTACATGTAAATTTGGTGGTTAATTCCCTGGGTATGCCTGGGAGGTTGATGTATATGTTAGTTATGTTTAATGCAAAAGCTTATCACGTTCCAAAAAAAAGAAGAAGATGTTTTTGCAGGTCATTTCCTATTTCTTATTTCATTTTCAATCTTTTTTCTCTTGCGGAGTGGCCTAAACTTCTGCTAGTTCCAGTCTGTGTTAAATTGAAATGTGATTTTGTTCCATTTCAGGAATCAAGTAAATCTCTTGCTGGAGAAAAAAGTTATGCTCATCTGAAAAACTTGAAGAAATTATTGAGAGTGAGGCAACAATATACGGTATCACAGGTTTCCTTACTTTATTCAATAAAGGTTGTGAACAAAGAAGCTCCTGGGCATGAACTTGAATCATTTAGTAGCAGTTTTAAGTCAAGTAATCGATCTTATGTTTATTTGGAGAGCTGGGATATGTATAACCTTTTAGTATCATTATTAGGTCAGGTAATGCATCTTATGTGTGTGTAATTATGTGTGTATGTATAATTTAGTTTTCACTGATATTATATTGTTTGCTAATAAGAATGTGGAACTGGGATAGACTAATAACTGTAGCTTGGAAGATTAATGGTTGATAATTTCTTTGGTCTCTCTGCTTTAGAGGGTACAATTCAAGTTACAATCACTCTTTTGCATGAGGTCTTGGAGATACTGCTATTATGTGCGGTGTCTCATGAAGAAAAGCTATACTAAATCTAGAAATGTGCTAATTTCATTCTAATCAGCTGGATCGGCATAAATCATAGTTTATGATTCTCCAATAATATGCTTGCTCATGCTTACAAGGTCTTACAAGAAAAACTAAGACCAGCCGACCCTTCAAAATCCAACACCATCGGACCTGATACAGATTCCATAGAGTACAAAAATTACAATCTATTGAAAAATTTCAATGTACATGGATATCTTTGATGTTTTCTATATCTTGTATATTATTTACAAAATCGCACTTCTCCCACTGTTTTATGATGCAAATGTGTAAAGCATCATTAGAGAATTGCTATCTTCCAATGTTGTGTTCCACCATACCCCTATCCAATATTAGAACACCTTTTTGAATGTATTTCTATTTTAAAGCTAGACAACTGGCATGTCCAACACTTCTGTGTCGTAACCACGTATCCAATCCATACAACACAACTTCCTCATTTGACTAGGATATTTAAACATTCTTGGTGGTCCCTGCCAAATTACAGTTACATGGTCCTTCATTATCAAAATGTATTAAATGACACTGATTAGTGTAATAGAACTTTATGCATTAGTATGTTATGCTACTGAAGAAGACCTGTTGTAGTTGTCCTTGTTCGTGGCTGTTTTCTTGATATAACGATATGTAGGTTTGTACCAAATGTTTGTTTCTTTTATCGAATATCTTCTTTAAAATGCAATGCAAATTTTTTCTGATTTTTTGTCATCACACGTGCATAAAATAGAGGGCCTTAAAAAGACGAATACGACTCTCGGATGACGCTTGCTTTCCTAACTGTAGTGGGACTGGGATCTGATTCTTTATAAGAGTTACCACTTCTTCTTCACATAAAACCATTCATTTAGAGTTGAAAAGTTTTTCGTTACTGTTTTACTTGGTCCTTTAAGAATAGCAATGGTAAGACCAAATTATATGATCAGCATTGCCTTTGCTATTATCTCCCAGTTTACATTTAAATGTAGAAATAATGGAATTTAATATTTGTGCCCTTCATACCTATTTGTTTTAGCCCTTGGGAGTGTGTTTGTGTTGTGGCTTATACTAATAGAATACAGTTCACGAAAACTGGAGTTAATGCAATAAAACGCAATCCACAAGAATATTTCTTGCCCAAGCTATCAAGCTTGATAATCCACCAAATTCTTCAACAACCATAAACAAAACCCTAGCCAACGTATTTATTCTTCTAAACATAATACTTACTAAACAAGACTCCTACTTGAATGAAAATACTAATAGCATGGAAATATTATAATTAAGGAAATAAGCAAATAATTAATTCTTCTCAGCATCAGCTCCCGCCTTCTTCTTTCTTCTCTCATACACAGCGGTTGAAATAGAAACCTGAGCGTTTCCGAGCGTAACTGCTTGTTTAGATCCATTTTTTTGTTAACTTAGTAGCTTTATTTTTTTAAATCTCATATCATGGCTTTTAACAAGATGCCCAAGCTAGTTGAATCAAACTATGATTCATGGAAACTTAGAGCATTTGCGTATTGATGTTCTTGAGATAATGAGATGTGTGATGTAATTACAGATGGCCCCATTCAGATCATGAAAGTTGTAACTCGAGCCCCTGGAGCAACTGACGCTACTCCAAATGGTTATATCGAGAAACCTAAGTTAGAATAGACACCAGAAGATTGGAAAAGAGCGAATCTAGATAATGTTGGACGAAGTGCACTATACTCAGCGTTAGGAAATGATGCATTGCTCAACAAGATCAAGTAACGTAAGACTTCAAAAGGGATATGGGATAAGTTGGCTATAGTATGTGAAGGATCAGCACAGATGAAGAAGAACAAGCTCTCCATAGCCATGTAAAGATTTGAGCATTTTAAGATGCAGCCCAACGAGACGCTAGAACAATTGGACGCAAGGTTCACTTTGCTAATTACAGAGTTAGCATCATTAGACAAGGAGTTGACTAACAAGGAAATGGTCAACAAGATATTCAGAATTCTTCCAAGCAAGTACTTGATTAAGACGGTTGCCATGAGAGAATCACCAACGTTGGAAACTCTAACTCCGGAGCATGTGTTTTCAGAGTTAAAGGCATTTGAGTTTGAACTAGGAGAAGTCAGCGACACAATGACTTCTACATCAGTGACTGAATCAGGAGCCCTGATAGCTACTACTAAAAACAAGAGAAAGTCAGTCAATGAGGTGAAAGCAACAGAATCCAATGAGGAGAAGGAAATAGCTTTGTTGGTTAAGAAATTTCTAAGATATGAAAAGAGAAACCCTTCTGGACGAACTTCATTTCAAAACTCTCCCCCTGCACAAGCACTGTAGTAATAAGCGCTAGTGTATTCTGCTCCTTAGCCTTCAGCACCAGTTCAATACCAAGTGCCTCCGTCTCCAATACAGAATGTTTCAACGCCAACAGTTTAACTACTGAACAGAAAATGACAACTAATTTGTGTTACAATTGCAGGAAACCAGGGCACTACCAGGTAAATTTCCCTTATCCGAATGTATCTAAGCCCACAAGGCAAAATTATTTGGATAGAAACCAATTCAGGAGAAACCTTCGCCAAAAAGGTTTGCTAGTGGAATCTGAACCATTCTCAGCACCTGAAGAGGATATGGAATCATCCGATGAAAACAGTGATGATGAGCCATCAAGCGACTCAGTGTTAATTTGTCTCATGGCGAGAGATGAAAAAGCGTCTGATGACTCGCTATCTAAGGTAAACACTGAACTATCTCATCCTCTTTCTTATGATGAATTACTCGACAAAGTGACTGAGTATTATAAAAATTGTCAAGATGTCGCCAAGATATATCAAAATCACTTCGATATCATTTCATCGCTCACAAGTGATAAAATGACGCTCAAGGCAGAGTTGCAAGTTCAGCAACAATGCATTGAGAAGAATCAATCGCCTGAGAGTGAAATTATCCAATTAAAAAGTGATGTTGATATAATAGTCAAGAAAGAAGCTGAATTGATCGTTAGACTTGCCAAATCAAAACAACTTGTCTCATCATTATCGAAAGCATTAAGAAAGCTAGATAATGTGGCTGAGGTAACCAGACTTTTTGGTGAAAAGACCGGTTTAGGTTGTGATAAATTTGGTCAAAAATCAATAGCGTCGAAGGTTACGGCAACCAACAAAGTAAAAGGTGTATTCTTTGTTGAGAAGAGTTCTAACAGTCAAACGCTAAATGAACCCGAGGACAATGGTAAGAGGCTAAATGAGAAAGTCAATACTAACTCAGGCAATAAGGAGGCGACAAGAGTGAATGATTCACAGAAGAAGGTTCATCCAAACACTCAAAAGGCTAAGGATAAACCATCCACAAGTGAATTAAACGCTAAGCATCAATCGCCAAAAGCGACTCCTAAGCCAATGCTGAGGAAAAACCATCGTCAATATCCTCAAAGATCTAGATCATATTATCAATACTATGATGATTATGATTATGATATAGACTATGATTACTATTATAATCGAGGGTATTACTATACACCTAAAAAGCACACACAACACTAACCGAAACCCAAGAAGGCCAATCTTCCCGTAATGAAGACAAGGCAAATATGGGTTCCGAAAGTTTTAATTTAAACCAAAGTCACTAACATTGAAGGACCCAAGACAACATGAGTAACTAAGAAGAATTAGAATTGTCCTTTAAATGCAGGTACATAGAGCGAACACCGATACCTCAATTTGGTACATTGATAGTGGGTCATCAAGGCACATGACTGGCTCAAAAGATCTCTTGGTCAACTATCGTACAACCAACGGTCCTCAAGTTATATTCGGTGATAACTCCAAAGGTAAAACCAAAGGTATAGGTATCATGCATAGGGGGAACATCATGATAAGTGATGTATATTATGTTGAGGGTCTTAAGCATTAGTCAATTTTTTGATAAAGGCTTTGAAGTCAAATTCTCAAGCGACTATTGCTATGTTAACGACACTAAGACTAAGTCTACGAAATTAAGAGGAAAAAGAACAAACAATGTATATTTAGTGGATTGGGATTCAACAATAGATAACAACCCCACATGCTTTGTTGCTAAAAGTCAAAATGAATTGGGTTGGTTATGGCATAGAAAAATGAATCACCTCAACTTTAAGGCAATCTCTCAATTAATATCGCTAAATCTAGTAGAGAGATTACCTAAGGGTTCCTTTCAGAAAAATTGCTTATGTGATGCATGTCAAATGGGTAAACAAGTCAAATCATCTTTCAAGAAGAAATTTCATCTATCTATTTCTAGAATTCTTGAACTGTTGCATTTAGATTTGTTTAGTCCTATTCAAATCATGAGTGTTAGTGGTAAAAAGTATTCGCTAGTAATAGTTGATGATTTCTCACGCTATACATGGGTAGAATTTCTAGCGACCAAAGATGAAACTAGTGTTAAGCTCACAGCGCTAATTAGTCAATTACAAACCTCGAAGATTTAAAGGTGATAAGAATTAGAAGCGATAGAGGAATTGAATTTACTAACCCATTTGTTGAGATGTTTTGTACAGATTTTGGAATACTTCATGAGTATTCTGCGCCTAGAACACCTCAACAGAATGGAGTTGCCGAGCGACGGAACACAACGCTTAAAAAAGCCGCGAGGACGATGTTAGCAGAGTCCAAGCTGCCTCAAAGGTTTTGGGCCGAAGTTATCAATACCACTTACGACACTCAGAACCGGTGTATGATCAACAAGCAACATGAGAAGACTCCATATGAGTTGTGGAAGGGACGTAAGCCTAACATTTCGTATTTTCATGTATTTGGTTCTAAATGTTTCATTCATAACAATGGATCCCAAAATCTAAGGACATTTGATCCTAAGGCGGATGAGGGAATCTTTCTAGGCTATGCAAGAATGGAAAGAGTTTTTGCATCCTAAATAAGATCAAATCGAAGGTTGAAGAATCCATTCATGTTGTGTTTGATGATGCTAACCAAGAACCGAGTAAGTTTAATCCTGATGATGTAGGAATTGAAGATCTTGCTCAACAAGCTTCACAAATCAATCTTAGTGATAATGATGAGGATGATGAGATCTTTGTGTCTAATCCTAAGGTTACTCGTGAGGTTACTAATGATGATATTGTCAGAAACGCTGATGATTATGGAGAGAATGATCATCAAGAGCAAATTGGAAATGTGAATGATATAGTGACTGCGCAAGAGACAAATGAGGGTCAAGCGATTGATAATCAAGAGTCTCTCAACCCATTCCAACCAGATCGTAAATGGCTTAGAGATCATTCACCAGAGCTAGTAATTGGAGATATAGGAGCACCTGTTAGAATTAGGGCCGCTACAATCAATGAGGCCATGTTTGCAAACTTTCTATCTCAAATGGAACCAAAGAAAGTGGATGAAGTGCTCAATGATTCAAGTTGGGTAGAAGTGATGCAAGAAGAGCTTAACCAATTTGAGAGAAGTAAAGTTTGGACGCTAGTACCAAAACCAACTCACCAAGACCAACTCATCAAGGAGTTATTGGAACTAGATGGGTTTTTAGGAACACGATGGATGAAGATGACATTGTTATAAGAAACAAAGCCAGACTAGTCGCTCAGAGTTATTGCCAAGAAGAGGGTATTCATTTCGATGAGACGTATTCCCCAGTAGCCTGTCTTGAAGCGATTCGGATGTTCCTAGCGTTTGCCACATTCAATAAGTTCACAGTGTACCAAATGGATGTGAAGAGTGCTTTCCTAAATGGTAAACTCCAAGAAGAAGTATACGTGGAGCAACCCCCAAGATTTATCAACAACCATGGCAAAAGTATGGTCTACAAATTGGATAAGGCACTTTACGACCGTAAACAAGCACCAAGAGCATGGTATGACACTCTCTCTCTCTCTTCCTTATAGGTAAATGATTTTCAAAAGACAGCGTTGATACAACGTTATTTAAAATTACCCATAATGAAGATATTCTGTTAGTCCAAATTTATGTTGATGATATTATATTCGGATCTACTAATAAGCGATTGTGTGAGAAATTTTCGAAAATGATGCAAAATCAATTTTTAATGAGCATTATGGGTGAATTAACTTTCTTCTTAGGATTACAAGTTAAACAACTCCCTAATGACATATTTATTAACCAAGCTAAATATACAAGAGATATGATTAAGAAATTTGGTATGGAAAATGCATCATCTTCAAAAATTCCAATGAGCCAAACGTTTAAGTTAGATAAAGATGAAAGTGGGAAGAAAATTGATATCACTAACTATAGAGGTATCATTGGATCACTTCTTTATCTTATAGCTAGTAGACCTGATATTATGTTTTCGGTATGCATGTGTGCACGCTTTCAAGCTGATCCAAAAGAATCACACTTAACTGCTACCAAGAAGATCCTTAAGTACCTAAAAAGCACACAAAATGTGGGCCTATGGTATCCAAGGGACTCTCCTTTTGAACTAATTGGTTATTCAGACCCAAATTTTGTAGGATGCAAAATAGATAGAAAAAGTACTAGTGGTACATGTCAATTTCTAGGTGATAGATTGATTCGTGACATAGTAAGAAACAACAATCCGTAGCGACTTCTACCGTTGAGGCAAAATATGTAGCCGCTAGAAGCTATTGTGCACAAATCCTTTAGATGAGGGGACAACTTAGAGATTATGGAACAATCTTAGGTCCTACCCTAATCCATTGTGACAACCAAAGCGCTTTAGCTATGACCCAAAACCCAGTCCTTCATTCTGGAACTAAACACATTGACATTCGCTACCATTTTTTGCATGACCATGTTCAAAGAAAGATATCTCCATGCATTTCATTGGTACTGACAAACAATTGGCAAATATCTTCACCAAAGCGCTCAACGAACAACGTTTTCTCACTTTAAGAAGTGAACTTGGTATGATTGATTTAAACGCTTAATCATAAAGCATCATATCTTTCATAGGCATATAATTTAGGGGGAATCCACTTCAAATTTATGACTAAAGCATCTTTCAAAATTGAAATGAGTTATCAATTTTAGGGGGAACTTTAAAATTGTACTTATTCAAATCAATCAGCGTCTATGATCAAAAATTAATTTCAAAATTCTGTGCATTGATCATTTGCGTTTATCTGTTATGCATGACAAAATCAATCTCTAATAAAATTAAATGAAAACGTATGTTAAGAGCCCAAAGCGATTGAATTTTATTAAAAGACTTCATCATTAAGAATATTCTCACTTAAACGCAAAGTAACTTTTTCTGAAACTCATGCATTGTTTTTGTCGCTATAAGGTAGCGTGTGGATAAGTCCAAAAGATAAGATTTGACAACTACTTATGCGCTCCTATTAAATCAAATTGACAGTTAATGATTCCTATATAAATAGGCAGTTCAGTACAAGCATGGGTCTGGGTACGTGTCAGTGTACCATTAGGCGCGTGTAACTCATGCTGCACATTTTCAAAATTTCAAACGTTTTTGAAAAGTAACCGCAGACTCCAAAATTTTATATTTCACAGCAGTTAACCTATTTTATCGCATTTTTTTTACATCCGCCTTTATGATTAAACGGCTCAGATTTAATATTTTCTTTCCCAAGTTAATTACTTGACACGTGGCATTTATCTAAGCTATTGAGGATTTATTTTTTTTGCCTCTATTTAAACCCTCCATAATTTTATAGAAAAACTTTGTCTCTCTCAAATTCCCTTTATTGTAAAAACTCTCTCAAGGCAAAAAGATTTCTTCTAAACTCTCTCAAAAAGCTTCAATTCTTCATCAATGGCGCCACCAAAATCTTCGAAAACTACCACCGAAAAATCTGCTAAAACTGAGAAACCAGTGACAGTCAATGCCGGATTCTTGGTAAACTGGGAGTATCTCTTCGAAAACCAAAACTTCCCTTTGAGGACCATTCTTTCTCTCATTGAAGAATCAGGTCTAAGACATATGTTGACTTCCCATTCCACTATTCATGATGAAGAAACCTTGTTCTTCTTTCAAAATGCTCTGATTTCAGAAGATGAGAATTCTATCTCTTGCGTCTTTTCTTTTGCCAAAGAAACCTTCGTTCTTCACTCCTCAACTTCTATCTTCCCTACTGCAACTGCCTAATGATGGTGGAGAAGTTGAAGAAGAAACCCTTGGAGACACCACCAAAATCTGGGAACTGGTCAAGAAAGATGACGTGGAAGCAGCTTATGAAGCAAACTTCAAGAAGAATGACATGAAAGGAGAATATGTCTGTCCCACCAAAAGATCAGTCCAATTGAATTCAAGATTAAATAAGAGGTATGGCATACGGGAATTGAACTGCTATGACAAAGACAGCTTGCCTTTTTCCGGCAATGGGGCCTAGGGACCGATATTTTCTGGCTGATATCTGCTGCAAAATGATCGAGTGCAGGATAGGAAGCTTCGATAAGATCTCCAACATAAAATACAAGATGATAACTGCCATTCTGACCAAGTTGAAGATAAACTGGTCTCAGTATGTCTTTAATCGCTTTAAGGCAGCAATGGCAAAATCTGTGAATTCTAAGCCTTATGGGATTGTTTTAAGTCTGTTGTTAAGCACTAGCAGTTTCATCAACACTGCTGGTAAGAAGGTCCCAGCGCTTAAATTTTATGGTACGAAAATGATCGGTGAATTGCTGAAACCCAAACGACGGGGTGGAGCATCGGTTCCCAAGGAGGAACGTGAGCGACTTCTTGCTAAAGGAGTTGTTCAGAGTGATGATGAGGAGCAAGCGTCATCATCATCATCGTCATCGGAAGAGGAAGTGGTGTTTAAGTGACCGAAATGGAAAATCGCTGAGCCAGCCAAGAAGCAGAAGAAGAAGGAGACCAAAAAGAAGAAATCTCCCCCTCCTCCTTCTAAATCGCCCTCTCCCCCTCCTAAATCGCCCTCTCCCCTCCAGCATTTTTCATGGTTCCAGACGAAGAAGAAAAAGAAAAAGAAAAAGAAGTGTCGTTAGCATGCAAGCGTTCCACACCAAGAGGATCCACTAGCGGTCCATCCAAGCCAACGCTTGGAGAATCATCTGGTATTTCTCCTCCTTCTCCCTCTGTACCAATCGCAGAGCCCACTTCTGGTGCTCTCTTAAAAAAGCCTGGTGATTATAAGGGTGGAGACGCTGATGCATCTCCACCCTCTGAGGTCCCTGTTGAAGTGGATGTAGATATGACACCGGTTGTGGATATCACCAAAGAAGTTGTTGAAGTCCTTCCTGATGCTGATACATATCCAGTCAGTGAAGCGACTATTCAAGCTGAGCGGTCGATAGTAGTGGCCCCTATCCCAACTGAGGAAATTGCCTTTGTCCCTACTCCAATCAGACCTCCTCCCCGTGTCATCAATTTCTTTCCTCGTGGCTATAATGCAGATGTTGGATTTTACTTTGCCGCTAGAGAAACTGACACTCGGAAACTAGTTGAAATGGAGATTGCTTTTCATATCACTCTCCATGATTCTTCACTCTCTAACTCAAAGAGATTTGAGTTCTTTGAGAGGCTTGTCGATCTCGGTCTGTACTCGCTAAAGCGCCTGCAATCACGTCTTGAATATATGAGACGACCAGCAATCAACATTATAGACTTCGACCGAGAGCGATTCAACTTCACAGGTCGCTCTGCCGAATCCTTTTATCCTCTTCGACCGAACAAAATTGTGATCAAGAATCCCCATATGGGTGATCGGTTGAAGAATCCAGATGAAGAGGATCTCAACAAAATTGGATACTCAGCTTTGCCCAAGGTTGTTCATTCTCCTCAGAACACTTTATCTCCCAAGCCCCTCAAACCCTGGAAATGAAAAGGACCTGCCGTTGCTGAGCATCCTTATCCAATCAATTCTTGGCTAGAAGATGAAGCTCGTGAATATCTTTCCAGGCTTTGGGAAGATGATTATGAGAGTGAATATGAATGCTTTGAGAAGTATCTTATCGCTAGAACAGACAAGAAGAAGTTTGAAAAACTTGGCAAATGGTGGATGATGGATACTGCTCAGTGGGCTGAAGATTTTGTGCTTCATTTTTACACGCTTGATGAGCTTGTCAGATATCCGTTTTTGTTTGATTTTGGTGTAGAATACAGACGCCGAGGTTTTCGCTGTATTTCTACTTGATCAGCGCAAGAATCTGGTTGGAAACATTAGCGACTTGCCTTCTTATAGACAACCTATTGAACACTATCTTCACCAGTAGCTTGCTTTATTCAGTCAGGGAGGACGCTACATTTTTCACCAACATCAGAATTTTGTCCAGCGTATCCTTCCCGATCTGAATGAGGATGCATCAACAAGCAAACATGATGCCCTCCCAGCGCCCAGTTAAGTGCCCATGTAACTTACTGATGAGCATGCTGATTTTCACCGAGACAGAAGAGCGATTGTTGAGAATGCTCACTCGCTAGATATCACCTTCAACAATTTCTGAGGATATAATCTTTTGCCTGTTCTCATGTGTGAGCAAAATATCCAAGTGGCCAAGATTCTATCGCTTATTTGGCCAGTGGATCAAGAAGTTGCTCAAGCGCTGATGCCATTTATTTTGGATTTTTGTCAATTCTTATATTTCAGGTGTCGATCTGCCAGAGGGTGTGCACTTTGCACTTAGCACTGAAGAGCGCGAAGACGCTATATTCTTTTTTCCACAGACCAATATACTCGGTCCAAGGCACGTCATGGAAGCGATTGGCCCACTTTGGGTCATTACTGTTGAGAAAACTTCTCCTCCAGTGGAGATTGTTGACATGGAAGTGGAACAAGCTCTGGCTCCGGAAGTCGCTCCAACTACAGACGCTGATATGCAAACTGAAGTTGCCCCCAGCGATCCAGCAGTCGAGGTACCCATTGTTGAACAAGTTGTTCAGATTGAGGAAGCAACTCAATCTTTTAAATTAGCGATAGATGAAGTACATATAGAGATAACCGAGGAGCCTAAAGAGCTTTTGATAAGAGATAAATCTAAGGGTAAGGCTGCTATCTCATGCTCATCCCTGAGCGTTTGTCTATTTCTTCAGACTCAGAGTCAGACAGCGATCCTCAAGCTAAGGAGTTTAGGCAAGCAGTAATGAACTCTCTAGTTGATATTCAGGGTTCATGCTCTCGCTTTGTTGAATCATCTCAAGAAATCATTCGAGTCGTTGAAAGCCAACGAATCACTAATCTGAGGACTCAAGTGACTCAGTGTGCTAACAAAGTTCTTGATAAGATGGTGCCTCTTATTTCTGGGTTGTCTGAAGAGTTCAATCGTCACTTAGCCCAAAACGCTTCTGCAGATACTGAGCGACATAATACTTCCCACTCAGTTGCTCAAAGTATCGTTGAACAAGTTGCACTACTTGTTCAAGAAGTAAGGCTATTGCGCCGAGATATCGCTATTCTCGAATCCTCCCTTACTGATGCCAAGAAGGGGGAAGATGAGAAAGAAAAGCATTCTTTGTCCAAAGCCAAAAGTAAAGCCTTGACGGAGCTAATTTCTAAGACATACAATAAACATTGGCACTCCATGTTTGAAGAAATAGTAAGCATATATAAGATGCTCACTAAGAAGCGAAAGCCAAGATACTACCAAGGCAGGTACAGGCTTCCGGACTTAGATGTAGAATTTTTAGAGGGTATAGGTTTTAATCCATACGCGGCACCGCCGAGAAGACCTCTTGATTGGAAACCTTCCAACAACCGTATGCGTGATATTTACCATGATCTAATCAGGACGCTAGGTATCCCTACAAGGGAATGAGTGGAAAGGTTACTTGAACTGAATCGTAGCGCTAAGAATCGAAGCGATGACTATGATGAAGTTTATCACACAACAATGATAGATATCAATCGAGTCCTACTAGATCTAGCCAATGAAATCTATCAAGAAGAGGTTACAAAGAAGCAACAAAGAAAATGATTCAATTGAAGTATATTTTATTTTTTTGTGTATGATGTCGCTATTTATTTATTATTCAGTATAAATCATGTATGTTTTAAATTCCATATATATGAATGAATGATTTATCGCTGAAACTCCTTGTTGAGGCTAATCTAACATTAGCTAACTTTACTAAGTTTCTAAACGCTAATTTATGATTATTTTGGGCTTTTCTTTGAACTCTTAATCAATAAAAGAGTTACAAGAGTTAAGGTCTTGACATCATCAAAAAGGGGGAAACTGTTAGGAAATTTCATGTTAGATGTTTTGATGATGACAAGATAGGATTTTATGTTAGACCCCAAAATACAATGTAAGGTTATGTTTTCATAGAATAATTGTATAAGCGTTTGAAAGTTTGTAATTCTGTTAGGCTTGTAATTTTAATCTTTGTAGATTTTAGAGTAAGTATTGGATACCAAGTCGCTAGTAGAATTCTAGGTGAGTCTATTAGAGGTGAAGTTGAAGAGCGTCTAAAGTCAAGTGAAGATGAAGATTTGTTCTTAGCGTCTGTCAAACGCTAAAGGACTGTTTCAGGATTTATGAATCAAGCGCTCAAAGCACTCAAGCGATCATGGATCAGATTCACCTGAAATAAATTCTCAAGTCATGAAGGACTTAAATGCAATCATCAACGGACATTTATTTCCACTGGGAAATAAATTCAAAACTCATTAAATGCCTGATAAGTGCATTAATTGTAATAAGCTATTATGACTTGTGGACAAGCCACCTTTTGACTAGACTATCAAATTTCAGAGATCAAAACCTGCTCCTGTCAAATCGAAACCAGCAGAATTTCAGGAATGTCAGAATGGGACTGTTTAAATCGCTGCATAAGGTACACGCGCTCACATATGTCCAACGGACAAATACCAAGAAACCCTATAAATAGTACCCTTCAGCAAACCCTAAAAGAGACGTATATACACAAAAGGGTCAAAACTTTGCTGAAATACTTTCTCAAGAAAAACGTAGAAACTCCATAGCCAAAAATCCTTCCAAGATTTTTACATACATTCCAGACAGTCGTAGATATGTCAAACATCTTCAAAGAAGAACCATACACTATTATTGAGATATCCTAAGTTGTTTGAACTTCCTAAAATCAAACAAACCCATGATCAAAATCCTCAACCTCCTCTGTCTGTGTGAAGAAGTTGTTGACTCTACAAGCAGTATTTCTGAGTGAGAGAAGCTTATTAGTGAAGATCTTCATTGGTGTTGAAGTCTGTGTGATCAAGAAGCCCAAGATCATCACCCCATCCTCTATTTTGTAGAAGCCTCTGTGTGATCCTTCGATAATCAATTTAGTAGAATTCCTCCAAGTGTTCAAGGAGAAGAAGGACGTAGCTAGGATTACACCACCCAATGAACCTTATAAATTCTTATGTTATTTACTGTCTTATTGTCTTACTTTATATTCTATCATTTATTCTGAAAAAGACAAGTAAAACGGTTCTGCGGCGATTTGACCAAAACAAACGCTAAAGCTTTAAAATCATTTATGTTGTGCTAACCCTGATTAAGCGATCTAAGTTTTACCCTACTTTAGTAAATTGCTAAAATCACTAAGTCTAAGTTATCTTTACTATAGCGCCTGACCTAGCGCTCAGCTCTCTAAGCGTTCAAATCTTTAAAAAGTGATACGAAATTTTTGAAGTCGAAAAAGACTTCAGGGTCTATTTAACCCCCACCCCTTCTAGACCCTTTTGTATGCCACTTGGGACCATCAGGGTTGTTAGTGCTCCCCGGCCTATACACGACCTCAAAGTCATAACCTAACAATTTAGCTACCTAGATTTGTTGTGAGGGGTTGACAATACGTTGAGACAATAAATGTTTTAAGCTGTTATGATCCGTTTGCATGGTAAATCGTCCTTCCATTAAATACGTCTGCCAATGCTGTACGGCAAGAACGAGACCCATCAATTCCCATTTGTATGCCGACTTGGAGCTAGTCCTATCGACTAATGACTTGCTAAAATAAGCAATGGGGTGTTTCTCTTGCATCAAAACAACCCATATTCCCGAGCCCGATGCATCATATTCTATAATAAAGTATTTGTCGAAATTCAGCATCGCTAGAACTGGTGCCGAAGTCAATGCCGTCTTCAACCGTGTGAAAGCCCCCTCTGCTTCCTGGTTCCTCTCAAATTTTGAGGGCGCATCCTTTTTAAGTAATTGCATTAAAGGACGCGTGATTAATCCATAATCCTTGACGAACCGCCGGTAATAACCCGTCAATCCAAGAAAACCCCTCACATCCCTCACTGAACCAGGACGTGGCCACTTCACCACAACTTGAACTTTCTTGGGATCTATTGATGATCACCCGATATAATATGCCCAAGGTACTCTACCCTTTCGCAACAGAACGTGCACTTCTTCAAATTAGTGCAAAACTTGTTGTCGTGCAATAATTTTAGGGCCTGCCCAAGTTGTTCCAAATGTTATGTCTCCGTTTTACTATATATCAAGATGTCATCGAAAAAACCCAATACAAACTTCCGCAATATGGGTCGGAATAAATCATTCATTGTCGACTGGAATGTAGCCGGCATATTTGTTAGACCAAATGGCATCACACGAAATTCATAGAGACCACTGTGGGTTCTAAAAGCCATTTTCAGAACATCCCTCGGAACTACTCGGATTTATGATATCCGGAGCGCAAATCAACCTTCCAAAAAATAGTGGACCCCACTAATTTATCAAGCATTTCTTGAATTACAGGTATCGAGTACTTATTCGGTATCATCACTTTATTCCCGTCTTTCTTTTCACCAATAAAATCGGGCTTGAAAAGGGACTCGAGCTTGGTTGAATCACTCCTGCCATAAGCATGTCGACGACTAAATGTTCAATTTCATTTTTTTGAGCATGCCTATATTGATACTGCTGAACTGATACCGGCCCCGCTCCCGATTCTAAGTCAATTCTATGATCCATTACTCGTCGAGGTGGTAACTCAGTCGAATCCCCAAACACCTCGGGAAACATGCCCAACAACTCCTTCAATTTTGCCCTTACTCTCGGTCTCACAGCCAAATTGGCCTCATCAATCGGGTGGCCTGATCCCTGTACCAGTAATGCGCAAAAATTCGAATCCTGAATTTTTAATAATGATTTAATACTAACCTAGGTTCGACGTAAAGCTGGGTCTCCTTGAAGTTGCAGCAATTCGGTCCTTTTCCAAAATTCCATAAACATATCTTTCCAATTCCCTTGCACATTCCCCAGTGTCTCCAACCACGTAATACCCAATATGACATCAACTCCTCCTAGAGGAAAGACATAGCAATCCGCTTGTATCATGCAAGAAGTGAATTGAATGACTAACCCCCAGCAAAGTCCCTCGGACTCCTACCTCAACCCGTTTCCAAGCTGCACTCCAAACTTCCCCGTATCTTGAGTTGCTAAATTCAACCCTATCACCAGACTATCTGACACAAAACTATTACTAGCACCACTATCTATCAGAACCATGATAAGTCTCCCGGCTATCGTACCTTTCAAGCACATAGTGCAAGGTCCCAATAATCCTGCCATCGAATAAAGAGGTAGGGCTGCGTCCTCCAAGTGCTCCACATTAGCCAAATTAATTGGTTCTCCCATCTCTTTAGGCTGCTTCTCCTTGTCACCACCACCACCCAACTGACCTATTTCATCAACTAGTAATACTCTCAGTTGTTTCATAGGGCATTCATGCAACGGGTTAAATGGTTGTTTACATTTAAAGCACAACCCTTTAGCCCGTAAATCCGCAAACTCATTTGGTGTGAGTCTACGGAACGGTGACCTGGCGAATGATTGTCTTGTTCTCTTCGATCTTGATGGCTAATTCAGATCGGCTGGCCTGGAACTTCCACTCACGGCCATCCACGCAGTCCCTGACGTTAGTGGTACTACGGCACGACTAAAGCTAGATGAGCAGGGGGGCCCCAACACAAATTGTTTGACCGCGCGACCTCCCATCTGAAATGACAAATCAGCTTCTATATCCCTAACCAACTCCATTGGCATCTACAAATCTACCGGTCATAGCATATGTAACTTGCTACGAATATGATCTGCTAAGCCAGACAGAAAAGACTCCATGTAATGCTCATCACTCAACCCTGGTACTTGGCTTGCCAGCTAAACAAACAAACTCACATAGTCATCCACTGAGGCTATCTGACGAACATCTGATAGGCGTTCAAAAGGGCTCTCCGTATAACGGGTGTCAAATCTCACCATTAAAGCCCTCGCAAATTCATCCCACATGATGCCAGGTTTATGTTGGCGCATCCACGTAAACCAATACAGTGCATCCCCTTCCATCGCTACCATCACCGATTGCACCTTTAGTTCCAATGGTATACGATGAATCTCAAATTGTTGATTGGCTCGAGCCAACCAAACCCATGGGTCACTTCCTTCAAAAGTGGGCAACACGACTGGTGGTGGCGAGTGTGCAACTTGTTGCCCCATAACGGTCGTGGTGCTATGGATCTCCTGCGTGTGTTCCAGCACTACAGACCGCGCCAGAGGCACCTCCTATGGCATCGGGTTTGGTGGTGCCGCAGTTAGTTTTGCGAGAGACTTCAAAAATTTTTGCCATCTGACCCTTCATCACCGCCTGGTCCTCACACATCGTGGAAAACGTAGTTTCCAACTTGTCCATGCAAGTTTCAGTTACAAATCTCGTATTCATCATATTTGCGGGGATTGGGATCCAGCAGGTCGGACTAAATTGATAGAATAAATTTCACGAAAACTGGAATTAATTCAATAAAACTCAATCCACAAAATTTTCTTGCCCAAGCTACCAAGCTCGATAATCCACCAAATTCGTCAACCACCATAAACAAATCCCTAAGCAATGTATTTATATTTCTCAACATAATACTTACTAAACAAGACTGCTACTTAAATGGAAATACTAATAACATGGAAATATTATAATTAAGGAAATAAGCAAATAATTAATTCTTCTCAGCATCAGCTCCCCCCTTCTTCTTTCTTCTCTCATACACATGGATGCCTCCCTTAGCCACATCACCAGTCACGTTCGCCACCTCACCTGCCACATCAACCTCCAAATTCTGATTCATAACATAGACATTGCATATTCTACCTTTGGTTTTCTTCATCTGCACTATAATTTTCCGATATATTCTTACAAATCACATGTATTAAGTTTAACCCTTTTTCTCTCTCATGGGCTAAAAAGTTGGAGATTTTTGAGTATTTATTTTTTTCATAATCTGAAAGTGTAGCTGATTGAGAACCAGCTTAATGTGACCAGATGTGTATGTTGGATGTCAAAATATATTAAATTGCGGAAGCGATATTTGGAGAATAATATTTATTGCAAATGAGAGAATTACAATATTTTTCCAAGCTAAAGCAATATAGTCTTGGAATATTTTTTGAGTACAAAAAGAGTTTTCTAACTCTCAATATGCTCTCACTAAGCTCTCTATATTTCTATGTTCTTCTCTTCTCTCTATTATTCTCTATCTCTTTAAAATGAAAATGATTACACATATATATAGGCATATGTTCACCTCCATATTCAAATCTTCATCACTAATGTATGATCAAAGTTCCCTGCATGTAGACTTCTTATATGCATGGTTGTCACTAGTAGTTTTTCTCAATTATCCATGATAAGTTTTGACCTTAAGAAGGAGTAAAACTCTAGAGCCTGCATGATCGACTCCAATTTGCAATCTCCATTTTGATTGGTGGATACTAAGTTACGGATCTTCATCTCTAATACATGTAATAAGCAGCTGCGTGGCTCAACCTTAGCCATGAATTGCAAATTATAGTTTAACACTCCCTCTTAATTTGTTATTTGAACTCCATTTTGGAATTGCTTAAACTTCTCAGAAGTAACCGCTTTGGTAAAGCTATCTGCTAGTTGTTCATTTGTGCTCACAAACTCAAACTTGATTTGTTGATCACTCACGAGACTTCTAATGAAGTGATGTCGAAGTTCGATGTGCTTCGACCTTGCATGAAAAACTGGATTTTTTGTTATCGCGATTGTTGACATATTGTCACATAAGATCGTCGTCGGAGTGTCTTGTTTTTGTTGAACATCTGCTAGTATTCTTCGGAGCCAAACTGTTTCACACTCGGCGTCAGTAGCGGCGATATATTCAGCTTCTGCTGATGAAAGTGAAATAGTTTTCTGCTTCTTTGATGCTCATAAGATTATTTTTGAATACATATCCAGATGTGCTTTTGCGATCATCAAGTGATCCGGCCCAATCACTATCTGTGTATCCAACAAGTTTATTTTCTTTTCTTTGACATATTTGATGCCAAGTTTTCTCGTACCTTGAAGATATCATAGAATTCTTTTTGCTGCTGCATATGTAGCTTGCTCGGATCATGCATAAAACTGGAGATCGGACTGACTGAATAGACAATATCAAGCCTCGTGTTTGTTTAGTAAATCAATAAGCCCATTAAACTTCTATACATCTTCGCATTAACTTTGGATGCGCCATCGTTTAACTGCAATTTTTCATTTGCTGCGAGAGAGGTCGAGATTGGCTTGCAATTGCTCATCTGAAATTTTTTCAACAATTCTTCAAGATGTTTTTCTTGAGAAATAAATATTTCTCCTTTTGATTGGCGAACTTGGATCCCAAGAAAATATTTTATAAGACCCAAATCAGTCATCTCGTACTCATTCATCATGACATTTTTGAATTCTTGGACCATCACTAGGTTTGTCCCCGTATAAATTAAATCATCTACATAAAGACAAACAATAAGAAAATCTTGAGTACCTTGTTTCTTTACGTATAATGATGGCTCATTTTGACTTCTTTGAAAATCATTTTTCTGAAGATAATTCTCAATTTTGCTATTCCAGGCTCTTGGAGCTTGCTTTAATCCGTATAATACTCTCTTGAGTCAATAGACTTTATTTTCTTTGCCTTCGACAATATAGCCTTCTGGTTGATCCACATAAACTTCATCTTCTAAGTCTCCGTTAAGAAATGTTGATTTAACATCCAGCTGGTATACTGGTAGTTCCAATTGTGCAGCAATAGCTAAGATAATTCTTATTGTCTCCATTTGAGCAACTGGAGCAAATGTCTCATTGAAATCAATACCCGATTGCTGAGAATATCCCTTTGCAACTAATCGAGATTTGTGCTTCTGAATTAAGCCATCTTCTTTGTACTTTGTCTTGTAGATCCATTTTAACCCGATTATACTTTTTCCTTTGGGAAGGTCTACGAGTGCCCAAGTATTATTTTTTCAATGCTTTTCATTTCTTCATCCATTGAAGTAGTCCAAACTTCTTCTTTGGCAGCTTCTTCATAAGTCTGCGGCTTACAATTGAAAAATGCAACATCACCTGATTCATAGATTTCTCTTAAACTTCGTATCTTTCTAATTGGACTTTCAGGTTCTGGATAGAATTCGTCTGAAAATCCTGGTGAGCTAGAGTTTGGACTTGAACTTGAACTTGATGAACTTCCACTTGTACTTGGTTCATCTTTTTGATGTGATGGAGTTGTTATTGGTCCAGGCAGATATACAATTTTGTCTTTCATCTTTTCATTTTCTTCCCAATTCCATGACTGCTCTTCGTCAAAAATAACATCTCGAGAAATAATAAGTTTATTTATCTTTGGGTTTAGTAAACGATATCCCTTGGATTCGTCACTATAACCAACAAAGATGAGTTTTTCTCCTTTGTCATCAAATTTTTCTCGATGCTGGGAAGGAATATGAGAATAAGCAATACAGCCAAAAACTTTTAAATGATTTACCCGTGGCTTTCTTCGGTGCCACGCTTCATATGCTGTCTTCTACAAAACCGCCTTTGTAGGTAAACGATTCAGTATATAGACTGCTGCATTGACTGCTTTTGCCCAAAAGCTTTTTGGTAATCCTTTGCATGTCATAATGCTTCGAGCCATCTCGACTATAGTGCGATTTTTTCGCTCTGCAACTCCATTTTGTTGTGGACTATATCGAACAGTTAGTTGTCGGTGAATTCTTTTCTCTTCGCAATAATTCATGAAGAATTTCCCGATAAATTCTCCTCCTCGATTTGTTCGTAAGTCGTTATTCTTTGGCCAATTTCATTCTCCACACGTGCTTTGAAATCCAGAAATGATTGGAATGCTTCTGACTTTTGCTTTAGAATATAAACCCACATCATTCTGGTGTAATCATCAACGAACAGTAGAAAATACACGTTGTTGTTGAGAGAAGGCGTTTGTGTTGGTCCACAGATGTCTGCATGTACTAATTCAAGTGGAGCTTTGGCTCTGTATGATATCTTCGGGAATGGTAGGTGATGCATTTTTCCATAAATACATCATTCGCAGGTCTTGTCTCGATCAGGAATATTTGGAAGGCCAAAAACCATTTTTTTAAAGAGATTTAAGCCTTCTTATCTCAAATGTCCATACCTCAAGTGCCAAAAGTGATAATCTTCATCTATGGTACTTTTAAGTACAACCTTCTCAATCAATGGCATGTTAAGTGGGAAAACTTTGTTTTGGCTCATCTTTATTTTTGCCATTGTAATATTCTTCTGCTTATCGACGATGATGCACTGTTCATTATTGAACTCCACCTTGTAATTCTTCTCTAGTTATTGGCCTACGCTCAATAAGTTTTGAGTCAAGTTGAGCACGTAGAAAATATCTTTAATAATATTCGTTTGGACTGCAACTGCTCCTTTTCCTGCAATTCGATGTGATTTGCCATCTCCGAGTTTCACTTCTGAACACATTTTTATTTCCGAACATGTGATTACTGCAACCACTACTTACGTACCAAATATTCTCAAGTTGTTCTTGAGATTTTAAGCAAGAATAAAATACATGATCAGTATTTTCTTGTTCCTGTGTGAAATTTGCTGCATTTTTTCCTCCAACTTCTTTATACCAACAATTGCTTTGAAAGTGGTTTGCATTTTTGCATCTTTTACACTTGTCGCGACAATCTTTGGTGTCGTGACCACTTCTTCGGTAGATGCAACAATAAGAATCGGAATTTAGAGTTGAATTTCTTTGATTAAAATTACCTCTTCTTCCTCGTCCTTATGCTTGAAAGTTTTGAGTTCTGCCACGGTCTCTTCCACTTGCTAGAAAGTTATTATGCTTTTGTACTTTGTCCTCCTTCTCATTTTTCTGCTTAGAAACATTTGCTTTTACTTTAAAGGCTTGTTTCAAGCTTTGGCTTGTGAATCTGCTCATCCTCTTTTCATGGGCCTTGAGTTCATCCAATAATAATTTGGACAAATCTTTGGCCTCTTCAATGACAGCTACTATTTGCTCAAATTTTGCTGGGAGACACCGCAACACTTTTTCGACAATTTTTCGGTCTTCAAGTGTATCACCGTATCCTCTGATTTGATTCACGACTGTGGAAACTCGCGAGAAAAATTCTTGCACATTCTCGCTATCTTTCATGGCTAAGTTATCAAAATCTCGCCATAAATTTTGCAATTTTATAGAGATAACTCTTTCATAACCTCCAAATTGTTTTTTCAATATTTCCCATGCATCATTTGAAGTTTTTACACTCGTAATTCTAGGAAGGATAGATTGACTTACCCCTTGGTGCATAATTGACAAGGCCCTTGCATCTTTGGTTTTGTTCTCTTTATGCTCTTTCCTTTTTGCGGCTGTCAACGTGGCTTTCTCCTCTGGAGTATATGATTCATACCCTTCTTCAACTACATCCCATAATTCATGGGACACGAACAACGTCCTCAGTAGAACGCTCCATAGCTCATAGTCTTGACTAACAAAGATAGGTACACCTTGTTGGGAATATGTGAAGTCTAGCTCGCTATTGCTTGTTGACGCCATTTTTGTATTTGAAATGGATTATCAGGCCAAGGGTGGCTCTGATACGACAAATATGTTGGGTGTAAAAATGTAGTAAATTGCGGAAGCGATATTTGGAGAATAATATTTATTGCAAATGAGAGAATTACAATATTTTTCCAAGCTAATGCAATATAGTCTTGGGGATATTTTTTGAGTACAAAAGGAGTATTCTAACTCTCAATATGCTCTCACTAAGATCTCTATATTTCTATGTTCTTCTGTTCTCTCTATTCTTCTTTATCTCTTTAAAAATGAAAATGATTACACACATATATATAAGCATATGTTCACCACCATATTCAAATCTTCATCACTAATATATGGTCAAAGTTCCTTGCATGTAGACTTCTTGTATGCATGGTTGTCACTAGAAGTTTTTCTCAATTATCCATGATAAGCCCTTAAGAATGAGTAAAATTCTAGAGCCTGCATGACAGACTCCAATTTGCACTCTCCATTTTGATTGGTGGATAATAAGTTAAGGATCTTCATCTCTAATACATGTAATAAGCAGCTACGTGGCTCAACCTTAGCCAAGAATTGCAAATTATATTTTAACAGTGTAAACTATCGTAACCGTATTGCATATTTTACATGGATGAGTGGTTAGTTTACTCTGCGTTATCTTTCTATCATGCTTCTTGAGGTTTTAAAGGTGGATTTACAGGCTTATGTTGTACAATTGTTTGTAGTCTTTTCACCTTTTTTACGTATAGATACATAATCTGCAGGTGTTATACACATCTCATTACCTAGTTGATGCACTCAATGAATTTCTTGAAATTCTTTCTGCTGGTTCCGGTTTATAAATGATCCATTCAAGCTGACACTTGTAGGATTGATGCTGAATGATTTTGTGCTCTCTTGCCTGTCGTCAATTTCAAGTGTTACTGCTGGATCAAAAGCTATTGACCACAGTACATTGACAATCTCAGGTATGTGCCTTACTATGACCCCTTTTACGAAGTTCAGTTTTTTCACTGACAAGAAAGAAGTTCAGCGATCTTCAACTGCCTTGGGATATGTAGCTCATGTTAGGGATGTGCCCTAAAATCTAATTATTTAATGTGATAATATATATTAGAAGTTATGAGTATTATTAAATGTCCTATGGGATAGGCATAGTCCATAATTGCATATGAGAATCCAAATGAAAGTGATGTTCCATGAAAGACTTGGATTACGTATCATGTGTTATTATAAATGGGTTATAGTCGTTGATAAGAATGGGCATCTTATCTGCCAAAGACTATAATATGCTATATTCGATGATTTGTCTTAATCATGGGAATAGAGATTCCATATATAGTATATTCGTGTAAATCAATTAGATTGAAACACTGAACCGGACCAATCAAATTATTTATTTTGACTACTATCGAAAATAAATAATTTTGAACAATAACTCTTAATCCTATGATTGTCGTGGACTAATGCATCTAGTGCACATTGCTTTGATGTATTTAGAAGTGAGGTTTTCGGTGGCCAATATACTTTATACATTGGGTAATGACATAAAAATGTGATTGGAAAGGACATTCATATGGAATCTATAATCTCAATGAGAGATAAGATATATCCCCTATAATGGATTTGCAATGTTCAACTTTTCTAAAACTTTGGCCAAAGTGTTTCAAGTGAAGTGTCACTGAAATTATATGAAAAATAGTTTTTCATTTGGAAAGTTGATAAGAAGCAAATAGAGCATTATAGGATAAGATGTGAGAAATAAAATAATAGTAGTCTTAATTTTATTTCTTCGCGGATATTTAATAGAGGAGTTAATGAAATATTTCTTTACGAAAGAATGGGAATTCAAGAATAAATTGAAATTAATTTTAGAGTGCAATAATATTTATTTAGTGGAATTAAATATTATTAAGTAGTATTAAATATTATCATGTGATGATAATTTGATTTAATGTACTTGGAGCTAAAATTAATTTTCCCTAAGGTCCCTTCGCAAACCTCAAATTGAAACTCTACAAATAAATACTAAAGTATCCATTAGATGGATAAGTTTGAACTTAGATGAAAAATTAATGTGGGAAATATGTTTGGAAAAAGATATTTAATTAAATAGTGATTAAAAAAATAAAAATAAAAAAAATTGTGAATAGTAACAACGTGAAGCGTACTGTTCACGCGCGGCCCACCAGCTGAAATGGGCACCGAAAGTTTCTTTGTTTTTTCCACCCCACTTGTTTTCTTTAACATCCCACATGAATTTTTTAATGCCTTTTCATTTCTTTTTCACCCTATATAAAGGGGTGTCATTTGGAAGTTCAAATGTACCAAACACAACAAAGACAAGTAGTTCTTGAACAATTTTTTAAGAACAAGCTAGTCTTTAAGAAAATAAAATTCCTCTTAAAAGAGTTTTATTTTAGTAGTATTTTTTGGAGCCCACACTCATGAGTCTGTTAAGGCATTGCGAAGCAGGCTTTGCGGTGAACGAGTTCTTCTTCTACCGGCAAGTTCCAATCTTCGGTGTAAGGTTTGCTTTCTTCATTTTCAATTGTTATTGTTTTTATAGTTATTCAATTATTGATTTTAATTAAATTGTTTAATTATGTAGTCTTTTAATTGTTAGCTGTAGATAGACAATAATAATTATTAATTAAAGTGTTTAATTAATTGCTTTAAGTCATAGTATGTATGCTTTAATTTTTGATGTCATGCATGTACGCATAAGAGCTAGGTCTCTATTTTAATTCCGCTGCGTACCAATTTGGGTTCGATTTTGAATCATTTTCCCAACAACTGGTATCAGAGCTAGGGTCTTGATACGTACATGTGAGACATATTAGCATGATGACATGTTATTTATTTTAGAATTTTGATTCTAGATATTAAAGCTTTAGACATGTATCGATTATTATGATATAAGCATTTTTTTTGTATGATTGGATCAATTGTTAGTTATAGTTGTAGTATTATATTGTGCTATTAAATTCATCTAGTTAATTCTGTCGAGGAGATTGGGTTTTAAGCGCGACCGTTGTGACGCCTCCAATCTTTCCTGGGAATTAAATCTAGTTAATTCTGTCTAGGAGATTGGGTTTTAAGTGCGACCGTTGTGACGCCTCCAATCTTTCCTGGGAATTAAAACTAGTGTGGTTTTCTAGTACAATATTTACTCCCTTTTTCTATTTTTGATGGAATATGGCTTTGAGTTCCACAACAAGTCGTATCAGAGCCTCAGCTCTTGATCCGTACATGTGAGACATGTTTACATGATTGCATGTTTAAAATTAAATGATACTATGGAATATTATGGAATTAGATTCTAGATATTAATGTTTTTAACATGTAAAATTTTTATGATTCTTAAAGCATGCTTATTTTGATTAGATCAATTGTTTAAAAGTATGAATACATGTTTATAACATTAATATATTTATTCAACATGATAGATTTGATTTGATTAAATGTTTTATTTAAATTGTTTAAATAAATGTTGAATATTTTTATGTCAATCATATATTGTGATATGATGATTGAGTGGGAGTAAGATTCAAGAAGTTGAACCTTAATACTTCATGAGCATGAGATCACGTTGTTTAAATTGTTTAAATAATGCATATGTACATTATTAAAGCATTAGTATGTGTGATTGTATTCAACATGAGAAACTTGATGTGATCAAGTGTATTATTTAAATTGTTTAAATATATGTTGAATATATGATGTCAAATTATTTTTGACATAATAGTTGAGTGGGAGTATTTTCCAAGATAAGGAGAAACGTTTTGATGAGATCATATAATTCAAATAGTTGAATTTTTTCTATTTAATTAAATTTCTTGGAAATTCTAATTTGATTAGTACTCATTATTTATTTAATTATGCTAAAGTATTCATAATGAAAAATCCACGAGTTTTGAATTATCAAGTGGGAGCGAGATTCAAGAGTTGAATTCTCATGGCCTCCATTACTGGTCTAACGGTGTAGCGAGTGAATATTATTTCCTGAGGAAGGTATTCACTCAAGGTTACAAGATTAGATCCTTGATGGGTAGATTGAAGTATGCGTAAACGAGTGCGATCACGCTGCCGTGGAGTATCTTGAATACCATATGAATATCTAAGTAATGGTGTACACTTGATTGGGAAAACATATTAGCCTCCCCGAGGAGCTCTATTATGTCATCCCAAAGGCTGAAGATTAATATGGTGGGTTAATGATGTTTAGTAAGAGTTACAAAAGAAAAACATATTAACTGAGAAATGTTCTCGCCTAAACTTATTATATTTTTCGGTCCTACTGCTAGGAAGGAAAATGTAGAAAACCAGGTCATCATTGCATGTACCAAAATGTGATTTGTGGATCCCATATTTGGTTTTATTGCTAAAGACTCGACTCATAACTTATATATAATTTCGTTATTTCATAATTGCATTAGCTAGTCCTTTACAATCGTTTTTTGAGAACATTAGTTCTTAGGGTCTAGATATGTCAAGTGGAATGTGAATCTTGAAAGTGTATTTACTTATGGTAGATATAAACTCGTTCATATATCTACATGTTCTTTTAGTTCCAATTGACAATGAATCACTGACTGTTGCGGACCGTTATGAATGGTCACCTAAAGGCATTGAGATGACTAAAAGCTATATCCTGACCACTTAGTCAACCATTCTCAAGCACTTGATGCAAGAGATGGTTCTTTTGAAAAAATCATTTTTTCAAGGAGACGTTTAATGGTGGGATTGGACAGTTAGACATAGGTAATGAGTAAGTTGCACATTACCAAGATGTCTTAAGGAATACTAAATTAATAAACACATCATGAAGATGATGAGGTGGGTGAATAAACTAGAATTCCTTAGTATAATAATTGCCAGTCAAACCCAATAGGATAGGATCCTAAACTTCCATGTATTATTTTTTTGTGAATTTTATAATTCACTGTGTAATAAATAATGAGATTATATATTGCATGACTCTATGGAAGAAATGGGTGTTGAGAACTAAAGAAAGATGGTACGAGTATATCAGTTAACAAAAATAGGGTTTATGCTTTAGAGTAAAGTATTGGTCTTGAACAATGTCTTTATGTACCTTTATTTGTAGAAACATAATTTCTGTTAATATAGTGAATGTTTGGCTCACTAATATTTAAAAGAATAAAAGTTATTCATAATAAATTGTTTATTAGTAAAGGTACTAGGAAAGATATTATTTTTTATTTTGTTAAATACTCTGTTCATAATTCTAGATACAAGTATGTGACTTACCATTAGAAAGATAATCTCTAATGACTAATAAAGTGTATGTTTAGCAGTAAGTCATATTAATCTTGATATGATCTAAAGACTGATTTATGATGGACTTAAATGTTCATTGGATATAGAAGGGTCTACCAGTCTGCGAATCATGTTGTGGAAGATATAATGACTATGAGGCCATAGGCCAAAACAATTGTGCTGCTAACATTGCTTGAATTGGTTCACACTGATGATTGTGAATCAATTCGTGTTTAAGTCAATAGAGTTCTTTGAGTTTTTCATGTGAGATGATTACTCAATGCATTTGTATATGTATATGATACATAAGTCTTAAAATGTTGAAGTTCAAATTGATTAAGACTCATGTCGAGAATTAGTTAGATGAACGTATGAAACCATTTTGATATGATCACAATGATCAATGTTTGTCTAAAGAGTTCTTGGATTTCTTAAATGAGATAAGATCTCAACTTACTGTACTGAGTAACTCTAGTCGAATAGTGTTGCAGATAACAAGAAATAGGACATTAGAGAAAATGGTAAGATCAGTTTTGTGACTCTTCCCAAAGTTCCTTTTGGGATCTGTATTCAAATAGTTGCAACCTATTGTACTTGTTTATAAGTCAGTTCCTGAGACAAATGTGGAACCATTGATAGGGTTAAGCTTGATTTTAAGTTCAAGCACATGTGTTAGGGAAGGATCTTGACAAAGATAAATAAATGACAAAGGTATATTTGTTTCTAGAGTGTCCTAGAGAAACAAAGGGTGGTTAATGCTATAGTTCAATCATTACAAGTATTTTGTAAAGTACAAATACTAAGTATCTGGATAATGGGCTACTGATTAACCACAAGAGTTAAAATGAACTTGTATTTAGGATAGTATAAGATACTACATGATGACAACCTAGAATAATTGAGAACATAATTGGGACATAAGATGTATCCAATATAATTATTGATTGTGGGTCAAATATACTTGAGTGAGCCACAATGTAGTGGGAGTATTGTCATTAACATGACAAATATCTTCAGGAGACCCTAGGGGTGGAACCTGAATATGATTCTGATACTCTTAGCAACAATGTAGCTTTACTAGATATAGATGTTGGCCAATGGGTCAAAGTAACGCATGTCTGATAACTTGTAGAGGCGCCAAAAGGCATTAAACTCATGAGATGTAAATGAGTCTACAAGAGAAAGAAAGGAGTGGATTGGAAGGTAGAGAACCTCAAAGCAAGGATATTGGTGAAGTTTTATATGATAAAACCTATCAGCCAGTAGTCATGCTAAAATCAAGAATGATACTCCTGTCCATTACTCTCATTATGATTATGAGTTAAGAGATGGATATGAAGACAATATTCTTGAACGGGCACCTTCAAGAAAAATATTATATGTTACAACTCGATGAACTTTTAGTTGAAAAGTCATAATTCATATGGTATGAAAACTGAAGTAGTCCATTTATGGACTTAGATAAACATCTATATCATGAAACATCAAAATTAGAAGCTATCAAATTTCGAATTTGAATAAATACCGGATGTACTAAGTGTATATAAGAGACATCCTGAGAGTTATAACGCTCTTAGTACAATATATGGACAATATCCTAATCATTATGAATGATGTATGAATATTATTTGTTGCCAAGTTTTGGTAGTCTTAATAAGATAGATATAGATGACCTAGGTAAAGTTAGCAATGTTTTTTTTTGAAAAGAATGAAGTGCTAAATTAATCACATTCTGCATATATGAGATAATGACGAAGTATAATGTGATGGATTTCAAGAAGGGTTTATCTCCTCTTACGCTTGAAATTAATCTTTCTCAAAAGAAAGAACACATGAGATAGTACCACATGCTTTTGTTGTGGATTGTCTTATATGGTTTGAGTATTACACAAAGGTCAAATATCTGTTATGTAGTAATAAAGGTCAACAGTTATCAATTAAATCATAAACCACACTGGCTAGGAGTGAATCGTATATTATAGTACTTGAGAAGGACTATATGTTATATGATGATCTATCTCAGTGAAGAGTTGAAACCTATTAGTTACACAAGATCAAGTATTTATTTAGATAAGTGATCACTCCACTGGCATATGTATTTACCCTTTTCTATAAGGAACTATTGGTTGGAAAAATGTATAATTATGAATTAACCATTTCAACTACATAAGTTGAATAAGTCGCGACTTATGAAGTTGCTAAAATAGCTTATTGGCTTAAAAGAAATTTTTTAATGAACTAGATGTTATTAGAATTGGACTAATACCAATCACATACCGATGTGATATCTGGTTACGTAGTTAATTCCATATATTCTAGTAGTCATAAGTGAAAGTGTCACATATTAGAGAATATGTAGACTACAATGCGAGTGTAGAAACCGAATTAGTTTCCATGTATAATCTGGCAGATTTTCTTTCTAAAAAGCAATGACACAAAAGAGTTTTATTTATCTAAATGGGACGATTATGCTGGATATACTGCTAATTGGTTTTAAGGGCAAGTGGGAGATTGTTAGGGATGTGCCCTAAAATCCAATTATTTAATGTGATAATATATTAGAAGTTATGAGTATTATTAAATGTCCTATGAGATAGGCATAGTCCATAATTGCATATGAGAATCCAAATGGAAGTGATGTTCCATGAAAGACTTGGATTACGTATCATGTGTTATTATAAATGGGTTATAGTCGTTGATAAGAATGAGCGTCTTATCTGCTAAAGACTATAATATGCTATATTCGATGATTTGTCTTAATCATGGGAATAGGGATTCCATATATAGTATATTCGTGTAAATCAATTAGATTGAAACACTGAACCGGACCAATCAAATTATTTATTTTGACTACTATCGAAAATAAATAATTTTGAACAATAACTCTTAATCCTATGATTGTCGTGGACTAATGCATCTAGTGCACATTGCTTTGATGTATTTAGAAGTGAGGTTTTCGGTGGCCAATATACTTTATACATTGGGTAATGACATAAAAATGTGATTGGAAAGGACATTCATATGGAATCTATAATCTCAATGAGAGATAAGATATATCCCCTATAATGGATTTGCAATGTTCAACTTTTCTAAAACTTTGGCCAAAGTGTTTCAAGTGAAGTGTCACTGAAATTATATGAAAAATAGTTTTTCATTTGGAAAGTTGATAAGAAGCAAATAGAGCATTATAGGATAAGATGTGAGAAATAAAATAATAGTAGTCTTAATTTTATTTCTTCGCGGATATTTAATAGAGGAGTTAATGAAATATTTCTTTACGAAAGAATGGGAATTCAAGAATAAAATTTTAGAGTGCAATAATATTTATTTAGTGGAATTAAATATTATTAAGTAGTATTAAATATTATCATGTGATGATAATTTGATTTAATTTACTTGGAGCTAAAATTAATTTTCCCTAAGGTCCCTTCGCAAACCTCAAATTGAAACTCTACGAATAAATACTAAAGTATCCATTAGATGGATAAGTTTGAACTTAGATGAAAAATTAATGTGGGAAATATGTTTGGAAAAAGATATTTAATTAAATAGTGATTAAAAAAATAAAAATAAAAAAAATTGTGAATAGTAACAACGTGAACAGTACGCGCGTACTGTTCACGCGCGGCCCACCAGCTGAAATGGGCACCGAAAGTTTCTTTGTTTTTTCCACCCCACTTGTTTTCTTTAACATCCCACATGAATTTTTTAATGCCTTTTCATTTCTTTTTCACCCTATATAAAGGGGTGTCATTTGGAAGTTCAAATGTACCAAACACAACAAAGACAAGTAGTTCTTGAACAATTTTTCAAGAACAAGCTAGTCTTTAAGAAAATAAAATTTCTCTTAAAAGAGTTTTATTTTAGTAGTATTTTTTGGAGCCCACACTCAAGAGTCTGTTAAGGCATTGCGAAAAAGGCTTTGCGGTGAACGAGTTCTTCTTCTACCGGCAAGTTCCAATCTTCGGTGTAAGGTTTGCTTTCTTCATTTTCAATTGTTATTGTTTTTATAGTTATTCAATTATTGATTTTAATTAAAGTGTTTAATTATGTAGTCTTTTAATTGTTAGCTGTAGATAGACAATAATAATTATTAATTAAAGTGTTTAATTAATTGCTTTAAGTCATAGTATGTATGCTTTAATTTTTGATGTCATGCATGTACGCATAAGAGCTAGGTCTCTATTTTAATTCCGCTGCGTACCAATTTGGGTTCGATTTTGAATCATTTTCCCAACAGCTCGTGTGTTTCTTCTCTTTGCTGGCATAATTTTAGCAACTCATACTTTGATTCTAATCTGCTTGAGTTTCTAGTTCATGATATCAATACATTGAGCAGTGTTATGCGATTTATACGTCTCTAGGTCATTATCAAATTGGTTAGGTCTTATATCATTTGTTTATGTGCTGTTGCATTAGGAAAATTTCTAGTGCACTAAGCTAATATTTCTCGATCATGATGCTTGGTTTCCGTGCAGGCTGTTTCACTTGTTGCTTCTTACTTGCAAGTTCCTTCACGTTATCCATTACGGTTAGAGGTTCTCGAACATATATAAGTGACTATACCTCTGCTATTGAGCATTCGTTCAACCTTTGAATCAACAATTTCAACAAGTACGAAGCCTGTAGATTTCCCCCTCTTTCTTGAAGGTCAAGACTCAACTAGATCAGCTTATGCTGTATTCTTGCTAAACAAGGTGCGATTCATTATTAATTTTGTGTCTGTTAAGTTCAAGATAATTGGCGCGTTAGAAGATTTATCTTATAACAATTTAACATGAACATATGTTGTCCATACTTGTCAATTGTCATATAGCATATTATTTACTTTAAAACTTTTAATTTTGTTTTTTTCCCTTATGTTGTGATTTTGCGACCGACATTAGATATTAACAACAATTTATAGATCTAAAACATTGTTTAGAAAGTGGCTTTAAGAGAATTACTGATTGTTCGGGTACATTTTCCCTTGCAGCTTGTTGCAATGGAAAATCTCATCACGCTTGTCTGCCTTGCATAAACTTTTATTCTTACACCTTTTACGTACTTTCATCTCCTTTGTGTGGAAAATGGAAACCAAGAATAATGTTGATGATTTTAAAATTAATTTATTGTCCTGAAAGACCAGTGGTGATATTTGTTTATTGTTTCTGCATTTGGTTGAAGAGAGGTTTTCTAGGTTACAGCTGAATTATAGCAACACATGTAGCCATCTTTAGTATTGATTACTCCTTTTGGTACTAATTAGGTATAAACATTTGCCAGGAACCTATTAAACAATGATATACTTCTTTTCCTGTTTAGAGTTTGTGCTCTTGTAATTCAGTAAATTATATTGCAAGTTTTATGACACACGGATGGAATGTTATAACTTATTTATAAATATGATTGCAGGATCTAGAGCAGCTAGCTATTGAATTATATTGGTATCAAGAGTTTAGGACCATGCTATATTTTAGCGAATTTAAAAGTGCTATTAAGGACTATTCTTTCTCCAGGGTATATAGATATGTGATCTCAACTGCCTCAATTGATTGTAAGTTTCTGTAAATGGATTATTTTTTGTATTCTTGAAGAGCTGCCTATTTTTTAGCGTGCACTTTTCCATCCGAAATAATACAAGTTATAATTGATATAAACCTAATTTTACATATTTTTGGCTGCTTGATTATCAGATATGTAATTAGTCTATTTATTCGTCGAAATATGGTCAATGATTAGTTGTTGATGGAGTTTTTTTCCCGGCTTTGTTGGTCTATTATTAGTAGCAGTCTCTCTTGAGAAACTTATGGAATGTGTGTATATCCTAATGCATATAATTAAGTAATGTACCATCATTTTTTAACAATAATCCAATTTTTATTCGTATGTCTGGTTCTCCTTTTGATCTGTTGTTAGATATCCAAATTGTCAATCCCCAGGACAGTCTTTGGCCCTTAAATTTATGCCCAAGCATTCAGAGATAATTAATTATATACCCTCATGTTATGATCAATTACCAAAACTCAACCTTTTCGAAATAACATAAAAGCCTCCTCGTGTTAAGGCTTTCTTACAATTGCTCCGCGTATTTATTTAATTATTTTTTACAGTTTCATTCCTTGTAAATCTTATAAATAGACCCCTTGAGGGACTCTTGTTGTAATTTACCAAAAGTTAGGGTGGTTGTTGTAATTAGCATTAAAGTGAGGGGTGGGAATGTAATTCACCGATAGATTATGATGAATATATATTGTTAGTTTGTGATGAATGATTGAGAAAACCAGTGTAGCAGTGTTATTATACATCTGCTGCTTCATATATGATAGCATATATTGTAGTTTGCACGAATTTATCTGAGATTATATATGTTCTTAAGTTGAGCATCACAATACAGTTTGATCATTGTTTTGTCCAAGTGAATTAGACCATGACTTGGAGGGGGATAATGATCTTTTGCACATAGATGATTCTCCTATTTTTATTTTGCAGTGTGCTCGACCAAACCATTTATTTCTCAATCCACCCACACTGTTAAGCATTTAACCTAAAAACCCCTTCAATGAATATTAACTATATTATGGAACCATGTACCTCTTTTTGTAGTGATCACTTGTGCCCTATTTGTGATTTATTTGAAACTAGCGGTGGTGGCTTTAAAATTTTTTACATGTCGCTTGACATTATGCAAGTATATAGTTTTATATATTCCATGTTAATAATTAGGGATACACTGATCTCACGTAATGAATAGGTTAAATAATCTTACCCCAAAGAAAAGAATGGGCTAAATACGACCCCTTCCGTCAACTAGGGGTGCAACTTGAGCCGAGCCGGATCGCAAACTGGCTCAAATCAAGATCAAGCTTTTCGAACTCGAGCTTCCCATCGAGCTCGAGCTCAAGCCCAGTTCCATTTGTTCGAACCTCGCGAGCTTTCCAATTTTTAATATATTACGATTTTATACAATCAAATTATTAATAAAAATAACAAATTATTCACAAAATAGCGATTAAATTCTTTTTTTTCACTTTTCAATTTCTACCCAACAGTCCAAGTCTCAACCCAGTAGCATGAAAAAGCCTTGAACCCTAGCCATCGTTCACTGCCACCTTGAGCCCAGGTCAAATCGCCATCGAAAAATCACAACCGCCTCAGCATCGCCGGCTTCATGTAGTCGAGAAGGCCACCCCCTCCTGTTGGTGCGAATCACAACTGCTCGAACCCACCATAGCCGCCTTCTCAACTCTTGCTGCTATTCCATTTTTCTTTTGATTTTTGTTGGAAAGGAATGGGAATTGACCTTTGTGACAAGCCCATGTATGTAATAAATTATGGTTTCTTTCCCTCTCACCTTCAAATTTGCATCTTTTGAATTAAAACTGATTGAAATTTTGGAGATCTCTTTCTTCATTTTTGACCGTTCAACTTCGCTGCACAAACAAATTCCGACTTTTTATTTTATTTTATTTTATTTTTTCATTTCTTTCAGTGTAGGATCGCGGCTTGTGATTTGAGCTCATGAGCTCAAGTTGAGCTGTTTTTATAGGTTTCAAGCTCGAGCTCTCGAAACCAAGCTCAAAGAGCTCGAGCTCAAGCCTGGCAAAATCACCAGGCTCGGCTCGAACTTGGCTCGTTTATACCCCTACCCTCAACTAGGAGTTTACAAACATCTTGCCTGCCATTAGCCTCCGTCTTGCAATTCCTCCCTTCTGTTAACCTTTTTTTTTTACGGAAAATGTCAAATATTATCAAAATTTCGATTTTACACCTCAATTGACTAGCCCCTGTAGTTGACTTTTTTATGGACCAACCTACCCTTGCATGTGCCATGCATGTGAGGGGTGTACATGTAAGCAATTTTTTTTTATAATTGTTAAAACTTTATTGTTAGAACTCTGATTAATTTAATTAATTTGATTTTATTATAATAGTCATAATAATTAATTTTGATTAATTAAAATATTAGGTAATGAAAAATATTTATTAATTCTAGATTAATTATTCTTAATTTTTTTTGTTTTTAAATAATTTGAGTGTATGCCAATAGTTTCCTATTATTTTGATAGTAAACTCTACGCGAGACGGAATCCAATGGTCCAAGTGTCTATATCTCTCTCACACAGTAAGGTGTAATGTGTGCAGTTTTTACACATACTTGTGTGAGAGAGACACACAAAATTTACACTCAGACTATTGGATCGATCTTGCATAAAACTACCCATGCTTTTGACACCCTTTTTTGGCTTATGAATAATACTTATACACCATTTTGAACACACACTTGTTACATTTTCCACCCTCATGCGTAACTGTATATGTCATACGTAACCCTTTACATGCTTCAAAATTGACAATACAACCACTAAATAATTTAAGCCCATAGAATTCTGTATCTGAAATACGGAAGACACTCAAATTCGTGGTAAAAATTTGGTAAAACCCAACTTTAACTAACAAATCTGAACAAAATATTGATGGAACAAAGTGTCATGTATCCGGATTTGCTCATATGTGCAACAAGAGATTTCCTGAATGTTTTTATGGGCTACATTGATGCTCAATCCAACCAATGCCATCCAACCTCAACAGAGGGGAGGCACCAGCCGATCGAGGGATAGATTAAAGTGAATTTCTTCAATAGTGTTTTTTGTAGGGAGACAGAGACTATGGACGTATGAGGTTCTTGGCTGCCTGCAGTTCTTCCTAGTCCTAGACATGTTTAGTTTGGAGTTGCAAAAAGTTTGGTTTTCTTACTAGTACTCCAAAAGATGCTGAAGCTTTAGAGGCTATACATTTAGGTCGTGTGGATGGATGGTTGGACCAATCTCATCATTGAAGAGGATTGCTTAACAATCATGATTAATAACGTTAGGTTCCAGGGAGGGGATTTGTCACGTTGGGATGCTATTTGCCAAGACAATATGCAAGTTTTGCTTTTCTTTTAAATCTTCTTTGTTTTCTTTTTTTTTGCAAGAAAATAGGTAATATATGGTTGCTCATGTTTTAGCCCAAGTGGCATTGTTCACTTACGAGCGTATTCATGAGGTTCATTTTTTTATTATTGGTTATATACTTTTAGATATTGATATACCAAATCTGGCCTAATTTGGGTTTGTTCCTCGTAGCCACGTTAATATTACTATATCATAATAATTATAAGCTTAATTACGAGGTTATTGGGTCGTAAATGTGAAATTGCACCAAATGCCTTTAGCAGACTCTGTAATTGCAAAACACTACAAGATCAGCGCGTTTATCCTAATTCAGGTCAAGTCAATTTATGACCTGAGCCAACAAAGTATGATCCTGACCGTCTCCCGAGGAAACGTGGCATCCTAGTGAAGTTCCCAGCTGGGAGAACAGTATTCGTACAACGTGTACATGCTATAAATATTTTCATTTATTGTTAAAACCGGACGGATTTCTAAGCATTTAATAGACTTTGTAAGCTTATTCGTAATTTTGTCATTTAGGCTAAGACTTGACAGTGTGATCCCATAACATAGAAATTTGGATAGTTTTGTATATGAATCAACGATACAATAGAAGAATTATATCTTAGACTTGAACTACGTTAGACTTAATCCCCAAGAGGTACGTAGGTAGCTCGGTAGGTCTGGGTGCAGTTTATAATCTTAATTGGTTGTTATTAATTTGTTTTATGAGCTCATCCTGACTGAGTAAGTTCAAGGTGATTTTCGACCTAAATCAGTTGGCGCCGTTTGTGGAAAATTTCTGAAGAGTTGCTAGGTCTAACTTTTGGAGATATGGCGATGGAAAAGGAGAAGCATGTACGTATTCAGAAGTCGTCCTCCAATATACGGGCGTCTCCACCGCATAGAGAAGTGGAAGGTACAAGTGAGGCGAGAGTGACTATGACAAAGAGGGGGCTGGATAAGATGGTGCAAGATCGTATTGACGAAGCATTGAGGAGATTTATGGAGGTGACGCCAGCTACCCCAAATATCCAGTAGATGCATCTGGTTCCATTGGCGCCAATTAGGTTATTTCGTACTCCAAAGGGAACTACTTCGGAACGAAAGAAAAAAAGCGAGGCATCTTTGGGAGATTAATTAGAAGAAGAGGTGGATAGTCAAGCATGGGCACAGTCGGAGACTCATAGAGGTAAACAACCGATACAAGATGAAAGGAAGAGACCAATTTTGTGAAAAACAAAGATAGATGATTTGTATAAGAAACTAGATAGGGCTAAACAAAGGATAGAGCCACCGAGGGATAGGGTAGTACCGGTATCGACATTGATCCCAAACCGTACGCCATTCTCTGAGGATATTATGGGAGAAGCTCTACCCAAGTCGTTCAAAATGCCGAACTTGCCTACGTTTGATGGAACAGGTGACCCTAAGCCTCATTTAACCTCGTTTGAATTGCCAATAACTTTACGAGTGGGGCGAACACAAGCTTAATTTTCCGAACTTGCCTACATGGGCCGAACGCAAAATGCCAAACTTGCCTACGTGGGGCGAACGCAAGAATAATTTACGAATCAGACACCAGGAACAATTGTGTCATATACGTAGATGGTATAAAAATTTGAAAATCATTTTGCAAGCAATAAAAAGGCCAAGAAATCTGTCTCGGCGATGTTAAATTTCATGCAGGGGCCTATGGAGAGCTCGAGGGACTTCGTGCATTGTTTCAATCAGGAGGTTCTGGAAATTCCCGAACTAACCCATACACTTACGGTAATGTTTCTTTTATTGAGATTAAGGAAGGGGCCCCTAGCATAAGCACTAGCTCATCACACTCCACTAAATTAAGAGGATTTGATGCAAATACAGGATCAATACATCAACGAAGAAGAAATGAACCTATCGAAGGATTGTGAGGACTCCTCCAGGAACGATCGAAAGGATCGTAGCAACAATCGGCACGAAGGTTCGAGGTTAGATAAAAACCACGAACGATCCCGCCGATATTCTAAATACAAACAGTATACTCCCTTGAATGCCCCCTGAGGTAGAGCTTTGCTGTCGGCTCCAATGCATCATGTAAATGCAATTCAATGGCTAGAACCACTACGAGTGGGCCCGAAAAAGAATCCCAACAAATACTGTGAATTTCACAAAGACAAGGGGCACGACACAGAGGATTGCTACCAGTTGAAGGATGAAATTGAAAGATTGATAAAATTGGGATGTTTGAATGACTTCATAGATCTCACTCTAGCATAAGTAAGATCCCCGGAGGCCGATCGCAAAATAGAGGTCAGACAATCTAGAAGTAGATCTCAAGAACCAAACCAACGAGGCTATCAGGATAACAGAAGATATGATAGACCTCAAAAGAATAAGTATTGAAGAAATGATGATAATCGTCGTTATGATAATTATCATCGGAGCGACAACCAGCATCATTACGACAATCGTCGTTGCAAAGAGGATCATCATAGGAATGACCAGCGGCGAGGCGAATATCCATGTCGAGAGAATGATCAAAGAGAGCAGACTGAGCAAAATAATCTCATGAACTAAGGTAAAATACATGTGATAGCAGGAGGTTGTGGACGGGGACTCGTCGAATTTGCAAAAAAAGCATGCTAGAGAGATGCGCTCGAGTTATTATCGCTCTGAACCACTGAATGTCTTATCTGTAGGTCAAACTGACCATTCAATCACCTTTGATGATTGGGTTTACGAGGGGATGATTGTTCCACATAACGACCCAATGGTCATTACAATGGATGTTGCTAACTATGTTGTGCACAAGGTTTTGGTGGATACGGAAGTTCGAGCGATATCATTTTCTGGAATATGTTACAAAAAATGGATTTGGGAAAAATAGCTTTGGAGACGGTGAATACTCCATTGATGGGATTCAAAGCTTCGTAGATTATGCCGAAGGGTTCTGTGGACCTCGACGTATCATTGGGATAGGCTCCGAAGCATAAATTAATGAGTGGCCTTTCTGGTTGTGCATACTCCATTTGCTTATAACATGATTGTTGGTAGACCGATGCTGAACAAGCTTGGGGCAATCGTATCGACCCCCCATCTCAAGATAAAGTTCAAAACTCGGGATGGTATAGGAGAAGTCCGAGGAAATCAACTTGAAGCGCGTCAATGTTATACGACTTCTTTAAAGCCAGAGGTCGGAAACAAACGGAAGATAGAGGCAACGAGGGTCCATCTGATTGATCAAGATACTAAAGATTTGATGAGACAGCTAGACAAAAAACAAAAGAGGAAGGATACGCGAGTATAGCCTATTGAGCACAAAGCAATACAACTTTTTTAAGATGATCCCAAAAAAATGACAAGGATTGGAGGTCAATTAAGTCGGGAGATGGAGTCGAGTTTGGTGAATTATTTGAAGAATGACTCGGATGTCTTTGCATGGAAAGGTGCCAACTTTCCGGGGATAGATCCCTCTGCCATTGTGCATCATTTGAATGCAGACCCGGACGCTAAGCCAGTTGGTCAGAAGAGGAGTAACTTCGGCCCTAATAGAGATGATATCATTGAAGATGAAGTAAAAATGCTTGTAGATGTAGGTTATGTTAATGAAATTCAATTTACTGAATAGCTAGCAAATCTAGTCCTTGTGCCAAAGGATGGAAACAAATGGCGTATGTGTACTGATTTTACCAATTTAAACAAAGTTTGCCCTCGGGACCCTTACCCTCTGCCTCATATAGATTTGTTAGTCGATTCTACTACATATTTTGCATTGTTGAGTATGATAGATGCATATCAAGGCTTTAATCAAATCATGATGGCTGAAGAAGATCGAGATAAAACTTTGTTCGTCACAGCTCGAGGTGCTTATTGTTATAGTGTCATGCATTCAGCTTAATAAATTCAGTAGCAACATACCAACGATTAGTAAACATGATGTTCGAAGAGGAGATCGGTAAAACAATGGAGGTATATGTGGATGATATGCTCGTAAAGAGAATCGACCACCTCGCTCATTTAAGAAAAATCGTTTGAAATCATGAAATGATATGGCATGAAGTTAAATCCTCACAAATGTACCTTCGGTGTACGAGGAGGAAAATTTCTGGGATACATGGTCACTAAATGAGGTATCGAGGCAAACCCAAAGAAGATCGAGGCCATTTTCAGCCTGATATCTTTGAAATGTGTGCAAGATGTGCAGAAACTAACAGGTCGTATGGCCAATCTAAATCGTTTTATCTCAAGGTTGGTAGATAAAGAACTGCATTGTTTCAAAATTTTGAGGAAGGTGAAATTTTTTGAATGGACGGAGGAATTTGAGAAAGCATTTCAAGAGTTGAAAGGGTACTTCTCTTCCATTGCTAACAAAGCGAGTGTACGAGGAACCATTGTACCTATTCTTGGCTGTTTCATTGCTAGCAATAAGCGTAGTCTTGGTATAAGATGTATAGGGGGACCATCGTCCCATCTACTATGTGAGCAAAATGATCCACAGTGCAGAATTAAATTATCTCGCTATTGAGAAGTGGGAACTGACATTCGTAACCTCGACAAGGAAATTGAGACCATACTTCCAATCCCATCAAATAATTGTGTTAACCAATCAACTTTTGAGGCAAATATTGGAGAAACCTGATGTGTCCAGTCGACTCGTTAGTGGGCCATTGAATTGGGGGAATTCAGTATCGAGTATCGAAGTCAGAAGGCTATTAAGGCTCAGGTTATAGTTGACTTTCTCGTAGAAATGGCAGAAGATAAAGCGGAGGTTGTATCTGTGGTAGGTCTAGCAAAACCATGTTGTTTTACGTTGATGGCTCCTCAATGACAAGGCGAGGGGGTATTTGTATATGGCTTCAATCTCCCAACGATTTGGACATGGAGTTTGCTGTTAAACTGAATCTCGATGTAACGAATAACGAGGTAGAGTATGAGGCATTAATAGCAGGACTAAAAATGGCGAAGGGGATAGAAGTGAAGTTACTGCACATGTATACCAACTCTCAATTGGTCGCGAAACAAGTGGCAGGCTCGTATGAGGCTCGAGAAAGAATGATGATAAAATATATGGCCAAAGCAAAAGAATTGACGGGAGACTTTGAAAAAGTGGAGTTACATCAAATACCAAGGGAAGATAATGAGTGTGCAAATGCACTATCTAAGTTTGCCAACCAAATTACGGAGGTCGAAAAGTCATAAGGTTACGGTCCTCGTAGAGGATCACTCCAAGATTGAGGTACCCACAATAGTTGCATAGATAGATGATGAACTAAGTCGGATGGATCCTATAGTGGACTACCTCTTGAGAGAGAGATTACCGGATGACCGAGTGGAAGCTCGAAAGATTTTCCACCGAGCAACGAGATTCACGATACTGAATAATGTTTTGTACAAACGATCTATGAATGGACCGTTACTTCAATGCCTGAATCTTACAGTAGCTCACTATGTACTTCATGAAATACATGCGGGGAGTTGTGGAAATCATTCAGCATGAAGATCGTTAGCCCAAAAGGTGATGAGGCTGGGATATTTTTGGCCGGCTTTGGTAAACGATGAACAAAATTTTGTAAAGAAACGTAGGGAATTTCAGATGCATTCCAATGAGATATATCAACCAGGCAAACTAATGGAGGTTATAAAACTTGCTTATCCATTTGATCAATGGTGCATAGGACCATTTCCTCCAACTCAAGGCCACAAAAAGTTTATTATTTTGGCCATTGAACACTCCACCAAGTGGATTGAGGCAGAGGCTGTTGTGAGAATCACGGAGAAAGTTGTCATAGACTTTATTTGGAAGAATATAATATGCATATTCGGGGTCCCTCGTATATTAATATCCGACAATGGTACGCAATTCAATGGCAAAACAATTGTGGAGTGGTGTTTACAGTTAAAGATACAACAAAATTTCACGTCCGTAGGTCACCCACAAGCCAAGGGATTAACGGAGGTAGGTAATAGGATCTTACTTCAACATTTAAAAATGAGACTAGATGATGGGCGAGGAGCTTGGGCTGACGAATTGCCGGGGGTTCTTTGGGCATATAGAATGACCCCCAAGATCATTAACGGGTGATACACCATTCTGTCTTGTATACGGCATAGAAGCTGTAATAACGGCGGAGATTGAGATGGCTACACATCGAGTAGATTTGTATGATCCGATTGTGAATGTGGACGTAAGAGAATTTGAATTAGAGGTAATAAAAGAGAAGAGAGAATCAGCCTACGCAAACATACTCAGGCAGAAATGCACGATGGCACGAGCCTACAATAACAAAGTAAAAGAGAGATCATTTCAAGTAGGAGATTTGGTTTTAAAATGAGTTGACTCGAGACATGTTAGGAAGTTGGAGAAAAATGGCAAAGGACCCTATAAGGTTGTAAAAATTACGAAGGGTATGACCTATCGATTGCAAGACTTAGGGGTAAAGGATTTGCCCCGACCCTGGAATGTCAATAACCTTAGAAGGTTTTATGCGTAACATATGAATGCAAAGACCTTTTGATGAATAACAAACAGTGATAACGCGTAAAACATAAAGCGACAGTTCAAAATCAAAAGTAAACCAATTAAAATAGCTTAGTACGAAAAAAGATAGGGAGAATATTATCTAAAAACAAGCATCCCGAATTAGCATTAAAAAACGAACATCACCAAACATTGTTCATAAAAATGTACCTCACCAAATATAAAATACTGAAATAAAGATAGTTCAAAACGACAAAACAAACATCGTCAAAACATAACACTGTTCACAAACACTTGTTTAATTTTAGCCTTAGGGGTTGACTTGTCCATCACTTTGGTCAACCATTGCGTCGAGCCCTCACTGAATAAAAGTGCTCACGCTAGTCTCATCAAGGACAATGTTGAGCGACCGAACAATATCATTGAACTCAGGAAAGTTGGTATACTCAGAGGAGTCATCAGGAGTCAAGGAGGGTCGAAGCAAATCCATATTTACATATTCCCGCTCAAACTCTTCGGGAACGATGCCAATGTTGAACCCTCCGATTTGCTTTAATTTATGGCTTTATAAAAGCCATCCCTCTGATTATCAATGGCTCGTGAAATGATGATGTCATCAAATTGGGTAGAACAGACAAAGTCCTTTACCCCTCCAAGATGAGCTTCCTCGAGTTTATAGGCCTTCTGCCTCTCATAGTTTATGATGTTCTCGACCTCCAGCAGTTGCTTTCCTTGCTCCATGCACTCTCTTGTCACCCTCATCACCTCATTCTGTAGCAACTCGGACTTAGCTTTCTTGCTGTCCAGCTCCTGCAAATGATGTCAAGCTCGGTTTGGATTGTAGCAACTTTGTTGCGATCCTCTTGAGCCACCTGCAGCTCGGCAGCTACTTGTTGCTTATATTCGGACAATTTTCTCTCGGTTGTTGAACTACTGCCTTTGTGATGGGCACTAGTCAGAGTGAGTTGATGGATGCACAGAGCGAGCTAAGCAAACCCAAGAACGAACGTATAAGATGAGGTCACAGGATAATTGAACTAATATGCAAAGGATATATAATAATGAGGCAAAGAACAAAATAAAAATGAAGGAACAATGATCACCTTAGATAAAAGGGCTGCGACATGTTTTTCCACCCAACGATGGGAATGCTTCATCATAGCGAGCTTGTCCTGAGGCAGGAGTATGTGGTTGAACAGATCGAGGGCTATGAACGAGCCCTCTGCTCCGAGGACACTGTTGTCCTTGTATATTCGCCACTTTGGACTCAAGAGAGTTGCCCTGGCCTCAGGCTCGGATGGTCAACTATGTTGATATCCATGTAATCCTGTAGCTGAAGCAACTCAAGATTGTCCATCGCCTCGTAGAGATCAGCACCGTGGCTAACTGGACGAGCCACCCTAGGAGAGGTTTGTGAGATTGTGGGAGTTGGAGTAGGAGGCGCAGATGTGCTTGCTTTGTTGCGCACTCTCTTTGATCTAGGTCGAAGAGCTCCATCATCATTGCCTGGAGTCTGAGCTGGTAAGGCCAAAACAACATGATGGGGTCCAGCATTTGTACGTCATCAGCGGAGGCTGAAGGATGAGGCACTGAGCTACTAGGAACAAAGGGACGAGGCACAGTCTAGGTACTAATCGCCGATGTTTGGTTTATCTATGGATCGTTATGATCTATGAGCTGAATTGTGGGCTTTTGAGTTTGGCCCCCACCTTGGCATCGGGCAGCTACTAATGCCTTCTTAGCTGCCTCTTGCTCATCAATTAGCCTCCGGCTCATGCGAGCTTTACGAGTTGCCATCTTTGAAAGTTAGCAAATATAAGAATCTTATAAACAGTATATATTCGAAAATGTACGATGCATATTATTTTACCAATGTTCTCAACAAGGGTTAACATCGAAAGCACTGAGCTCATAGGCTCGTAAGACAGACTTGTGGATAAAAGTGGTGTTGTAATACCACTCGAGGATCGTGATGAGATTCACGATAGAGATCGTAGGATTCCTAACTCCTATGAAGTTAGTTGGAATGCTAAGATTCCACCTATGATTCACCAACCAAGATTAGCCCACAGGTAGAGCGATGAAGAAGTATTTATCTTTCCAAGCACCGAATGATAAATTAGGATAAGCTTGGACACGGGAATGCCTTTGAGGTGAAAGAAAATAAAAACCTAACTCGGCAGGATTGGTACATTGATGTCACGCAAAAAAAAAAAGATTAAAATTAGGAATGACAGCTGGAGTGTTGTGGGCTATCATTAATACGACGAAGTAGACGAGATGCCTATATAAGTTTGGTAATAGTTGAGTCGGACAGATATGAAGGAATTGTAAGATAGAAACGATAGCATGATGTAATGGGAACCAAAGACCCGCAAACAAATGAGCAACATGGAAAGTACGAAAACCTACAGGGGGACGATGTATACGATCTGGAGACCTAGGGATTTGAATACAATAGTCGCTAGGAATGTGATATCTCACTCTTAGATCGCCAACCTTAGCTTCTGTTAAAGAAGATGTAATTTGTAACCAAGTAATGTGTCAGGAAGATTTGGGAATAGATTGGCATTAGAATCCTCCCCACCCTCGTAATCAACATACACTCTGGGACCCACATTTTGAGGAGCATTACTAGAAGCCTCATCACCCTCATTGTTATGATCCTCGTTGTTATCACTAGCCTCACCACAATCGCTATTTTCCTCTTCGCTAGAGCTACTTGACTTATCGAAATTTGAATCAAAGTCATTATCGAAATCAGAGCTATCACTCGAATCGTTACTACTTTCATCAACATCGTTCCTTTGAGACCCTACGTTTTGAGATGTCTCCACACCCTCGTTACCTAACTGATTCATAATGTTATCTCCTAAAATATCTACGAATGAATCTAAAGGATCGGAAGCCATGAAATAAATAGAGAATAAAAGGAGGTTAGAAAAACCACATCTAATAGGCGATAAACGAAGAGTGAAAGGACTGCTTTAACGATCCTGCTCTAACGAACTTCCTTTACGAACTTGCTCCGGATATTGTGGTGGGGTAAATGAGTGTGATTTTGAAATAGTATTTATAGTAGGGGAACTCCGGGGACTCTACGGCTAAGATCAATCTGAAATAATTAACTGGACGGTTAGTACGATGCCGTTTCTCGAAAATAACAGACATTAGAAGTAATGATTATTGCGACGCACATGGGCATGTCAGAACATTAAATGAGCTTGTCTGAGCTTGCACTGGCTTGTTACTTTGTCATCAATGTTTAAGAATTTATTATAAATTCTCGTCATTACTAACGAAGTGGGGGACTTAATGATATATCAAATTTGGCCTGAATTCGGATTTGTTCCTCATAGCCTCGTTAATATTACTATATCACAATAATTATAAGGTTAAATACAAGGCTATTGGGTCGTAAATGTCAATATTGCACCAAATGCCCCTAGCAGACTCTGTAATTGCAAAACACTACAAGATCCGCGCATTTTTCCTAATTCGGGTCGAGCCAACTCATGACCCAACCGGACAAGGTATGATCCTGACCGTCCCCCGAGGACACGTAGCGTCATCCTAGTGAAATTCCCAGCTGGGAGAACAGTATTCGTATAACGTGTAAATTCTATAAATACTTGCATATATTGTTAAAATCGAACAAATTTCTAAGCATTTAATAGACTTCGTAAGCTTATTCTTAATTTTGTTATTTAAGCTAAGACTTGATAGTACGATCCCATAACATATAAATTTGGATAGTTTCGAATACGAATCAACGATAAATTAGAAGAACTATATCTTACACTTGAACTACGTTAGACTTGATCCCCAAGAGGTACGTAGGCAGCTCGGTAGGTCCGAGTGCAACCTATAATCTTAATTAGTTGGTATTAATTTGTTTTACGAGGTCATCCTGACTGAGTAAGTTCGAAGTGATTTTCGACCTAAATCAGATATTTATTTGTTGAGTTAATATATTGTATCATTTTTCCCTAAAAAAGAAAAAATCACCCAAGTTTCTACATGTTTTGTGTGGATTAGAGAATCGAGATGAAAAGATTTTGACTTAGTTGGATTTTTTTTTGATAATATCAAACTAAAATGAATTGGAAATCTTTTATGAGTTGATTTAAGCATTTTCTTTTTTTTCAAACTGATGTAGTTCAAAATTTACACCAAAAATGCGTGAATTTGTAAACATGATGTGCTAGAGATAAACAATCTAACACTATAAATAAATGAATATAAGTGAGGAGAAGGAAGGATTTTATTGATTGATCATTGCTCTTCTTTTGAGAGAAAATACATGTAATATGCCAAAAATGTATAGAATTACATATATCTTTTACAAGTGTGTATCTATGACTATATATAGCCATAGTGGCCACCCCCTCTCTTCTAAGGCATGTGGGTTTTTTTTGGTGATTATCGGTGAAGTGAGGGTCATTTTCCCCTATTTTAGATAATCATGGATTGTGGTTGACTTGGTCCACTTCTTCTCTTCACCAGCCCCGCACGCGAGCCTTCGTTTAGCAAGTCGTCACCTTGCTTGTCAGCTATTCTGCTAGGTAAACCGTGAGGTCACCCATATGCTTGGTGGTCGAGCTTACTCCTCGCCCTCACTATGAGAATCCTTGTAAGATTCCATATTGATCCAGCTTGGTCTTCGTTTTTATCATTTCGGCCCAATCCATCATTATGTTAATGCGGTCCGTTTCGTCAATGAGCAAAGTGGAATTTTACGGGCGTATCATAACTCCCCCTACTCTTGAGAGTTTGAAAGAATTTCAAGATCTCGAGAGTATATTTAGAATGTAGATCACAAGCTAGTCCAACAGTCCACGCGTTCGGCCTTGCTTCATTAACAAGCTAATTTACTCGCTTTAATATTTCATTATCTAACAACACTTTCTTTAGCCTTTTCGTGAGTATTTTCTCGAGGCTTGGTACTTGGATTAGCTTTCTCCGATTTAGCTCATGAACACTTCAAATGGCAATGTGGCCCGCTTGATCCCGGCCAAATGATAAGGTGAAATTTATGGGTGTACCAAAACCTATGATTGTAGTTGATGAAAGTATTTGGATTTAATACTAACACTCCAAAAGCATATTCTTGTTCTGTTTTGGAATATCTCATAATAAAAGTTTATTCCTAAATGAGAATACCTTTATAAAAGGAAAGTCATTTTCTCAATTATAGTAATGATTCGAGAAACTAACTACCACTATTTTATATATTACAGGAAATTAATTAATACTATAATGTAAGAAAATGATAGAAAATTGAGATTAATTTGAAAGTCATCATAATCGAAATAATTAATGTTGGAATCCAAGTATTGAGGCTATGTTTGGTCTATTATACTAAGTGCCTAGGAAAGCTAAACCATGAGCAAGGCTGCATAGGGGATGGATTGTTTGTTTACTGGTAACGAGGTGAGGTTGGTTTGGTTTGATATGTCTCGTGATGCTTTGCTTTTCTTTTATTTTGTTTCAATGGCAGTGAGGTGACGTCTGTAACTGACATAACCGTTGTCAGTCCAATTCTTCACAACCCTCCAAACCCTCTCTCATTTCTCACGATTTTCCCCCATCCATCCCTCCCTCCCTCAAACCCTCTTTCCCTTTCCATCTTCAAAACCCTCTTTATGGCGACCTTTATTAATGTTTATCTATATATATATATATGTATGTATATCAAAATCGTTGCTTGTCCAATCAATTGCCCTTCACGAATTCACGCCATCCCTAAAAAGTAAAAACGCAACCGACCCTCTTCCCCTCCTCTTCTTCTTCTTCTAACTTCTAAGCAACTCCTTGCTTAATTAATACACACTCACACACGTCTGTCTACACACCCACATCCACACCCACATATATGTGTTTGCAAAACTGCTACCTTTTCATATAATAAATAAATAACTATTATCCAACACATGATTTCATTTTTACATATCTTCCTGTAATTTATTCACTCATTGTGTACTTTACTTTACTCTCTTCATTTTTTCTTTTTTGCTTGTTTAATTTTAATTCTATTCCTTTTGAAAATATGGAGGTCGTGCACTTAGGGAAGGTGGTATTTATTTATCTTTTTCTGAATTCATTTCAAATTAATGGGGAAATTCTGACAACTCTTGAAGGACCTTTTAAGCCAGTCACTGTTCCATTGGATAAGAGTTTCAGGGGACATGCTATTGATTTGCCCGATACCGATCCCCGAGTGCAAAGGAAAGTTTCCGGGTTTGCGCCTGAACAAATTTCAGTCTCCCTTTCTTCCACTTATGATTCAGTCTGGATTTCTTGGATTACAGGTCACAATTTCTAAGTTTTCTTACCATCTTTTGTATTGTTTTGTTCCTTTCTAGAGGGAACTAAGATATATGCTCATAAATGTTTAGTTTTAGTTGGATGATCATTACATATACATATACTAACTCAGATGTTAATAGGAATGTTGACTTTCTTGATGTTTGATGCTTTGCTAGACTCTTATCATGTTTTGTATTGTTCTGCTCCTTCTTAGGGTGTGAATTGTGATAAATGCTTAGATATGCTATACTTATTGTTAGAGATTATGTGGTCTATGTTGGATGCTGTAGAATACTAAGATATACATATACTAGTTCAGATGTCAATATTAATGTAAATTTTCTGAATCTTTGTTGTTTATAATGTCTGACAAGATAGTCTATGATTGGTGCCCTACTTGCTCTGTCTGGGAATTGTTCATACTGGATATCTTCAAGTTCATTGTTATGGAGTCTCGTTCTAAGATTTTCCATTGACCAAGTTTAGTTAATAACTGTTACATAAGTTAATTATTCAAATTGTTGAAAAAAGCGCAAAACAAGACTTTGAAGATGACTATGTCGGTGAATAGTTGTGTGTAAGATCCTGTATGCTACGTTTGCCCATAGGCTTCTTGTTCGTAGTTTGACTATTTAGACTCTAATGTTACTATTCTGTGTGCAGGTAAATTTCAAATTGGTGAGAACATTAAACCATTGAGTCCGAAAACTGTTGCAAGCGTGGTTCACTATGGGAAATTAAGATTTCCAATGACTCACAAAGCCAACGGACAATCTCTCATCTACAGCCAACTTTATCCTTTCCAAGGCCTTCAAAACTACACTTCTGGAATCATTCATCATGTCCGTCTTACCGGTAATTGCTATTCGTTATCCTTTGCTTAATTATGCCATATAATTTGTTAGTTGAACAATGCATCTCATTCTTGAAGCTTCTTGCTTCAATCTTTACTAGAAGTAGTGCTTTATAACTGGCATCAGTAGAAGCTTTTGTTGTTCCCTACTGTTCGAGGTTATGTTCCCTGTGTAGAAGAAAAGAGGGTTGTAAAGAGGAAAAATAGCTTACGTTACTCGGGATTCTTTTTAATCTTCAAAAACTGATTTAATTGTATTCATGGTTAACTTGTAAATATGATCTTATGCTTTTGTTCTCCTGATTATTATAGCCAATTACAATATTGACATGTACAGGGAATATTAGCTCCTCTGCATGCTAATCTAAACATAACATTTGAATGATTTCGATGTAGCTCCTTTCTGTTGTTAAACAATTTAAGTAAATGGAAAGCAGTCCGGTCTCTGTAATTCAACATTTTCATATGCCTAGCACTCTTACATTGTTAGTGAAAGAGAAGTGAGATGATATGATTTCAAATTTGTCAAGTGTGATAGTGCTTAAGAGGTTAGAGTTTGTTCCTTGTTCTGCAGGATTGAAGCCCAATACAGTATACCACTACAGGTGTGGAGATCCTTCAATACCGGCAATGAGTGATATTTATTATTTCAAAACAATGCCGGTTTCTAATCCGACAAGTTATCCGAGTAGAATAGCTGTTGTGGGAGACCTAGGTCTCACGTACAACTCCACTTCAACAGTTGATCATTTGACTAGCAACAAGCCCGATTTAATTCTGTTGGTTGGAGATGTATGCTATGCTAACTTATATCTTACGAATGGGACTGGTTCAGATTGCTATTCTTGCTCTTTTCCAGATACTCCCATACATGAGACTTATCAACCTCGTTGGGATTATTGGGGAAGGTAACACCTCGAGTTTTTTTTCTTTTTTCCCTCCTATTTGAATTGTTTTCGTCATTTGGAATCATGCTGAGTTCTAATGATTATTGAATCTTGATAATTTTTATTGTTTATCTTCCGTAACGTGAAATGTTTTTGAATTATGTTTTGAAAAGTGATTGTGCTGATCTTGAGTCTCTGGATTATCTATCGTTCACCTAGTGGTCTAACAAGTTACATATATAACACTAATCCCTATAGTATCCTGTTTCTATAAGGTTGCATTTGAATGGAAGGATTTGGATTTGCAGCTAAGGATTTGGAAAGAGTGAAATCCACCATAATAATTGCAAATATAGCTCATCAAAATGGATGCCAGATGATTTGAAATCCATTCTTTCTTTAAAATATGAAAAAGTTGAATAAATTTGTTGTTATGAATTTTAAATCCTTAGCTTGAAATTCTTCAATTGAGACACAACCTAATTTTCTTCATTTTTTCCCTGAAATTCCAAACAATTGTGTAAGTTTAAATTTCCTCGGAGTATCTCGAACTGTATTTGCTTATTAATTTGTTATTTATTGCCTTTCTTTAATATTATTAACTTGCTTATTGGCAGACATTTATCACGAAATAAACAGTGATTTATGATTCTTTCCAGATTTATGCAGCCACTGATATCTAAAGTACCAATAATGATGGTGCAAGGGAACCATGAAATAGAAGAACAAGCTGAAAACCAGACTTTTGCATCATACAATTCTCGTTTTGCATTCCCATCTAAAGAAAGTGGATCTTCTTCTTCATTCTACTATTCGTTTAATGCAGGGGGCATACATTTCATAGTTCTAGGTGGTTATGCTGCTTATAACAAATCAGGTGAAAATAAAATACAATAGAACCCTTCGATTATTAGTACCTATAAAGCAGTATACATTAGTGTCAATGTTTCATAATTGTATGGATGGCCTCATTTGTGTGACTTGGTTAACTGCAGATGATCAATACAAATGGTTGGAAAAGGATTTAGCAAATGTCAAGAGAGAAATTACTCCATGGTTGGTAGCTACATGGCATCCCCCGTGGTATACCACTTACACATCACACTACAGAGAATCTGAGTGTATGAAGGTGGCTATGGAAGATTTACTGTACGACTATGGTGTCGACATAGTCTTTAATGGACATGTAAGTGCTTGTTTACATGTAATTTTATTATTCAATCTTAGCAGCATTTGCATTTAGAAATAACTCGCTTGTACAGAACATGATTATTGGTGTATATGATAATCGTGTTTAGCCGACTAGTCTTATTCTGTATTTAGGAAGTTTGATATGTAGTACTATTTAGATGACAATACTGAAGTAAAGCATTCGTTAATCATTCATAGGACAACTAACAGCAGATAGTGAGTAAGCTAGTCTGTTGAACAACAAAAGGCATTAGATAGAACAAATAGCTTGTTTGCCATTTATTGTTATTCTTGTAAGGTACGTACAAGTCCTTGCTACAGTTCCCATATTGCATATTTGTATCATGAATTTTATTGCCGGAAATGTGTAAGAAGTACAAAGCTGTGTCGTTTGAACGAAAGGAAAAAGAATTCTTAGTGTTTTCCTCACTAATATTATTAACAGAAGGAAGATGGTCATTATGCTTAGAACTTAAAAACTGTTGTAAGTGCCTTTTGATTCTGCCATTTTTATGCATATGTTTCAACATCAGTTGTGAACAATTTAATAGAATAGTGACGAGTACAAATATTGTTCAGGTTCATGCATACGAAAGGTCAAACAGAGTGTATAACTATAGCCTTGATCCCTGTGGTCCTGTGTATATATCAATTGGTGATGGTGGGAATAGAGAGAAGATGGCAATTACACACGCTGATGATCCAGGTAACTGTCCGGAACCATCCACCACACCCGATCAATTTATGGGTGGATTCTGCGCTTACAATTTCACGTCGGGCCCTGCAGCGGGTAAGTTCTGTTGGGATCAGCAGCCTGAATATAGCGCATACAGAGAAACCAGCTTTGGTCATGGAATTCTGGAGGTACTTTTACTCTCTCTGTTTTCCTTGGAGTTCCTTTTCTTTTCTTAAATGAAAGAATACCTGAATAATGAATACTTAACCAGATACCAGTAATTGCCTTTACATAAGATAGCAAAATCCATGTCTCAATAATGTGAAATTACGAGAAAAAGTTAAAAGAGGCTCAAGACGTAACTAGGCGACCTTGGTCTCTATCTAGACTGTATAAAAGATTATGAAGGGAATAAATACACCATATCTAACAATCTACGTTCAATATCAGATGGAATATGAACTTTTTAAAAGTAACTAGTTCCGTTATTTCTAACTTTCTCAATCCGAGAGGAAATCTTGGTATAATCAACGGACAGGAAAGTTTCTATAAACATTTTGGACCATGTAGACAGTACGATACGGATCAAATTATTTGGGTAAAAGTACATTTACAGTGAGTGTTGGCGTAATGGTAGAAACACTCTATTAGTGTTTGCATAGTTATAGTAATTTCCCCTGTCACGGGTGTCTATGTAATTCCGAGGATGGCCCATGGCTATTACTTTTGGGGTTGGTTACACTAACTACCCCTCTTATTTAGAATAATTACAGTCCAGTCTACTTATTTGTAGCTCATAACAAACACCCCCTCTTATAATAAAACCTTACGTTTACTCCTTGTATAATAAAACCTTATATTTACCCTCTTTTGACTAACGATCATTGTTAGCAAAATAGGAAATTTAGATTTTTTTTTATATGATGTTAGCAAATGCCATTAGTTTTTTGATGGAATGGGGTGATTGTAATGTTTTATTATATGAGGGGGCTATTTGTAATGTGTTCAAAATGAGTGGATTGGATTGTAATTACACTAAATAAAAAGGGGTGGTTAGTGTAATTAACCCTTACTTTTATTGTTTACTTAAACGCCTGATTGATTTAGCTTGAATTAGAGAATGTTATACAAAATAAGGTGCAATTCATATGCAGGTGAAAAATGAGACGTACGCTCTCTGGACATGGCATCGCAATCAGGATATGTACAACAAAGCCGGAGATCAGATTTATATTGTAAGGCAGCCTGAGAGATGTCTAGTCGTTCCACCTAAGGTAAAATTAGATTTCGGGGAACAGAAAATGAACTCAAAAGATGTACCTCAAACATATTTTTGCTGACTCGAAGAGGTAAAATAGTTTTTAAATTTTGGTGATGTTCAAACACCTGAGACATATATGTACAGTTTGGTTATACTAACGCCCTAAACCAGAAATGATGTCAATTTATATTGATTGAAAAAAGTATATAAAATCATGAGAAACAGGAGATTGTCGAACTAATTTTCTGACAAAACAATTGGGTGCAGTCATTTAAATTATTAGGGAAAATTACACACAACCACCTAACTTATTGTGTAATTATCAAAAGCCTTCCCTAACTTATTGAAAATGCCGAACTCCCTCAAAAGGTCTATTTGTAAGGTTTACAGGGAGTAAAATTGTAAGCAATTTTAAACATACATGGAGTGTAACTGTAAGAAATCTTTAACTTGAGCGGGTGTGTTGGTAATTTTAAATAAATGAGGGAGGTTTTGGTAATTACACAATAAGTGAGGGGGTCTGTGTGTAATTTTCCCTTTAAATTATTGACTAATTCTAACTTTAGAATACAACATTTAGTTTAAAAATTATGCTCGATCAAGAGCATTAATCATATCTCCAAGCACTCTGCGGTTGGCAAGCATTTCTTGATTGATTGCAAAATTTTAAATACAATCTTATATATGTTTGTTTTTATCTATTTTAATGTCAAAATAATTCAAACCATTCTTGGCTGCTTTTTGTTTCAATCTCAAGGTATTTTCTTAAGAAGCAATTTGTAGTTGACATCCCAAGTACTTGGGGATCTCATTGATGGATTTGATGAAGCAGAGGACACTATTCTCCAGTTGTGACTTGGATGATTATTGTTGGATTATGTTGAAAAATGTACCCTTTTCTTTTCGGTAAAAAATCATTAATGCCACGGAGGAGGATTTTCACATTCTCCTCTCTTCTATATAAAATCTCAACCAAAGTGTTGAGGAAAGCAAGGAGTCTACATACCGTTTATATAATCACCTACAAATATAAAGAAAAACAAGTATACCTAGTTTAAGGAAAAGGGGAAAAAGCCAAAAAAAAAAAAAAAAGTGAAATAATCTGTGGTATATTATGTTAAAATGTAAAAGTAGGTAACTATTAAAGAATAATTCATAAGGTTGCAAAGTGCAAAGATAATTCTTTTCACTTGTAAATCCTTGTAATTAGAAACAAAAGTTGTAATTGATGTGGTATGAAAAGTGATCGGGGGTCAGGGTGGTCGACCTTGGCTGGAATATTTTGGGAAATGAAGTAGCGTGGAAAAGGTCCAATCTATAACACGACAAATAAGTTTTTCTCTTTGACAATCACCTTTTGTGTATTTTTGGAATAATTAGATAATGTCTTTTCAATTTGATTGTCTTGGTATTTAGAGGGATGTCTGATGAGTCATGGGCCTTAGTTCTCTTTAACCTTTTGTTTCAGCCAGTAGGATGACTGTATTAAGCCTTGTAGAGCCCATTTGTACTAGTCCTATTAATACAATAATTAATTATTATTTAAAATGGAAAAACCTAAAATATCCTCGATCAAAATTATGACACATCATAATGCCCACCACTCCTGGTACTATTCGACTCGGATCATTCGCTGGGAGTTGAGTTAATATGCCATTGATACAGTAGAAATGCTCTTGAATCTGGCTAAGTTCAACTCATACTTGAACTTTTTTTCCTATGAAAGAAATTTTTATTTGATTTTAGTTATTACTATTTTTATTTCAAAAGGAAAATTTTGTCAACCTACACTGGAGCAGATCACTGGAAAAATTAAATAAATAATATAAAAATAAATAAAAAATCAGAAAATACCACCGAAAATGGTGGTATTCAGATTTTAGCAACGACATACCCCATGTCGTAACACATTTTCATTTATTTTTTTTATAAATTCAGGTGTGTTACGACATACACCATGTCGTAACACATTTGATTTTTTGTTTTTTTTCCTTATTTTCCGCTCATTTTTCTCCTTTTTTCGTGCATTTTTTAGTTTTGACTTGAGCATATAAATTGTAGACTTTCATATAGACTTTGTAACCACACAAGAATGGACTCATTCCGATACCCAAGTGAAGAAATATGACAAGTAAAAAAGGACACGTTAGAGCAATTTTTTAAAGAAAATAATAACGTTGTCTATGTTTCCGGCTCATTTTTCTCCCTTTTTTGTTCATTTTTCAGTTTTGACTTGAACACATAAATTGTAGATTTTCATATAAACTTTGTAACCACACAGGAATGGACTCATTCCGATACTTGAGTGAAGGAATATGACAAGTAAAAAAGGACACACATATACGAATTTTTCAGAAAAAAAATATTTTTTCGTTATCTTCGTGATGATTTTTCGTCCTTTTTTGTACATTTTCAGGCTTCGACTTCAACATAAAAAATGTAGATTGACTCACAAAGTTTGTAACGGTATGATAATTGATTCATTTCGATATCCGAGTGAAAAAATAAAATATGTTAAACTGGAACAGATTTTTTCGTCATCTTCGGGATGATTTTTCGACCTTTTTTTGTACATTTTCAGGCTTCGACTTCAACACAAAAAATGTAGATTGACTCACAAAGTTTGTAACAGTGTAAGAATTGATTCATTTCGATATTCGAGTGAAAAAATACAATATGTTAAAACGGAATGGATTTTTCGAAAAAAAAAAATTTTCATCATCTTCGGGATGATTTTTCGACATTTTTTGTACATTTGCAGGCTTCGACTTCAACACTAAAAATGTAGATTGACTCACAAACTTTGTAACGGTGTAAGAATTGATTCATTTCAATCTTCGGGTGAAAATATACAATATGTTAAAAAAGACATATATACGAATTTTTTTTTAAAAAAATAATTTTTCGTCATCTTTGGGATGATTTTTCTACATTTTTTGCACATTTTCGGGCTTCAACTTCAACACAAAAAATGTAGGTTGACTCACAAAGTTTGTAACAGTGCAAGAATTGATTTATTTCGATATTCAGGTTTAAAAATACAACATGTTTAAAAATGTCTTTATTAAATTTAATGTATTTTTTCATCCGGATATCGAAATGAATCAATTCTTACACCGTTACAAAGTTTTTGAGTCAATCTACTTTTTTAGTGTTGAAGTCGAAGCCTAAAAATGTACAAAAAATGTAGAAAAATCATCCCGAAGATGACGAAAAATTATTTTTTTCCAAAAAATTCGTATATATATGTCTTTTTTAACATATTGTATATTTTCACCCGGATATCAAAATGAATCAATTCTTACACCGTTACAAAGTTTGTGAGTCAATATACATTTTTAGTGTTGAAGTCAAAGTCTGAAAATGTACAAAAAATGTCGAAAAATCATCCCGAAGATGATGAAAAAATAATTTTTTTTGGAAAAATCCGTTCCGTTTTAACATATTGTATTTTTTCGCTCGAATATCGAAATAAATCAATTCTTATACCGTTACAAACTTTGTGAGTCAATCTACATTTTTTGTGTTAAAGTCGAAGCCTGAAAATATACAAAAAAGGTCGGAAAATCATCCCGAAGATGACGAAAAAATATTTTTTTCGGAAAAATCCGTTCCATTTTGACATGTTGTATTTTTTCTCTCGGATATCGAAATGAATCAATTCTCATACCGTTACAAACTTTGTGAGTCAATCTACCTTTTTTGTGTTGAAGTCGAAGCCTTAAAATGTACAAAAAAGGTCAAAAAATCATCACGAAGATAACGAAAAAATATTTTTTTCTGAAAAATCCGTATGTGTGTCGTTTTTTACTTGTCAGATTCCTTCACTCAAGTATCGGAATGAGTCCATTCTTATGTGGTTACAAAGTTTATATAAAAATTTACAATTTATATGTTCAAGTCAAAACTAAAAAATGAACGAAAAATGGAGAAAAATGAGCCGGAAACATAGACAACGTTATTATTTTCTTTAAAAAATTGCTCTAATGTGTCCTTTTTTACTTGTCATATTTCTTCATTCAGGTATCGGAATGAGTACATTCTTGTGTAGTTACAAAGTCTATATGAAAGCCTACAATTTATATACTCAAGTCGAAACTCAAAAATGCACGAAAAAAAGAGAAAAATAAGCGGGAAATAAGAAAAAAAAACAAAAAAAAAAGAAGCAAAAAATCAAATGTGTTACGACATGGTGTATGTCGTAACACACTTGAATTTATAAAAAAAATAAATGAAAATGTGTTACGACATGGGGTATGTCGTAACACTCTAAAGTCTGAATACCTCCATTTTTGTTGGTATTTTCTGATTTTTTATTTATTTTTATATTATTTATTTAATTTTCCCGCAGATTACTTTGTGTGATGTATTTTATATTTATTTAAATAGTTTCTTTTACACCCAAAATAAAATGATGTCTTTGGGCATATCTATAATGATTATAACTAAATCATTCTTGTTGGATAGCTTTTTAATCCATTGATAACAAGCCCAAAAAGTGGACCAAAGATATAAATCCAAATAACAATTTACCTTGTTCTTAACCAGGCCCACACTTCCTTTTTCTTTTCCAAGGCTCACGCTTCTTTTATTTCCAAGGCCCACATTTTTTTCTTTTTGTTTTTCCAGTTTTTTTGCTGGAGCAGATTCCTGCTCGAGCAGCATTTGGGCCTGTTCAAGCAAAAATTTGTTGGGTTGCCTCTTGAGTGCCCACTTGAGATTTGGCTTCGAACCTCTTTTGGGTCTTTCGCGATGGGTGAATGTTATTGTGTATCTTTGATATGTCTGATGCCATTTAGTAAAATATTCTCCTTTTTATTGTTTTAAACTTGTATTTGACTATCTTTATAGTAGCGTTTGTTAAATTGAGGGTCGCGCTTGCTCGCCTTGCCTTGAGATTCTTGTTTTATTGTTGTTTGCTTTAAATGTGAGATTTTACTATCTTTTGAGCCACACAACCTTTATCGGGAGAAATTTCACTTTCATAGTTACAATTCGTATCGAGGACATTCTCGGCCTTAAATACTCTGTGCTTTGAGTTTGCACTTTATCCAGGGGGTGTGCGAATTAAGTTATGGGCCTTGACCACAGATCAAGATTCCGGGGGATTTGTTGATTAAATTACGTGTTTCCTCGGCCCGTGAACTCGAGGTCCAGGGGGGACTTTTTCAGAAGAATCATGCCTCGGCTGTGAACTTAAGGTCTCGAGGATCCTTTTCAGGATAATCAAACCTCGGTCGTGAACTCAAGGTTCCGGGGGGCCTTTCTAGGGAAATCAGCCCTCGGCTGTGAACTCAGGATTCCGGGGGCCTATTCAGGAGAGTCATACCTCGACCGTGAACTCAAGGTCCCGGGGCCCTTTTCAGGAAAAACAGACCTCGGCCGTGAACTCAAGGTTCTTAAGGGGACTTTTTTGGAGAATCAGACCTCGGCCGTGAACTCAAGGTTCCGGGGGCCTATTTAGGAGAGCCATGCCTCGGCCATGAACTTAAGGTCCCGGGGGACCTTCTCTTGAGAATCAGACCTCGGCCGCAAACTCAAGGTTCTGGGGGCCTCTCTAAGAGAATCAGAGCTCAACCGTGAACTCAAGGTCTCCAAGACCAAGTTGATTTGCCAATATGCGAATCCTTTCTTTTGAGATATGACCTAGCCTAGTGTGCCAAGTTGATGTACTTATAGAATTATCTAATTTTCATTTGTTACTTTGTTGAATATTGAGAGCAGGATAAGTAGGAAAAATTGTATAAAGACCATCTTGCAATTTTGACTCTATAATAACATTAGATTCATAAAACAAAGAGCAACTATTATTATGAATCTCAAACGATATCCTTCTCCATCCAAAACCGGAATGGATATGATATTTCTCATTATCTCGGGTACAAAATAGACGGAATTTAAGATCAAAATCCTACTCCCTAATGCTACGTGGACAGTCCCTATGGCCTTGGCAGCAACCATTACTCCATTTCCCATCGTTTGGGTCATCTCTCCTTTACATAGAGCATTGCTTCTTACCATCCCCTACAAATCATTGGAAAGGTGAATACCCCACCCAGTATCAAGTATCCAAGAAGCAGTGTTAACACTAATGTTAACTTCATCAAAGAACATACCTTGAGTCTTTGGTGGCTCCTTACAGTTCCTCTTCCAGTGTCCTGGTTTCCCACACTTGAAGCAATTGTCGAATTTCTTAGCCTTCTTCACTCCTCCTTTACCCCTCAGTTTCTTTCGTTTCTTACTCTCTTCTTTTGTGTTGCCTACCCAGGCCAACGGTCGAGACGAGTCATTAACAAACAACACTGATTTATCCTTTTGAACCGTGCTCTCAGCAGTTTTCAACATGTTTAGTAGCTCAGGAAGCCTAGCCTCCATTTGATTCATGTTGAAGTTGACCACAAATTGGTCATATGATCTTGGAAGTGATTGAAGGATTAAATCTACTGATAGCTCGTTGTCAAGTGGCATGCCTAGACCAGCCAATTTTTCAATTGGTCAATCATTTTAAGCACGTGTACACTTACATCGGCTCCTTTATTCATCTAGGTCTTCAACAATTCCTTGGACACGGCATACCATTCCCTCCTTGTTCGAGTTCCATAGAGTTCAGTCAAGTGTAAGAGGATCGATGATGCGTTCTCGATCGCCTCATGTTGTTTCTGCAACTCGTTTGACTTGATGTCAACATGAGACATCTCACTTGCATATCATCCTCTTTCCATGTTTGATGCTCATACTTCTCATCATCCGAGGCATTATCATCGGGTTCAACTTGGATAGGGGTTGAGATAATGTATTCTGTTTTCTCAGTTTGGAGGATGATTCTAAGGTTTTGAAGCCAATCTTCAAACTTTGGCCCAGTTAACTTATTGGTTTCAATTAAATTCTTGAGTGGATTAGACATTTCTCAGTCTACAAAGGTTTCAGCGAGGCAGATATATTTGCATTCATTCTAAATAAAGTCCTTATACAATTTGGTCTTTAATTGTACAAGGCTCCTACTATTTTTCTAAATTTCACCACTCACTGGATAGAATTCGAGGAAAATTTATTTTTCCTTAGTGGGCTTGAGATCTATTTCAATTAATCAAGTCACCCCAATTATGTGAGTGTGATTGATCCATTTAGATAGTAGCCTCGCCCGGCCTTCCATCTTCCACCTTCCACCTTGTTGGGTGTCCAATATGCTACCTCAACGTTAGGCCAAACCCATCAAATATTCTATGGTCAATCCTCTCAGCTTATTGCCCCCAATTATATGAGTGTACAATGAGTGATTAGATCCCACAGACCATCTCTATGCTTAGTGACAATCACAGCCTATCTCGACTAAGTTAATCCCCAATTATATGAGTGATTCACTTAGCCTCAATGGCGTTTCACATGCTGTCACTTATGATGGAAGGCATGAAAGAGAAATCCAATTTCAATTCCATATAGACCTAATATTTTCTTGGGAGGGCATTACATAAAATATTGGTCTCATCAGGTTATATTTATCTTGTTTAATTTTTTATCATATGCATGCATTCCAAACATATCACATATATATAGACAAAAAAATAAACCAAGTGGTAAATTAGTATGAACCACCTCGAGCCCTAACCTAATCAACCCACTGATCCAAAGTGGGCTGGATTTCTAGGAAATAAAACTAACCTAACTATTACAATGGATCGCCACTGCATACAAGTCTTCAATTGGCCTTCGTCTTCTTTCTTCATCTTCATGATTACATAGACTATATCTAAATACAAACTACTAATCTAAGGACAGAAAAAATAAAAATCAAACCGGTTATTTTTACAACCCATAGAAATTACATACATCGAAAACCAAAGACTTGACTAGGCTCGTGGTTCATCATATCATATAAAATCATGCCAAGCCACATAATATGAGATATCCAAAATCTACCTACCCCTCGTTCAAAATAAATTACAATTTATTTGGGATAATTCGGATTTTCCACAAAAATTATTTTCTAAGGAAAAGTAATAATTTTCAAAAATAATTTTAATTTCCAAAAATCTAATTTCCAGAAATATATTAAAATACAAAAAATTTAATTACGCCAAAAAGCTGGGTCGGGCTTGGCCGGCCCGACCTGCGTGCCCAGCCCAGCCTGTGAACCGCGCCTGCTGGACACGTGCGGGCCCGAAACTACGCATGCCCAGCACGCGTTTTTTCAGCCGACGCTGCCCAGTGATTCGGGCTAAGCAACGGGCTTTTCTTGGGTTTTGAAAATTCACCTCTGGCGCGATTGTTACTCCACTTTCAAACCTTTCGAATTGCCCATTTTGCTACTTCCCACCACCGGTGTTTTTCGAATCCTAAAAGCTCACCACCAACCTAAATCACCCAAAAACATAGGCTATGTTTGGTTATGTTTTGGGATGGTATTTTGGTGAGAATTATTGGTGAGAAATTTATGGGGACACGTGCGTGTTTGATGAGATTGTGTTTGGTTTTATTTTGGGTGTGTTTTTTTGGTGAGATAATGTTTGGTTTTGTTTCCAGAGGGAACAAAAGTTACTGTAGCATTCAAATCATGAAGTTTTTGTCTGTTAGAGATTAGAGAGAAGAGAGAGAGTACATAGAGAGGAGTGTAGGGACAAAGTAGGTGTAGAAAGATGAAAAATAATTATTATGTTTTTTTTTGGAACAAAAAAGTAGTGTATTTTTGACCAAATATTTTGTGAACCAAACATGGTTTGGTGAGAATTTTGGACCAAACATGGTATGGAAACAAAACCAAATTTTGGGATAGTTTTTCGCGAAACCAAATTCGTCATAAAAATTCCAAATTTTATACGATTAAATCCTAATCATAATAACTCAAGACATCTTGATTTAACATGCTTCCGATTTATTCATACAATAAATAAATAAATAAATAAAGCATATAAATCACATAGATTAGTTCGATTAAACTAACCAGGCTCTGATATCACTGTTGGGTTGGGTAATCCTCGTGGTAGGTTAGCACTGTTAGAATTATGCCCTCAAATGCCATAGAGGATAGAATGAGTAGGGCATCTATCTTGTATTGAACTTAATTATTATTAATAAAAGGCATTATATAGTTTTCACTTAATTCTTATCTGCATCTATAAGTTGTGTAAAACTCTTTACCCGTGTTTTCAGTGTGATCCCTCTACTTCCTATGAGATAGGAAGAATGACACTAGAGAGATTGGTGGTCTCAAGTGGCATACGAAAGGGTCTAGAAGAGGGGGGGGGGGGTTGAATAGACTCTGAAGTCTTTTTCGACTTCAAAAATTTCATATCACTTTTAAATATTAGAACGCTTAGGAAGCTGAGTGCTTGGGTCAGGCGCTTCAGTAAAGATAACTTAGACTTAGTGATTTTAGCAATTTACCAAAGTAGGGTAACGCTTAGATCACTTAATCATGGTTAGCATAGCAGAAATGATTTTAAAGCTTTAGCGTTCGTTTTGGTTAAATAGTCGCTTGGCAGTTTAGCTTGTCTTTTTCTGAATAAATGAGATAATGTTTTTGGTTAAATAATCGCTTGGCAGTTTAGCTTGTCTTTTTCTGAATAAATGAGATAATGTAAAACAAGACAACAATAAAAGGAAATGACACAAGAAATTGTAAGGTTCACTGGGTGATGTAATCCCAGCTACGTCCTTCTTCTCCTTTTTCACTTGGAGGAAAGATTACTAGGTTGAATATCAAAGAATGACACAGAATCTTCTACAAGATAGTAACGAGGTGAAAATGATCTCGGGCTCCTTGATCACACAGATTTCAGCACCAATGAAGATCTTCTTCAACAAGCTTCTCTCACTCAGAAATACTGCCTGTAAGGGGTTTTCAACTACTTTCTCACTCAGATGAAAGGTTGAAGGTTTTGTCACAAGGGTTTTGTTTGTTTTTGGAAAGATCAAACAACTTGGAATATCTCAGTAAGAGTTTAGTTTCTTCTTTGGAAGATGTTTGAGATATTTGTGACTGTATGGAATGTATGTAAAAGCTTGAAAGATTTTGGCTATGGAGTTTCAAAGCTTTTCTTGAGATAATCTTTCAGAAAAGTTTTCTTGTGCATGTACTTTGTGTTCTCTATTTTTAGGGTTTGCTGGAGGTAAGGTATTTATAGACAATTCTTGGGATCTATCCGTTGGACACATGTAGGAGCGTGCCTTTCACGCAGCACGTGATTCTACCTTTTCTCTGACATTCCTGAAATCCTGCTGGTTCCGATTGGACGAGAGAGGCTATAAACTCTGAAATCCTGACAGTCTAGTCAAAAGGTGGCTTGTCCACAAGTCATAATAGCTTATCACATTTAATGCTCTTATCAGGCATTTAATGCATTTGAATTTATTTCCCATTGGAAATAAATGTCCGTTGAATGATTGCATTTAAGTCCTTCATGACTTGAGGATTTATTTCAGGTGAATCTGATATTGATCGTTGGAGTGCTTTGAGCCCTTGATCCATAAATCCTCAAAAAGTTCTTTAACGTTTGACCGACGATAAAAACAAATCTTCATCTTTATTTAACATTAGACGCTGATCTTCAACTTCTTCTCTAATAGACTCACCTAGAATTCTATTAGCGATTCAGTATCTAATACTTAGTCTAACTGTACAAAGATAAAAATTACAAGTCTAATCAAACTTACATACTTTCAAACGCTTATACATTGATCTATGAAAACATAAACTTACATTATATTTGAGGTCTAACCTAAAATCCTATCTTGTCATCATCAAAATATCTAACATGAAATTCCTAACAATTTTCCCCTTTTTGATGATGTCAAGACCTTTAACTCTTATAACTCTTTTATAGATTAAAGTTCAAAGAAAAGTTCAAATATAATTATAGGTTAGCGTTTGGAAAGTTAGTAAAGTTAGCTAATGTTATTTTAGCCTCAACAAGATGTTTCAGCGATAAATCATTCATTCATTCATATGGAAGAATTAGGCATACCTGATTTACATTGAAGATAGAAAAGATTTAAAGCGACAAACAAACAAAAAAAAAATATAAAACAACATGAGCATTCATCTTTTCTGTCGCTTCCTATTTGCTTCTTCTTCCTGGTAGATTTCAGTCGCTAGATCCAGTAGAAGTCTATCAACATCTACCATAGTTGTGTGCTGGAGTTCATTGTAGTCATGTCTTCTGCGTCTAGCGCTATCTTCCAGCTCCAACAACCTTTCTACCCAATCCCTTGGAGGGATTCCAAGTTCTCGGATCAAGTCATGGTAAATATCTTATCTTCGATCATTGGTGGATTTCTAGTTGATAGGTCTTGTAAGCGGTCCGACATATAGGTGAAAACCCATACTCTCTAAAAACGCAACGTCCAAGCCTGGGAGTAAGTGCCAGCCTTGATAATATCTAGGCTTTCTTTTCTTAGTAAGCATTTTCTTGAAGCTCACTATCTCCTCAAACATAGATCACCAGTGCTTGTTGTCTATTTTAGAGATGGCCTTGGACTGGGACTTTTCTTTATCTTCCTCCTTCTTGGCATCATCAAGGGAGGTCTTCAAGTCAACGATGTCCCGGCGGAGAAGCTTAACTTCATCTAACAAGAGAGCAATTTGCTCAGCGATACTCTAAGAGATTAAGTTGGAAGAATTGTGACGCTCAGTATCTGCTGAAGCATTCTGGGCAAGCGTTTAATTGAATTCTTCAGAAAGAGAAGTGATCAGTGGTGATATGCTATCCATAATTGCTATGGTGTTTTTTGTTGCAGAAATTGCAATATCATGACTTCTAGTGTCTGAGACCAATCTGATATTTAATTCATTATTTTCAAGGATCTTAGAGCAGGAACCTTCGATGGTATTGAGCGAGTTCCTAACAGCTCTTCTAAAGTCTCTAGACTCTTGATCACTTTTCGAATCTGAATCAGAGGAGGAGGAACGCTTTGGAGACGAGATGAGTCCGTATGAGCTAGAAACTGCAGCCTTGCCTTTAGATTTATCTCTTACAAACGGCTCTTCAGGCTCATCAAGGACTCCCTGAACTTCTTCAATTGCTTGATTCATAGATGGATCTGCAAGCATTGAAGGGGGGTCGACTACTGGGGCGCTAGAAAGATCGGGCACAGAAGCCTCGGGTATTTGAGCGACTTCCATAGTAGGAGAATCTTCTATTTCAACCGACTGGACTGGGGATGTTGGTTTGCGGAATATAAAATACAGCGTCTTCGCCCTCTTCGGTGCTTAGTGCAAATTGCACGTCTTCTGGCAGATCAACCACTGAAATGTACGAGTTGTAGAAGTCCAAAATAAATGGCATAAGCGCTTGAGCTGCTTCTTGGTCCACTGGCCTGATCATCGATATCAGTTTGGCCACTTGTATGTTCTGTTCACAAAATAGGACCGGAAGCAAGTTGTATCCTCTGAAGTCACTGAGCATTTTCAATTATCGCTCGGTGTTCATGGTAAAATTCAGCAAAGTCGGCATGGTCGTTGAAAGGGACTTCACTTTGCTCTGGCAGAAGTGGTTGCTTACTAGAGGAAGCATCTTCATTGAGGTCAGGAAGGATGCGTTGAACAAATTTCTGAGTGGGATGATAAATGTAGCGTCCTCCGTGAGCGATTAAGTTGAGATGCTGGCGAATATAGTGTTCTATAGATTGTCTGTAATAAGGTAAAGCGCTAATATTGCCTACCAGATTTTGGCGCTGCTGGAGAAGAAATATGGCAAAGCCTCTGCGTCTGTAATCTACTCCAAAATGAAACAAGAATGGATACTTTACAAGCTCTTCCAGCGTGTAAAAGTGCAACACGAACTCTTTGGCCCATCGTGCGGTATCCATCATCCATCATCCATCGCTTTCCAAGTTTATCAGCTTTCTTTTGTTCTTTTCTAGTTGCAAGAAACTTTTCAAAGCGTTCAAATCCTTCATCATAATCCTCAGCCCATACTCTTGCCAGATACTCGCGGGCTTCAGCTTCTATCCAAGAGTTAATAGGATTGAGACGCTCAGCAACAACTGGTCCTTTTCCTTTCCATAATCTGAGAGGTTTAGGGGATAGAGCGTTCTGAGGAGAATGAATGACCTTCGGGTCAGCGGAGTACCCGGTTCGGTTGAGAATTTCTTCATCTGGATTCTTTGACTAGTCACCCATATGGGGATTCTTGATGACGATCTTATTCTGGCGCAATGGATAAAAGGACTCTTCAAAGTGGCCAGTAAAGTTAAAACGCTTCTCGTCAAATTCTGTCATGTTGAACGCTGGTCTCCGAATATACTCCAGGTGAGATTGAAGACGCTCAAGATTGTAGAGACCCAGGTCAGCGAATCGCTCGAAGAATTCAAATTTGGTAGAATTGGAGACATCAGTCCTATAGAGAGTTCTTTGAAAGTTGATCTCCATATCGACTAATTGCCTGATGTCAAGCTCCCTGGTGGCAAAGTAGAATTCATCATTTGCATCATAGCTACGGGGAAAGAAATTGATGACAAGAGGATGAGATCCGATTGGAGTGGGGACAAAGGCAATAGACTCTGTTGGGATAGGGGCCACTTCTATCGACCGCTCAGCAATCACAGTCGCTTCACTGACGGGAGATGTTTCAGTGTCAAGAAGGACTTGGGCTATTTCCTTATCGATATCCACAACTGCTTCCATGTCTACATCCTCTTCAATAGGCATCTCAGAAGGTGGAGGGGCATCAACGTCTTGTGCTTTTTGAGCTGATACATGTAAGCGTTTGAGAAAAGCAAGCAAAATTTCTACTAAGTAGAAATTACAAAGAAAAGACTACAACGCTTATTCTGAGGACTATCATCGACTGACGCAGTCGCTTGATCTGTTTCAATGTTTAGTACAGTTTCCTCAGGCTCCGGGATAACTTCTTCTGGATCTAAATCGTGAAAAGAAGTGATTGGATCAGCACGGATGGGAATACGCAAATCCTCAAGAGTGTTAAGAACAGTCTGAATATTTGCTTCACACTCGACTGGAAAGATTTTATCATAGCGTTAGAGACTTAGAAACTAATGGGGAAAGGATAAATTACATTGCTTTTCACAAGTACTTACTCCGAACACTAGAAAGCCTCTCAGATGGAGTATAGGCTTTAGGTTCTGAGCTGATTTCAGGAACAGCTTCAGAAGGAGGTGGAACACTCGCTGGTTCTTCAAGCGCTGGTTCTGCTGGAGCGCTTGTTGATGCAGTTGGAGTGGATGAAGGAGTACGCCTTCGGGCTAGCGGTACTTCTTCTACCTCTTTTGGAGAGATGATGAAGACAGGTGGGGGAGAGGGTGATTTGGGAGAAGGAAAGGGAGACTTTTGTTTCTTTGTGGGCTCCGGCTTCTCCTTCTTTGCTGGCTTTGATGGCTCAACGACTTTCTAGGTGATTTTTCTTTTAGGTCTCTTGACCACCACAGCTTCCTCTGAAGAAGAAGATGATGAAGACGAAGTCGCTTGCTTTTCATCATCGCTGCGAACAACTCCTTCGGCAAGAAGTCGCTCACGCTCTTCTTTAGGAACCGCTGCACCACCAGGTCTCCTTGGCTTAAGCAGCTCACTGATCATCTTCTTTCCACAAAAATTTAGCACTGGGACCTTCTTTCCAGCGGTGTTGACCAAACCGCTAGCACTAAGAATACGACTCAAAATAATCTCGTAAGGCTTGGGATTTACCGACTTGGCCATCGCTGCCTTGAAGCGATTAAACACGTAAAGCGACCAATTTATCTTCAATTTGGTCAGAATGGCCACCATCATCTTGTACTAAATATTTGAAACTTTATCGAAGCTTCCCTTTCTTCATTCGATCATCTTTGCGCATATGTCCGCAAGAAGGACATATATACCCTTCATGTCATTTTTCTTGAAGTTGGGTTCGTAGGCAGCCTCAACTTCATCCTTCTTGATTAACGCCCAGACCTGGTAGCATCACCAAGAGTGACATTTTCTACTTCTCTACCACCGTTTGGCAAAACAAGTAAAGATGAAATAAGAGAAGGAGTGAGGATAAAGGTCTCACGAGCAAAGGGAAAGACGCAGGAAATGGAGTTTCCATCGTCGGAGATTTTTGCATTTTTGAAGAAGAAAAGGGTTTCTTCCGTTAGAGTTAGTGCCCAGTGCACCAATTATTGGGTGCCATTCTTTGTAAAAGTAACTCTAGAATTGAACAATCGTTTTCATATAAATAAAGTCAATCTCTTTTATATGTGTGGCATGTCTTTATTCTTAAATTAGTTTTTACTTTGGCTTAGAATAAAGTCCCGAAGGATCACACATAGCTATGGGACATCATTGCACATTGGGTGTGGCAATGATGGAATATGTCTCGAAGGCTGTGATCTTTAAACATTGTTCTAAGTCGTAAAAGGGTTCATCGAGATAAAGGGATATCGATGCAACCCAAAAGACTTCCTCATACGATGCATACTCTGGGAGAAGTGTATCTCGTTCCATAAATACTGACACGGTGAAAGCCAATGCATATATGAGGCTTGCCATTGTGGTAATGGGCGAACCGAACAACCCCATGGATGTTCCTAAAATGGATTCTCAGTTGAATGTGGAACTTCCAGCGGTCTTGTAGTATAAGAGTAATCCTTATGGACCTAAGATTCCATTGGATGTCTTATGCGTAACCGCGCATGTTCTTGATTTGTTACATGATCACTTTAGATGATCGAATATGGGCAAACTCAAACATGCACGTCTTACGTAGGAAGGCCCGTGAGAATCAAGAGGAATCTATCTCTAACATTAGTTAGTCGGTTAATCTCCTATGGTTACATAGTGAATCGACTTAAGGAATCTTTGGCCGAAGTATGATATCTAAATAGGCATAGGGTTTCCTCGTTTAGATAGTCGAAGTCGATGTCACATAACGTGGGAAACATAGTATTGAATTAATAGAGCTTCGACCTTAGCCACTGCTCTAGATTCAATCGGGAGATTAGATAGAGGGATCTTACTTATGCGAGGATCAAGATCGCAAAAGGCGTATCTTTACTTTCGTTTTATCTAGGTCTTCGGGACCCTATGCTAGGTGGGCAACCGCGATTTGTAAGTGCCGAGCTTGGTGACTAATTCAAGGCTTGATTAAATCAAAGAATTGATTTAATCTAGTACTTTCCATTTTAGGAAAGTACACTAGCACTGTGGAAAGGTGTACTTACTACTAGATAGAAACGAGCCTAAAGGGTCATACACGAACTCGAGAGAGTCACTGTTTGAATAGATGTGATTAATCAATTTTGACAAAATTGAGGGAATTAGGAAAGTGTAGTACTTTCCTAATATGGGACATAAATTAATTGAAGGATTTAATTAATTTTATTCTTTTAATTAATCTTGTAGAATTAATTAAATTAATGGACCTAGTAGAGTCCAAGTATTTTATTTAATTGGGTGGAACTCAAGTTAAATAAATAAATGTTGGAATTAGTTGGTTGGATTTAATATAACTTGTATTTAATTGATGGGTTGAGCCTATAATTAAATTGAGAAGTCAAAATTAAATCCTAAAATCCAATTGACTTGAGTTGACTAATTTTTATGAGTAAAAATAAGGGAGGGGGCGTTTTTTATGTGGTGGAAGAGGAAAAGAGTTTTTCCCTCCTCCAAGTCTTCATCATTGATAAGTTGTTTGACTTATCACCTTATAGGATGAGGATTACTAGAGAGTTTAGGAGAAAGGAAGTTTCCTTTTCCTAATAGGACTTTAGGTAATCTTCACCTATAAATAAGAGATGAAGAAGACTAAAATTAATAATCATAATTGCTGGAAAATCCGCCCCCCTCTCTTAGACATAAAAAACGACCACCTCTCCCCCTTTCCAACAAGACGTCGTTCTATTCATGTGTTGAATTAAACGACTTAGAAAATATTCCTACTCTTCACATAATCAAGCCTAAGTTAAGCTTAGAATCGTTTTGTTGTCTAGCACGCAAGGCAAGACGATTGGTGACTTGAACGAGGTGTAGATAGATCTTAGAGGTGCGACGCTTGGAGCACTCTAAATCGGGAGATACGAAAAGACGACGGGCAATTTCTCACCCAAGGGAAATTTTGTGGATTTGCACCACAGGGTTGTTGAGATCCAAAGTACGAGGTGAAACGAAATTTTCGAAAGGTATAATTTCGCTTACCTCCTTATCAAATTCGATCGAACCAACTCCATATTCCTGTTTTCGGGTGGTTGTACGTTTACTTTTGTAAAATTTTAATTTTCGCTGCCACGAGCCACCCGAGGGAATGAGTCAACCCAACAGTGGTATCAGAGCCATGATTTGGCTCGATCGAATTTTTTTATGTGATTATGCATGTTTGTTTTTACGTTTTAATTGTAAAATCGAAAGCATGATAATCAATATGTTCATCAAAAGACTAGGATTGCTTTTGATTTGGGGTGTTGTTTGATTTTTACGATTTTAATATTTAAAAAATCGTTGTTTTCAAAAATCATGAAATTTGAAATTTAGGTATATGATTGTTTTCGAAAGTTTTGATTTAGCTTTTTGAAATCACCTTTGGTGGGGTATTGCGAGATGGTTGAACCGAAGGTTTAATCATCAAGTAATAAAACTCAGACCTTAGGAGAATTCAGATTCGTTAATCGAAACTCAAAAAAAATCACTAACGTACGAAAAACGGATTTGAAAATCGCGAACCACAACAGCTGCTGCACGGGGCGCCCACGCGTGGTCAACAGAAAGTTAAATAAAATTTTATTTTATTTGTCCTTTCTTCGTACTTTCTGGAGTTGGGTGACCCAAAGACCTTACCTGTGATGTTTTAGACTTATAAACTCTGAGAAAGGTTTTAGAAATGGATATCGAACTTATCCCAATTGTATTTGCAATCTAGTTTGAACGATGAATGGGTAAAATTTTCTTTATCGCATATATGTTTGTTGCTTGGCATTTTTATGTGATAAGGGGATGAACCACAAGCCTAGTCGTAGTATTGGTTTTCGATGTATGTAATTATTCTAGAGTTGTAAATAATAGCCGGTTTGGCTTTTTATTTTTCCATATAGTAGATTAGTGGTTTTTGGTATTCTATGTAATCGAAGACAAAGCAAGGAGAAGGAGCCAAGACTTGAAGACTTGTATGCTGAGGCGATTCCATTGTAATAGTCTAGGTTGTTTTTTACTTTCTAGAATGTCCAAACCCACTTTGGCTCGAGTGGGTTACTAGGTTAGGGCTCGAGGTGGTGCATCCTCAATTTTACCGCTTTGTGGATGTTTTATTTATCTGTCTATGATGATTATGTGATGTAATGCATGCATAGGATAGATAATTAAAACAAGATAGTTAAATCTGATGAGACCCCCCGAAAATAAGCATGTTATAATTCCCTCCTGAGAAAATATTAGGCTTATGTGATAATAAGAATGGAATTCTATTATCATGCCTTCCATCATAAGTATTCACCATGTGAAACGCCGCCAAAGGTTCAATCCTTTTGCTCAGAAAATGGGGTGGATTGGATCCGAGGTAGGCTGTGAGTGTTTGCTAAGCACTACGAGGCCCCGTGGAAATCGGTTGGTTTCATTGCTTTGCTCAGAAAATAGGGGCAATGAAATTGATGGTTATACATGGGATATTTGATGGTTTCATGTGTTAGCTCAGAAAATGGGGCACATGTGGGAAATGAGGAAAACCATCTTGAGAACTATCTAAAAAGATAGAAGGTCCGGTAAGGCTACTATTCAAACTCATCGTGTGTTTGCTCAGAAAATGGGGCATATGATGAAGTGAGAATAGATCTCAAGCCCACTAAAGAAACAAACATTTCTTCAAATCATGTCAAGAGGGTGGTGTGATTTGAGAAAAATAGTGGGAGATTTGTACAGTTAAAGACCAAATTGTATAAGGACTTTATTTGAAAATCCGTTATTAATTGTCTGTTATGCATTTTTGTAGATAAACGAAATGGCTAAAAATCCTCTTTATACAATTCTTGAAACTAACAAACTGAATGAACCAAACTTTTCGGACTAGCTTAGAAACCTAAAAATCGTTCTTCAATATGAAATAAAGGATTATATCCTGACGGCTATACAGCCAGAGATTAACGATGAAAGCAGTTATGAGGATAGAGAGTACGCAAAGCTGTTGTCGGATGATAACATCCAAGCTAGATGCATCATCATGACTTCTATGTCAAATGAGTTGCAAAAGCAACATGAAAATATGATGATGGCAAAGGAAATCATCGACCACTTAGAAGAGCTTTACGGTACTAGGACTAGGAGAGAACGATATGTTATGTCAAAACAACTATTTGGAGCAAGGATGAATGAAGGGGCGTCTGTGAGTGAGCACGTCCTTAAAATGATCCAATTAATTTATAAGATGAATGATTTGGATGTGCTACTCGATGGAGACCTTTGTGTCGACCTTGTGCTTCAATCTCTCCCAAAGTCATATGATCAATTCGTCATCAATTTCAACATGAACAACTTGAATGCTTCATTGAATGAATTGTTGAACATGTTGATAACTACTGAAAGCACCATCAAGAAGGACAAACCGGTGCTTCTTATGAATTCCTCTTCAAAAGCCAAGAAGGGCAATAAGAAGAAGAATAAGACTAAGAAGCTGAAAGGTAATGGTGGAGTGAAGAAGTTAAAGAAGCCAAAGTTAGAGAAGTCTGATAAGTGCCATAAATGTGGGAAACTTGGGCACTGGCAAAGGAACTGCAAAGAGCCTCCGGCTCGAGGTATGTTCTTTGTTGAAGTTAACTTTACTATTAACAATTCTTCTTAGGTTCTTGACACTGGATGCAGTGTTCATATCTGCAATGATTTGCAAGTGATGAAAAAAACCAAGGAGCTAAGTAGAGGAGACATGACTCTGCGGATGGGGAATGGAGCATTCGCTGCTGCCAAAGTGGTGGGAATGATCTACTTAGAGTTAGGAGATAGAAAATTAGTTTTACATTTCGTTTATTTTGTTCCTGAAATAATAAGAAATATTATCTCGATTCCGATTTTGAATAGAGAAGAATATTGTTTTGAGATTCGTAATAAAAGTTTACTTTTGTTTTATGAATCGTCTCTTATTGTGGAATCGAAAATGAAGGACGGAATGTATACTATATCCCCAATAATTTCCAATCTCAATATTCAACAAAGTAACAAACGTAAACAAGATAATCAAGTAAACGCACAAATGTGGCACCAAAGACTTGGACATATTTCCAAAGAAAGAATTCGAACATTGGCAAAACATTTAGGTGTAAATGACTTAGATGAATTGTCAAGTTGCGAATCATGTCTTAAAGAAAAAATGACCAAGTTACCGTTTTAGGGGAAAGCGGAACGAGCCACAAAACCATTGGACTTGGTCCATACGGACGTGTGCGGGCCAATAAGTGTGAGCACTTATGGTGGTCAAAGCTACTTCATAACTTTTACCGATGATTATTCATGGTATGGTTACTTATATCTTATGAGATATAAATCTGAATCCTTTGAGAAGTTTAAGGAGTTTGGAAATGAAGTAGAGAAACAACTTGAAGTATGAAGGCTCTTCGATCGGATCAAGGAGGAGAATACTTGTCCACCAAGTTTCTTGATTATCTTAGAGATAATGGAATTCTCTCACAGTGGACACCGCCCGGCATGCCTCAACATAACGGGGTAGCCGAGCGAAGGAATCGAACATTGCTAGATATGGTTCGATCCATGATGAGTTTCACTAAAGTTCCTAAGTCCATGTGGGGCTATGCTCTTGAAACGGGTGTCTATCTGTTGAATAGATCGCCTAGCAAGACGGTGCCCAATACCCCATATTAAAGTTGGTGTGGAAAGATGCCCTCATATAATCATTTGAGAATATGGGGGTATCCCGCTTATGTAAAGCATTTAGTGGGAGATATATTGGACCCCAAGTCATCTTTGTGCTATTTTGTAGGATATCCAAAAGAAACTGTTGGATATTACTTCTACAGCCCAATGGAACAAAAGGTTATTGTTTCAAGAAATGGTAATTTCTTGGAGAGGGGTCACTTTCTAGATAGAAAAGGCGAGGCTGTAGAACTTGATGAGGTCCATGAGAATGGATCAAGTCAAGAGATACAAATTAACCCACCCGACACCAATGAGGCTACATCAGAGGCACCCACTAAAAACACACAACCTTTGAGGAGATCAAAGAAGATCCCAAAGGAGCCTGAAAGATGGCTAGGCCTATTGCAAGAGGAGGGTACTCAAGATCCTCCTCTAAACTCTGATCCGAAGAGTTTTAAGATTGCAATGTCTGACATTGATTCGAGAAAATGGCTAGAGGTCATGACATCCGAAATGGACTCCATGTACTCCAACAAGGTATGGACCTTGGTTGACCCACCCGAGGGCATCAAGCCCATTGGCTGTAAGTGGGTCTACAAGCGAAAGCTTGGAGTCGATGGAGAGGTAGCCACCTATAAGGCTCCCCTCGTGGCAAAAGGATTTACTCAAAGATAAGGGATTGACTATGAGGAAACCTTCTCGCCAATGGCTATGCTGAAATCCATTAGGATTATGCTTGCTATATCTGCATATTTTGATTATGAAATATGGAAGATGGATGTAAAGACTGCATTCCTCAATGGAGAAATTGAGGAAGAGATCTACATGCAACAGCCAGAGGGCTTTACATCCAAAGGGAGCGAACACAAAGTGTGTAAACTCCAAAGGTCCATCTACGGACTTAAGCAAGCTTCTCGAAGTTGGAACAAACATTTTGACACTATCATACATGACTATGGATACGTTCAAAATATTGAAGAGGCATGTGTGTATAAGAAAGTCAGTGGGAGCGCAGTCACGTTCATCATACTTTATGTCGATGACATCCTACTAATTGGAAATGATGTAGGGATGATGCAGTCGACTAAAGTATGGCTCTCTAATAAATTCTCCATGAAAGATATGGGAGAGGCGTCCTACATACTCGTATGAAGATCTATAGCGAAAGATCGAGTAGGATGCTAGGTCTCTCCCAATTTGCATATATCGATCGCGTACTCAAAAGATTTGAGATGGAAGAGTCCAAGAAGGGATTCTTGCCAATGGGACATGGCATCACACTTTCCAAGTCTATGTGCCCAAAGACTAAGGAGGAAAGAGTGAAAATGTCCAAAACTCCCTATGCTTCTGCGATAGGTAGTATTATGTACGCAATGATATGCACAAGACCCGATGTAGCTTATGCATTGAGTGTGTCCAGTCGATATCAAGCGAATCCAGGCATGGCACACTGGAGTTCGGTGAAAATAATCCTTAAGTATCTAAGAAGAACTAAGGAGTTGTTCTTGATATACGGACGAGGAGAATTGGAATTAGAGGGGTTCACTGATTTGAGTTTCCAATCCGACAAGGATGCCTCGAAGTCGGTCTCTGGGTTTATATTTCTGCCTAATGGCGGAGCGGTTAGCTGGAAGAGTTCCAAGCAAGCAACCATAGCCGACTCCACCACTGAAGCAGAATTCGTTGCAGCAAATGAGGCTGCAAAAGAAGCTGTTTGGATGAGGAACTTCATCCAAGAATTGGGTGTCGTTCCATCCGTTGGGGATCCAGTAACGGTCTACTGTGATAACAACGGGGCTATTGCACAAGCAAAAGAGCCTAGGTCTCATCAAAAATCCAAACATGTTCTGAGGAAATTTCGATTGATACGAGAAATCATTGGAAGAGGCGAATTGCAAATGGAGCGCGTAGACACAACGGACAACATAGCGGACCCACTTACCAAACCCCTTAGCCAAAAAGTATTTGAAGGACATCTGGGAAGAATGGGCCTTTAGTACATGGGTAATTGGCGCTAGGGCAAGTGGGAGATTGTTAGAGTTAGTGCCCAACGCACCAATTATTGGGCGCCATTCTTTGTAATAGTAACTCTAGAATTGAACAATCGTTTTCATATAAATAAAGTTAATATCTTTTATATGTGTGGCATGTCTTTATTCTTAAATTAGTTTTTACTTTGGCTTAGAATAAAGTACCGAAGGATCACACATAGCTATGAGACATTATTGCACATTGGGTGTGGCAATGATGGAATATGTCTCGAAGGCTGTGATCTTTAAACATTGTTCCAAGTCATAAAAGGGTTCATTGAGATAAAGGAATATCGATGCAACCCAAAAGACTTGCTCATATGATGCATACTCTGGGAGAAATGTATCTCGTTCCATAGATATTGGCACGGTGAAAGCCAATGCATATATGAGGGTTGCCATTGTGGTAATGTGCGAACTAAACAACCCCATGGAAGTTCCTAAAATGGATTCCCAGTCGAATGTGGAACTTCCAGTGGTCTTGTAGTATAAGAGTAATCCTTATGGACCTAAGATTCCATTGGATGTCTTATGCGTAACCGCGCATGTTCTTGATTTGTTACATGATCACTTTAGATGATCAAATATGGGTAAACTGAGACATGCACATCTTACGTAGTAAGGCGCGTGAGAATCAAGAGGAATCTATCTCTGACATTAGTCAGTCGGTTAATGTCCTATGGTTACATAGTGAATCGACTTAAAGAATCTTCAGCCGAAGTATGATATCTAAAGAAGCATAGGGTTTCCTCGTTTAGATAGTCGAAGTCGATTTCACATAACGTGGGAAACATAGTATTGAATTAATAGAGCTTCGACCTTAGCCACTGCTCTAGATTCAATCGGGAGATTAGATAGAGGGATCTTACTTATGCGAGGATCAAGATCGCAAAGGCGTATCTTTACTTTCGTTTTATCTAGGTCTTCGGGACCCTATGCTAGGTGGACAACCGCGATTTGTAAGTGCCGAGAATTAGCTTGGTGACTAATTCAAGGCTTGATTAAATCAAAGAATTGACTTAATCTAGTACTTTCCATTTTAGGAAAGTACACTAGCACTGTGGGAAGGTGTACTTACTACTAGATAGAAACGAGCCTTAGGGGTCACACACTAACTCGAGAGAGTCACTGCTTGAATAGATGTGATTAATCAATTTCGAGGAAATTGAGGGAATTAGAAAAGTGTAGTACTTTTCTAATATGGAATATAAATTAATTGAAAGATTCAATTAATTTTACTCTTTTAATTAATCTTGTAGAATTAATTAAATTAATGGACCTAGTAGAGTCCAAGTATTTTATTTAATTAGGTGGAGCCCAAGTTAAATAAATAAATGTTGCAATTAGTTGGTTGGATTTAATATGACTTGTATTTAATTGATGGGTTAAGCCTATAATTAAATTGAGAAGTCAAAATTAAATCCTAAAATCCAATTGACTTGAGTTGACCAATTTTTATGAGTAAAAATAAGGGAAGGGGCGTGTTTTATGTGGTGGAAGAGGAAAAGAGTTTTCCCCTCCTCCAAGTCTTCATCATTGGTAAGTTGTTTGACTTATCACCTTATAGGATGAGGATTACTAGAGAGTTTAGGAGAAAGGAAGTTTCCTTTTCCCAATAGGACTCTAGGTAATTTTCACCTATAAATAAGAGATGAAAAAGACTAAAATTAATAATCATAATTGCTGGAAAATCCGCCCCCCTCTCTTAGACATAAAAAACGGCCACCTCTCTCCCTTTCCAACAAGACATCGTTATATTCATGTGTTGAATTAAACGACTTAGAAAATATTCCTACTCTTCACATAATCAAGCCTAAGTTAAGCTTAGGATCGTTTTGTTGTCTAGCACGCAAGGCAAGATGATTAGTGACTTGAACAAGGTGTAGATACATCTTAGAGGTGCGATGCTTGGAGCACTCTAAACCAGGAGATACGAAAAGACGACGGGCAATTTCTCATCCAAGGGAAATTGTGTGGATTTGCACCACATGGTTGCTGAGATCCAAAGTACGAGGTGAAACGAAATCTTCGAAAGGTATAATTTCGCGCACCTCCTTATCAACTTCGATCGAACCAACTCCATATTCCTGTTTTCCAGTGGTTGTAAGTTTACTTTTGTAAAATTTTAATTTCCGCTGCCACGAGCCACCTGAGGGAATGAGTCAACCCAACATCTTCCTCATAGATGTTAAAAACAGCAGTTATCATATCACGTAAACCAGATTCCTGGACGAGTGGAAGAACAGTCCTTAAAGGGAAGTTCTGGTTATCAGAAAGATAGTCCCAGTTATCAAGAAAACCGGCGTTAACAGTGACTGGTTTCTCTGATTTGGAAGATTTTCTGGCAGCAGATTTGGAAGTTTTGGGTGCCATTGATGAACTTTTGAAGTTTTCCGAGAGAGTGAGCGCGAATACTTTTTGCCTTGAGAGAGAGAGAGATTTTACAGCAAGAGAATTTTGGAAGTGATAAAATTTGACTGTAAAAACTTTGAGGGATTTATATAGTGGCAAAAATAACTCCTCAGTTGCTTGGATTAATGCCACGTGTTAAGTTATTAATTTTGAAAATTGAAATATTTAAATCTTAGCCGTTTACTCATACATACGGATGTCAAAAAGTGCAGTAAAATAGGGTAACAACCAAAAATATGAACTTTTGAAGTCCGCAGTTACTTTTTCAAAAACGTTTGAATAATTTTGAAATGTTCAGGGTGAAATACACTCGTCTGTAGTACACTGACACGTACTCAGACAGGTGCAGTTACTGAACCGCCTAGTTTTTAGATAAGAATCATTAACCGTCACAGTTTGATTTGATAAGCATATGTGGACAGTTGTAAAATCTAATCTTTTAGACTTATCCACATGCTACTTTTTAGCGATGAAAACTATGCATGAATATTAGAAAAAGATTACTTAGCGTTAAAGTGGGAATCTTTTTAACACTGAAGTCTTTTTGATAAAGTCAATCGCTTCTGATAAGATATTTTTATTTAATTTTATTAGAGATTGATTTTGTCATGCATAAATAGATAAGCGCTAGTGATCAATGCATAAATTTTCAAAGTCATTTTTTATCACAGTCGCTTATGAATTGAGGCAAGTACAATTTTAAGGTTCCCCCTAAAATTGATGACTCATTCAATTTGAAAAATGATTTAGACATAAACATAAAGTAGATTCCCCCTAAATTGTATGCCTATAAGATATGATGCTTTATGATTTAGGCGTTTAAATCAATCATACCTAATTCACTTCTCAAAGTGAGAAAGCGTTGTTCGTTGAGCGCTTTGGTGAAAATATCTGTCAATTGTTTGTCAGTTCCAATAAAGTGCATGGAGATATCTTTCTTTTAAACATGGTCATCCAAGAAATTTATATCGAATGTCAATGTGTTTAGTTCTGGAATGAAGGACAGGATTTTGGGTCATAGCTAAAGCGCTTTGATTATCACAATGGATTGGGGTAGGACCTAGGATTGTTCCATAATCTCTAAGTTGTTCCCTCATCCAAAGGATTTGTGAACAACAGCTCCCAGCAGCTACGTACTCTCCTTCAGCGGTAGAAGTCGCTATGGATTGTTGTTTCTTATTATGCCACGAAATTAGTCTATCACCTAGAAATTGACATGTACCACTAGTACTCTTTCTATCTATTTTGCATCCTGCAAAATCTGCGTCTGAATAACCAATTAGTTCAAAAGGAGAGTCCCTTGGATACCATAAGCCCACATTCTGTGTCCCTTTTAGGCATTTAAGGATTCTCTTGGTAGCATTTAAGTGTGATTCTCTAGGATCAGCTTGAAAGCGTGCACACATGCATACCGAAAACATAATATCAGGTCTACTAGCGGTAGGATAAAGAAGTGATCCAATGATACCTCTATAGTTAGTGATATCAATTTTCTTCCCACTTTCATCTTTATCTAACTTAAGCGTTTGGCTGATTGGAATTTTTGAAGATGATGCATTTTTCATACCAAATTTCTTAATCATATCTCTTGTATATTTAGCTTGGTTTATAAATATGCCATTTGGAAGTTGTTTAACTTGTAATGCTTAGAAGAAAGTTAATTCACATATCATGCTCATTTCAAATTGATCTTGCATCATTTTCGAAAATTTCTCACACAATCGCTTATTCGTAGAACCAAATATAATATCATCAACGTAAATTTGGACTAAGAGAATATCTTTATTATGGGTAATTTTAAATAACGTTGTATCAACGCTGCCTTTTGAAAAGCACTTACCTATAAGGAAGATAGAGAGAGTGTCATACCATGCTCGTGGTGCTTGTTTAAGGTCATAGAGTGCCTTATCCAATTTGTAGACCATACTTTTGCCATGGTTGTTGATGAATCCTGGTGGTTGCTCCACATAAACTTTTTCTTGGAGTTTACCATTCAGGAATGCACTCTTCACGTCCATTTGGAACACTGTGAACTTGTTAAATGCGGCAAACGCTAGGAACATACGAATCGCTTCAAGACTGGCTACTGGAGCATATGTCTCATCAAAATCAGTACCCTCTTCTTGACAATAACCCTGAGCGACTAATTTGGCTTTGTTTCTTATAAGAATGCCATCTTCATCCTTCTTGTTTCTAAAAACCCATCTAGTTCCAATAACTCCTTGGTGAGTTGGTCTTGGTACTAGCGTCCAAACCTTGCTTCTCTCAAATTGGTTAAGCTCCTCTTGCATCGCTTCTACCCAACTTGAATCACTGAGCACTTCATCCACTTTCCTTGGTTCCATTTGAGATAGGAAGCTTGCGAACATGGCCTCATTAATTGTTGCAGACCTAGTTCTAACAGGTTCTCCAATATCTCCAATTACTAACTCTGGTGGATGGTCTCTAAGCCATTTACGGTCTGGTTGGAACGAGTTGAGAGACTCTTGATTATCAATCGCTTGACTCTCATTAGTCCCTGGCGCAGTTGTTGCATCATTCACGGTTCCAATTTTCCCTTGATGATCATTCTCTTCCTGATCATCAGCGATTCTGACAATATCCTCATTAGTAAACTCACGAGTAACCTTAGGAATAGGCACAAAGATCTCATCATCCTCATCATCATTACTATCATCACCAAGATTGATTTGTGACGCTTGTTGGACAAGATCTTCAATTCCTACATCATCAGCATTAACCTTACTCGGTTCTTGGTTAACATCATCAAACACAACATGAATGGATTCTTCAACCTTCGATTTGATCTTATTTAGGATAGGAAAACTCTTTCCGTTCTTAGCATAGCCTAGAAAGATTCCCTCATCCGCTTTAGGATCAAATGTCTTTAAGCTGTGGGATCCATTGTTATGAATGAAACATTTTGAACCAAATACATGAAAATTTGAAACGTTCGGCTTACGTCCCTTCCATAACTCATATGGATTTTTCTCATGTTGCTTGTTGATCATACACCGGTTCTGAGTGTAGCAAGCGGTATTGATAGCTTTGGGCCAAAACCTTTGAGGCAACTTAGACTCTGCAAGCATCATCCTAGCAGCTTCTTTAAGCATTCTATTTCGTCGCTCGGCTACTCCATTCTGTTGAGGTGTTCTAGGAGCAGAATACTCATGAAGTATTCCAAAATCTATACAAAAGTTCTCAACAAATTGGTTAGTAAATTCAGTTCCTCTATTGTTTCTAATTCTTGTCACCTTGAGATCTTTATAAGTTTGCAATTGACGAATTACCGATGTGAGCTTGACACTAATTTCATCTTTGGTCGCTAGAAATTCTACCCATGTATAGCACGAGAAATCATCAACTATCACTAGCGAGTACTTTTACCACTAACACTCATGATTTGAATAGGTCCAAACAAATCTAGAGCAATAGTTCAAGAACTCTAGAAGTAGATAGGCATGGTTTCTTCTTAAAAGATGATTTGACTTGTTTACCCATTTGACATGCATCACATAAGCGATCCTTTTGAAATGAAGCCTTAGGTAATCCCTCTACTAGATTTAGCGATATTAATTGAGAGATTGCCTTAAAGTTGAGGTGATTCATTTTTCTATACCATAACCAACCCAATTCATTTTGACTTTTAGCAACAAAGCATGTGGGGTTGTTATCAATTGTAGAATCCCAATCAACTAAATATACATTGTTTGTTCTTTTTCCTCTTAATTTAGTAGACTTAGTCTTAGCGTTGTTAACATAGCAGAAGTCACTCGAAAATTTTACTTCAAAGCCTTTATCACAAAATTGACTAATGCTTAATAAATTATGCTTAAGACCCTCAACATAATATACATCACTAATCATGATGTTCGCCCTATGCATGATACCTATACCTTTAGTTTTACCTTTGGAGTTACCACCGAATCTAACTTGAGGACCGTTGGTAGCGCGATAGTTAACCAAAAGGTCTTTGGAACCCGTCATGTGTCTTGACGATCCACTATCAATGTACCAAACTGGGATATTAGTGTTGGCTCTAGGTACCTGCATTCAAAGGACAGTTCTAATTATTCTTAGGTACCCATGTTGTCTTGGGTCCTTCAACGTTAGTATCTTTGGTTTGAATTACTTTAGGAACCTATATTTGCCTAGTCTTCATTGTAGGAATACTGGCCTTCTTGGGTTTCACATTGTGTTGTGTGTGCTTTTTGGGTGTATAATAATATCCTCGATTATAATAGTAATCATAATCATAGTCATAATCATAATCATCATAGTATTGATAATATGATCTTGACTGCTTTGGATATTGACGCTAGTATTTCTTTGGCGCTGGCTTGGGTTGCACTTTTGGTGTTTGACGTTTAGCGCTTGATTCACAGTGGTCAGGTTTATCCTTAGCCTTTTCAGCATTTAGATGAACCCGTCTTTGTGAATCATTTGCTTTCGCCTTTCCCTTGCCTGAGTTAGCTTTGGCTTTCTCATTTGGCCTCGTACCATTGTCGCTTGTTTTTTTCAGTGTTTTACTTTGCGAACCTTTCTCAACAAAGAAAACACCCTTTCCTTTGTTGTTCGCCGTAACATTATATTTATTTGGTTGTTTACCGAATTTATTGCATCTTAAACCGGTCTTTTCACCAAACATTCTTGTTACCTCAGTCACATTATCTAGATTTCTTGAAGCTTTGGATAATGATGAGACGAGCTGCTCTGATTTGGCAAGTCTAGTGATCAGATCAGCTTCTCTCTTGACTACTATATCAAGATAGCTTTTCAATTGATTAATTTCACTTTCAAGCGATTGGTTTTTCTCAATGCATTGTTGCTGAACTTGCAACTCTGCTTTGAGCGTTACTTTATCACTTGTGAGTGATGAAATAATAGCGAAGTGATTTTGATATATTTTGGCGGCATCTTGACAATCTTTATAATATTCATTAACTTTGTCAAGTAATTCATCATAAGAAAGAGGATGAGATAATTCAGTGATTACCTTAGGTAGCGAATCGTTAGACACTTCATCATCTCTTTCCATAAGACAAATCAACGCTAAGTCTCTTGCTCATCATCACTACTTTCATCTGATGATTCCAAATCCTCTTCAGGTGCGGTGAATGGTTCAGATTCCGCTAGCAAACCTTGTTGGCGAAGGTTGCTCCTGAATTGGTTTCTATCTGCATAGTCTTGCCTTGTCGGTTTAGACACATTTGGATAAGGGCAATTTACCTGGTAGTGCCCTGGTTTCCTGCAATTATAACACAAATTAGTTTTCATTTTCTGTTCAGTGGTTAATCGCTTTGAAACAACTGGCGTTGAGAGATTCTGAGTAAGAGTTGTAGGCGCTTGGTAAGGAACTGGCGCTATTGGTTGAGGTGCAGAATATACTGGCGCTTGATACTGAGGCACTGGTGCAGGGGGAGGAGTTTGAAATGAAGTTTGTCTAATAGTATTTCTCTTTTCATATCTTAGAAATTTCTTGAATTTCTTGACTAATAAAGCCATCTCTTTTTCCTCGTTTGATTCTGTCACTTTCACCTCGCTAATCGCTTTACCTTTACTTTTAGTGGTAGCGATTAATGCTCCTAATTCAGTCGCTGAAGTCGATGTATCGCTGACTTCTCCTAATTCGAACTCAAATGCCTTTAATTATGAAAACACATGTGCTGGAGTAAGAGTCCCCAAGGTCTGTTATGTTAGAGTATATGCCCTCGAATGCCATAATGAGGATAGATTTATAGGGAATAAACATTGTAACTAAACTATGGTTTTGCTATTAATATAAGGCAGTTGATTGTTGTTTTCTTATAGGCATTTATAAGGTGTGAATAAACAACCGAAAGTCCTTGATGACAAGGCGAACCTTCTACCTCCTATGGGATAGGAGGAAAGGCACTAGAATGGTTTGACCCTTGACATCTAAAAGGGTTCGCAAGTCTAAGAAATATTGATTGGGCATCAATAGTGAATAAAGACTTGTATGATGTAAGTTTCGACAGAGAAAGTGTCAGTCGTACACATATTGAAATGGTAGTGGGAACCGATATCATAGACGTGTCAGTTGGACTGATATGTTCGAACACGGCTCGCATCAGTTCATCACATGGGTATTCACTCATTGACAGTCAATGATGAAACTGATAAGTAGTGATAGGTACATGTGAACATCTGACCTGAGAAATCGAGTTGAAGATGTACTTGTGACATCAAGTCTGTCATTAGAGTAGTTAGATTCAAATCACCTGTTGGTGGAATCGACCTCGAAGTGCGACTTGATGGGCAAGTAGCATTGTTAACTGATTTGCAATATGGAATTTATTCTCTCATAAGTGAATGAGTAAAATATCCTATGCGATCATGAATAAGTGAGGATGAAAGTCTTTGGCCAAAGCATTTAAATACCTCGACTTATTATGAGCTTAGGCATATGGTCAAGTTCTATGAGTTTGACTTTAAACCATGACTCTTACTTGACTGGGATATAAGAATAAAAGGTTTATACACGTACGGTATTCACGGCGTAAAGGTTTGGAAATGATCCTATTCATTCGTTCTCAATTGGGTTAAGGTGTGAGCCACGAGACTGGCTAGGTGTCACTCACACCCCTTTGGATTCCTCCCAATTGCTTTTTGAGACGAACCTAAAGAGTCGCGCTTAAAGGAAGTACAAAAGGAAAAATATGGGAAAAAGACTTGAGAGAAATTCACGGCATTGGATGCCGTAATTAATTAATTAATTATTGAATAATTTAATTAATTATTTAAATTAATGAGTTAATTAATTTCTTGGAGAAATTGAATTATAAATTAATTAGGAATTGAATTAATTGGATTATCAATTTATTTATTGGATAAATAAATTATTCGATTAATTAATTAGCAAGCAAGACGAAAGCCTGAAGGCTTCCGAGCCCACTAAGGGACGGCCAAATAGACGCCCAAATAGGGCTCTTGAATGCTAGGGTTATTGTTTCATAATGATATAAATATATCACAAGGTGAAAAATAACACAAGGCAACTTACATAACTTTCTCTCCAAGAAAAAGTCTCTCACCTCTCTCTGTCTTTCTTGCCGTCTTTGACAAAGAAGAAAGGAGGAGTTTTTCGTTTTTGATTCCGGCGTGACGAATTAGAGACGTTGGCAAATTCGGCGTTAGAGAAAAGGATCACTTTCAGAAATCAACATACGCAAGAACGGTAATCTTTCTATACACAATTAAACACGAAGATTAGAGATGATTCGGGCTTTGGGAATTAAATTTACTTTCCGCTGCGTTTTATTCGAATAATTCCCAACATGTTATTCTCTCATGGCAACAGTCTTAATCAAATACTTGCTTGGAAGACTTCTAAAAATCTTATTGACCATTTCCTTGTTGGTCAACTCTTTGTCTAATGACGCTAACTCTGTAATAAGCAAAGTAAACCTTCATCTAATTGTTCTAGCGTCTCATTGGTTTGCATCTTAAAATGCTCAAATCTTTGCATGGCTATGGAGAGCTTGTTCTCCTTCATTTGTGCTGAACCTTCACATACTATACCCAACTTATCCCATATTTCTTTAGAAGTCTTACATTGCTTGATCTTGTTGAACAATGCATCATTGTCTCCTAACGCTGAGTAAAGTGCACTTCGTCCAACATTATCTAGATTTGCTCTTTTTCAATCATCTGGCGTCCATTCTAACTTGGGTTTCTCGACATATCCATCTGGAGTTGCTTCATCTGCTCCAGGTGCTCGAGTTATCACTTTCATGATCTTAATGGGGCCATCTGAAATTACATCACACATTTTATTATCGCAAGAACATAAATACGCGAATGCTCTAAGTTTCTAAGCATCATAGTTTGACTCTACCAACTAAGGCATTTTGTTAAAAGCCATAATGAGATGTTTAAGAGAAAATTTTAAAGCGACTAAGTTTAGAAGACTGGATCTAAACAAGCAGTTACGCTCGAAAACGCTAAGGTTTCTACTTCAACAGCTCTGATACCACTTGGTGGTCCCAAGTGGAATATGAAAGGGTTTAGAAGGGGGGGTTGAATAGACCCTGGAGTCTTTTTCGACTTCAAAAATTTCGTATCACTTTTAAAGATTAGAACGCTTTGGAAGCTGAGCGCTTGGGTCAGGCGCTTTAGTAAAGATAACTTAGACTTAGTGATTTTAGCAATTTACCAAAGTAGAGTAACGCTTAGATCACTTAATCAGGGTTAGCACAGCGGAAATGATTTTAAAACTTTAGCGTTCGTTTTGGTTAAATAGTCGCTTGGTAGTTTAGCTTGTCTTTTGCTGAATAAATGAGATAATGTAAAACAAGACAATAATAAAAATAAATGACACAAGAAATTGTAAGGTTCACTGGGTGATGTAATCCTAGCTACGTCCTTATTCTCCTTTTTCACTTGGAGGAAAAATTACTAGGTTGATTATCAAAGAATCACACAGAATCTTCAACAAAATAGTAACGAGGTGAAAATGATCTCGGGCTCCTTGATCACACAGATTTCAGCATCAATGAAGATCTTTTTCTACAAGCTTCTCTCACTCAGAAATACTGCCTGTACGGAGTTTTCAACTACTTTCTCACTCAGATGAAAGGTTGAAGGTTTTGTCACAAGGGTTTTGTTTGTTTTTGGAAAGATCAAACAACTTGGAATATCTCAGTAAGAGTTTAGATTTCTTCTTTGGAAGATGTTTGAGATATTTGTGACTGTATGGAATGTATGTAAAAGCTTGAAAGATTTTGGCTATGGAGTTTCAAAGCTTTTCTTGAGATAATATTTCAGCAAAGTTTTCTTTTGCATGTACGTTTTGTTCTCTATTTTTAGGGTTTGCTGGAGGTAAGGTATTTATAGACAATTCTTGGGATCTACCCGTTGGACACATGTAGGAGCGTGCCTTTCACACAGCGCGTGATTCCTACCTTTTCTCTGACATTCCTGAAATCTTGCTGGTTCCCATTGGACGGGAGCAACTATAAACTCTGAAATGCTGACAATCTAGTCAAAAGGTGGCTTGTCCACAAGTCATAATAGCTTATCACATTTAATGCTCTTATCAGGCATTTAATGCATTTGAATTTATTTCCCGTTGGAAATAAATGTCCGTTGAATGATTGTATTTAAGTCCTTCATGACTTGAGGATTTATTTTAGATGAATCTGATATTGATCGCTGGAGTGCTTTGAGAGCTTGATCCGTAAATCCTGAAATAGTTCTTTAGCGTTTGACAGACGCTAAAAACAAATCTTCATCTTTATTTGAATTCAGACGCTGATCTTCAACTTCTTTTCTAATAGACTCCCCTAGAATTCTATTAGCGATTCGGTATCTAAAACTTAGTCTAAAATCTACAAAGATAAAAATTACAAGCCTAATCAAACTTACATATTTTCAAACGCTTATACACTGATCTATGAAAATAGAAACTTACATTATATTTGAGGTCTAACATAAAATCCTATCTTGTCATCATCAAAACATCTAACATGAAATTCCTAACTGAATTTATTTTCCGTTGGAAATAAATTCCCATTGATGATTACATTTAAGTCCTTCACGACTTCGGAATTTAGTTCAGATGAATTTGATCCTTTGATCGCTTGATGGCTTTAAGCCCTGATTCATAACTCCTAAAATGTCTTTAGTGTTTGGCTGACGCTTAAGACAATCTTCATCTTCACTTGACTTCAGACGCTGATCTTCAACTTCATCTTTGACAGACTCACCTGGAATTCTATCAGCGACTTAGTATTCAATACTTGGTCTAAAATCTATAAAGACAAAAATACAAGACTATTCTAAAGAATTACAGCTCGATAATTTTCTTGAAACGCTTAAACATATTCTATCAAAGACAAACTTACATAATCTCTTAAGGCTAACATAAAGCCTATCTTGTCATCATCAAAACATCTAACATGGAATTTCCTAACACTTGGGCTATAGCATTTTGCGCTACATTCTCTTTACTCATGAACATTAGTCCTAAAATTCAGCCTGTGGGATGATCTTGACTATCTTATTTTGAAAGTCAATGGGTGATTCTTCTTGAGGAATGGATGGAACTTCAAACTACTCGCAAGATTATCAACATGGCTAGTCCTAAGAAGATGCGCATCCATTGTTCGGACACAAATGAATGATACAAAGGCACAGAAAAGCCACCTATTTTTATTCCCCACAACTCTTCCCAAAATCAATCTTCCACCGTTGGTGATGACGCTTCTGATCACATTGCTCTACAACTCACACTGCCGGAACTTCCGCCGCTCGTCCAACTATTCAAGATCTTGATGCTTCCATCAACTCTTTACGTACTGATATTAGCAATGCTTGCACCGACTTCACCCAGTTTCTTCATGCTCTCAAACCCTCCATCAAGAAGTTATCTTCTAAAGTCAAACTCCTAATATCTTAAATAAGCTTTTTGATGATGAAGAGGGAGGCATAGTTGCTACCAATTAATTTATATTATCGTTTTATGTTTTATGTTTCCAGCTTGTTAGCTTATTTTGTTCTAATATTTTCTGGATCTTCTCGTGCTTGCTTAAATTTGGATCCTCCTAGCATAAAATATTATATATCTGTTTTCTAGTTATATGTTATTTTTCTAACTATGCATTATAGTATCTTCTTGAAGATAATGTTTCTCTCAGGGGGAGTGTTCATATAGTCAGGGGGAGCTTTTGGTATGACCTTCTTTTGCTCTCATTGCATCTTTCCTTGTCATCATCAAAAAGGTGGAGATTGTTAACCTTATTGGTTTAACTTTCCTTTGATTCTGACGATGACAAGATGCCTTAAGTTAATCAGTGATTCATCTTCATTTTTCTTGCACATGTATCCAAGATCATTCACTCGACCCGCCAAAAAGGGAAGTCTTCATCCTTGTCTTCTATCCTTATTTAAGGTTTTTATTCTCTCCCTATATGGCTTGATTGACTTTACTTTGTTTATATGTTCTCTCAATCTTCTTTACAATAGGAATATGACCGTTTGACTTATATTAACAAAGAAGACATTTTTATCTTATTTTGGAAGGAGCCATTCCTATTTTCTCTCTAGTTCATCTTCATCCTTATATATTCTCTTGCTCTGTTGTCTGAAAAATCATGAATTTAACGCACCTAAAATAGTGTATACTAATTACGTGTTTTCCTTCTCTCACAGGCACTATCTTCTGCTAGTTCCATTGAGAAAGGGTCAGTACCAGTTGAAGCTTAGAGTTAGCTTTGAGATACACGAGTGATAAAAGAGAAGATTGTTGTGAATCCTATATTCATGCGCAGCGGAAACAATAAAAACAAATCCAGATTCATAATTGGATCACTTTTGGGTTTTAATAATTTTTCCGTGTAAATTTCGAAAATAACATATCAAGATGAATCTAATTTCATCTTTTTTATTAACCTTTTGATTTTGATGAAAGTTTTGATCTTCCGGGTAGCAGCAATTCCAAACCCCTGCCTTTAGATATCACGCCGGAATCAGCTTCGAAGAAAAATCCACCACCTTTAGACCAACTATGGCTTACGGCTTATCCAAGGCGAGGAGAGAAAAAATTTCTCTTCTTTCTTTGCTTACAAGTCTAATGTGAGAGTTAGGTTTTGACTGAACCAGTGTTAGGTATTTATAAGGAGTGATGGGCACTACCACAAAAAAGTCCTGTTACAGCGCACCTATGACAGCGGTTTTGAAAACTGCTGTAATAGGGGGCACTCGGTTCGGACCTATGACAGCGGTTCAAGCCGAACCGCTGTCATAGGTGTCAAAAAAAAAAAAAATTGAACTTTTGGCAGCGGTTCGGCCAAACCGCTGCCATAAGTGAACTTTTGGCAGCGGTTCGGGCAGAACCACTGCCACAAAGTGAACTTTTGGCAGCGGTTCTGCCCGAACCGCTGCCAAAAGTTCACTTATGGCAGCGGTTTGGCCGAACCGCTGCCAAAAGTTCAAATTTTGGGCGGGTTTATTTCGAACCGGCCCCCCCTCTCTCTCACTCTCACTCTCACTCACACTCACTCTCTCTCTCTCTCTCTCTCAACTCTCTCACCACCACCACTGCCGCCGCCGCCCCTCTCGGTTTCTCTCTATTTTTAGATCTACTTCTCTCTCTCTCGGTTTCTCTCTCGATTTCTAGATCTAGTTCTCTCTCTCTCGGTTTCTCTCGGTATAGGACCGCTGCCGCCCACCTCCGCCGCCGCCAACGCCGCCACCTCCGCCGCTGCCGCCTTCTTCCATTTAATTTTGGTATTTTTTTTAGATAAATATAAATATATATATGTATATTTGTGTATGTGTGGGTGTATTTATATTTGTGTATATGTGGGTGTATGTGTATTTGTGTATGTGTGTGTATGTATATTTGTGTATGAATATTTGTGTATGTATATATGTGGATGGGTGTATGTATATTTGTGTATATGTTCATGGGTGTATGCATATATGTGTATATGTTAATGGGTGTATTTGTGTATGTGTATGTGTGGGTGTGTGTATATTTGTGTATGTATATATGTGGATGGATGTATGTATATTTGTGTATATGTTGATGGGTGTATGTATATTTGTGTATATGTTGATGGGTGTATGTATATTTGTGTATGTGTGGGTGTACTATATTTGTGTATGTGTGGGTGTACGTATATTTGTGTATTTATGAAAATATTTCTCGATTGAAATGTTGCGGTGTTGGAATGACACGAAATTCACAAGGTCATAGAGAAACGACATTCTGAACAAACGCAAGACTTTGTCTTGCGCTCTCGTGATTTTAGCCATCTGAGATCGTTTAAGGCCGCAAATACGCGTTTTATTACAAAAATACGTATCTTTGTAATAAAACGCGTATTTGAGGCCTTAAACAATCTCGAATGGCTAAAATCACGAGAGCGCAAGACAAAGTCTTGCGTTTTGTTCAGAATGCCGTTTCGCTATGACCGTGGGAATTTTGTGTCATTCCAACATGGGAACATTATAAACGATAAAATAAAATTAAAAAAAAATAAATAAACCACCCTATGACAGCGGTTCAGCCGGAACCGCTGTCATAGGGTCCAATTTAATTTTTTTTTTTGAATAAATGACCCTATGACAGCGGTTCCAGAACCGCTGTCATATGGTTTTGACCTATGCCAGCGGTACCTATGACAGCGGTTCAAAACCGCTGTAATAGGCCCAAAAAAATCCCTGTTATAGGTCATTTCTGTAGTAGTGGGGCTTGGAATTAATTAATTCCTTGAGCCCATCCAACTCCTCAAATAAAACGCCCATGCACGTCTATGATCATCCTCTTTGGGCTAAGTTAACTTTCAACTTAGTCCAATTATTACTTAGGTCCAATATATTTTAATCCAATTAAAATATAATACTAATTAATATTTTTCCAAATTAAATAATCTAATTATTTAATAAAATGATGAGTATAATAAATAAGTCTATTTATTTATTATAATTAATTTATTTCTATTAATCTAATTAATCAAATAAATTAATTCATTCATAATAAATACATCTAATTATTTATTATTAATTTGTTTCTATTAATCGAAATTAATCAAATGAACTAATTTGCTCATCAAATAGCAAATTACATAATTTATGTATTTGACAACGAAAGAATTCTCTTCGCTCAATTCCTTTCTAGCGCGACTATCTAGGTTCGTTTCAATTAGCATTGGGAGGAAACCAAGGATGTGAGTGTCACTAAGTCAGTCACGTGGACTCAAATCGAATCCCAATTGAAATGAATAGATCAATACGAACCTTTAAGTCACAGATACCATGTGAGTATAAGCCCTTCACTGCAACATCCCAATCGAGTGAGAGTCATGGAATATGTCAAACTCAGAGGACTTGATGCTGTGATTTTAAGGAATCATAGTAATATGAAATTACTAAGCTACCCTTATGTACTATACATAAGTTAGTTCTCCTGCTTTGGCCAAAGACTTATAATTTCATTTACCTATGATCGCATAGGACGTTAACTCGTTACTACCCGAGACAGTGAATCCCCTATTGGCAATCACCGAACAACTGCCACTTGTCCTTCTAAACCGCACTTCGAGATTGATCCCACCAAAGGGTGAAATGGATCTAACTACACTAATAACTTGTTCAGTGTCACAATACCAACCTTCATGAATCCTCGGTTCTAAGGCTCACGCACACTACCGCGATCAGTAATTCAAATAATGACGATCCAAGAGTAATTACCCATGTGATTGAATTACGGCGAGCGGTGTTCGAATATATCAATTCCATTGACATATCTATGACCAAGCTCCAACCATCCAAAGTGACCGACTGACACTCCTTGTCAAAGCTTACGCCATGCAAATCTGGTCTTAATGCCCAATTAAGACTCGTCGACTTGCGAACTCTAGTTTAAGTAAACAAGGAACCGATACTTCTAGTATCCGTCTCCTCAGACCATTGAGGAGTAGAAGTTTCCTCTTGATTACCTTGGACTTATTTGTTTAATACTTATATTAATGTCATCAAGATTGATAACAAAAATATGCCTTTATTAATCAAATAAGAGTTTGTATAACATAATGTAAATGCCCTAATAATATAATTCCTCTATGACATGGAGGGCATAATCCGAACAAAGATTTTGTGTCAAGTCTTACCTATATACCTATTAGGATTGTAATCTTGTGGATTGACCTTTTGGTTCCACAAACCTATCTCTAGGGTTAAAGTAGAGTATAGCTTGTCTTTCTTTATCGAGTCTGGTATTTTTTTTCATTGTTCCTTTTGTTTTATTCTGTTCTTTTTGAAATTTCTTTTGTATTCTTCTCTAGAACTTATAACTTATAAGTTCCAAACATTATCTTTATCAAAGTATTTTTAAGTTTAACTTGAGTTATTTAATCTACTATGTTGTGCACTCCAAAATTTTTATAAACCTAATTCACCATACTTTAAGGAAATTCTTGGTTTACAGTGTCTGAGCCGTGTTATGTCCTATTTTTTTATGAATTAACGTATTTTGTGTCCGTATTTGTGCATCATTGCTTATAACGTATAGATCTTCGTAATATTTAAGTTTTCATTATCAATTTTTGTGAAAATAATTTTAATATATTTTTTAGTCATAGCACAGTGTTCATACAAGTAATATATGGGGATAAATGCAAAAAAAAAAAAAAACCTATGATATAACTTTTTTGCTAAAAATCTCCTGTAATCACGAAATAGCCTAAAAACCCCCTGTGTTCTTAAAGAAGTCTGCAAAAAGAAACTTTTTGTTAAAAAGATAGAAAGAAATATGTGTTTTTTTTTTTGGTGAAATAACACTATTTTACCTTTTATATTGATTGGAGAGTGTATAAATAACAAATAAGCATGTCAATAAAGGTGAAAAACATGAAAAACACGTTCGTCTTTTTACAAAAAGTGGCTTTTGGCATACTTCTTTAAAAATACAAAGGGTGGTTAAACTATTTCGTGATCACAGAGAGTTTTTAGTAAAAAAGTCATTACACAGGGAGATGTTTTGCATTTATCCCTAATATATATATAAAGACAAGGTAGTCTTCGCTCCAAGCCCAAGTTATACGCTATATTTGCGGTGAGGTAGTGTGTGTTTTTGTTATTGTTTTTGTTCACATTCCTCCATTTTCCAATTTCGCATTGTGCAATGCAATTTAACTGAAATTTTTCTTCCATTAAAATCTTAATCTAACTGATAATCGGAGATATTTGATTTATTTTCTATTCATTAATCTTAAATTTTAACTTAGCAATTCGTACGGATTGGCTACGCGTTATTGTTCAAGGTGATTGTGCCATACTTATTCAGAACATTAAATCCACTAATCAAGATTTTCCCTTCATAGCCCCTATATATTATCGCATATGTTAATTATTTTTCAATATTTTTTTTTTAATTCAAGAGAGAGGGGATACCTATATATCTAGCCCGACAAACCTGGGTTGATAGTTATAATCCTGAGCCATAAAGACTCTATATAACTCCATAAAGAAGGGGAGAGCCACAACTTATGGCAGTCTGGATTCGAACCCAGGACCTCTCACATAAAGTGGGAGGTAGATACCACTAGACTAATAGGTCTTGAGTTAATTATTTTTCAATTAAGTTTTCATTTATAGATCTTAAATTTATTAGACGTTTGGGTTTAGCTACATGCTAATCTAGGAATCCGTTAGACTTACCTTTATTTCAAGCCCATTCGTTTATTCCTATTTTTTTTTTTTTTAAATTCCTTTCATTGATACATGCTACCCTTACGACCTATACTGAGATGTCGGGGCTTGCGATCGTGTGACGATTCCACATAATTCCCATGGGATCTTGTTCCAGCAAGTCTAAGATGTCCGATGAGATGTCGGGGCTTGCGATCGTGAAACGAATCCACATAATTCCCATCGGATCTTGTTCCAGCAAGTCTAAGATGTCCGGTGGAGGGTGACGAATGGCATATCAAAAGAAAAAATATCAGATAATTCTAATGAAGATTTGCAAGTACTGATATACTCCCATGTATATATTTTCATCCCCAATCGTAAGCAGGGTTCAAAGTCGTTGTATCAATGATAATATCGGCAATTGTTGTTTCATATCGGTGGTAGGTATCAGGATATTATAAAAACATGATAGGATGCTAAAAATATTCTAAAAAGTTGTAAAGTTGTAGAAAATATAGAAAATAAGAGTTTTCATTAATTGGTATATTGTAAAAGAAAATATTGTATTAGATTTAATTAAATTTAAATATAATGTTATTGTCGAACCTAAGCTTGGAATAGGAAAGACGTTACTGATAATTATATCATAACTTTTCAATGTATAGATAATTATACATCAATTAAATTTATCCCAAAATATATTTATAAAAAATAAATAAACATATTTTTATTGGAAAAAACACAATCTAGATGCCCGATATTATATATATATATATATTTAAAATATCCCGATACGTGCGATAACATCATTGCTTCTGTGATATCATCCGATTTTATAGGATATTGTTAGGAATTTCATGTTAGATGTTTTGATGATGACAATTAGGATTTTATGTTAGACCCCAAAATATGTAAGCTTGATTTTAGTAGAAATCATGTATAAGCTTTGAGTGTTAGATTTGTAATAGGCTTTACTTTATTTTATGTTCTAGATTGTTAGGCTAAGTATTCTTAGACTGAGCGTCTGATGATTTCTGAGTGAGTTTATCAGTAGTTTAGGTTGAAGACTCAAGCGCCCGAATTCTGAATGAAGATGAAGATTCCAAGCGTCTAAATGACCTGCTATAACAAGCGTCACTTATAGGACAAAAGTAATTTAAAGATGAATGAGCATTTATCAATGACTGATTTCACCTGAATTTATTTCTAAGTACAGAAGGAGTTTAATGCAAATATTCTCAATGCATTAAATGCCAACGGGCATTTAATTCAAATGCATTAAATACCCATAAGAGCATTAAATGTGATAAGCTCTTTCGGACGTACGGAGAAGCCACCCTATTGAACTGTCAACTATTCACAGACTGCAGCACCAACTTCTGTGCAGCAGATTTTCAGGAAAAAAGACAAAAGTTGTTCACTCACGGAAGTGAGAGACACGCGCTTGTGCATGTGTCAAACATACACTTTTTCCAAGAATGTCTATAAATAAGACTTCAACAACAAGCCAAAACATACGATTAACTCCAAGCAAATTGTTGTTGCATTGAAGTCATACCTTAAATTCTCAGAAAAGCCAGAATCTTCAAGCAAACATTCTCCTTACTTTTTTTCAATTCCTGAGACAGTCAACCAAATATCTCAAACATTCTTTTCGGAGAAACCTATATTACTATTGAGATATTCCCAGTTGTTTGAACTTTATCAAAATCAAACAAACCGTTTAGAAAAACTTTATCCAAGCCTCGCGATCTGTGTGAAGTTGAAGTTGGATACTTGCATTATTTTTGAGTGAAAGAAGCAAGAGGATAGAAGTGTCTTGGAGCAGAAATATGTGTGATCAAGGAACTCAAGTCATCAACATCCATCTCTCCCTAATTTGTAGAAGTTTCTGTGTGATTCTTTGAGAATCATCTTAGTGGATTACCTCCGAGTGTTCAAGGAGAAGAAGGACGTAGTTTGTATTACACCACCCAACGAACCTTACAATAATTGTGTTATTTACTTTACAGTCAATTTTCTTATCATCATATCATTACATAAATTGATTAAGTAAAACACAATCAAACGCTAAGCAACTAAGATATTTTCTGTGACGCTAAGCTTTCAAACAAGAAGACTATAAAATCAATTCCGCTATGCTAACACTGATCAAAGAAGTGAATGCTTAAACCTATTTCGTTATAGTATTCAAATCTTGAAGTCTAAGTTAACTTTCTAAAAACAGTCTTCATTAGACGCTCAAGTCAAGCACCTATTTTTCAAGCGTCCAACGAATTTCAATACGAATCTTTTTGAAGTCGAAAAGACTTCAGGGTCTATTCAACCCCCCTCCTTCTAGACCCTTTCATATGCCACTTGGGATCAACAGATATTATCAGCGATACATATAACCTCAGAGAATAATCAATATCGTTAGACATTATCGGATCAACAAGGGCAAACCAAGATACATGTCAACCGATATTATCGGATATCGACCGATACTTTCAACTATAATTTTAAGGGTTACATTATTTTCTCTATACTAACATTTCAAATTTGTTCTTTTTGTTTTTGGTGATTTGCGACACCTTTCTATTCAAACTAAATAGAAACTACAAGGAAAAATTATTTTTTTAGTCCATTAACTTGGTCTCCTTTGCATTTTAGTCCTTTAAGTTGACGCATTACAAAATTGGTCCGTTCTCTTTTGACTTTTTGTAATTTTAGTCCTTTTGTACTTAAAAAATTGATAAATTTAGTCCGTTGATTCCCATCAATACCACCATCATACATTATTATTGGATATCATCAATTAGAAGCTAAAAAGCACAAAGACACCAAACTTTTATTGTATGAAGGAGATAACTTTACGCATTTCAAAACTTAAAATTGCAGTGAAAATCTACCTAATAAGATTTCTCAATTCTTACTAATTGACAACGCCACTGACTAAATCGACGGACTAAATTTACCAATTTTTTAAACACAAAAGGACTAAAATTACAAAAAGTCAGAAGATAATAGACCAATTTTGCAACGTGTCAACTTAAAGGACTAAAACGCAAAGGAGGCCAAGTTAACGGACTAAAAAAATAATTTTCCGGAAACTACAATGCAGTGATGTATACGAGACTTAATGGAATGCCATGGATCCTCATCTGATTTTGTTTTTGATATTGTAGAGTTATGTCAATCCTCAAACAGATAATCAATAAAACTTGTCGAAGGAAAAGAGATTTAATGTGATAAGATTGAGGGATAATGGAAGACAATATGAAGTGGCTAATGAAGAACTTAAGATATGGAGACAAATAATTGAGCCACTTTATGGAAATAACGATTTGCATTACCAATATATAGATGGATCCCCTGACATTTGGAGCTTCAATATATCTCTCATGCACAAATATTGTATCTAGCTAGATCATATTTATCCTTAATTTTAAATATTAATAATTTAATTTCTTGGCTGGAAGTCAAAAGTTAATAAAAAAATATTATCCAAATAAGTGGAGTGGAAGTAAAAGGATCGAGAAAAATGTATTAATCCCATACGGGACTCCCTCCATTATAATGGTGAGCAGTGCTTCCATGTTGTGTGTTGGTATAGTTATTGGTTGGTCTTATAATTATTTCTATTATGCCTTGTGGAATTTGTTTTGATCAAATATTCCAACTACGACACGTGCTTCAGGAGTCAGGACACCTTAATTATTGTTTATAATTTAATATCATGATCACCGCAATAATAATGGTTAAGTGGTTAATTATCAAAAAAACATTTAAAAAATGTTAAGTGGTTTAATGGTTGAATTCTGCCTATATTTCGTTTGTACTCATCCACACTCCAATCTTCTTCTGATAATATGAGTAATCGATGCTTGTCGATTTGAGAATATTAGATAATGCATAGTAGTTTCCAAATTTATATTTGGTGTTGATCGGTTATATCCAATAACATTAAATTATATCGTAAATACAAATCATTGTCAATTATATTTTTGGAAATCACAATTTTTCCACAAGTACATGCTTTGTAATGACATCAAATGGAAGTATTAATATATATATATATAATAATATATACACATATAAATACATGTACACACATTATGATATCTTAGTTTGTACTTACTATTTCAACTACAAATTTGAGGTTGACAAGTCATAATGTCATATTGACATTATTAATATTAACTAATCAAATAAGATTGTGTATTATGTAACCATGTGTAGTAATTTGCGTTACTTATATTTTTGTATAATCTAACTTTTTTTAAAATTTTATTATCAACACGTATTCTATTTGTTTCCATATCGTTAAAAAGTATCTCACTATATCACAATCAATGTAAAACTATCACCCACCACACATATCAATATTATCATTAATACCACCACGGCTTTAAACTCTAAAAACAACGGTGATAATTTGATAGCCCAGCTCCACCTTTAAATTGTCAATAACATAAAGCGGAGACTTGCGATTAATCAATGGTGATGGGTGTGAGTATTTTGTGATAAAATAGAGTTCAACAGAAAAGATTTTATATTAGCATGTAGAGTAGTCAACTCTGGATTTCAATGATTGAAGGTGCAGTCAAAATCCACTATAATGTATGTATGTATGTATAAGAGTGGAGATTCGATCCTAGCCCCTTGGGCCATGCCCACCTTCATGCAGAATTTGACACATGGCATCATCAAATTATTTTTTAGTCCTTCATCTCTTGAGGAAAGTAACCTTTAGTCCCTTAACTATCGGATTGAAAAATATTCTTTTCAAAATTATATCCTAATGTAAGATAAAATAATCAGGCCCAACATACTTCCGAAAAATCATTAAAATTTCATAATGTAATACCTTCGTTTGACCAGAATATCATCGGGTATTTTGAGTCCTCGATTTTACGGACTTATTCGAACCACACAACCGCAGCTGATGGTTCGTAGGCACCCAGCTCCTTCAGCAATATTTAGCACAACCCTATTTCGTTTTCTACCTTAGGGCGTAAAAGGTAATTCAAAATAAAGAATCAATCATATTTTAGAAGATAGAGGTTGAACAAACAACCTTTATTTTATTGATGAAATACAAAAATAGAAATTACATAATATTATTCTACTCCGCTATTGGAGGAGAAACCTCTTAGCCTCTCATGAGAGGACTACTATTGGGGAAGTCCCCATACACTCGTAAATGGAAAACTTTTATAAGAAAAGAGATTACAAAATAAGTTTTATGTTTTGTAAGTTTTGAAGAGTTGGAGAGAATTTTCTAATGATCTTCATTTGCTTCCATCTTCTCTTCTTATAGACCTTGGTTTCGGATTTCAAAGTCGGATTCCAAAATCTTTGCAATCTTTTGACGTCATGGCATGCGTCAATCTTTATTAATGCTTGTGGGTCCCTGTGTTTGCCACTTTGTCCGTCACGCCTTATCTTTTACAGCTGTTTTTTTTTCCAGCTGTTTCTTTTTAATCAATCACATGATTGACTCTTGATGCGCCTAATAATTAAGGCCGCCTTTGTCATTTACATGATTTTAACTGGGTTTGTGAAAACCCTTTGGGTAAAATGTTTTCCTTTTACCCTTATCCTTTTCTGATTCGGGTTTTATCTTGGTAACCCGTATTTTTGTACCAAATAAGGGTTTCTCTTGGAACTCACAACTTGAACATTCCCGGTTGTGCCAAAGATCAACATGCATCATGTTGCAGGCCTTCTTCCTGGTAGATTCAGTTACTGGTAACTTGTTCTCCCAGATTATGGTCCTTTTTTGCTCAAAGACCTTTTCTGCGAAATCTGTACTTTTCCCTGTCATTGAATTTAACAGGAATGACCCATTCACTGAATTTGTGAAGATCTTGAATGGATACTTGACTTTGTCCATCTCGGTAAGACAGACCCACATTCCCCATGCTCTTCTGGTGGATATATCGTCTTCATTGATATTACTGACCAAAGGAGCTTCTCCTGTTGCGACCTGAATTCTGTTATAGGCCGTCATGTTCGGTCTCTGTAATTTCATAAAATGAAATGCTGGAGGAGCCCCTTCTCCTGTAATTTTTGGAGCTGCTGAAATGAATTTCAACTCCAGGATATCGCCCCTCTTGAGGTGCGGGTTGTTTTGCCATGAATCGTACACGGCTCCTGTAATCCAATCCGGAAGTTTGGATATCTCCGAAAAACTTGGTGACATAGTATGTATTGAAGCGACTGCGCCAAAATCATACCATTCTCGGACTTCGTCGAGATTTGATCCTTCCTTTATCCAAATCCTAGGATATTTCCCCGATATTTCTACCAGAGATCTATTAGGATTTATTCCTTTTCTTGAGATTAATTTTTCCCAAGAGCGCTGATAACTCTGCCAATGTAAATTAATTGGGTTAGTATTAACCTTAAAAGTGTCTGTCTGTGGCCTAAGATTAATCTCTCCCTCTTTAACCCCAGGGGTGGTGGGTTGACTTGAACTAGTAGGAGCTTGCGCATCCTTTCGTTCAACCTTTTTCGTTTCCTCAAAATCTGAGAATGGACTTGTGCAAGTGGTATTTGAATCCACTGCTCCGGCTATAAAGCCTCGTTCTCTAAACGTAAGTGTAGAGTCCTGCTCTCTTAATTCGCGAGTCATCACTGAAGATGATGCCTTTCGAATCGGTTCTTGTAGTGTATTCCATAACATAGTCATGGCGTACGTCGTTCCCTTAAGGGTTTCCTGGACAATGCCCAGATTAGCTTGTTGTACATGGCCAACTACTTTAGCGTTAACTAATAATTGCCCAATCTTTTTGTCAAGCTCCTCAAGATTTTCCCTGAGATGCCTGTATCTCGTAATGATGGAGTTGGCCTAAGACACTTCCATCTCTTGTTAGGAAATCTGCAAGAATATTTTCATGAGATTTCACAATAATAATGTCAAAACAATAATATTGACATTCAGCTTCCCATCTGAGAATACATGTTTTTTCGATTTTTGATTCAAGTTTATTTTTCAAAAAAGTTTTAACATTCGTATTATCAACTTTTAATGTAAATTCTTTGGCTAGTAAAAACAATGGCCATTTTTTAAAAGCCTTCCAAACAGCAAAGAATTCTTTCTCGTTTATATGCCAAATATTGGCTTGTTGTTCGGTGAACAATCCTCCTGCATATCTACAAGGTTCTTCCCCTGTAGTTGTTCTTTTCATGAGCACTGCTGCCCATCTATAATCATTGGCGTCTGTATAGACTACTAGGTCATCCTTGTCTTGTGGTATTGTGAGTTTAGGCAAGTTATTGCAGACTTGTTTCAACTCACGAATTCTTTGAGTGTGAATTTCTTCCCACTTCCATTTCAAGCTTTCCGTTTCTTTTAAAAGAGGTCGAAAATCCTTTCTGTATTTTGCTAGATCTCTGATAAAGATACCTGCAAAGTTAACAACTCCTAGAAAACTTTGAAGCTGTTTTTTATCTTTTAGAACATCAGGAAAATTGTGTATTTTTTCCACAATATGTTCCTGGAGTTCAATACCAGTTTCGTCAATAAGAATGCCAAGAAATTCAATCTTATTAACACCGATTATTGCTTTCTTTTCTGAAAGCACCAATCCTTCATTAAAGTATGCATGAGAAAATATTTCAAGATGTTTAATATGATCTTTCATATTTCTAGATGAAATTAATACGTCGTCAATATAGACCAACATAAACTCGAAATAATCTTTAAATAGATTATCCATCTTTCTTTGGTATATCTGGGTGCATTTGCTAATCCCATTGGTAGTACATTCCGGATATATTGTCCTTGCGGAGTAGAGAAAGCCGTATACTTTCTAGATTCCTTTTCCATCTTAATCTGATAGAAACCAGATTTACAATCAAACTTTGAAAACACTTTAGCATCTTTAATGCACTCAATTAAGTGTTCTCTGCTTGGGATGTAGTAACCATCAAATTTTAGTATCTTATTGATACCTTGATAATTGATTACTAATCTAGCTTTTCCTCTTTTTATCTCACCACGGTTTCTTACTAGAAATCCAGGGCTAGTGCAAGCAGAGACTCCAGGTTCTATGAGTTTAAGATCGATATGCTCTTTGATGATTGATTGCATATCCCTCTTATCTTCCATATTCATTGGGATTGGCTTGTATCGAACATACTCGTACTTGCATTGTTCTTTAACTTTCAGAGTAGCTTCGATCTTGTTTTTAACCCACCAAGCCAAAGGATTCTCGTTAAAGTTCCTTTGAATTAGTCGCTTAACATTTTCAAGAAAAAGTAAACTTTCTTCGTTAATGTTATCCATGGACCTGTTCTATAATTCCTTCTTAAGAAGTTGTATTTCTTCTTTTGAATTCTCATAACAGTTTTTGTCCGCACTTTCATTTAGACCGTGTAGTCTAAAAGACAAAAGATCTTTTCCAAATCTCCGTTTATCCTTCATTTTAGGATGGGTTAACTTGGAATTAGAATTAAAATCACCACGTTTGATGCAAAATTAATAGGCATAAGCCGATAAAAGGCATTTGCCTGCAGTAAAACGCCGATTTCATAACCACAATGAGCAGTGAAACTTAACAAATTATTGTTGTTAGCTTGCACATATTTTGCAAAGGTTTGGATAAAATTATTACCCAGCAAAATATCTACTCCTGTATCATGAAAATATATAGGTGGCATTTTTACCTTGAACCAAGGTGTGTCAAATGCTCTTCCAATCAAGATATGTGCCTCTCGGATTCCCTTATTGAGAATGAGGATTTTCTTAGAGAAATCCCTTCCTGCAATAATGGGTAAGGCTTCCATAGTATTATTAGGAAAAACCGCAGGTTTTGATGTACAAATCCCTGATCCAGAATCAATATAAGCTGCAAAATATTCGGACTTATATTGTTCGTATAACATACCAACAGATATGTATATAGAAAAAGGGCTAGTCATTTATTCAAATTGAATAATATGACTATCCAGGCTAAATTCCATGCATTTTCCTTTTCTTCCTCAAGGTTTATGTTCCTCAAGGAAACTTAATCCCAGAATAACTATTCCTAGGTCCCGTCCTGCAATTCCTGTAACAAATACTTCATATCCTGCTATTTCTAGCATTCCTTCATATTTGTTAACAGTAGTTTGCTGCAAGTGATATAGATCATCACAAGGAAAGTAATTATCTTTATCTGTAATGTCAAACATTACTTGCACGTCTTTCCATCCTTCCGGGATTTAATTTTTACATTATCTACCTGAATAGCCTGAGGAGTTGGATTCTTGATTAATTCTTTTCCTTTTAAACTCCTTATCCTTTCTTTCGAAAAGGACATCCTACTGTTAAAATCTGTTCTAGAACTCATTGATCGATCTAGAACTGGATGGTCTCAGATTAAGATATCCACACCACCAATCCTTGGTATTTGAATTGGATCGGGTGCCATTATCTTAGCAAATTCTTTGAAAATTCTTGGAATTTCAATATATTCTTTCCGGATAAATAAATCAGAATGATGTGTACAATTCTATATGTAATAGAATATGGTCTATTCCCTTCTTTCATTAGATCTGGTCTTTTGAAATCCTGATGAAGGGTTAAGACTCGGCTGAAATCTTGGTCAGCTAGGTTATATGCAATTCTTGGATGAATATCAAACATAAGTTTGCCTGCATATAAATTTCCTACCATTGTACCAAGACAACCGTCTCTTAAGTTGTTAATTCTTTTATCCATTATGGATAAATGTAACGGCGAATTAACACCTTCTTTGAAATTAGCTTTGATTACTACTTCAATGGTTTTGATATGGATCCATTTCATAGTAAGAGCTTCTTCCTCTCTTAGCTTACTTAATTCTTCCAGAATTTCTTCTTTCGGAATAAGTTGCATATCCATCACATTACCAGTTAATTCCATAGGGATTGCAAATTCCCTAGAACTTACTTTGTATTTGATGTTATGCCGTCTTTGATTTAATCCTATTTGATTTAGGATTCGGCTTACGCTACTGACTCTAAACCCATCGTATTTACCAATGTTTGAGTCTTGCCTCATGATCTTTTCCATGGTTTTATCTGATATAGATACCTTGAAAAAGAAACCAGCTAGGCTATCTGATGTTTGGAGCCTGTCCCCTTTGTTAGAGTAATCCATCAGAAAGGATTGTTTCGTTCTTGGAAGATAAAACGATTATTTCTATTCATACTTTCGATCCAGGTCTCTAGTGTATGAATATTTTGTAACCAGATCTGAATCTTGGTCTCATGCTCAATTATTTTTCTTAGGCGGAGTGGTGTTTCGCCTAATAATTGAATAGTAGATTCATAATGCTGTATTATGGTTCTACTTCTTTCTATTTTTTCTCTGAAGTCAGAGATAACAGTTCTAAGATGTGGAATTGTATAAATAGGAATTCCAGGCATTATTCCGATTCAGTTGATATTTCCTCGGAATCCCTTTCTATTTCTTCCTCATAGACACTTTCGTCTGAGGGAATATTTTCGAATTGGTATATTGGTACCAAATCTCCATAGAAAACCGCGTCTAGTATGTCTGCAGTGGCTTCAAATTGCTTTATTTCACCGCCTTTTTGCAGACAATCTGGTGAAATGTGGCCACGAGCTCCACATGTCCAGCAGTTACAATATTTGAAACTTTCATTAGTTCTAGTGGGAGCCTTTCTAAAAGTTCGTCTTGTAGGTTTCTTTCCGTCGGATTTCCGAGATCCTTGGGAAGAAACTCTGGTTGGTCCGGATCTTTGGCCAAATTTATAAGATCGGGCTTTTGATTTAGACCACCAAGACTTACGTTTGAAAGAAGATTGCCTTTTGTTGCTAATGTTATCAGGGCAACATAATGTTTTCTCTTCTTTCTTTGCTCAATTTATTCTCCAATTATGGTTGGAAAATCATTATTATCACAACAAAGAGGGGTTTTCTTCATTTTTCCTCTTAGTTTTTTCATGTTCTTTTGAACAGCTACTTGTTGACACCAGTGTTTCAGTTTGTCTTTTAGGAAAGAAATTCGTCTGGCAACCATATCAACTTGCCCTTCTGGGACCTTGTAAGAATGTATTAACATTTCTCTCCAAGGACTACAGATTTTTGCAAAGAACATAGGTGCAGCAATTTCTGCACTAACATTCGCATGAAAGAAATATTTTCGAAACCAATAGATATATTCATCAATGGCACAAATATTTCTTAGCTCAAGACCATAGAGTGACTGTGTGTACTCTCTGGTTCTTTATGCATCATTTTCACCGAAGTATCCATCTCCGATAAAATTTAATTTGGTTATCCTTCCGAATCTATACGCAATAGTGCTTTTAGATTCTCCGGCTAACACTTCTTGCTTGGATTCTACTGGGGTACGTTCCCATCCCACTTTTACAGAACCCCCCAAGCTTAACTCCATTAATCTTATGAAGTTTTCTTTATCAAGTTCTAGTGTAGTAGCGGCTATTTTCGTAGAGGCTACCCATTCATCGATTATTTTTTTGATGTTTCTAAAATCTATGATATCCAAGTTCAGGATAGTACCGTAGGGATTCAAGGATTGTGACATAGTCCTCGCCCATGGTGTATTTTCTGGTATCCTAATTGGATTTCTCGTGTGATTTGCTCTAAACGTCACCCCTCTAAGAGCGGGTTCTGCGTTTGTATGCAAATCTTCACCTTCTCGCATCGGTTCATCCGGTGGAGGATTATTAGATGCTGAACTTTCTCCTGGCGCTGGAAACCCCAGTGCTAGTTCATTGGCTTTTATATTACCTAGGTCCACAACATTTAATTGTCAAAAAGACTCAGCTAATTCCTGAAGATCAGATAGATCTACTCTTGTTATATCCATATCAGTTAATACTTCTAAGGATATCAATGAGTAGTTCATCATGTGTTTTAGGCTTAGGAATTTCCTTAGCCTTTCCCTTCTGATGTAGAAGAGGTACTCGTCTAAGTGCATCACTGATCCTATCCTTTTTTGGTCTAGATGTACCGGTTATGCCTTGTCTTTCTTTCAGATCTAAGACAACTGCCTTTAGATCTGTTACAGATCTGGAAGAATCTTGAGGATTTCCTCAAGTTTATGATTCAAGTTTTCGATTTTTTTAGGTAGTTGTTCTAACCTATGTCCGTAATCTTGAACTGTCTTTTGGATTTCCCTAAGATCCTTAGAGATCTTAGACGTATCCGGTTCAATTCCTTTCCAATTCATAATTATGAATTTAATGAAAAGAGTTACCTTTGTTAGCTTTCCCGTGCCATTTTCCTAAGATCTCTGCGAGCTGTAAATCACTCGTAACGTTGCCTTGGAATTTCTGGTCCATGGCCATAATCCTTTCATAATACCTAATGGATTCCAGTATGTCTGCTACATGAGATCTAGTTTGTACTCTTGTCAGCACTTCTCTTATTTCGCAAGAAAGCTTCTTACTACTTTGGATTAATTTATTAATCCTCTTTTCTCATTGAATTTCCAGTATCTGGAAATACTCCTTGTTTTCTTCATAGATCGAACTATTGTTCAGTTCCATTTTTGTTTTAATTCTTCTCCCTTAGGGGTAAAATATTTCTTATGTAACTAATTTAAGTATTTCATCAATAAACCTAGGCTCTGATACCATTTTCGCACAGGATCCCTTACTTAGGAAAATTCTGAAAATCATAAACATTTTGGACCAGAACATCAATCCGGAAAGTTATAGGGCTTACATTAGCAAAAATCAGAAGTTAAAGGATTAAAAATAAAGGGTTGGGTATAACCCAACTAGGTAGGATAGAATTTTCCGTATAAGAGTTCGTTAGATAATGGGTGCTCCTTTGGTGAGACCCCACCACTGACTTTCGCCCGGAACATTTTATATGCTATATAGAAAATAATAGGGGAAATGACATTTTCCCATCCAAACTATTTGGATTTTTGCACTTTTGTAAATAAATTTTTTTCTTTTGCATTTTTTATTCGAATTACATTTATTTTTACAAAACTTTATATTTTAGCATTTTCCTGCCAAATAGCGGGAGTATTCCGCCGGGATTCCATCATATATATCACATGTGATCATTTTAAGGATAAATATGAAATTTTATCAATTGAAACAACAATTTGTTGTGGCTTCTCTATTTTGAATTCTACTATTCAAAATATCTTTTCAACTTAAAAGAATAAAAATAGTGAGCCGTAAGTTCCATTAAATGTCATTTTTACCCTTAAAAGGGTCATATGCGATGTAAGTAATGAAATTCTGGCGAATATTCCACCGAAAAATGCTAAAACTATAAAATTTTGTAAAAATTCGTGTAGTTCAGATAAAAAAGTGCAAAAAAAAAAAGTTTGTTTACAAAAGTGCACAAACCCGAATAGTTTGGATGGGAAAATGTTATTACCCCAAAATAATATATATGTATATATATATATATATATCCTCATTACTTTAATTATTTCTTGAAATTCATGATATTTCACAAACAATTTGATAACCTCTTGATATACTACATCCATCCAAAATATAATCAGTTCGGCTCTGTTTGGATTTTCATTTTATTTTCAGACATCATTTTCTAAAAAGTATGCGAAAATGAATTTTTTGATTTTTGTGTGAAAATAACGGCATGTTTGGTTGTGTTTTTTAAAATGATTGGAATTGATGATTTGATAATATGTAAAATAATTGAGTTAGTTAAAGATAATAATATAAACAACATATAGATAATATTACATTGATTTAATATACTTGTAAGTAAATATGATAAAAATTAACCATAAAAAAACATTAAAAATACTCAAAATGGGTCTTAAAATGTACATAAGCATATGACGGTTAATACTGTATATTTTATTTCACTATAACACGACAATTGTTGCCGAAAAAATAAATTTTTGAAAGAGATGTAAGAGAAAGAAAAAAGTGTGTGAATTAGTAAAATAAAAGGTAATTGTTAGAGAATGTGAAAGTAAAAATGAAAATAAGTATATTTTCATTTGAGAATGATTAAACTATGTATTTTTAATTTCAAATGAGAATGAAAATGAAAATATGGCTACGAATGCACAAACAAACATAGGCTTTGTTTCTCGTTCAATAAACTTGACTACTCTAAAAGTGTAATACGTATGATCATTTGCTGAATTATTTAATAATCTATTTAAATGCTTAACAACATAGACTATTGTTTGTTAATAATTCTATGGGAAAATTATTTTTTTAGTCGATTAACTTGGTCTCCTTTGTGTTTTAATCCTTTAACTTGACACCTTACAAAATTTTGCATCTTAATTTGGGGATAAATTGCAAATGGAGGGAAAATTGGTGTGTGTGGGGGGGGGGGTGGGAATTCATTAAAAAATTAAAAAAATCATAAAAATTGAAAAATTCATTAAAAAATTGAACAAATTGAAATCCGAAAAAAAAATCGGATTTTTTTTCGGATTTCAATTTTTTCAAAAAAAAAATCGAAAAAATTTATTAAAATATTTTTCCCCGACTATATTTAATGAATTTTTTCGGACTTTTTTGAAAAAATTGAAATCCGAAAAAAATCCGATTTTTTTTTCTGATTTTAATTTCTAAATTTTTTTAATGAATTTTCTCAATTTTTAATGAATATTTTTTATTTTAAAATTTTTTTAATGAATTTTTTCAATTTTTTAATGAATTCCCCCCGAATTTCCCCCCAAATCAGCAATTTTCCCTCCATTTGCAATTTATTCCAAATTAAGATGCAATTTATTCCCAAATCAGAGGAAAGGACCAAAATTAAAAAAAAGTGCCAAGATAACGGACTAATTTTGTAGGGTGTCAAGTTAACGGACTAAAAAAATAATTTTTCCATAATTATATAAACTCATAAATTTGATTACATATTTGAAGAAATTGAACATTGAGTCGAATATGAATAAAATTAATATTCAATATCTCATGTATGCGATGAAGAAAGTCATTTAAGGGCAACAAAATCATTTTCTGGCTAAATACATTATCCAAATTTTAAATGATTGTTGCAAATGTGATCATAATACAATATTTATTAAGTTCCTTGAGGGTCAAGTCTTTATTTATGTGGCCTATGAACCGATTTATTTTATTAGAAAATATGATGCTAATCTTACTAAGTACATTCGATAATATGCTCTGGCTATAGCCTTCATTCTCTTTCTCTCAAGTGTAATATTTGACTTAGAGAGCCGGAGGGGTTACTCCACGAAAAACCTCTAACGTGTCCTTAGTCGTGTGTTACGCATGCAACCGGAACCTTGTATTCAACATCACAAAAGTTCAATTAGGTGGAGTTTTCATCATTTGAAGAATGAAGTGACATTGTTATCCAGATAACATATTTTGGGGCATCATTTTTGTAAAGAAGAACCTTCAATCCTTGCTCCATTGCATATACCCCACGAAGTCCTTGTTTGAAGAAGCCCCAACCTGAGCCACAAGTGCTTGTGCAATATGTAACAACATTATCGGCATACAATACATTGCTATAGCTTCACAACCTACTTAAGCGACTAAAATCATGCATGTTGTGAGACAAGAGTTGTAGTAAAGTAGTAGAAGCGGAGGAAGAAATTGATAGCAAGGATTCCCTCGCCCAAAAGGACAAAGTTCCAATCAAAATGAGTGAAAGGAAGATATTGACGATCCCCAAATAATCCAGAAAGAAGTCTCACTCCCTATGAGAAGTCAAGGCACAATTAAAGAGGAGCAAAAAGTTATCATAGTGATACCTCATTGAAAGAGCCCATTTTCTATAGTTACATAGTGGAAGTAGTCCACGAAATTAGTGAACCAGTGTACCAAGTTTTTGATTAGCCAGTCTTGATAGGACTATACTAAATCCCAAACGACCAACTTATAACTGATACTCAAAAAAAGGCAAGCCTCGGCTAGGAATCTGTCTATAGCGCTAACTGGTATTAGTGATCTTCCTTCTCTTAGCCCTCCTTTATACGAGGCCGTTTTAAAAGCCACTTGGCAAAGAAAAGAACTTAGATCGGTTTCCAAGTGAGATAGATGGATCGGTACTTTGACTTCACTTTCGAATCAACTAAACATTAAGCTTCTACCACACACAATATTTAAATTTGAAGCAGCAGAAGCAACCTTAACTAACTAAATAAACAATTGTTCCCCAAAGAAGTCAAAAGGTTTGGTTTGTGAGAATTTCTATTCCGTCACATTCTCAATTTTAATGACTTGTGTGCATGTGATCGATTTCTGGTCAAATTTTCATTTTTCATAAGTTTTCTCAAATTGTGCAAAATATAAAATAAGTAGGGGACTATAATTGTCGCACCAAAAGTAAGATGTACTTCATAAAAAATTAAAATGTCATCCCTCAATTTACAGGCCAAAAGTGACATTCTGCCTACAACTAACTAATTAACGATGTATTTCATGAGATGAGTTAATCCAATCTCTGGTAGATTTTCACATATCTTGTAATGAATTTAATTCATTAATTTTGGATCTCATTTATTGGACTGATTTGCAAATTTCAATGTTATGCTTTTACACCTCTCATGCGACAAAATAGCTACGAATGACTAACAACGGCCCCTACCCTCCTCCCTCCTTACATTAATGGTCGTGCTGCAATCCCCAAAATCCATGAATTATTATTGTTGATGGTCATTTTGTCACGAGTATCAAGTCAATCCATTATCTTTTCAAGGAATATATTAATATGTCAGCCATTTCCTCTATAAAAGTTGACACGGTATGTGATCTAGCTTTTATTGATTTGATAAGTGACATATATGAAATAACCAAGAGCATTTAACAAATCACCAATTCTGTCAGGAGTCTATTAGATTGGTCATCAATGGTCGATTATGGCTCTAGTACTAGATTGTAGGAAGGATAGGAAAACTATAATATAATCTGTAAAAGTTTGCAGTTTTGCAAAATAAATAGTGATAAGAGGTGTTTTTACGTGTTTTTAAGACCGTAATTCTTATGATTTGGATTCACTTATTGCTTAAATCATGTCACATTTGCATTTAATAGGTGTGTTAAGTGAATACAGGTAATAAATGAGAACACATGAAGAAAAGGGAAGAAAAACGATGTACAAAACAAGTTCAAGCATGTTTTTCAACACCTAGGCGGTTTATGCATCTTCTACCACATTCGAGCGATAATTCCGTACATTTTGAGACCGACTTAGACAAAGTTTCCTTCTACAAAGTTTTAGATGTATGTCTTAGCTTCAAATGGGAACTTGAAACATCCAAATCGGAGGTCTATAGAGATAATTGTGAAGGAAATACGATTGCTGCGCCGAACAGAGAAGTACATGTGCGAAGATACGCCCCAACGCCCTCCTAGTCATGCCTAGGCATGGATAGTCCGAATGTTACTCCTTTTTCAGCCTAAATTCCAGCCTTATATGATGGGTAAGAATCACTTTTGGCCATAATTCAGCACATGTGTTGAGGGGTTGTCATAAGTGTGTTTCTTGGTAGATTTACTTTATGGGCGCCAAATCAGAAACAACCTCCATGTTGAAACGTAATTTAGGTATACTTAGAGACCGAATTGGACAAAATGTCCTTCTGCACAGTTGTAGATCTATGTGTTAGCTTCACATGGGGACTTGAATCACCCAATTTGGAGATCTGTGGAGAAGTTTATGAGGAAAAGACTAAGACTGCGCTGGAAAGCAAGAAAATGGCAGCATGCATGTGTTTTGTTGAAGTTTTCACATGGTTATGCTTGGTGGAATTCTTAATGGCCGAAATTTCAGCATTTTTTAGCTGGTTGGAATCTTAAAAGCCAAACTTTAAGCATCACCTTAGGTGGAATTCTCATTGGGGAACTTTAATGGGAATTTTTAATGCATACTTTAGTGGAATTTTGGCTATAAAAGGAGGGGGAACCCATACTCTTCATCATTCACTATCAATTTCAGATTCTTGGAGGAGAGGAGGAGGAGGAATCAGTCCTCAAGCTTCATTCATCACCATTCTTCATCATTCTAAGAGGAGAAAGCTAGGAATTGAAGCTCCAATCAAGGGGCCATCATCTATCACATTAGAGGGAGTTTTTATAGCCTTTTCATTTCATTCATGTCTATAAACATGTGTATTTATTCATTATTGTTTATCATAATATCTATCATGAACTAAATTCATAAGACTAAGGCCATGTAAGGTCAAATTGTGATATATGCTTATAATAGATGATTGTTGAGGTTATACTTATATTGTTATGTGATGTGAATTTGTGTTTTTACCTATCTTGCATATACTTGATCACTATATGTTAGAATCTTATGCCTAGGTTGATATTTCGGGAGAAAATTAACTTAGGGTGCAAGAAATTCACATCATGACCCGCAACTAATGAGGAATTGCCCTAGACATAGGTAAAGATTCCCGGGTGAAGTTGTTCGATTCTAATCGAGTGAACTCTAGTACGTTAATGCATGTTTAGTGGTTAGATTTCCGGATAGGAATATTTGGGAAATCACGATCTAAGCATAGGAGTTTATACGCGAGACCATCGGTTATTCTCTACCCTCGGAGCTCTCACCATAACAATATAAGAGTAATTCTACAACAAGAGACTTTATAAGTATATTTGATCAATTTGGACCTAGCATGTGCCTTAGTCTCCCTTTATAATTGGTTTTAAATCACTTGTGCAACCTTGTTCTTATCTTACGCGTTTCACACTCATTTTACCTTTATTGTATTGATCTTTGTTGTTATAAAATCGTAAACTAGAATTCAAGTCCTTGTGGTTCGACAATCCGGACTTCTCGTCCACTTTTATTACTACACACGACTAGTGCACTTGCTATTATAGCACGTTAGCTTTTAGCGTGTCAAATAGTCACTAAAAGCAAAAGTAATTCCAATAATAATATATGGAGTAAAAATGTTAAAGTTATAATTCATTAGTTATATTTTTAAAATTGCAATTAATGCACTGGGATATATATTTTGGTCATCGAATATACTCGAAATATTAGAAAGCATTATTATCAAAAGTTTGTAACCTTATGTAAGTTATAAGGTAGGTAAATGTAATATCCGTAACAAGAGGGTAGGACTTTGTAATTATCTATAGTCGTAAGGGTGTAAGTGTAATTTCATAAAGCCTATAAGTAACTCAGGAAAACAGCTGTGGTTACATTAACTATTTTTTGGAATGATTTGAGGTGTGACCAATGGCTAGTCTGCATTGGAAAATCTTTACGTTGAACACTAAATTGTGTAAATTATGTCAAATTAACGCATGATGCGTATTAATATTGACACTGCCTAATTCACACTCTTTGATGTATTCAACACCGGCTATGTAGAGCCGTTTTCCGTTGCCATAAATACAATATATCATCATTTTTTAGTTTCTTGATTTTTCTTTTAATTTTTAATTTTTACTTTTAAAACTAGTACCTTAGGATTCATATGTCTCTTCACATATGGATCTTGTTCTAAAGGAAAGTATCACTTTCATTTCAAGTAGAAGCTTTTGTAGTTCCAACAATGCGGTTATTTTATACTTTATACCAACCCGACTGTTCCGCCAGGTATGCAATATTGACTTGCCAATAGAATTCAAGACGTAGAGAAAGAAAGCACCAACCTCTTATACAAAAATCCGGCATATATATATATATATTTTTTTTTTAAATTAAGCGGGCAAAAGATTGAATACATGTCAATAATATTCAATCATAGGACCCTCTATTAGGGTAGAGGACGACCTAGCAAAATATGAATTGACCAAGCACCATCGATGGAGGTGGGCAGTGAAAGCCCTACTTAAACAAGTTGATTTGTATATATAATTCTTGTTTAATTAATTGCCTGTCTATATCGTATCTTTCTTATTCTACCACCAAGCTGTGCAATAGTGCATGTGTTTTTTTGGTTATTTGCATCCACCTTCTCTCAGGTGTTGAGTTTTAATAATGACCTCTCCAAATGTATTAGAACGTGGTATTAGTATTCACCACTCCTATGCATAAAAAAAATTATAAACCATCTTTTTTATAATTAGTTTATATTGTTTTTCCTATTCATTTCATTTTATTCCTTGCCTTTTCTTATTAAATGAAAAAAGATAAATATTGGTCCAAGTGGCATACGAAAGGGTCTAGAAGAGTGGGGGGTGAATAGATCCTGAAATTTCATTCGACTTCAAAAGCTTTTGTCTCTAATACTCAATGTCAATCACTATGGTATCTAATATCCATCTTTTCAAAATGTCGATCCAGCACTGCCTGCGTCAAAGGCTTGGTCAATGGGTCAGCAACGTTGTCGGCTGAATTTACTCTCTGAACAACTATTTCGCCTCTTCCAACGATTTTCCTTACTATGTGATATCTTCTCTCTATGTGCTTGGATTTGTTGTGAGACCTTGTTTCCTTTGCTTGTGCAATAGCCCCGTTATTGTCACAATAAAGTGGCAATGACAGCTCTACACTAGGGACCACTTGAAGTTTTCCAAGAAACTTCGTAATCCAAACACCCTCTTTAGCAGCCTCTGAAGCTGCTATGTATTCTGCTTCAGTGGTGGAATCAACGGTTGTGCTTTGCTTGGAACTTTTCCAAGTTACCGCTCCATCATTGAGCATGAATATAAACCCTGAAGTGGATTTTCAATCATCTACATCAGATTCAAAATCTGAGTCAGTGTATCCATCCACTTTCAAATCTCCATGCCCATACATTAGGACCATATCCTCAGTTCTCTTCAGATACTTTAGGATATTTTTGACAGCAATCCAATGTTCTCTTCCCTGGTTAGCCTGAAAACGGCTTACCACGCTCACCGCGTAGGCAATGTCTGGCCTTGTACATAACATGGTGTCCATCAGACTACCACTGTAGACGCATAAGGCACCGTATTCATTTCTTTTCTATTTTCCTCACTTTGAGGAGACATAGACTTTGAAAGGTGCACCCCGTGTCTCATGGGCAAGAAACCTTTCTTAGAGTCTTCCATCCTAAATCTCTTTAGGAGCTTCTCTAAGTAAAGGGCTTGGGAAAGTCCTACATTCTATTTGTTCTATCTCTGTAGATACGAATCCTTAGAATATAGGTCGCTTCTCCTAAGTCTTTAATGGAGAATGTATTTGAAAGCCATGCTTTGACTGATGTGAGCGTTCCTACATCATTTCCTATGAGTAGGATATCATCCACATATAAGACAAGAAAAGTCATTTTACTCCCACTAACCTTCTTGTAAACACAGGGTTCATCTTCGTTCTTGACAAAGTCAAATCCCTTGACCGCTTTGTCAAAACGTAGATTCCAACTCCTAAAGGCTTGCTTTAGTCCAAAAATGGATCTCTTAAGTTTGCACACCTTATGGATATCAGACCTAGATGCAAAGCCTTTAGGCTATTCCATATAGATATCCTCTTCGAGGAATCCATTTAGAAAAGTCGTCTTTACATCCATCTGCCATATCTCATAGTCCAAGTGTGCAACCATGGCAAGAAGAACATGGATAGACTTGATCATTGTCACATGGTGAAAAGGTCTCTTGGTAGTCAATTCCTTCCTTTTGACTATAACCTTTTTCTACAAGCCTTACCTTGTATGTGTCAACGTTTCCATCCGGGCCTATCTTCCTCTTGTAGATCCACTTGCACCCTATAGGTGCAATGCCATCAAGACGATCTACCAGAGTCCAGACCTGGTTGGAACGCATCAAGTCTATCTCTGTCTACATAGCTTCTCACCACTTTTCAGAGTCGATGTCCATCATTGCTTGATCATAAATAGAAGGGTCGTCTCCTTGGACTCCCACTGCTATAGTGTGGACACCCGGTTCCTCTTGTAGTAGATACCCATAGTACATATCAGGTTGATGTGGTACTCTACCAGATCTTGGAAACGTCGGTTGTGTTTCTTAGGTGTTTCATCTTGTTCGTTAAGAGCAATTTTCCTACCTGTACCACCTTCTAGAATGAATTCATCTTCCAGAAAGTGCGCTTCCAGTGCAACAAGGATCCTTTGATCATCTTGCATGTAGAAAAGGTATCCCATGGAATCCTCGGGAAAATTGACAAAACGTCCTTTAAAGAACCTAGCTTCCAATTTCTCTGCCTTAGTCTTCTTGATATAGGTAGGGCATCCCCAGACCCTAATGTACTTAAGGTTTGGTTTCCTATTTCTCCTTATCTCATATGGTGTCTTAGGAACGGATTTGGAAGGACATCTATTCAAGATATGAACAGCTGTAAGGAGTGCATGTCCCCATAAAGAGATGGGTAAGTCATTGTAGCTGATCATAGATCGAACCATATCTAACAGTGTTCGATTTCTACATTCTGCTACCCCATTCAACTATAGAGTTTCTGGTGGTGTGAGTTATAATATTATCCCATGTTCCTTTAGGAAATCATGAAACTCGTCACTCATATATTCACCTGTCACTCATATATTCACCTCCACGATTCGATCGGAGTGATTTTATATAATGACCAATTTGTTTTTCCACTAGGGCCTTGAATTCTTTGAACTTATCAAATGATTCAGACTTATACTTCATTAAGTACACCAGATCATACCTTGAATGGTCATCAGTGAATGTAATAAAGTAGTGGAAACCACCACAAGCCATTTCTCCAAATGGTACGCAAACATTAGTGTGCACAAGTCTTAATACTTCAGTGGCTCTTTCAAAAGTCTCGGTGAAGGGTGATCTAGTCATTTTGCCTTTGAGGCAATATTCACAAGTCAGGTAGGGATCCGATACCATTGGGTCAATTAACCCATCTTTCTCCATCTTGTGTATCTTTTTCTCACCGACATGATCTAGTCTTAGATGCCACTTTAAGCTTAAGTTAGTACTTTGCCTACCACGCTTCTTTGAGATAACATTCGCAACACACTCATTTTTTATGTTTAAGTAATAGAGGCCATTGACTAAAGTAGCAGTGCCAACAATATTATTATGAAATAAAATGCTGCAAGTACTGTCCATGAAATTAAAAACATAATCGTTCCTAACTAATACATGAATTGAAATAATGTTTTTAAGCCCGTTGGGCAAAATCAAAATATCCTCTAAATTTAAAACATGTCTAGATGATAAACATAAAGAAGTTGATCGAATGTGAGAAGCCGCGACACTCTGCCCACTACCAACACTGATCAGCACCTCCCCATGCTCCAGCTTCCTACTTCGCTGCAGATCCTGATTCGCTACACAAACATGAGCACTAACTCCAGAATGAAGTATCCACGAAGTGGAAAAAATAGTCATAGAACAATTAGTTTCCAAAACAAAAAGTTCCATACCAGGTGTATTGCCTCGACTAGGGTAGCCCCTTCTCCAGTGGCCCAGCTCACCACAGAAAAGTCACCTACTCGATTCTTTTAGCACTTCTTTAAGCTTCTTATTCTTTCCTTTCTTTCCTCCTATTTCTCTTCGAGCTTTGAGGGGTTCTTCATTTTTCCCTTTCCTTTCCCATACTTGTAGACATCCAATGGTACGTTTTGGGGATTGAAAATTGTATTCTCTTTTCTATTTCTTCTTATTTGTCTTTGAACGAGCTCGAGTTTGGTTGTAAGCCCAACTGACTAACCCTCGATGTCATTCATGTCAAAATTCATGACGAAGTAGTAAAAGGAATCAGGAAGTGACTACAGAATGAGGTCAACTTGAATGTGAAGATCCAGGCATTAATCTAAAGACTTTAACTTTTCCATTAATGTCATCATCTTCAGTACATGTTCTCCCACATTCTCGTGTTCCCTCATCCTTGTTCTGAAGAGTTCCTTCGATATCATATACCAAACATTTTTACCATTCTCTCTAAACATTGAGTCCAGATGGAGTGGCATGTCTCTTGCATTCTCCATCATTTCATGTGAGCTTTACAATTCACTGCACATTGAGCTCAACATGTATCCTCTAGCTCGATGATTATCACAGACCCAGTCCATGTAGGAAATTCGAACCCTTTCATCTTCCCATATTGTCAGTACAGGAAGACGTCTGAGTTCAAGTACATATTCAATCTACTCACTACTTAGGACCATCCTCAAGTTTGTGAGCCATTCTATGTAATTTGGTCCAGTCAAAGTATATCTTTTTATCAAATCAGATAAGGGCTTTGGTGACATTTGAAGAGATAATAAGAAATAACTGCATAAAAGTAAAAAGATTAATTAGATTCTAATGTAATTGTTGTTCCAAGTTTAAATTAAGGACTTTTAAAATAAACTTGGCTCCCACTAAATTTTTCAAAAATCCACACTCCCATTGTGGAATTCGGAAGTCATCGTTGGAAGGCTTCGTAGTGGTGATTGAGCTCTTTAACTAGATTAATAGGTTGTAACCTTTTGCTAGTATTTGGCCTAATCAATCTATTAAAGTGATGTCCAACATCACCCCATCAATTGGATGATTCAATCCCTTTGTCCATTATTCATCAAATCTCAACCTTTTAAAGATCATATTGATTTATGAATAATCTAAGTTCAACCCACTAACAATCTATAAGCCTAACAATTGCATTTTACCTTGCAACCTTTTGCTAGTATTTGGGGTGAAATTTGTTTTCGACTAATGGCATTTCATGCACTTAGAAAAAATATAAAATATATTTCAATATATAATTCTCCCATTGCTTAGGGATGGTTTATATATTAAATATCATTTCAAGTTCTCCTAAGTTCAGTGGAGGACAGGATACCTAGTACCCTTTACTAACTTAATATTTTTCAAGTGGGAGGATTTAAATTATTTATTAGGTCTCACTTTGCACATTAACCCATTTCATATCATGCATATAAACATGGATTAAAATAAATAATTAGCAATCCTAGAAAGCTAACAACACACGATTCATATCAAACATGATATCCACATCACATAATACACGAAAAACATATTTGTTAATTTCTAATTAAATTCTAAATTTAATCATTGTTATTCATATTCTTGAGGATATTAAATTTATTTGATTCCTATTGAAAGTTTAATTTTAATGAACTACAATTAATCTTTTATCAAAATCCAATTTTTAAAAAAGTTAATTTCTAAGCCCATAAAATACAATTAATCTTTTATCAAAATCCAATTTTTAAAAAAGCTAATTTCTAAGCCCATAAAATTAATTTTACAATGGAATAAATTCAATATAATTCAAAGTCCAACTTTAATTAACATTAGATTATTTGGAAAATAAATTAACCTTATTAAAAAATTAATAGTATTTATTTTGCATTAAAATCTAATTTTAACCAAAACTAAATAATATATATATATAATAATTGACCCGGGTCGACCCATCGGTGACCCGGGTCGGGTTGCAAAACCTGTTTGTTAAATAACACAAGGGTGGACTCGCCACCCGAGCCCAATTACAGGTGATGGGCTCGCTGTGCGGGCCCATATCCTCTGCAGCTACAACGAGCCCATCTCCACGCACATCGTGTTGTTCACGCTGCTGGCGCCGCATCGCCCCCACGGCGACGGAATTTTGGAATTTTTATTTCCATCACATTAAAATTACATAAAATCTAATTTTTGATTAATTTCTATTGAACGAAAAATAAACATAATCCTCAAGAACACAAACAACGGTGAAATCCACATATCTAATCATGCATCTATAAAAAACTGTAAAACATGATTCTTGAACACATAATTACACATAATTTACATACGTCGAACCCCACAATTTGGCTCTGATACCACTCTTGGGGAAAATTGACCAAACGCAGCGGAAACAAAATTTAATTTTTTTTTGGATTTTCCTTTCGCAGGGTCAATCTCGGGGTTTAATCACACGTATGTATGATAGGGTAAAATCACATTACCCGTTGTAGCGAAGTGGTTGATTATTTTCATGAATTTGAATTCTTCAATTCTTAGCGATAAATCTCTGGCCGAATAAATCTTGATCCGAGCAGTCTAAGTGTTTTCTGCCTCTACATCATCTTGCCGGAAAAACTTGATGAAAAACCTTTCTCTTCCTTTGGTATGGTGACAGACGGCTATGAAGAGAGAGGGAGAGTGAATCTTTTTCTTGTGTATTGTATAATTCAACTTATGAACTTTTGACCTAGACTAATAATTAAGGTCATATTTATATCACTTAAGTTATTGTCTTGAACTCAAACTAAGCCCATTAGTACTCCTCATGGCCGCCCCCTTCAGGTTTAGTATGCCACATGGTGTATTAATTTTGTGATTAGTTTAATCTAATATTTAATATATTAACTTAATCTAATTAATTAATTCAATTAAATAATGAATAATCCATTTAATTAATTATATTTCTCCAAGAAATATTATATTAATTAAATCATAAATAAATTAACTTATTTATCCAAATAATTAATTCTATGTATTTAATTTTAAGTATCCAATACTTAAAATATTATCACAAGAAATATTCCATTTTTTCATTAATTTTTTCTTTTTAAGCGTGACTCTTTAGATTTATCTATATTTGGCAATGGGAGGATTCCATTGAATATGGGTCCCACCTAGCCAGTCAAGCGGTCCATATTTTAACCCAAATTAGATGAAATGATTAGATCATTTATCCCTTTCCATTTGTAAATACCGTATGAATACAAACTCTTCATTTCCTTATCCAGGTTAAGTGTGAGTCATGGTTTTGGTCAAACTCACTAACTTAACTCTATGATTTATTTATAATAAGCTGAGATCAATGAATGCTTTGGTGAAAGACTTTAAGATCTAACTTACTTATAAATGCATAGGATAATTCCTTGTTCACTTACGAGGGAACGAATCCTTTCTTGAATATCAGTTAAGAATACTAATTGCCCATTAGGTTGCTGTTCGAGGTTGACCTCACCAACGGGTGAGTTGGGCCTAATTACTCTAATGACAAACCTAACGTCACAAGTATATCTTCAACTCGATTCCTCAAGTCTAAAGTTCAAACACACCTATTACAATTAAATCAATTCTGTCATTGACTGTCAAAGAGTGAAAACCCATGAGACAGAATCGATGCGAGTCATGTTTGAGTGCCACTATCTCCATCAGTGCACCTAAGATATGAGTTCTTCACTACTTTCTAGTGATTGATGGGCACCTTTCTCGTCAAAACTCATCATACAAGTCTTCATGATTTCCAATGTCCAATTGAAAATCTTTGATTCGCAGACTTTTTCAGTACACAAGTATCAGACTCCTCTAGTGCCTTAGAGAGTTAACTCTTGTGTTCATGGACTTATAGATGATTACAATATATAAATGCCAATATAAATATAAACAACTAAAATGCCTTTTTATTGATTGGTTTAATAACAATTACAATTGATAATGTCCTTTCATTTACTAATCCTCTAGTGGCATTTGAGGACATTAACCTAACAAATGATAAGAAATTAATAAAACAATAAAGTAAATAACACAAGACATGAAAAGTTCACTGGGTGATGTAATCCTAGCTATGTCCTTCTCCTTTTCACTTGGAGGAAATTCATTAGATGATGATCAAAATCTTCACACAGAGAACTTCTACAGATAATGAATAGAATAAAGATGGTCTTGAGTTCCTTGATCACACAGACTTCAGTTCCATTAAGATCTTCTTCAACAAACTTCTCTCACTCAGAAATACTGATTGATCAACAACTTCTTCTTCACACAGAGGAAAGAGGTTGGAGGGTTTTATAACTAGGGTTTGTTTGATTTTTGGAAGTTCAAACAAATTGGAATATCTCAATAATAGTGAAGGTTCTTCTATGGAAGATGTTTGAGAAATTTGTGATTGTCCTTGGAATGTATGAAAAACTTGAAGGATTTGGATATGGAGTTTTAAAGCTTTTCTTGGAATGATTTCAGCAAAGTTTGGACATATTCTTCTTGTGTAATTCTATGTTAAAAAAGGATTTGCTGAAAGGTACTATTATAGACATTTCTTGGGATTTATCTGTTGGACACAAGCTAGCGCGTGTCTATCACTTGGCGAGTGGGTAGCTCCTTTTTCTGACATTCCTAAATTTCTGTTGTACCGATTGAATGTAGCAGACTTTGAACTCTGACAGTCTAGTCAATGGTGGCTTGTCCGTACGTCATTTGTCCTTATCACATTTAATGCTCTTATCAGACATTTAATGCATTTGAATTTATTTCTCGTTGGAAATAAATACCTGTTATTGATTGTATTTAAGTCCTTAATGACTTTGGAATTTATTTCAGGTGAATCTGATCTCTTGATCGATTTGAAGCTTGGACACAGATTTATAACTCCTGAAATGTCTTCAGCGTTTGACAGATGCCAAAGACAATCTTCATCTTTACTTGACTTTAGACGCTGATCTTCAACTTCATCTTTGACAGGCTCACCTAGAATTCTATCAGCGACTTGGTATCCAATACTTAGTGTAAAATCTATAAAGTTAAAAATTCAAGCCTAACAAAATAATAAATTTCAAACGCTTATACAGATTTTCTATGAAAGATTAAACTTACATTCTTTTGGGGTTTAACATAAAATCCTATCTTATCATCATCAAAACATCTAACACGTAAGTTCCTAACAATTTCTCACTTTTTGATGATATCACGACTTTAAATATTTTATAATTTAATAGTTAGACAAAAGCCAAAAGATGTTATAAGTTAGCGTTAGAAAGTTAGTTGAGTTAGCTAAGTTAGATTAACTTCACCAAGATGTTTCAGAGTTCAATCATCCATATAAACTTTGAAATCATACAATGATTGTACTGAAAATTTAAAGCGAAAGAAGATAAAAAACTTTAAAACAAAAGATAAGCAATCATCTTCTTTGTCGCTTGGATGCTTCGCGCTGTTCTTCTTGGTAAATCTCATTCGCTAATTCAAGAAGGACCCTGTCAATATTAGTCATAGTTATGTGATAGACTTCGTTGTAGTCATCTAGATTTTCCTTAGCACTTAAGTTGAGCTCTAGAAACCTCTCAACCCAATATCTAGGCAGAATGCTAAACGTCCGAATTAGATCATAATTGTTAGGATTATGCCCTCAGATGCCATAGAGGATAGAATGATAAGGCATCTCACTTGTAAATGACTTATTCTTATTTAATAATAAAAGTTATTGTTTTGTTTTCACATAAATCTTATCTGAATCTATAAGTAATGCAAAACGTTTTGTCCATGTTTTCAGTACAATCTCTCTACTTTCTATGAGATAGGAAGATCGGCACTAGAGAGATTGATCTTGATTACTTAATTAGTTTGCCAATGACATGAATTATTTAATGGACAAATCAAGACTTGAAATGCTTGAATAATCTGAGCTTTGACATGGGAGTGCCAATCGAACACCATGTGATCGTGGGAGCTTAAGGTTGTAGGCACATCAGTGGAACTAATATGCTCGAACACGATTCTCATGGGTTCTGTCACATGGGTTTTCACTCTATAACTATCAATGACAGAACTAATTATTCGTATTAGGTATAAGTGAACCTATGACCTAAAGTATCAGGCTGAAGATACACTTGTGACATCAAGTATGTCACTAGAGTAGTCAGACCAAATTCATACGTTAGTGGGGTTGACCTCGAAATGCAGCTTGAAGGGCAAGTGAGTCTTAGCTGATAACTAATATGGGATTTGTTCTCTCATAAGTGAATGAGAAAGTGTCCTATGTGATTATAGATAATAGAAATCAAAGTCTTTGGCCAAAACAATAAGAGTCGTTTGTGTGAGGTATAAAAATGAACTCAACGATCTCGTATTTGTTGGGATCGGTACAACCCCCAGGATACCGGCGCAGCGGAATACATATAATTTCAAATATTAAAGCAGAATTCCCAAAATTAGGGCTAGGTCGACATATTACCATCGGATTCAAAACTATCCTAGGAGAAAGTTTACTCGTGTTTACCTTTTGTAGACCTTAAAGCAACAATGTCTTTTTAAGCTACTCCCTGTTACAATCTTCAAATTGATTTTCCCTAGGGAAAAATTAAATTAATAAAAAAAAAAAAGAAAAATCATAAAATATTGGAAAAATGGTGCGAATCAGATAGTAGTACGTTACGACATAGCGTATGTCATCTCTTGTCAATTTTTTTTTATTTAAGTGAGAGACGACATATGCTATGTCGTCTCTCACTTTATTATTATTATTTTTTTGTAATTTCACGCTGCAACTTTGCAGCGTTTGTTGGCCTTTTTGTTTTTTGTTCTTTTTTAATTAATGAGAGACGACATAACATATGTCGTCTCTCATTAAATTTTTTTTTTAATTTTCGACTGCATTGTCAGTATAATAATTTCCTTCCGCCAGTAAGTTTCTTTCTCTACCTCTTCCTCTTCTCTCTATTTCTTACCACCTTTGTTGGATGTACAAATTTTTCTTCAAAATTTGTTCTTCAACCACGAAATTAAGGTAATTCTATTATGCTTTTAATTTTCTAAAATTTTGAGTTTGTATATTATGTTTATTTTATTGTAATGATATTGTAATGTGGGTTGAAAACTTGAATTTTTAGGCATTAAATTCGATTTGTTATGTATAATTTTTTGAGTTATTTGGTATAATTCTTGAATATGTTGGTCAGTTGATGTTTTAGTATACACGAATGGTCAAATTATTGAAGACTCAAATTCAGTTAGATATAGCACTCGTCTGAGCACTAACATGAGGATACGTCGTACAATCACAAACGATGAATTGTTGGAGAAGTTATATGCGAGAACAAGAACTGATCAGAATCATTTTTCATTAAAAGTAATTATAAAGTTTGAATTTGAAAAGAGAAATGTGATGAGGGAGAGCACAATGGAGATCAAAGATGATGAGACTTTAGGGTTTTTCTTGGATCCTAACATTGTTCAGGACACGATCGAGCTTTATATCGAGAAAGAACCAATCCAACATCAGGGTCAAGACAACTCGTTGTTAACCCAAGTGACGTCGTTAACGCCACCTCAATTCATGTTGTATTTCACAAAGCCCATAGTTCCGGATTTAAATACGCAGACGCAATCAAGTGTGTTGGGAACTCGTGAGTATCACAATTTTTTTTCAAGTGGTTTGGGGAGTTCTACAATTCACTATGCGCATCAAGGTAGTTTATTCTTATATTTACATTGTGTAGTTTATTTTTAAATTTCATATTTGTGTAGATAATTTCCTTTTCTTCGCGGGATTGTAAAATAAGTTAACCTTTTGTGATTTGCATTTTTAGTTGCTTCTACAACGGGTCATTTGTTTGGGCGTTTTCAAAATGTACAAAATTCCCCTTTTATTCCTGACATGGAAGCAGGTATTATGAATCTTCTAATAAGTTTCTTCAATTGTTGTATTCGTTTTAGTCATTACTTGTTATTCTTGATTTTACATACTATCATCATATTTATTTTTAATTGTAGGTCCGTCCACGCAAAACTCACCTTTGGAAAATTCTCGTTTTGTAATTCCTAACGTGGGAGCAGGTAATTATGAATTTTCTAATAAATTTCATAATTGTTGTATTCCTTTGATTCATGACTTGTTATTCTTATTTTTTTTATACCGTCATCATATTTATCTTTAATTGCAGGCCCGTCTAGACAAAGCCGTCATGACTTTGAGCATCCCAATTTTGGGTCTAGTGGTTTTACAAACGTTCAAAATGATGATATTGGGAGTGACAATGAAAGTGATACTGACTGTTCGATCCATCATCTTTCAGACCGCGAGTTGGAAGAAAACTTGGACAATGCAATGATGGATGAGGATGAAGATGCTGAGACTAATGTACCGATGAATGAAGCTGTCCCTCCCACAAGTCACGAAGAAAGACTTCATGAAGTGATCCCATTCTATTCCACCACATACCCAGAAGTAGAAGGAGATTTACTACATCGAGAAAGTTCAGGTTTGAGCTGGAGAATAATTTATGATCATGCAAAAGGTAATCTTCGTTTGGACCAAGTTTTTGACAACAAACTCAGCTTGCAAGCAGCGGTAAAAGACTACCACGTGCAACATGCATGGTGCGAGTTTAAGGTGACAATTAGTAATTCTACAGTGTATGATGTAGAATGCAAAAATGGATGCCGTTTTAAACTGCAGGGAAGTTTAAAGAAGAGTACTAATTTTTGGAAAATTACAAGGTATGAAGGGTCACACGAATGTTTCTTCGAAGATTGTTCAAAGAATCACTTTAACTTGGACATAAACATGATCGCAGATGAAATTTTACCAGAAGTTAGGAAGGATCCTTCGTATAAGGTCGGTCTAATTAGGCTAACGGTTCGAAAAAATGGAAATTTCATATTTCATATGGGAAGGCTTGGTACAGTTTGCGACGTGCAAATGAGATTATATACGGGACATGGGAGGATTCTGTTACAAGGTTGCCTAAATTTTTAGGAGCAATCCAGAAGTGGAATCCGGGGACGGTTGTTGAATGGCGGCACAAAATACCAAATCAAAATCCAAAAATGCTAAAATTTATATTTTGGGCGTTCAAGCCATGTATAGATGGATATCGACATTGTCGAAGAGTCATATGTGTTGACGGGACTCATTTGTACGCACGACACAAGGCTAAGTTGTTATGCGCATCAACTCTGGATGGACATCAGAATATTTTACCTCTAGCATTTGCTATCGTTGATAATGAGTCGAACGAGTCTTGGTTATGGTTTCTGCAATTGATCTGCAAACATTTCTTGATGCCTGATGAAGGTGTTTGCCTTATTTCCGATAGTCATAAGGGCTTATTAAATGCCACTCGATTTATGCCCGCATTTTCCCCGCCCTTGCGAGCTCATAGATATTGCCCGCGACATGTGAGTTCAAACTTCAATGCTCAATTCAAAAGTAAAGCTATGAAGGAACTCTGTTATGCGGCGGGTATGGCACATAACGTCTGAAAGTTTGACCAAGCAATGGAACTCATTGGTAATAAGGATCCAGTTGCTTTGAATTATTTGAAAGTTTTCCCACAAGAAAAATGGACATTGGCATATGATGGAGGGATGCGCGAAGGCATTATGACGACGAACATGGGAGAAAGCTTAAACAATGTGTTGAAAGGTACGAGACATCTTCCACCCGTATCAATTGTGGAGTGCACATTTCATCGTATTGTCGAATATTTTGCTGATCGAGTGCGAATGGCTTTTGCAATGAGGGCACAACCTTCCACGACATATGCACTTAAAATGTTTAATGAGTGGGCCAAAAATCTCAAAATCACAAGGCAGAAGTTTATTCTTGGTTGCATTACACGGGTGCCGTTAAAACGCCCCGACAAATAGAGTCCGGTAATCATCATTACGCGGTCGACATCAAAGTTAAATATTGCTCTTGTAGATAATGGAGTCTTCATCGAATTCCGTGCTCACATGCAATGAAATTATGTACAGAAATAGGGCTTAGGCCGACTGAGTAGGTTGAAAAATATTACCTGAGCTCCGAATATTTGAAAACATATCAAGGGAGGTTCTATCCATTGCTTGAATCACATTATTGGGATACTCCCAATTTTGAGATGGTCCATGACCCTATGAGGAAGGCGCCTATTGTGGGCCGGCAACAGAGCACTCAGATTCCCAACGAGATGGATTGGCACGACTTAGACTCAGACTAGTATTTGTGTCAAAAAAAGGTGTCCCGCCTGTGCTGATTTGTGTGAAAAAAATAGTTTTTTTTCCATTTTCTGGTTCGTATTTGGCCTATTTCTGTGCGTTTTTTTTGCTACGAGCTGAACATAAAACTTGAGTTGATGTTATGAACTTTGTGAAACCATAAGATTTGGCTCATTTTGATGCCCGAGCGAAGAAATATGGCCACGCAAATGTGCCCCGCCTGTGCTGATTTGTGTAAAAAAAATATTTTTTTTTTTTCATTTTCTGGCTCGTATTTGGCCTATTTCTGTGCGTTTTTTGGCTACGAGCTGAACATGAAACTTGTAGGTGATGTTATGAACTTTGTGAAACCATAAAATTTGGCTCATTTCGATGCCCGAGCAAAGAAATATGACCACGCAAACGTGCCCCGCCTGTGGTGATTTGTGTAAAAAAAACATTTTTTTTTCATTTTCTGGCTCGTATTTGGCCTATGTCTATGCATTTTTTGGCTACGAGCTGAACATAAAACTTGTAGGTGATATTATGAAATTTGTGAAACCATAAGATTTGGTTCATTTTGATGCCCGATCGGAGAAATATGGCCGCGCAAACGTGCCCCGCCTGTGCTGATTTGTGTAAAAATAACATTTTTTTCCCATTTTCTGACTCGTATTTGGCCTATTTCTATGCATTTTTTGGCTACGAGCTGAACATAAAACTTGTAGGTGATGTTATGAACTTTGTGAAACCATAATATTTGGCTCATTTTGATGCCCGAGCAAAGAAATATGGCCACGCAAACGTGCCCCGACTGAGGCAAATATAAAATAATTGGTGGTCCCAAGTGGCATACGAAAGGGTCTAGAAGGGGAGGGGGGGGGGAGTTGAATAGACCCTGAAGTCTTTTTCGACTTCAAAAATTAATATCACTTTTAAAGATTTGAACGTTTAAAAAGCTGAGCGCTTGGGTCAGGCGCTTCAGTAAAGATAACTTAGACTTAGTGATTTTATCAATTTACCAAAGTAGGGTAACGCTTAGGTCGCTTAATCAGGGTTAGCACAGCGGAAATGATTTTTAGCGTTCGATTGGTTAATTAATCGCTTTGCAATTTTACTTGTCTTTTTCAGAATGAATGATGTAATATGAAAATAAGACAATAAAATATAAATGACACAAGATATATAAGGTTCACTGGGTGATGTAATCCCAGTTCCGTCCTTCTTCTCCTTTTTCACTTGGAGGAATTTACTAGGATGATTATCAAAGAATCACACAGAATCTTCTACAAGATAGTAAAGGATGAAAAAGATCTCGGGCTCCTTGATCACACATATTTCAGCACCAATGAAGATCGTCTTCTACAAGCTTCTGTCACTCAGAAATACTGCTTGAAAAGGGGTTTCAACAACTTTCTCACTCAGATGAAAGGTTGAAGGATTGTCACAAGGTTTTGTTTGTTTTTGGGAAGATCAAACAACTTGGAATATCTCAATAGGAATTGAGGTTTCTTCTTTGGAAGAGGTTTGAGATATTTGTGACTGTCTGGAATGTAGATAAAAAGCTTGAAGGAATTTTAGCTATGGAATTTCTAAGCTTTTTCTAAGCAAGTTTTTCTTGTGCATGTACGTAATTTTCTCTTGTAATATTATGTACCATGTCTGTTTTTGGGTTTGCTAAAGGTTGGGTATTTATAGTCAATTCTTGGGATCTGTTCATTAGACACATGTGGGAGCGTGCCTCTCACGTGGCGCGTGATTCTACCTAAAACATGACATTCCTGAAAATCTGCTGGCACCGATTGGATGGGAGCACCTATAAACTCTGAAATTCTGACAGTTTAGTCAAAAAGGTGGCTTGTCCACAAGTCACAGTATCTTATCACATTTAATGCTCTTATCAAGCATTTAATGCATTTTGAATTTATTTCCCGTTGGAAATAAATGTCCGTTGAATGATTGCATTTAAGTCCTTCATAACTTGAGGATTTATTTCAGGTGAATCTGACATCGGTCGCTTAAGTGCTTTGAGTGCTTGATCCATAAATCCTGAAAAGAGGTCCTTTAGCGTTTGACGGACGCTAAGAAACAAATCTTCATCTCTGGTTGACTTCAGACACTGATCTTCAACTTCTTCTCTAATAGACTCACCTAGAATTCTATTAGCGATTCAGTATCTAATACTTAGTCCAAAATCTACAAAGATAAAAATTACAAGCCTAAATAACAATTACAAACTTTAAAACACTTAAACAATAATCTATGAAAACATAAACTTACATTTTATTTGGGGTCTAACATTGAATCCTATCTTGTCATCATCAAAACATCTAATATGAAATTTCCTAACAATTTCCTCCTTTTTGATGATGTCAAGACTTTTAACTCTTATAACTCTTTTATAATTTAAGAGTTACTTAAAAGAAAAGCCCAAATGAAGATAAGTTAGCATTTAAATAGTTAGTAAATTTAGCTAAAGTTAGATTAGCTTCAACAAGTTGTTTCAGCGATAAATCATTCATATATTGAAAGAATAAGAATACATGATTTATACTGAAAGTAATATAAATGAAAGCGACAACAGAAATAAAAAAAATTCACTTTTTCTGTCGCTTTGCTCTTTCTTTGCCTTGGAGAACTTCTAGCGCTAAGTCCATCAGGAGACGATCAATGTCGATCATTGTCGTATGTTGAACTTCATCGTAATCATGCCTATGAAGTCTAGCGCTTTCATTAAGTTCTAACAACCTTTCCGTCCATTCTCTTGGAGAAATTCCAAGTTCACGAATCAATTCGTGATAGATATCTTTTCTTGGATCTTTTGACGGTTTCCAATTAATAGGTCGTCTTAGCGGTCCGGGATCAGGTTGAAATCCCATACTTTCCAAGAAATTGACGTCCAATTCTGGAAGCGGATATCTTCCTAGATAATACCTTGGCTTTCTCTTTTTAGTTAACATCTTCTTGATGCTCACTAGTTCTTCAAACATTGATTGCCAATTTTTATTTTCTATCTTTGATATTGCTTTGGACGCTTGATGCTTTTCTGTATTTCCCCCCCTTCTTGGCATCATCAAGAGAGGTTTTCAACTTAGCGACTTCTCTTCGCAAGAGTCGAACTTCGTCAACTAAGAGAGCAACTTGTTGAGCGACGCTCTGAGAAGTGGCATCGGTCGAAATATGTCTTTCAGCATCAGCCGAAGTGTTCTGAGCTAAGTGACGGTTGAATTCGGATGAGAGTTCAGCGACAAGTGGTGATATGTTTTTCATGATTGTAACAGTGCTTTTATTTGCAGTGTTTGCAATATCACGACTTCACGTATCAGACACTATTCAGATATGTCTATCAGCAGCCTCAAAAATCTTGGAGCAAGAACCCTCAATGTTGGTGAGCGAGTTCCGTACTGCCTGTCTGAAATCTCTAGCTTCTGAATCATTCTCAGAATCCGAATCGAAAGAAGGACTCTCAGGAGACGGAATGAGTCCGTAAGAGCTTGAAACTGCAGCCTTGCCTTTGGATTTATCTCTGATAAATGGCTCTTCAGGCTCTTGAGCAATTTCAGCGTGCACTTCTTCAATTGCTTGATCCATTGAAGCATCTTCGATCGCTGGGGGCTAGACTACAGGGGCGCTAAAAGAATCTGGCAAAGAAGCCTCAGAAATTAGAGCGACTTCCTCAGTAGGAGCAGTATCTTCTTCAATTATTTGGATTGGGGGAAAAGGTTCTTCAATAGCAATGACCCAGAGTGGGCCAAGTGCTTCCATCACATGCCTTAAACTAATCAGGCTTGATTGCAGAATAAAGAATATAGCGTCTTCGCGCTCTTCTGTACAAAGTTCAAGTTGCACACCTTCCGACAATTCTATTCCTGAAGTATAACACTTGAAAAAGTCCAGAATAAGAGGCATTAGCGCTTGAGCTGCTGTTTGATCCACTGGCCTAATTAGCGAAATTATCTTGGCCATTTGAATGTTCTGTTGATTGAAGAGCACAGGGTGTATATTGTATCCTCTGAAATTGCTTAACCCTGAGTAATGATTAAAAGAGATGTCCAACGCTTGGGCATTTTCTATCACTGCTCTCATTTCTCTATGGAAGACAGCAAACTCAGCATGCTCATTTGAAACATCAACACGAATTTGACTTTGACCGGGAAGAAGCGGTTGTTTGCTGGATAAGGCTTCTTCGTTGAGGTCAGAAAAGACACGTTGAACAAATGTTTGACGAGGATGCAAGATGTAGCATCCGCCTTGGCTGAATAAGGGTAGCTGCTGGCGAATGTAGGTTTCTATTGGTTGCATGTAGCGTGGTAAGTCGCTGACATTGCCTGCAATGTGCTGACGCTGTTGAAGCAAAAAGGTCGCGAATCCTCGGCGTCTGTATTCAATTCCAAATTAAAAAAAAAATGGATATCTTATGTGTTGATCAAGGGAGTAGAAATGAAGAACGAACTCTTCAGCCCATCTGGCTGTATCCATCATCCATCTTTTTCCAAGCTTATCAACTTTCTTTTGATCTTTTCTAGCGGCTAGGAATTTCTCGAAGCGCTCGATCTCTTCGTCATAATCCTCTACCCATAATCTGGCAAGATATTCTTGGGCTTCATCTTCTATCCACGAATTCACTGGATTGGGACGCTCAGCCAAAAGCGGTCCTTTGCCTTTCCATAACTTGAGTGGAGTAGGAGAGAGAGCATTCTGAGGAGAGTTTACTACTTTAGGGAGAGCCGAATATCCTATTTTATTTAGATCTTCCTCATCAGGATTTTTGTTCCAATCGCCCATGTGGGGATTCTTGAAGACAATCTTGCTGGCTCGAAGAGGATAGAAAGACCCGTTTGAGCGACCGGTGAAATTAAACCATGCTTGGTCAAAATCTGCCCTATTGAACACTGGTCGACGAATATACTCAAAGCGAGATTGGAGTCGCTCCAAGTTGTAGAGTCCTAAATCGGCAAGATGCTCAAAGAATTCAAACTTTTGGGTGTTGGAAAGATCAGGCCGATGGAGAGTTGTTTGAAAAGTGATTTCTAGCTCTGCAAGCGTCTGGGTGTCTCGTTCTCTAGCGGCATAATAAAATTCAAGATCAGGAGTATATCCGCGAGGAAAGAAATCGATGACACGAGGAGGAGGTCCTGTTGGAGTAGGAACAAGGGCAATCGCTTCTGTTGGGATGGGGGCCACTTCTATCGACCTCTCAGCATGTAAAGTAGCTTCACTGGCTGAAGATGTTTCAACATCCGGAAGGGCTTGAGATGCTTTTTTTGCAATATCAACAATAGTTTCCATATCCACATCTACTTCAACTGGAACCTCGGAGAGTGGAGGAGCATCAGCAGTTGGTGCATCTTGAGCTGATACATGTAAGCGATTGAGAAAAGTAAGCAAAATTTCTACTAAGTAGAAATTACAAGGAAAAGACTAAAACGCTTACCCTGAGGAATATCAACGACTGACTTAGTCGCTTGATCTGTTTCTATATTAGGGACAGGTTCCTTAGGCTCCGGAACTTCTTCTTCTGGTTCTAAATTGAGAAAAGAAGTTATTGGATCAGCACGAATGGGAATACGTAATTCTTCTAGAGTGTTGAGAACATATTCAAAACTCATTTCACATTACGCTGAAAGAGATTTTATCCTAGCGTTAGACTTAGAAACTAACGAGGAAAGAATAAACTAATTTGCTTAGCAAATACTTACCCTGAGCACTAAAAAGCCTCTCAGATTGAGTAGCTGCTTGAGGATCTGAGCTGATTTCGGGAACAGCGTCAGAGGGAGGAACGCTCGCTGACTCTCCAGGCGCTGGATTTGTTGAAACGCTTGTAGACGCGGCTGGAGTAGAGAGAGGAGTACGCCTTCGGGCAAGCGGTACTTCTTCTACTACTGCTTCCTCTTCTTCAGGAGCTGAGAAGATAAACGCTGGAGGAGGAGAGGGTGATTTTGGAGAAGGAGAAGGAGATTTTTGTTTCTTCTTGGGCTCCGGCTTCTGCTTCTTCTTTGCGGGCTCCAATTTTTGCTTTTTGGCTGACTTGGCTGGCTCAGCGACTTTGAGAGCGATTTTTCTTTTTGGTCGCTTAACCACCACCACTTCTTCAGACGAGGACGACGATGAAGAGGAAGACGCTTGATCTTCATCATCGCTGCGAACAACTCCTTCGGCTTGAAGTCGCTCACGCTCTTCTTTGGGAACCGCTGCACCACCATGTTTTTGAGGTTTGAGCATCCCGCTAATCATCTTTTTACCATAGAATTTTAACGCTGGGATCTTCTTTCCAGCGGAGTTTGTAAAACCGTAAGCGCTGAGAATTCTACTTAACACTATCCCATAAGGCTTGGGATTAACCGACTTGGCCATCGCTGCTTGAAGCGATTAAAAACATAGAGAGACCAATTAATCTTTAATTTGGTCAGAATGGCCACCATCATCTTGTACTGAATATTTGTAACTTTATCGAATGTCCCCTTTCTGCATTCGATCATCTTGGCGCAAATGTCTGCGAGAATGACATATTCGCCCTTCATGTCATTTTTCTTGAAGTTTGGTTCATAAGCAGCTTCGACTTCATCTTTCTTGATCAGCGCCCAGACCTTGGTAGCATCACCAAGAGTGACGTTCTCGACTTCGGCACCATCATTGGGCAGATTAAGCAATGATGAAAGCAGAGAAGAAGTGAGAGTGAAGGTCTCACGGGCAAAAAGAAAGATGCAGGAAATGGAGTTTCCATCGTCGGAGATTTTTGCACTTTTGAAGAAGAAAAGGGTTTCTGCTTCATGAAGGTTCAAAATGGCAGTAATCATGTCGCGCAAACCAGATTCGTGGATAAGTGGAAGAACAGTCCGAAGAGGAAAATTCTGGTTATCAAAAAGATAGTCCCAGTTAACAAGAAATCCGGTGTTAACCGTGACCGGTTTTTCAGCGCGGGAAGTTTTTTCGGTAGCAGACTTGGATGATTTGGAACATTTTGAAGCTTTGGGTGCCATTGCTGAAAGTTTGAAGCTTTTGAAGGAATGAGATAAGTTTTTGCCTTGAAAGAGATGAAGATTTTACAGCCATGAGAGTTTTTGGAAGTGATAAAGTCTGACTGTAAAAACTTTGAAGAGTTTATATAGAGACAAAGAAAGTAACTTCTGAATGGCTTAAATTTTGCCTTGTGTTGAATCATTAATTTTGAAATTTGAAAAGATTTAAATCTGAACCGTTTAATTGTTACAAAATAGAGAATCTTCGGGATCCGAAGTTACCCATTTAATTGAAAGACGTTTGAACAATTTTGAAATTTTCAACGTGAAATACACGCGCCTGATAGTACACTGACACGTACTTAGACTCATGCAGTCACTGAACCGCCTAGGTTTGGATAGAAATCATTAACCGTCAGTTTGATTTGATAGGCACGTGTGCGTAGTTATCATAACTAATCTTTTGGACTTATCCACACGTTACTTTTAGCGATGAAAACCATGCATGATCTTTTGAAAGAAAATTACTTAGAGTTAAAGTGGGAATTTTTTCAACGCTGAAGTCTTTTTATATAAAAAATATTTAATATGTTAAGGATAAGATCAATCGCTTGGATTTATGAAACACATTTTTACTTATTAGAGATTGATTTGGTCATGCATAAAAGAAGATAAGCGCTAGTGGTCAATGCATATTTTCAAAGTCATTTTTTTTATCACAGTCGCTTATGAATTGTTACAAGTACAATTTTAAAGTTCCCCTTAAAATTGATAACTTGTTTCAATTTTGAAAGACGCTTTAGATGTATAATTAAAGTGGATTCCCCCTAAAGCGTATGCCAATTAAGATATGATGCTTTTATGATTTAAGTGTTTAAATCAATCATACCTAATTCACTTCTCAAAGTGAGAAAGCGTTGTTCGTTGAGCGCTTTGGTGAAGATATCTGCCAATTGTTTGTCAGTTCCAATGAAGTGCATGGAGATATCTTTCTTTTGAACATGATCACGCAAGAAATGGTATCGAATGTCAATGTGTTTGGTTCTAGAATGAAGGACAGGATTTTGGGTCATAGCTAAAGCGCTTTGGTTATCACAATGGATTGGGGTAGGACCTAAGACTATTCCATAATTTCTAAGTTGTTGCCTCATCCAAAGGATTTGTGCACAACAGCTCCCAGCGGCTACATACTCTGCCTCAGCGGTAGAAGTCGCTATGGATCGTTGTTTCTTACTATGCCACGAAACTAGTCTATCACCTAGAAATTGACATGTACCACTAGTACTTTTTCTATCTATTTTGCATCCTGCAAAATCTGCGTCTGAATAACCAATTAGTTCAAAAGGAGAGTCCCGTGGATACCATAAGCCCACATTTTGTGTGCCTTTTAGGTATTTAAGGATTCTCTTGATAGCATTTAAGTGTGATTCTCTAGGATCAGCTTGAAAGCGTGCACACATGCATACCGAAAACATAATATCCGGTCTACTAGTGATAAGATAAAGAAGTGATCCAATGATACCTCTATAGTTAGTGATATCAATTTTCTTCCCACTTTCATCTTTATCTAACTTAAGCGTTTGGCTGATTGGAATTTTTGAAGATGATGCATTTTCCATACCAAATTTCTTTATCATATCTCTTGTATATTTAGCTTGGTTTATAAATATTCCATTAGGGAGTTGTTTAACTTGTAATCCTAAGAAGAAAGTTAATTCACTCATCATGCTCATTTCAAATTGATCTTGCATCATTTTCGAAAATTTCTCACACAATCGCTTATTTGTAGAACCAAATATAATATCATTAACATAAATTTGGACTAAGAGAATATCTTCATCATGGGTAATTTTAAATAACGTTGTGTCAACGCTGCCTTTTGAAAAGCCTTTACCTATAAGGAAGATAGAGAGAGTGTCATACCATGCTCTTGGTGCTTGTTTAAGGCCATAGAGTGCCTTATCCAATTTGTAGACCATACTTTTGCCATGGTTGTTGATGAATACTGGAGGTTTCTCCACATAGACTTCTTCTTGGAGTTTACCATTCAGGAAAGCACTCTTCACATCCATTTGGTACACTGTGAATTTTTTGAATGCGGGAAACGCTAGGAACATCCTAATTGCTTCAAGACGGGCTATTGGGGCATACGTCTCATCAAAATCAATACCCTCCTCTTGACAATAACCCTGAGCGACTAATCTAGCTTTGTTTTTTATAACAACGCCATCTTCGTCCATTTTGTTCCTAAAAACCTATCTTGTCCCAATAACTCCTTGGTGAGTTGGCCTTAGTACTAGCGTCCAAACCTTACTTCTCTCAAATTGGTTAAGCTCCTCTTGCATCGCTTCTACCCAACTTGAATCACTGAGCACTTCATCCACTTTCGTTGGTTCCATTTGAGATAGAAAACTTGCGAACATGGCCTCATTCATTGTAGCTGACCTAGTTCTAACAGGTGCTTCCATATCTCCAATTACTAGCTCTGGTGGATGGTCTCTAAGCCATTTACGGTCTGGTTGGAAAGGGTTGAGAGACTCTTGGTTATCAATCGCTTGATCCATATTTACCTCTTGCGCAGTTGCTTCATCATTCATAGTTCCAATTTGCTCTTGATGATCATTCTCTTCATGATCATTAGCGATTCTGACTTTATCATTATGTGTAACCTCACGAGTAACTTTAAGAATGGACACAAAGATCTCATCATCCTCATCATTACTATTATCACCAAGATTAATTTGTGACGCTTGTTGGGCAAGATCTTCAATTCCTACATCATCAGGAGTAACCTTACTCGGTTCTTGGTTAACATCATCAAACAGAACATGAATGGATTCTTCAACCTTCGATTTGATCTTATTTAGGATGCGAAAACTCTTTCCATTTTTGGCATAGCCTAGAAAGATTCCCTCATCCGCTTTAGGATCAAAAGTCTTTAGGCTGTGGGATCCATTGTTATGAATGAAACATTTTCAACCAAATACATGAAAATATTAAACGTTAGGCTTACGTCCCTTCCACAACTCATATGGAGTCTTCTCATGTTGCTTGTTGATCATACACCGGTTCTGAGTGTAGCAAGCGGTATTGATGGCTTCAGCCCAAAACCTTTGAGGCAGCTTAGACTCTGCAAGCATCGTCCTAGCGCCTTCTGTTCCATCGCTCAGCAACTCCATTCTGTTGAGGTGTTCTAGGAGGAGAATACTCATGAAGTATTCCAAGATCTATACAAAACTTCTCAACAAATTGGTTAGTAAATTCAGTTCCTCTATCGCTTCTAATTCTCGTCACCTTTAGATCTTTTGAAGTTTGCAATTGACGGATTAACGCTGTGAGCTTGACACTAGTTTCATCTTTGGTCGCTAGAAATTCTACCCATGTATAGTGAGAGAAATCATCAACTATTACTAGCGAGTACTTTTTACTACTAACACTCATGATTTGAATAGGACCAAACAAATCTAGATGCAATAGTTCAAGAACTCTAGAAGTAGATAGACATGGTTTCTTCTTAAAAGATGATTTAACTTGTTTACCCATTTGACATGCATCACGTAAGCGATTCTTTTGAAAGGAACCCTTAGTTAATCCCTCTACTAGATTTAGTGATATTAACTGAGAGATTGCCTTAAAGTTAAGGTGATTCATTTTTCTATGCCATAACCAACCTAATTCATTTTGATTTTTAGCAACAAATCATGTGGGGTTGTTATCAAATATAGAATCCCAATCTACTAAATACACATTGTTTGTTCTTTTTCCTCTTAGTTTAGTAGACGTAGTCTTAGCGTCGTTGACATAGCAAAAGTCGCTTGAAAATTTTACATCAAAGCCTTTATCACAAAATTGACTAATACTTAACAAATTATGCTTAAGACCCTCAACATAGTATACATCACTTATCATGACGTTCCCCCTATGCATGATACCTATACCTTTAGTTTTTTCCTTTGGAGTTATCACCGAATATATCTTGAGGACCGTTGGTTGCATGATAGTTAACCAAGAGATCCTTTGATCCAGTCATGTGTCTTGATGACCCGCTATCAATGAACCAATCTAAAGTATCGGTGTTGGCTCTATGTACCTGCATTACAGGATAGTTCTAATTCTTCTTAGGTACCCATGTTGTTTTAGGTCCTTCATTGTTAGTGACTTTGGTTTGAATAAAAACTTTAGGAACCCATATTTGCTTAGTCTTCATTGTAGGAATACTGGCCTTCTTGGGTTTCACATCGTGTTGTGTGTGTTTTTTGGGTGTATAATAATATCCTTGATTATAATAGTAGTCATAATCATAATCATCATAGTATCGATAATATGATCTTGACTGTCTTGGATATTGACGCTGGTATTTCCTTGGCGCTGGCTTAGGATTTGTTTTTGGCGTTTGACGTTTAGCGTTTGATTTACTTGTAGATGGTTTATCCTTAGCATTTTGAGCGTTTGAATGAACCTTCTGTTGTGAACCATTCACTGTCGTCTTATCCTTTTTACCTGAGTTGGTGTTGACCTTCTCATTTGGCCTCTTACCATTGTCCGTAGGTTCATTCAGCATTTGACTATTTGAACTCTTCTCAACAAAGAATACACCTTTTCCTTTGTTGGTTTCCGTAACATTAGATTTATTTGGCTGTTTACCGAATTTATTATATCCTAAACCGGTCTTTTCCCCAAATATTCTTGTTACCTCAGTCACATTATCTAGCTTTCTTGAAGCTTTTGATAATGATGAGACGAGCTACTCTGATTTGGCAAGTCTAGCAATCAAATCAGCTTCTCTCTTGACTATTATATCAAGATCACTTTTTAATTGAATAATCTCACTCTCAAGTGATTGATTCTTCTCAATGCATTGTTGCTGAACTTTCAACTCTGCTTTGAGTGTTACTTTATCTCTTGTGAGTGATGAGATAATAGCGAGATCGTTTTGATATATTTTGGCGGCCTCTTGACAATCTTTATAATATTCATTAACTTTGTCAAGTAATTCATCATAAGAAAGAGGATGAGATAATTCATTGGTTACCTCTGGTAGCGATTCGTCAGACGCTTCATCATCTCTTACCATGAGACAAATCAATGTTGAGTCGCTTGTAGGCTCATCATCACTGCTTTCATCTGATGATTCCAAATCCTCTTCAGGTGCGGAGAATGTTTCAGATTCCGCTAGCAAACCTTGTTGGAGAAGGTTGCTCCTGAATTGATTTCTATCCGCATAGTCTTGCCTTGTGGGCTTAGACACATTTGGATAAGGGCAATTTACCTGGTAGTGCCCTGGTTTCCTGCAATTATAACACAAATTAGATTTCATTTTCTGTTCAGTGGGTAATCGCTTTGAAACTACTGGCGCTGAGAGATTCTGAGTAGGAGTTGTAGGCGCTTGGTAAGGAACTGGCGCTAATGATTGAGGTGTAGAATATACAGGTGCTTGATACTGAGGCGCTGGTGCTGGGGGAGGAGTTTGAAATGAAGTTTGTCCAATAGGATTTCTCTTTTCATATCTTAGAAATTTCTTGAATTTCTTGACCAATAAAGCCATTTCCTTTTCTTCATTTGATTCCATTGATTTAACCTCACTAACCGCTTTACCCTTACTTTTGGTAGTAGCGATTAAAGCTCCTGATTCAATCGATGTGTCGCTGACTTCACCCAATTCGAATTCAAATGCCTTTAACTCTAAAAACACATGTTCTAGAGTAAGAGTGTCCAAGGTCTGTGATTCTCTCATAACAACAGTCTTAATCAAGTATTTACTTGGAAGACTTCTGAAAATCTTATTGACCATTTCCTTATTGGTCAATTCCTTATCTAGTGATGCTAACTCGGTAATGAGCAAAGTAAATCTTGCGTCCAATTGTTCTAGCGTCTCATTAGGCTGCATTTTGAAATGCTCGAATCTTTGCATGGCTATGGAGAGCTTATTCTCCTTCATTTGTGCCGATCCTTCACACGCTATAGCCAACTTATCCCATATTTCTTTGGAAGTCTTACATTGCTTCATCTTGTTGAACAATGCATCATTGTCTCCTAACGCTGAGTAAAGTGCACTTCGTCCAACATTATCTAGATTTGCTCTTTTCCGATCATCAGGCGTCCATTCTAACTTAAGTTTCTCAACATAACCATCTGGAGTGGCCTCGGTTGCTCCAGGGGCTCGAGTTACAACTTTCATAATCTGAATGGGACCATCTATAATCACATCACACATTTCATTATCGCAACAGCATAAATAAGCGAATGCTCTAAGTTTCCAAGAATCATAGTTTGATTCTACCAACTTAGGCATTTTGTTAAAAGCCATAATGATATGTTAAAAAAAATAAAAGCGATTAGGTTTTAGAAAAATGGATCTAAACAAGCAGTTACGCTCGAAAACGCATAGGTTTCTACTTCAACCGCTCTGATACCACTTGGTGGTCCCAAGTGGCATACGAAATGGTCTAGAAGGGGGGGGGGGTTAAATAGACCCTGAAGTCTTTTTCGACTTCAAAAATTCGTATCACTTTTAAAGATTTGAACGCTTAGAAAGCTGAGCGCTTGGGTCAGGCGCTTCAATAAAGATAACTTAGACTTAGTGACTTTAGCAATTTACCAAAGTAGGGTAACGCTTAGATCGCTTAATCAGGGTTAGCACAGCGGAAATGATTTTTAGAGTTCGATTGGTTAATTAATCGCTTTGCAACTTTACTTGTCTTTTTCAGAATGAATGATGTAATATGAAAATAAGACAATAAAATATAAATGACACAAGATATATAAGGTTCACTGGGTGATGTAATCCCAGTTCCGTCCTTCTTCTCCTTTTTCACTTGGAGGAATTTACCAGGATGATTATCAAAGAATCACACAGAATCTTCTACAAGATAGTAAAGGATGAAAAAGATCTCGGGCTCCTTGATCATGCAGATTTCAGCACCAATGAAGATCGTCTTCTACAAGCTTCTCTCACTCAGAAATACTGCTTGAAAAGGGGTTTCAACAACTTTCTCACTCAGATGAAAGGTTGAAGGTTTGTCACAAGGTTTTATTTGTTTTTAGGAAGATCAAACAACTTGGAATATCTCAATAGGAATTTAGGTTTCTTCTTTGGAAGAGGTTTGAGATATTTGTGACTGTCTGGAATGTAGATAAAAAGCTTGAAGGAATTTTAGCTATGGAGTTTCTAAGATTTTTCTAAGCAAGTTTTTCTTGTGCATGTACGTAATTTTCTCTTGTAATATTATGTACCGTGTCTGTTTTTGGGTTTGCTGAAGCTAGGGTATTTATAGGCAATTCTTGGGATTTGTCCGTTGGACACATGTGGGAGCGTGCCTCTCACGCGGCGCGTGATTCTACCTAAAACCTGACATTCCTGAAAATCTGTTGGCGCCGATTGGATGGGAGCAGCTATAAACTCTGAAGTTCTGACAGTCTAGTAAAAAAGGTGGCTTGTCCACAAGTCACAGTATCTTATCACATTTAATGCTCTTATCAAGCATTTAATGCATTTTGAATTTATTTCCCATTGGGCATAAATGTCCGTTGAATGATTGCATTTAAGTCCTTCATGACTTGAAGATTTATTTCAGGTGAATCTGACATCGGTCGCTTAAGTGCTTTGAGTGCTTCATCCCTAAATCCTGAAAAGAGATCCTTTAGCGTTTGACGGACGCTAAGAAACAAATCTTCATCTCTGGTTAACTTTAGACGCTGATCTTCAACTTCTTCTCTAATAGACTCACCTAGAATTCTATTAGCGATTCAGTATCTAATACTTAGTCCAAAATCTACAAAGATAAGAATTACAAGCCTAAATAACAATTAGAAACTTTCAAACGCTTAAACAATAATCTATGAAAACATAAACTTACATTTTATTTGGGGTCTAACATTGAATCCTATCTTGTCATCATCAAAACATCTAACATGAAATTCCCTAACAATAATAAACATTTTAATTTTAATTTTCTGGCTCAGATTTAAAAACTAATTATTCAAATTACTCATACATAATGGACTATTCATTCAAATTACGATACTATAAAAAACAATTTATTCAAAACAGTCCCACTTGAGTTGTTTCTCAACAATAATTATGTAATTTTTTTTTTATTTTCTGGCTCAGACTAAAAAACTATTTATGAAAATTAGTCAAAAATTAAAAACAATTCATTGAAATAACTAGATTCCTATCAATGTTCGTATTAATTTCGTAATTTTTTTGGCTTCAAATAGAACATTTATGTCATCGATTCTATTATATTATTAACACCACAAAAAATATAAATACACAAAACTATCTATGTGCCCGATAACCACAATGTCCCCCTGTCCCACAATTTGGGGACCGCCTCATCCTCGTAGACCTTCTCCTATTTGCTTCTTCCTCAACATCATTGTACTAAACTGGTGATACATTAAATTGTACCGGAGGCGGAGGTGGAATTCTATGATATTGCGGTGCATCACTCCACTGGTCTATGCCGAGATCCGAAAAATTCCACATTGGCGTACTATAACCTTGTCCTTGATCATGCTATGGTGGTTGGGGCACTGTGGGAATGTAAACGTCGTTAGGGTTAGGACGAGGTTGAGCCGAGCTCGATCCTCCGGCATCGAAGTGACCATGATAAGCCGAGCTCGATCCTCCGGCATCGAAGTGACCATGATAAGTCGAGCTCGGTCCTCCGGCATCGAAGTGACCATGATAAGCCGAGCTCGGACCCGGATGTTCCTCCTCTACACTGCCACTACATGCGACCATATCCCGGATGTTCCTCATTCTAGATCGCAGTTCCCTAATTTCCGTGGGATCACTAGTTTGGGCAATTTGTTCCATTGCAGTTTGCGCCTCTTGAATTTGTTGGTACTGAAAAGATAAAATAAGGAACAGTATCAACGAAAAAATTATCCTAAATAAATAGCATTAAAATAAGAATCAATGGAATACAATATCATAACCACATCATGCAATAGAGGGGCTGACCCAGCCTGGTGTCCCGCACCTCTCCTAGTCAATCGAGGTGAAATGTAACGACGAGTGATTCGGTCATACCACTCTTTAGATCCTTCGTCCGTCTAGTCTCCCCCATCCTCAATATAGTATCCAGTCACAGCATACAATTGACGATCATTCCACATTGCAATTTCCCGAGCGTGTCTAGCTACCTAATTAATGGTGGACCTACCCTTTCGGATGACCCTCCAAACACTTCCAGGTGTGCGTGGAATACATTGGCGTATTCCGAACTGTTGAAGAACACGCTCAAGACGATGATACTCTACGATGACAAAGAATATCATTGGAACTGATGCTCGCCAAATGTTATCATTCAAACATTGAGGTGGCAACTCGGCAATGTCTGCATCATTGAAATTGTACGGTGTCCAAACAAACTGAAATACGGAAAATATTTATTTACAACATATTAGTAGGAGATAGATATAACTTCATAATAATTTTTTAAAAAAAATTTCCCGACTCACATGTCCATCCGCCATCTGGTCTAGACCATCTCTAATTGCCCGGACGTTGTGACTGACTGAAGCAGTATTTATAGTAGGTCGATACCACCTTCAAACAATAATCATTGAAAATAATTAAAAAAAATTGAACGTTTCTTAATTAAACATAATATTCAAATGGTAAATTACCGTGAAGCATAAGGTTTTCGGGCAATGCCATTCACGTCAACTCCTGCCATCAATCTAGGTACTCCATCAGGCCTTATAATCAAAATTCTACTCCACGCCCATATCTGTTAAAGGAGAAATATATTAATTGAATAATCATGAATTATTTTATCAGAAATAATAACGTCTAAATAATAATTTTCTCACTTGTAATAATGGCATGAAACCTGCAACATCGTTTCTTTCTGCTCGGAAACCATTCGACAATTCTCGGTACAAATGAGCCAATACCGCACTCCCCCAACTGTATGTGCGTGCTAAGTTTATATCTTCAAACAGACTCAACCACACTACAGGAATAACATCTCCTGTGGTGTCGGCACACATCACACTCCCGAGCAACAAAAGGGCCCAACAACGGGCTACCTGATCAACTAAAAATTCTTTAGATTCATCATTTATTTGTTGAGGCTTACTCAGAACATGGGTAACAAGTTTTCGAACAGGTATTCTAAGACCGTGCCTGAAATCTGTAGGCAATAAGTACAGTCCTAATTGTCCAAATACATATAAGGCGTACTCTTCATCTGCTTCGAAGTGCCGATATGCAACTACAGCTCTACCATCAACTGGTAGACCATATAAAATTGCAATATCGTGGAGAGTTATCGTAGCCTCTCCGGTCCTAAAATGACATGTGTTCATCTCTGGGCGCCATCTCTCAATTAGGGCCTTGACAAGGCCCAAATCATTTTTAAACTGAGATAACTGGTATACCCTATAAAACTCCATCTCATCAAGCTTTACCTTGACGCGGTTATGCAAATGAGATTCATAGGCAACTGGAAAATATGCAGAGTCAGCTCGCCAAACACGATAAGTGAAGTTTGGATGATCAACACCTGCCTCAGATACATGATGGTCCTGATCATACAATACGCTTCTATCAACCAGGTCATATACATTACGCTCAGCCATCCTGCATTTACATATCCACAACAATGCTAATTTACATGGTACGATATAAATTACACTTAATATTTAGTAAATTAAATTGTATCTATTAATTCGAAATTAAACCCACTAATTACAAATTATACCTAATCAATAAAGATTATACATACAAATTAAAATTTAGAGATTATACCTAAGAATTCGAAAAATATACCTAAAAAAAGGAATTTAAATATACTCATTAGAGATTATACCTAAAAATTGGAGATTACACTTTAGAAATGAAAAAAAAAATTGAATTTAAAAAATTGAATTTAAACATACTAATTTAAACTACTTATCGAATCTACACCTAACTACTCCAAATGAAATCTATTAATTCGAACGTTTAGAAAACTCTTCCATCCAATTCGAAATTAAACCTAACAACTTGAAAACAAACCAAACAATTTGAAATCAAACCTATAAATTCAAATTATACCAACTAATTCGAACATTATACCAAACATTTCCAAAAATATAGCAACCAATTCAAAATTAAAGCTACTCGAAATTAAGCCCACTAAATTTTAACTTATACCCAACAATTCAAAATTAAACCTAACAACTAGAAATCAAACCTAACAATTCGAAATTAAACCTATAAATTCAAGTTATACCGGACAATTCAAAAATTATACCAACTAATTCCAACATTATACCAAAAATTGCAAAAATATACCAACCTATTCAAAAAAAAATCTAACTACTCGAAATTAAGCATATTAATTCCAAAATAAACCAAACAATTCAAAATTAAACCTAACAACTCGAAATCAAACCTAGCAATTCAAAATTAAACACTACAAATTCAAATTATACCGAACATTTAGAAAAAATATACCAACCAATTCCAATATTATACCAAATAATTCAAAAATAAAACTAAAAATTGACATTACACCTAAAAGTCAAAATTGAACCTAAAAGTAAAAAATCAACCTATTAATTAAAAAATTATACCAACCAATTCTAACATTATACCAAATAATTCAAATATAACACTAAAAATTGACATTATGCCTAAAAGTCAAAATTAAACCTAAAAATAAAAAAAAACCTATTAATTCAAAAATTATACCAATATATTCGAGAATTATACCAATTAAATCAAAAATTATAGTTAACAAATCGAATTTATCACTACAAATTCAAGTTTTCAACCCTAAATTACAATACCATTATAATAAAAAAGGCAATATACAAACTCTACATATAACAAATTTAAAAGTATAAATGAATGAAAAAAAAATTACCTTAATTTCTTGGTTGATGATGGAGAATTTCGTTTAAAAATGCACAAAAAAAACCTTTGTAATAATGGTGGAAGAAGAGAAGGAGAAAGAGAAAGAGAGAAATGCGAGAGGGATGAAGAAATGGGATGGAGATGAACGTTAATTTTTTTTTTTGCTTGCTACTGCGTTCTGCTGTGTTCAAAGAACAATAAAAAAACTACAAAAGGCAGCAGCCTTTAGTCAGCGGTCTTTTGACCTCTGACAATTAAAAAAAAAAACAGAAGTGAGAGACGACATAGCATATGTCGTCTCTCACTTAAATAAATAAATAAAAAAAATTGACAAGAGACGACATACACTATGTCGTAACGTACTACTATCTGATTGGCTCCCCTTTTCCGATATTTTCTGATTTTTCTCTTTTTTTATATATTATTAATTTAATTTTCCCTTTGCCCTAGTGTCCCAAGCGTTGCGCCTCTAAGATGTATCCACACCCTAGCTTGTACCCTCAATTATCTCCACCAGTGCCAGCAAAGAGAATATTGAATCTTGGCTTTTTAGGAAAAAGGGTTTGGAATTATTTAAGTGTTCTTCACACTCAACAAATGAGTTTGAAGAAATAGTATGAAAGAAAATTGGGAGAGAATAATAGAAAAAGTGTTTTTCTCAAAAATCTTATTTTTCTTTTCAAAGACCAAAACTAATTCAAAGTCACTTTTTCAATCATGTTTAAAAGAGGTGAAATATACATGCATATATAGAGTCCACCTAGGGTTAAAACCCCAGGTGGGTACACGCCTACTTCTCCCCTTAAAATTAGGGAGTAGGCGAGTACATATGTATATATGTACATGTATTTCCCTTTTCTTTTATCTCTTCCTTGTTTAGTTGAACTCTTTCCAACTAACTAGGTATTACCATATCTAATAATATCATAACATATATGAAATAGAATCCTTTCCATATCCATTAATAAACTACTTTAATTAATTTAGGATTCTACCAAATATATTTATAGGATATTAATTAATATATATATTTAACAAAATCGGTGAGCAAGATAAATCTTTCCACCAAATCTACATACATAATACACAAGCCTCACACGTGCACTATGTATATATGTATTATTTTATTTTATTTTCTTTCCCCTAATTAATTAATTAGTCTTTCCCAATTTAATATTCTAATATTAAATTATAGGACCATTAAATAACTAGTTAAATTAATTCATTTTCCTTGATTAATTAAATCCAATTAATTAATCCCACCATTAATTCATAAAGAATTAATTAGCCAATAGGTACTACACTAAGTTATGTGTGTGACCCCTCAGGCTCATTGTCAAACTAGCAAGAAGTCCCCGCAGGCTAGATTAATTATTCTAAATAATTAACTAGTCCTTGAATTAATTTCACCAAATTAATCCAAGGCACCTATTGGTCATGGTTCGATGTCTAGCAACGTCGCCACGACTAACTAGATGTCAACGATGAAAAGAAAAAACCTAGCCGAGTTGCTATCGTCATGGGAGTAGAATCCTTCATCAATTTCCCGTCCATGGTCCAGGGTATGGTGACGTTCGAACCCTAATAACCTGGGAAACTATGTCTGTGTTGTGACATCTAATAATCTAGTCTTCCAATCCGGGATCACCATTCCCTCTCAGAAAACAATCGCTTTGATCAAAGGCTTTTCATGATCATTTGGATTCTCGCAACATAGGAAATACAGGGTACTCCTGACCCTGGATGAATCCCTCTCCGACTGCCATTTGTTCCACTGCACTACCAGACTATACCCAACATACACGCCGTATGACTCTCATGGAGTACATGTGCATATCAAAGCAGAGTGGGTAGTGCCCTTTCCAAATGACATCTTAGGTCTAAAGATTAATCTCACACTATGAAACCCAAGGACTCCATGTTCAACAACACCAAATAGGAGTCCTTAAGAGGGGCCATTCAATTCCATAATCCAGTATGAATCTCCATACATGTATTCCATACAAGGCATCGACAATGGAACGCGTCGACCACTCAAAAGAGTTACTTGTATAAACAAGTCTTGACGAGGCCAGTGATATCCCACATTTCACAGTCTCTATGACTTGGAACAATATTTAATATTACGGTCTTTGAGAGCATTCCCTATATTTTCCCTGACCGCCTCCCCTAACCATATATAATCCATGGGATCTTTATCTATACTATCAATAGTTATAACAATAAAGAAGCATACCATAAATAAAAGATTCAATATATTTGAAACAAGACTGTCATAGTGTGTACGTTTAATATGGCTGAGCCCAAAGCAATTGGCTCGCCAGGCACCTAACTCTATCAATCTCCCACTTGCCCTAGAGCCAGTTGCCCTTGTTCTTTAGTCCCATCATTTCTAGATGGTTTTCGAGTACACTTAGACTCAGAGCTTTGGTGAAGGGGTCTGCTACGTTTTTCATCGAGTCGACTCATTCCACCCGAACGTCTCCTCTTTCCACTATCTCTCTGATGAGATGATATCGTCTAAGAATATGTTTGGATCTTTAGTGAGACCTAGGCTCCTTTGATAGAGTTATAGCTCCATTGTTATCACAGTACAGTAGTACCAGATTAACAATGGAAGGAACTACCTCCAACTCATGGATGAAGTTCCTCATCCAAACAGCTTCCTTAGCCGCTCCAGCAATAGCTATATACTCAGCTTTCGTGGTGGAGTCAGCTGTCGTCTCCTGCTTGGAGCTCTTCCAGTTGACAGCTCTTCCATTGAGTATAAACACATATCCAGATATCGATTTAAGATCATTTAAGTCTGACTGAAAACTAGAATCCGTGTAGCATTCTAGTTCCAATTTTCCTCCGCCGTATACCAGAAAAAGATCTTGAGTACGTCTCAAGTACTTTAGGATCATTTGCTCGGCAGTCCAGTGGTCCTCCCTTGGATTCGACTGGAACCGGCTTGCCACGCTAAGTGCATAAGTCACATCCGGTCTAGTGCATAGCATAACATACATAATGCTACCTATCGGCGAAGCATATAGAATCCTTGACATTCTCTCTCTTTCATCGGGTGTCCTTAGGGACATCGATTTAGTGAGATGGATTCCATGCCCGACTAGAAGAAAAAAATTTTAGAATCATCCATACTGAATCTATTCAAGATTCGTTCTATGTACTTAGATTGGGAAAGTCCTAGCAACCTACTTTCCCTTTCTCGGTATATCTTCATACTAAGAACGTAGGATGCTTCTCCCATATCTTTCATCGAGAGTTGGGTCGACAACCAACCCTTAGTTTATTGTAACATTCCTACATCATTTCCAATGAGAAGAATGTCATCAACGTTGAGTATAAAGAGGCTTATAGCTCTCCCACTAACTTTCTTGTACAGATAAGGTTCAAAACCATTCTTGATGTAGCCGTATTCCTTTACAACTTCATCAAATCTTAAATTCCAGCTTTGGGAAGCTTGCTTCAAGCCATAAATGGATCTTTGCAGCTTGCACACCTTGTGCTCGCTCTCACTGGATGTGAAGCCCTCCGGCTCTTCCATATAAATTTCTTCATCAATGTTTCCATTGAGGAAAGCCGTTTTCACATCCATCTGCCAAATCTCATAATCGATATAGGCAGATATAGCCAATAGAATCTTAATTGACTTGGTCATCGCTACTGGCCAGAAAGTCTCCTCATAGTCAATTCCTTGACTTTGAGTATAACCCTTCGCCACCAAGAGAGCCTTAAAGGTCGTAACCTTTCCATCTACTCCTAACTTGCGTTTGTATACCCATTTGCAACCAATGGCCTTAATGCCAGGTGGTGGGTCTACCAAGGTCCAAACCTTGTTGGAGTACATGGATTCAATTTCAGATTCCATGGCTTCAGACCATTTCCCCAAATCCTTATCAGACATTGCCTCATCATAAGCCATTGGATCTTCATCCAATATGAGGTTCTTCTTCTTGCTTTTTAGCAAAAGGCCATAGTACATTTCAGACTGTCACGGGATCCTTTTGGATCTCCTTAGAGGTGGAATTTGTGTACTAATAGTTTTTGGTTCATCTTGCTCCTCATTCACTACCAGCGGTGTTTGTGTCTCTTGAGTTTCCTCAAGTTCTATCACTCTATCTATGATCCCACTGTAGAGTTGCTTCTCCAGGAACACAGCGTTCCTTGAAACAAGTACTTTTTGTTCCAAGGTGTGATAGAAGTAGTACCCATAGGAATCCTTAGGGTAACCCACAAACCTATAAAAACTAGATCTTGAATCTAACATATCTCCCACTAGCTGCTTGACATGAGCATCATATCCCCATACTTTTAGGTATTTGTATGAGGGTGGTTTGTCGTGCCATATCTTATAAGGCACTTCAGGTACACTTTTTGACGGTAATCTATTCAATATATAAGCCGCCGTCCCAAGGGCATAGCCCTAGAAGTACGTAGGTAAATCATTGGACAACATCACTGATCGAACCATGTTCATCAATGTGCGGTTTCTCCGCTCAGACACGCCATTTAATTGTGGCGTTCCAGGCGATGTCCAATGAGAGAGAAACACATTCTCTTTCAAGTAATCGAAGAACTCACTGGATTGAGAGAGAGTCCATTTGATACTTTTACCGGTTTGTTTCTTTACTTCATTTCTGAATTCTTTGAACTTATCAAAGGCCTCAGATTTGTATTTAATAAGATACAAGTAACCATACGTAGAATAATCCTCATTAAAGGTTATGAAGTAAGAATTATTCCCTAATGCACTAACATTGAGGGGTCCACACACGTCTGTGTGAACTAACTCAAGCAAATCCTTAGCACGTTCCATTTGACCTCCAAATGGTGACTTTGTCATTTTAACTTTTAGACAAGATTCACAAGTCGGTAATTCCTCTTCTTCATCATGTTCGAGGAAACTTGACAAACTTGCGAATCCTATCCTTAGATGCATGGCCAAGTCTAGCATGCCAGATTTGTGCATTAGGTTGATCATCAGATTTACGCTTTCCCGTGTTTATTGTTTGAACAATAAGAGAATTAGTATACGGGTAAACATAAACGTTGTTAAACATGCATGCTCTCATGATTAATTTAGAACCATAAAACATTGAACAAAAAATATTATTTATATTAAAAGAAAAACCATCTTTGTCCAATACAAAGCAATAATACATATCAAAGTCTTTGGCCAAAGCAATAAGAGTTGTTTGTGTGAGGTACAAAAATGAACTCAACAAACACGTATTTGTTGGGATCGGTACAACCCCCGGGGATACCGGCGCAGCGGAATACATATAATTTCAAAAATTAAAACGGAATCCCCGAAATTAGGGCTAGGTCGACATGGTACCATTGGATTAAAAACTATCCTAGGAGAAAGTTTACTTGTGTTTACCTCATGTAGACCTTAAAGCAGCAACGTCTTTTTAAGCTACTTCCTGCTACAGTCTTCAAATTGATTTGCCCTAGCGCCCCAAGCGTTGCACCTCTGAGATGTATCCACACCCTAGCTTGTACCCTCAATTATCTCCACCAGTGCTAGCAAGGACAATATTGAATCTTAGCTTTTCAGGAAAAAGGGTTTGGAATTATTTAAGTGTTCTTCGCACTCAACATATAAGTTTGAAGAAATTGTATGAAAGAAAATCGGGAGAGAATAATTGAAAAAGTGTTTTTCTCAAAAAACTTATTTTTCTTTTCAAAGACCAAAACTAATTCAAAGTCACTTTTTCCATTAGGTTTAAAAGAGGAGAAATATACATGTATATATAGAGTTCACCTAGGGTTAAAACCCTAGGTGGGTACACGCCTACTTCTCCCCTAAAATTTGGGAGAAGGCGTGTACATATGTATATATGTACTTGTATTTCCTTTTTCTTTTATTCTCTTCCTTGTTTAGTTGGACTCTTTGCAACTAACTAGGTATTACCATATCTAATAATATCCTAACATATATCAAATAGAATCCTCTCCATATCCATTAATTAACTATTTTAATTAATTTAGGATTCTACCAAATATATTTATAGGATATTAATTAATATATATATTTAACAAACTTAGTGAGAAAGATAAATCTTTCCACCAAATCTACATACATAATACACACGCCTCACACGTGCACTATGTATATATTTATTATTTTATTTTATTTTCTTTCCCCTAATTAATTACTTAATCTTTCCCAATTTAATATTCTAATATTAAATTATAGGACCATTAATTAACTAGTTAAATTAATTCCTTTTTCTTGATTAATTAAATCCAATTAATTAATCCCACCATTAATTCACAAAGAATTCATTAGCCAATAGGTGCTACACTAAGTTATGTGTGTGACCCCTCAGGCTTGTTGTCAAGATAAGTCCCCGCAGGCTAGATTAATTATTCTAAATAATTAACTAGTCCTTGAATTAATTTCACCAAATTAATCTAAGGCACCTATTGGTCATGGTTCGATGTCTTGTAACGTTGCCACGACTACCTAGATGTCAACAATGAAAAGCAAAAACCTATCCGAGTTGCGATCGTCATATGAGTAGAAGCCTTTATCAATCCCTAATAACCTTGGAAACTATGACTCTTTTGTGACATCTAATGATCCAGTCTTCCGATCCAGGATCACCATTCCCTCTCAGAAAACAGTCACTTTGATCAAAGGCTTTTCACGATCATTTGGATTCTCGCAACAGCATAGAAAATACTGCGTACTTGTGACTAGATGAATCCCTCTCCGACTGCCATTTGTTGCACTGCACTACCAGACTGTACTCAACATACACGCCGTATAACTCTCCTGGAGTGCCTGTGCATATCAAAGTAGAGTGGGTAGTGCCCTTTCTAAATGACATCTTAGGTCTAAGGATTAATCTCACACTACAAAACCCAATGACTCCATGTTCGACAACATCAAATAGGAGTCCTTAAGCGACGTCGTTCAATTCTATAATCCAGTATGAATCTTCATACATGTATTGCCATACAAGGCATCGACAATGGAACGCGTCGACCTCTCGAAAGAGTTACATGTATGAACAAGTCTTGACGAGGCTAGTGATATCCCACATCTCACAGTCTCTATGACTTGGAATAATATTTAGGATTAAGGTCTTTGATAACATTCCATATGTTTTCCCTGACCGCATCTCCTAACCATATGTAATCCATGAGATCTTTATCTATACTATCAATAGTTATAACAGTAAAGAAGCATACCATAGTTAAAAGATTCAATACATTTAAAGCAAGATTGTCGCAGTGTTTACATTTAATATGGCTGAGCCCAAAACAATTGGCTCGCCGGGCACCTAACACTATCAATATTATTGTAATTAATACATAAGGTCAAGTTTAGTGAGTTTGACTTTACCATGACTCTCACTTGACTGGAGCACGTGAACAAAGGGTTTATACGTATACGGTATTTACGATTGGAAGGTTGTGGAATGATCAATTCATTAGATTTTGCTTGCACTACGAAGTGGGACACGTGATTGGCTTGGTGTTGCCCACTTTCTTTAGATTCCATTCATTGCCAAAATGAAATGAACCTATAGAGTCGCGCTAAAGGATTGATAAAGAAAAATAAAATAATTTTTCTATTTAGAACAAGGTGATTTAATTTATGGGATAAATTAAATGAGGTTAATTAATTGCTCATTAGATGAACTAATTAATTAAAACGATAAGATTAATTATTAATTAATTTCTTAAAGAAATAAATTAATGAATTAATTTATCTAATTAATTTGGTTATTTTATTTATTTTTTTATTTATTGAATATAATAAATAATTGATTAAATAATAGAGAATTAATTAAAATATAGGACGAGCCGAGCTAAGTGGAGGGCGTCCGTTTGGACGCCCATTATGGACTAGTTTGGCGTCCACTTGGATGCCCAACATGGGCTCTAGAGTCTTGTCTTGATCAACAAGTCAAGTGATATTACATACATCACTTAAGACTTTTGACCTTGAAGAGAATTTTACACAACTCACAACTCTCCTAGAACGACAAAGAAAAACTCCTCCCTCTCTTCTCACACCCTAGCTGTTAGGTGTATGGCTTCAATGCCTATGAGGAATTAGATTGAGTAGGGCTTAGATAAGTCATTTGTACAAAATGTTTGATGTTTCTATTTATAGAATAAAGGTTTTGATTTTGTTCATATAAATCTAATGGCATTTAACTATATTGAACAAATTAGTCCAAGAGATTTAAAGATAAACTTTCCACCTCTTATGGACAAGAGAAGGCACTGGAACAGTCCAGTATTTAATCTCTGAAACTGGGAGTTCGTGAGGTAACGAATATTGATTGGGCATTAATATTCAACTCATATGACACCTTCTTTGACAAGGAAGTGCCAGTCGTACAGTGACTAGATAGTGGGAGCTGGTGTCATGAATATGATTAATGGAATTAACATATTTGAACTCGATTCGCATTAATCCGATCACATGGGTATTTACTCTTTGGCAGTCAATGATTGGGATTAAGATTGTGATAGTATGTGTGAGTGTATCTGTCTCTATTCAACAATACCTGTGTTAGATTTAGACACTCAACCAGTATACGCTTATAGACTCTGATATTGAAATCTCTTGGAGCAAGGCCAATTGGTTTGCTATGCTCCATATCTAAGAAATATGCTAAGTCTATATCGGCTGGAGGAGTTGTTCCATCTGTTCTATTTTCATGGATAAGAATGGAAGCAGAGATCGGCCTAGTAGGTTGATCCTAATCAATGGCCCGATAATATGCCCGCTCCACCTCTGTCAAATCCGAGTTGAATAGAATCTCACATATATACTTTTTATGCTCAATCAGCATGGCAATCTCATTCTCAGCAACTATGTATCTTTCTTCATTGTAGCCTGCTGGAATGAAGTCTTCTTCAGCGGCTGGTGGCATGTAGTTGATTGAATGATCAATTGTCTTGAGTGGATACAGCTTGAAGAAATGCCTTGGTCTTGTAACATCCTTAGCAACGCTCTGACCTTCTGAGCGTGCCTCTGTTATGACCTCTGAAGAATGTAGTGGTTGGACCCCTTCCATTGTAGGTTCCTCGACATCCAATGCAATGCTTGTTGCAATATCTTTGGCAATGACCACCACTTCTTCTAAATCAACATCCAGATGGACGTCCATTGGTGCTTTAGCAGCAGCTGGAACAATAGCTGTAGCACAAGAACTATCCTCTATAAGACCAGGATCTTCTACAGATGTAGGAAAAGAAATGTTGTGGGAAGAAATAAACTTACCCTGAGAACTTGCCTTAATCCCAGCAGCTTCTTGAGCGCTTAGCTCAACAATCTCAGGATCTTCAGGAGCAGGGGCAAGTTGATGCTTGCCTGTTTTGGAATGCTTGAAAATCTTCTTGACGTTGACTCCTTCAACGAGCTTAAGCATTTGAGATGGAGGAGTAACAGTTAGTTCCTCAAAATCTATTTGTTTGATAATGTCTTCCAACTTCCTCCACTTGATCAAAGGAATCTTGTCTTCCTTATCTTAATCAGTTAATTCATCAGCGGCCTTAGGAGGAGACTCAACAGTAGGAGCCTTGGGGATGAGCCCTTTTCTTCTGTACAGCTGGACGCTTCACGACTTCAACCGGAGCAAGACGCTTAGCTTCCTCATTGGACGCTTCACGTACCACTTGACACTCAGATAGTGGTCTCGCAGCAGCACCAACTCGGGGAGGGTTGAGGAGATTTGTCAGAATCCTTTTCCCCAACAGCTTGACCTTGGCCAAAGGAAGCCCCGAAGAGTGAACACACTTGGCTCTATACAAGAGATCACTCAGAATAATTCTATAGGGTTTGTTTGTGACGCTCAAACAGTCCCTAAAACTTTCAAACACATACTCGCTTCAGTTAATCTTGATGTTGAGGAGTATGGCACTCATGATCTGAAATAGCATCGGGTTGACCTTATCGAAGGTTCCCACCCGGCATTCTATGATGTTGCTGCAGAAATCAGCCATCAATCTATACTTCGACACTGAATCTTTCTTCTCGAAGTATGGTTTGTAAGCGACATTATCTTCAGCACGCATCCTGGACCATGCTCCCTGGATTTGTTTAGCAGTAATTGACTCCAATGCCTCACCTTCATTTGGCAGATTGAAGTTCTCAGCAATGGTAGCAGCAAAAGAAATATTCTTTCTGAGACTCCTTCTTAGACAAAGAGAAGAGGCAAAAGATAGACGTCTTGTCCTCTGAGAGTTTAGCAATCTTCCAGAATGTGTCTACTTCAGGAGCAAACAGATATGAATATTTTGTCAAGAACGTCTAAAGCCCAGCCTTGGCCACAGAGTCCATCATTTCCGTCATGTTGATCTGATTCTGTTCATACAGAAATTTCCAGTCTACTACAAAGCCTTCAGTAACCTTGATGGTGTCTTCAACAGTGCTCACTGATTTCTTGGGTGCCATTTAAATGTTTTGAAAGATACGAACTGAGATTTTCTTTGAAAGAGAGAGAGAGAGAGTGTAATTTTGTAGATAGCTTGAGTAAAAGTGAATAAATTTTCTGCAAAAATTTGTTTTAAATGACATAGTTGAAAATTATGTTTCTCTCATCCCACTAAGATTTTGCCGCATGTAAAGTTATTGAATCTCAGCTATAAATGTTTTTAACTGTGGACGTGAGTTTTTGGTAAGATAGGGAAGGTACATTTGGTAACTCTCATATATAAAGTTTTGATGTCCGAGTAAAACTTTTAAAATGTTTGGCATTTTCTGAGTGTGATGCACGCACTTGATGGTACACTGACACGTACACAAACACATGCTAACTCTGAACCGTCATTTTGAAAAGTTTTTAATTTACCCGCCAGTTTGATGTGATTGAAGCGTGTGGATAAAGGTCAAAATTAATCGTTGAGTCTATCCATCACGTCACAAGTCATTTAAAAACTATGCATGAATTTTATAAAAAGTTTATATCAAGTGTTGAAGGGAATAGGTTCAACGCTTAACAGACACCACTTGTAAGATTTATGTGGACGCTTGAAGTTAACTTCTTTTTACATTTGAGCGTCCAACATATCATGCTAAAATATTGATAAGCGTTGGAGATCTATGCATATGAAAATAATTTTGATCATTGACGCTTACAGATATGTTCAAGTACAATTTTAAGGTTCCCTCTAAATTTGATAACTTGTAATACTTTTCAAAAATCCTTTAGACATAAATAAAGTGGATTCCTCCTAAATTATATGTCTAATTAAAGTATGATGCACAATGATTAAGCGTTTAAATCAATCATACCTAGTTCACTTGTTAAAGTGAGAAAGCATTGTTCGTTGAGACCTTTGGTGAAGATATCTGCCAATTGTTTGTCAATACCAATAAAGTGCATGGAGATATCTTTCTTTTGAACATGGTCACGAATGAAATGGTATCTAATGTCAGTATGTTTGGTTCTGAAATGAAGAACAGGGTTTTGAGCCATGGCTAGGGCGCTTTGGTTATTACAATGAATGGGGGTTAGACCTAGGATTATTTCATAATCTCTAAGTTGTTGCCTTGTCCATAACACTTGTGCACAGTAACTTCCTGCAGCTACATACTCGGCTTCAGCTGTAGAAGTAGCTATGGATTGTTGTTTCTTACTATGTCATAAAACTAACCTATCACCTAGAAATTAACATGTACCACTAGTACTCTTACGATCTATTTTGCATCCTGCAAAATCTGCATCTGAGTAACCAATTAGTTAAAAAGGAGATTCCCATGGATACCACAAGCCCACATTTTGTGTGTCTTTTAGGTATTTAAGGATCTTCTTGGCAGCAATTAACTGTGACTCTTTAGGATCACCTTGAAAGCGTGCACACATGCATACCAAAAATATAACATCAGGTCTACTCACAGTAAGATAAAGAAGTGATCCAATGATACCTCTATAATTAGTGATATCAACCTTCTTCGCACTTTCATCTTTATCTAGCTTAAGCGTTTGGCTCAATGGAATTTTTGAAGATGATGCATTTTCCATACCAAATTTCTTAATCATATCACGTGTATATTTAGCTTGGTCAGTAAATATGCCATTAGAAAGTTGTTTAACTTGTAATCCTAAGAAGAAAATTAATTCACCCATCATGCTCATTTCAAATTGTTCTTGCATCATTTTCAAAAATTTCTCACACAGACGCTTATTAATAGAACAAAATATAATATCGTCAACATAAACCTGGAATAAGAGAATATCTTTGTCATTGATAATTTTAAATAACGTTGTATCAACACGGACTTTTGAAAAGCCTTTACCAATAAGGAAGATAGAGAGAGTGTCATACCATGCTCGGGGTGCTTGCTTAAGCCCATAAAGTGCTTTATTTAGCTTGTAAACCATATCCTTACCATGGCTGTTGATGAATCCTAGTGGTTTCTCCACATATACCTCTTCTTGGAGTTTACCATTCAGAAAAGCACTCTTCACGTGCATCTGATACACCGTAAACTTGTTGAACGCTGCATACGCTAGAAACATGCGAATTGCTTCTAGACGGGGCGACATGAGCATATGTCTCATCAAAACAATACCCACTTCTTGGAAATATCCTTGAGCAACAAGTATGGCTTTGTTCCTTATTGCAATGCCATTCTCATCCATCTTGTTTCTATAAACCCATCTAGTTCCAATAACTCTTTCGTGAGTTGGCCTTGGTACTAGCGTCCAGACCTTACTACACTTAAATTGATTAAGCTCTTCTTGCATGGCTTCAATCCATCTTGGATCACTTAATGCTTCACCCACTTTCTTAGGTTCCATCTGAGATAGGAAGCTTGCGAACATGGCCTCATTGAATATAGCAACCCTAGTTATAACAGGCGTTCCAACATCTCCAATAATCTGCTCTCGTGGATGATCATGCAACCATAGTCTATCTGGTTGGAATGGGTTAAGAGTTTGAACAGGCGCTTCAAGTTCACAGATTCTTTCTTGCTCTTGATGATCACTCTCTTCATGATCATCATCATATCTTACATTGTTATCCGAAATAACCTTACGAGTAATCTTAGGAGGAGGCACTAAGATCTTATCATTGTCGTCACTATCATCATCAATGGTAATCTTAGATGCTTGATGACACAGATCTTCAACTCCTACATCATCATATTAACCTTACTCGGTTCTTGGTTAGCATCATCAAAAACAATATGAATATATTCCTCAAACTTCGATTTGATCTTATTTAGGATGCAAAAATTCTTTCCATTCTTAGTGTAGCCTAGAAAGATTCCCTTGTCCGCTTTAGGATCAAATGTCTTTAGGCTTTGAGATCCATTATTATGAATAAAACATTTAGAACCAAAGACATGAAAGTATGAAACATTAGGCTTACGTCCCTTCCACAGTTCATATGGAGTTTTTTCATATTGTTTGTTGATCATGCAAAGGTTTTGAGTGTAACAGGCAGTGTTGATCGCTTTGGCCAAAACCTAGGAGCAAGCTTGGATTCTGCTAACATTGTCCTAGCAGCTTCCTTGAGCGTTCTGTTTCGGCGCTCAGCAACACCATTCTGTTGGGGAGTTCTGGGAGCTGAATACTCATGATGTATTTCATTCTCTGCATAAAAATTCTCAACAACCTTGTTAGTAAACCCAGTACCGTGATCGCTCCTTATTCTTGAAACCTTAAGATTTTTTAGTGTTTGAAGTTGCCAAATAAGTGTTGTTAACTTGTCACATGTCTCATCTTTGGATGAAAGAAATTCCACCCAAGTAAATTGAGATAAATCAACTACTATCACCAAAGTATACTTTTTACCACTCATACTGATTGTTTGAACAGGTCCAAACAGATCCATGTGAAGTAGTTCAAGTATCCTAGAGGTAGATAGATGATTCGTTCTCTTGAAAGATGATTTAACTTATTTTCTCATTTGACAAGCGTCACAAAGGCGATCCTTATGAAATGATCCTTTAGGTAATCCCTCTACAAGATTTAGATTTATAAGCTAACAGATTGTCTTAAAGATGAGGTGATTCATTTTTCTATGCCATAACCAACCCGTTTTAGATTCATTTTGACTCTTAGCAACAAAGCATGTTGGGTTGTTATCAGTTGTTGAACCCCAATCTACTAGATACACATTATTTGTTCTTTTTCCTTTCAATTTAGTAGATTTAGTCTTAGCGTCATTTATATAGCAATAGTCGGTTGAGAATTTGACTTCAAAGCTTTTATCACAAAATTGACTTATGCTTAATAAATTGTGCTTAAGACCCTCAACATAATAAACATCACTTATCATGATGTTCCCCTTATGCATAGTACCTATACCTTTGGTTTTACCTTTGGAGTTGTCACCAAATACAACCTGAGGACCATTGGCAGCTCGATAGTTGATCAGAAGATTCTTGGACCCCGTCATGTGCCTTGACGACCCACTATTGATGTACCAAACAGATGTATCGGCTCTAGCTCTAGGTACCTGCAATCAAAAGGGAAGTTCTATTTCTGTTTAGGTACCCATTGTTGCTTGGGTCCTTTAACATTAGTAGCATTTTTAGTTTGAACTAGAACTTTAGGAACCCATATTTGCTTAATATTCATTGCGGGAGGATTAGCCTTCTTGGGTTTCACATTGTGTTGAGTGTGCATTTTGTTCACCTTGTGCTATGTGTGATTTTTAGGTGTATAATAATAGCCTCGATTATAATAGTAATCATAATTATAGTCATAATCATAATCATCATAGTAACGATAATATGATCTACACCATTATGGATATTGACGTTGGTATTTCCTTGGCACTCGCTTGCGTTGCACTTTTGGTGCTGGACGCTTAGCGCTTGATTCACAGTGGTTAGGTTTATCCTTAACCTTTTGAGCATTTGGATGAACCTTTCTTTGTGAATCATTTGCTTTTGCCTTTCTCTTGCCCGAGTCAACTTTGATTTTCTCATTTGGCCTCGTACCATTGTCACTCGGTTTAACAGGAGTTTGACTTTTTGAACCTTTCTCAACAAAGAAAACACCATTTCCTGTGTTGTTTGCCATAATATTAGATTTATTTGGTTGTTTACCGAATTTATTGCATCCTAAACCGGTCTTCTCACCAAATAGTCTTGTTACCTCAGTCACATTGTCTAGCTTTCTTGACGCTTAGACAATGATGAGACGAGTTGTTCTAATTTAGCAAGTCTAGCAATCAGCTCAGCTTCTCTCTTGACTATTACATCAAGATCACTTTTCAGATTGATTATATCAGTCTCAAGTGATTTATTCTTCTCAATGCATTGTTGCTGAACTTGCAACTCTTCTTTGAGCATCACATTATCACTCTTGAGCAATGAAATGATATCGAAGTGATTTTGATATAGTTTGGCGGCATCTTGACAATCATAATAATATTCTTTGACTTTGTCAAGTAATTCTTCATAAGAGAGAGGGTAAGATATCTTAGTGTTTACCTCAGGGGACGCTTCATCATCTCTAGCTATGAGACAAATGAGTGCTGAGTCATCCAATGGCTCATCATCATCATCACTACTCTCCTCTGAAGACTCCAAATCTTCAGGTGCGGACACTGGTTCTGATTCCTCTAGCAAACCTTGTTGACGAAGGTTGCTCCTGAATTGGTTTCTATCCACATAATCCTGCCTTGAGGGCTTTGATACGTTTGGATAAGGGCAATTTACCTGGTAGTGCCCTGGTTTCCTGCAATTATAACAAAGATTAGTTTTCATCTTTTGTTTATTTGTTAACCTTGCAGCGTGTGGTTTTGAGACCACGGGTGTGGAGAGATTTTGTTGAGTAGACGCTTGGTACTGAATCGGCACTGATGGAGAAGGTGCAGAATATTGAGGCGCTTGATACTATTGTTGTACAGGAGCAGGCGCTAGATATGAACTCTGTCCTTGATGCTTATGACTATTTCCTTTCTTTTCATATCTTAAGAACTTTCTGAATCTATTCAGAAGCGCTAGTTCCTCATCCTCACTGATATCTAAAACCTTTCCCTTGTTACCCGATTTACCCTTGATTGATGCTATAAGTGCTCCAGAATCAATCACCGAACTGCTCATAACATCACAGGCTGAATTCTACTCAAACTCAAATGTTTTGAGCTCTAAAAAGACATCTTCTGGACTTAGAAGATCCAACATGTTCGATTCTCTCATTGTTGTTGTCTTCATCAAAAATCTACTAGGTAGACTTCTGAAAATCTTAACTACCATTTCTCTGTTCTGTAAATTCACACCCAAAGATGTTAACTCTGTAACAAGAGGTGTAAATCTTATGTCCAATTGCTCTAAAGTCTCATTGGGCAACGTCTTAAAATCGATAAACCTTTCTTTGGCATTGGAAAGCTTGTTCTCTTTAATATGTGCTGAACCACCACAAATCGTAGTCAACTTATCCCATATTTCCTTAGTAGTATTGCATGACTTGATCTTGTTGAATAAGTTGTCATTATCACCAATAGCCGTATATAGAGCGTTACGACGAACATTGTCCAAATTCGCTCTTCGACGCTCATCTGGACACCATTCTTGCTTTGGCTTTTCCACATGGCCATCCGGAGTTTCTTCTGTGGCTCCAGGCGCTCTAGTGATAACCTTGTATATATGAATAAGTCCATCTGAAATAATATCGCACATGTCATCATCACATGAATAGAGATATGTAAATGCTTTGACTTTCCATGTGTCATAGTTTGACTCAGTCAGTTTAGGAACTTTAGCGAATGCCATGGAAAATTTTGAAGCAACTAGTTTTTGAAAAAGGATCTAAACAAGCTGTTATGCTTGAAAATTTTGAATTTTCAACTTTAACCGCTATGATACCACTTGTTGGTCCCAAGTGGCATACGAAAGGGTCTAGAAGGGGGGGGGGGGGTTGAATAGACCCTGAAGTCTTTTTCGACTTCAAAAAGATTCGTATTAAAATTGGTTTGGACACTTGAAAAGTAGGCGCTTGGCTTAGTCTCTACTCGAAGATTGTTTTATAAAGTTAACTTAGACTTCAAGATTTGAATTCTATAACCAGTTAGGTTTAAGCGTTCAGTTCTTTAATCAGTGTTAGCATAGCGGAATGATTTTAGAGTCTTCTCTTTGAAAGCTTTAGCGTCAAAAAATGTATCTTAGTTGCTTAGCGCTTGATTGTGTTTACTTAACAGATTTATGCAATGGTATGATAGTAATGAAATTGACTGTAAAGTAAAGAATACAATATTTGTAAGGTTTGTTGAGTGGTGTAATCCCAACTATGTCGTTCTTCTCCTCGAACACTTGGAGTCAATCCACTAAAATGATTCTAAAAAAATCACACAGAATCTTCTACAAATTGGGGAGAGATGGATGTTGATGACTTGAGCTCCTTGGTCACACAGATTTCAGCTCCAAAACACTTCTATCCCCTTGCTTCTTTCACCCAGAAATATTGCAAGTGTCCAACTTCGACTTCACACAGATCGCGAGGCTTGGAGGTTTTTCTAACGGTTTGTTTGATTTTGATAAAGTTCAAACAACTTGGAATATCTCAATAGTAATGTAGGTTTCTTCGAAAAGAATGTTTGAGATATTGGTTGACTGTCTCAGGAATTGAAGAAAAGCAAAGAGAATGTTTTCTTTAATATTCTGGCTTTTCTAAATGTTTTAGTACTTGAGACTTTAATGCAACAACAATTTGGCTTGTAATACAATGGATGTTTTGGCATGTTGTTGAAGTCCTATTTATAGGCATTCTTGGAAAAAGTGTCTGTTTGACACATACACAGGCGCGTGTCTCTCACTTCCGCGAGTGAACAACTTTTATCCTTTTTTTCCTGAAAATCTGCTACACAAAAGTTGTGCTGCAGTCTCTGAATAGTTGACAGTCCAATAAGGTGGCTTCTCCGTATGTCCTGGAGTACTTATCACATTTAATGCTCTTATCAACATTTAATGTATTTGAATTAAATACCCGTTGGCAATTAATGAACTTAGAATATTTGCATTAAACTCCTTCTGGACTTAGAAATAAAATCACGTGAAATCTATCATTGATAGACGCTCATTCATCCTTGAATAACTTCTGTCCTATAATCAATGCTTGATATAGCTTGACGCTTGGACGCTTGGAATCTTCATCTTCATTAAGATTTCAGACGCTTGAGTCTTCAAACTTAACTACTGATAAACTCACTCAGAAATCATCAGACGCTCAGTCTAAGACTACTTAGCCTAACAATCTAGAATAAAAATAAAACAAATCCTATAAACCTATTACAAAACTTACGCTCAAAGCCTATACATGATTTCTAATAAAATCAAACTTACATATTTTGGGGTCTAACAAAGAATCCTAATTGTCATCATCAAAACATTTAACAAGAAATTTCCTAACATTAGCTCTGAAAACACATATTTTGGCATTAGAATTTTCAACATTTGGGATTCTCTCATCGCAACAATCTTCATAAAATATTTACTTGGAAGACTTCTGAAAATCTTGTTGACCATTTCCTTATTGGTCAACTTCTTGTCTAATGACGCTAACTCTGTAATAAGCGCAGTAAATCTTGCATCCAGTTGATCTATCATCTCATTGGGCTGCATCTTAAAATGCTCAAATATTTGCATGGCTATGAGGAGCTTGTTTTCCCTCGTCTATGCAGATCCTTCACACACAGTAGCCAACTTATCCCATATTTCTTTTGAGGTTTTGCATAGCTTAATCTTGTTGAATAATCCCTCATTATCATTCAACGCTGAGTAGAGAGCATTACGTCCAACATTATGCAAATTAATGTCCAACCCATGGGTTTGACCCGACAGATTGACAAACGGGTTTGACCCCCAGGTTTACCCATGGATAGATGGGTTGACCCGTGGGTCAATCCATTTTTCTAAAATTAATTAAAATATTTATTTTAAAATTGTTTTAAAATTAATTTAAGTGCAAAATGATTCTTTGAAATTAATTTTATTCTTAATTTTAAATTGAATTTAAAATTAAAATTAATCCTAGACAAAAAAAATTATTTTGAATTAATTCTTTGTCCAATCAATCGAAAATTTATATTTTGAAATTAAATTAAATTTTTCTCAAATAGAATTAAAGTTGAATTAATGTATACTTAGATTTAAATTAATTCTATTATTTTTCAAACCACACTTATTCAAATTAGATTTTAATTTATTCTTTTTGAAAGAACAACAACATTTCAGTTATCATTTTATTATGCTTTGATGCTTGTTTATTGTGGGATGTCTTTTATGGACTAGGTTTATTTTTCGGGCTTTGTTTTCTGGGTTCTATTGAGTCTTTTAATTTTAATTTTTCATAGATTTATGTATAGGATGCATTTGTTTCTATATAATTAGAATATGAACTTTTTTGGAAGAGGATCTGCTTGGAGCTGGAAGACCTAAAGTCAGACATAGGTTAGATCTTATAAGTTCCCTAACCCAGGATTGAGTCATTGGCGTGACTCAATCTAAATAAGTCCATGGAAAGCATGTGTGATAGAATTGCTAGGCATTTTCTATTGTTTTAATCCATGTATATGCGCTATAAATGGATAATGTGCAAAGTGAGACCAAATAAACACAAAATTCTCCCATTGGAATAATACTGAATTTAGAATAAAAGAGAATTGGATGTCCCGACTTTCCATATAACTAAGGAGAATTAAATTAATGTCTAAGTGCATAGTTTCTTCCCAGTAAGTGGGGGTTATGTATTGTGGCATTTATTTAAATTTTCTAAGTGCATTTGATGCCATCAATCGAAACAAATTCCATCCCATATATCGATAGAGGGTTGCAAGATGAAATTCAATTGTTAGATTGATAGGAGTTCATGGCCCAAGTTCAAATAAATCACAACGTACATATCATTAAAGGATTGCGGTCACGTGATCTATGAGTCAAACTAAAGATTGAATCGCACATTTGACGATGCTCGCAAGGATTGCCACTTTAATAAGTTCAGTGATCCATATATAGTTAAAGGGTTGTAACTCACCAGATTTATTAAAGAACTGAATTGCTCACTACGAAGTCTTTCCAATGAGATTTTCCAATATTGCAGTGGGAGTGCAATAATTCGAAAAATATAGTGGGAGTCAAGTGAAAATTCAAAGTCCTGTTTATTTTACTTAGTGTACAACATAATAACCTAATTGAATATTTCTTTATTCTCTGAAATTATTTATTTATCTCTCTCAAAATGGTTAACAATCTGATTATTGTATTGCTTGAGAAAAATATCCTCACTGGACCAAACTTCATCGACTGGCTTAGAAGTCGACTATGTCTTGGACATAATGTTGTAAATCCTGATTCATGCGCAGCGGAAATGTAAATACTTATCCAGATTCACAATTGGATCACTTTTGAGTTTTAATGATTTTATAATTTCAAAAATTAACATGATGATGAAATCCAATTTCATCTTTTTTTTACTAACCTTTTAATTTGATTAAAGACTTGATCTTCCGGGTAGCAGCAATTTGAAACTCCTGCCTCTAGATATCACGCCAGAACGAGCTTGAAGAAAAATACACCACCCTATGACACACTATGGCTCCCGGCTACTAGGGGAGGAGAGAGAGATTTTTCTCTTCTTCTTTCTTTGCTGTCAAGTCTAATGTGAGAGTTAGGTTTTGACTGAAGTAGTGTTAGGTATATATAAAAAGTGATGAGCTTGGAATTAACTAATTTCTTGAGCCCATCCAACTCCTCACACACACGCATATACACGCCCCTTTTCATCCATTTTGGGCTAAGTTGACTTTCAACTTAGTCCAATTATTAGGTTCAACATATTTTAATCCACTTAAAATATAATACTAATTAATAATCATCTAAATTAAATAATCTAATTATTTAATAAAAAGATGACTTGATTATAATTAATTTACTTCCATTAATCTAATTAATCAAATAAATTAATGCCTTCATAATAAATACATCTAATTATTTATTATTAATTTATTTCCATTAATCTAATTAATCAAATAAATTAATTTGCTCATCAAATAGCAAATTACCTAATTTATGTTTTTGACAAAGAAAGAACTTTCTTCGCTCAATTCCTTTGAAGCGCGACTCTCTAGGTTCGTTTCAATTGACATTGGGAGGAAGCCAAGGATGCGAGTGTTAGTGTGCATGCTCTCAAATGCCATAAAGAGGATATATTTATAGGGCATTGATTTGTAACTAAACAATATTTTTTCATAATATAAGGCATTATCTTGTTGTTTTCTTAAAGGCATTTGTAAGATTTTAATAAACAGCGTAAAGTCTTTGATAATAAGGCAAATCTTCTACTTTCTATGGGTTAGGAAGAAAGGCACTACAAGAGTTTGATCCTTAATATCTAAAACTGGTTCGCCAGTCGAAGAGAGTATTGACTGGATAAAGACTTGTATGATATAAGTTTTGACAGAGAAAGTGTCAGTCAATCACTATGGGAATGGTAGTGGGAACTTATGTTATAGACATTTCAGTTAGACTGATATGTTCGAACACGGCTTGCATCAGTTTCGTCACATGGGTTTTCATTCACTGACGGTCAATGATGAAAGTGATAAGTTATGATAGGTACGCATGAACCTAAGACCTGAGGAATCAAGTTGAAGATGTACTTGTGACATCAAGTCTGTCATTAGAGTAGTTAGATCCAATTCACCCGTTGTTGGGATCGGCTTCGAAGTGCGGCTCGATGGGCAAGTAGCAGTTTTAACTGATTAGCAAAATGAGATTTATTCTCTCATAAGTGGATGAGCTAAATATTCTAAGCAGTCATGAATGAGTGAGTTCAAAAGACTTTGGCCAAAGCATAAAGAGATGCTCATGTTAGACATGAAGGTATACTTATTGACCTCGATTCGTTATGAGCTAAGCATATGGTCAAGTCCTGTGAGTTTAACTAAACCATGACTCTCACTTGACTGGGTTATATGAATAAAAGGTTTATACTTGTATGGTATTCACAGCGTAAAAGGTTTGGAATGATCTTATTCATTCGTTCTCAATTGGGATACGATGTAATCCACGTGACTGGCTAAGTGTTACTCACATCCTTTTGGTTTCCTCCCAATTTCCTTTTGAGACGAACCTAAAGAGTCGCGCTTAAAGGAATGGCAAAAGGAAAAATCATGGAATTGACTTGATAGAATTTTCGGTATTGGATATTGAAATTAATTAATTAATTAATCATTGGATGATCTTATTAATTAATTAATTAAGTTGACATGCTAATTAATTTCTTGGAGAAAATTAATTATAGAGCTAACATGGATTTAATTTATTATTTAATTTATTTATTTATTGGATAAATAATATTAATTAAATTAATAATTAAATAATCAAAACTTGACTAAGCCTAGGGCTTAGAATGGCCCAAAGTGGGCACCCTCATAGTTTATTAGGTTATTTGTTTTTCTAAAGTAGTATAAATATACTACTAAGTGAAAAATTAAAGTAAGCCTCCAATATTCCTTTCTCTCCAAGTCAAACTCTCCACTCTCTCTAACCGTCTCTGAGGAAGAACAAGGAGGGGATTTTTCATTTTGATTCCGGCGTGGTGATTTAGAGATAGCGACAAATTTGCTGTTCAAGCAAGGAACGCGAAAGCTGATTCAGAATTCAACATACGTGAAGAAAGGTACATGAATTCTAAACTCAATTTGAATATGGGAAATCGAGATGAACCACTTGGGAATTTATTTTTTCCTCTGCGTTTTATTGCTATAAACCAAACAGTGAGTATCACTAAGCCAGTCATGTGGACTGACATCAAAACCTAATTGAAATGAATAGATCAAATACGAACATTTAGGTCACAGACACCATGTGAGTATAAGCCCTTCATTGTAACATCCCGATCGAGTGAGAGTCATGGATTATGTCAAACTCACAGGACTCGATGTTGAGCTTTAGGGAATCATAATAAGATAAAATTTCTGAACTACCCTTATGTACTATACATAGGTTAGTTCTCCTACTTTGGCCAAAGACTTATAATTTTATTTACCTACGATCGCACAAGACGTTAACTCATTACTATTCGAGACAGTGAATCCCCTATTGGCAATCACTGAACAATTACCACTTATCCTTTTAAACCGCACTTCGAGGTTGATCCCACCAACCGGTGAAATGGATCTAACTACTCTAATAACTTGTTTCGTGTCACAAGTCCAATCTTCGTGAATCCTCAGGTCTAAGGCTCACGTACACTACTGTGACCAGTAATTCAATCATTGACATTCAAAGAGTAATTACCTATGCGATCAAATTACGGTGAGCTATGTTCGAATATATCAATTCCATTGATATATCTATGACCAAGCTCCCATCAGCCAAAGTGACCGACTGACACTCTTTGTCAAACCTTGCATCATACAAGTCTAGTCTTATTGCCCAATTAAGGCTCGTCGACGTGCGAACTCTAGTTTAAGTAAACAAGGAACTGATACTTCCAGTGTCCATCTTCTCTAACCATTGAGGAGTAGAAGTTCCCTCTTGATTACTTAGAGACTTATTTGTTTAATACTTATATTAATGTCATCAAGATTGATATGAACAAAACAATGCCTTTATAAAAGAGTAAGAGTTTGTACAACACAAAGGTAAATGTCATATTTAATCTAATTCCTCTATGGCATGGAAGGGCATAATCCTAACACAAAAACTATCCCACTGTTCCCTTGGCAGATGCGGACGAAAGTGTGCATTATTTTTACTAAGACTGGGTCACATATAATGCACGAGCCAGAGGGTTAATGCTCAGCTTGATGAGTGATGATCTTCAACACTACCATGAAAGAATGGATAATGGGAGGACCATACTGCTTCATCTGAAAGAGCTGTTTGGAGAGCCTAGTAGGACTGTTCGATACTTCTTGTTGAAAGAGCTCTTCAAGGCAAAGATGGAGGAAAATGAAAACGTGGATGACCACATATTGAAGATGATTTCCATGATTGAGAAGTTGCAGTCTCTAGATTTTCACATGGATTTCCACCTTCAAAAAGACCTCATCCTTCAGTCACTTCCTGATTCCTTCAGACAGTTCATTGTGAATTTTGACATGAATGATGTTAAATGTTCACTATCTAGGCTAATGAACAAACTCATTACTGCACAAAGTCAGAAGAAATGAAAGAAATTCAGACGTGCATACATCGCTTCTATTGCTGGGCCTACATAACCTAAGGAAAAGGAAAAGGAGCCCACAAGAGTATTAATGCTGACTGGTTGTTGCAAAAGGAAAGCACCAAAAGATGTAGGGTTACATAATGAGAATCTGAAAAGATCAAACACTTACCTCTACTATAAGGAGACGGGCCACTGGAGACATATCTATCCCATCAGAAAGGCAAGAGCTGCTACATGTATGGAACTTAATATTTTAGAAACTAATTGTCTATGACTGTATTCTCCACTTCATGGATTCTAGACTCTAGAGCTAGTGCTCATGTCTGTGTTTTGAAACAATATTTGGAAAAATAGTAGGATCGAGGTGCAAGAAGTTATGATCAATATCGGCAGTGGACATAGTGTGGCAGCTACTTACTTAGGATCCACTTCTTTATTTTATCTTCTGGACATTTAATTACTTTAGATTATTGCCTTGTTTTGCCAATGGGCTTAAAAATATTTGTTCAATTCCTGTTCTAGTTAGACTTGGATATGAAATGAACAATGTTTGCAATATTTATTTTAGAAATAAATCTGTTGTCTCTGCATCTTTATTAAATGGTTTATACTACTTATATTTCAAAAATAGATGTATTGTAAATACAATCACTAAGGAACCAGGTATGTCTGGGATAAACCAAAGACTCATCTGGCATTTGAGACTGGGTCACGCTGGAGAGTACAAAATTCGTGAGCTTGAGAAAGATGGGCTAATAATCACATTAGGGTCGGACCCATTTTCCACTTGTGAATCTTATCTCAAAGGTAAAATGACTAGGTCACCCTTCATGGGGCATTTTGAACGAGATAGTGAAGTCTTTGGTTTAATACATACTAAAGTTTGTGGGGCTTTCGGTGAAATAGCTCGTGGAGGTTTTTAATACTTCATAACATTTACTGATGACCACTCTAGGTGTGGTCTCGTATAATTAATGAAGCATAAGTCTGAATCTATTGATTGGTTCAAAGAGTTCTAGGCCTTGGTTGAAAACCAAACTGTCAAACGTATCAAAACATTACGATCCGATCAAGGTGGAGAATACATGAATGCCGAATTTGGTGAGTTCTTAATTCAACATGGAATTGTATTACAATTAACTCCTCCTGCAACTCCACAATTTAATGGGGTAGCCGAGCCACGAAATTGAACACTATTGGATATGGTTGGATCGATGCTTAGCTACACGGACCTTCCTATGTCAATGTGGGGCCATGCATTGCTTACAGCAGCCCATATCTTGAACATGTATCCATCTATGTCTGTTCCTAAAACTCCTTATCAGATATGGAGTGGAAAGACGCCAAGTCTTAAACACATAAGGATATAGGGTTATCTAGTATGAAAAAGACAAAGATGGAGAAATTTGAAGATCTTTCAAAGGTCGATTTATTGTTTCCCAAAAGATTCTATGGGATACCTTTTCTACCTGCACGATGATCAAAGAGTCATTGTGGCACTACATGCGTACTTTCCCGAAGACAAGTTCGTTCAAAAATGTGGTGTAAAAAGAAAGATTGTTCTGGACAAACAAAATAAAATTCCTTTAGAGGCAATTGTTCAAAATACTCAAAATGAACCTACCTAAATGATACTGCCATCGCGTAGATTGAGTAGAGTATCTCAACCGCCTGAGAGACATGGTTATCTGCTATAAGGAGAGCATAACTTGTATGCCGTAGCGGAAGGAATCTATGGAGATGATCCCTCTACTTTTGAACATGCAATGGAGGATATAGATTCTACCAAATTTCTTAAAGCTATGAAAACAAAGATAAATTCGATGTATTCAAATCAAGTCTGGACTCTAGTAGACTGCCCTAGGGGCATTGCACCAGTAGGTTGCAAGTGGATTTACAAGAGAAAGATTGGCCCGGATGGCAAAGTGAATACCTATAAAGCTAGGCTTTTGGCGAAGGAATATAGTCAAAAAGAGGGCATTGACTATGAGAAAACCTTCTCTCCAGTAGCCATGATCAAATCCATCAGGATTCTGCTTGCAAATAGCCACACAACTAGACTATGAAATTTGGAAAATAGATGTAAAGACCGCATTCTTGAATGGATTCCTCGAGGAGGACATCTATATGGAACAACCCAAAGTTTTCATGTCCAATGAAGATTCTCATAAGATGTGTAAATTGAATAGATCAATTCATGGACTTTAACAAGCATCGCGGAGCTGGAATCTTCATTTTGATGAGGAAGTTCAGAACTATGGCTTCATTAAGAATGAACATGAACCATGCATTTACAAGAAAAACAGTGGGAGTAAAATGTCATTTCTAGTCTTATACGTAGACAACATTCTACTGATAGAAAATGATATAGGCCTATTGACTTCGGTCAAAGTATGGCTGTCAAACATGTTCTCCATGAAAGACTTAGGAGAAGCGACCTATATTCTTGGAATTCGCATCTACAGGGATAGAGTGAATAGAAAGATAGGTCTTCCCAAGTCTTTTATTTAGAAAAGGTTCTGAAAAGATTCGGATTAGAAGATTCTAAAACAGGCCTCTTGACCATGAGATATGGACTCCATCTCTCTAAATAGATGAGTCCTCAAAGTGAGGATGATCGAAAGAAAATGAATGGAGTCCCCTATGCGTCTGCTGTAGGAAGTCTTATGTATGCTATGTTGTGTATGAGACCAGACATTGCCTATGCTGTGAGCGTGGTGAGTAGGTTTTAAGCTAACCCAGGGGAAAAGCGCTGGATCGCTGTAAAGTGTATCCTTAAGTACTTGAGAAGAACTAAGGATATATGTTTGACATATGGAGATGGGGAAGCAAATGTGAAAGGTTATCCTGACTCTGACTTTCAGTCAGACATTGATGACCGCAAATCCACCTTGGGGTTTGTATTCGCTTTAAATGGTGGAGTAGTAACTTGGAAAAGTTCTAAGCAAAGCACAACTGCTGTTCCAACCACTGAAGCTATGTACGTGGCTGCCAAGGAGGCTGTTTGGAAAAATAAGTTTGTAACTGAACTTCAAGTGGTTCCTAACATGGAGCTCCCGTTGCCACTTTACTGTGACAACAATGGAGCCATCGCACAGGCAAAGGAACTCAGGTCTCACAATAAATGCTAACACATTGAGAAAAGTTATCACATCATTACAAAGATCGTTGGAAGAGGCGACATCGCCGTGTAGAGAATAGATTCAACAAATAACGTTACTAACCCACTATCACAGGCGGTGATAGAGCGACATTGGAAAAGATGAGTATTAGATACCATAGCGATTGACATTGAGTGCAAGTGGGAGATTGTTAGGATTATGCCCTCCATTCCATAGAAGAATTAGAATATTAGGGCATTTAGTTTTATGTTGTACAAACTTTCTCTAAATTAATAGAAGGCATTTGTTTTGTTCATATCAATCTTGATGACATTAATAAAGTATTGGGCAAATTAATAAGTCCCGAGTAATCAAGAGGAAGCTTCTACTCCTCATGGTTCGAGGAGATCGACACTAGAAGTGTTGGTTCCTTGATTACTTAAACAAGAGTTCGCAAGTGGAAGAGTCTTAATTGGGCATTATGACCAGACTTATATGATGCAAGCTTTGACAAGGAGTGGCAGTCGGTCACTTTGGATTGGTGGGAGCTTGTGCCACAGATATATTAATGGAATTGATATATTTGAACACAAATCTCTGTAATTTATACACATGGGTAATTACTCGGTGACTGTCAATGATTGATTTACTAGTCACGATAGTGTGCGTGAGCCATAGACCTGAGGATTCACTAAGATTGTATTTGTGAATTGAACGAGTTATTAGAGTAGTTAGATCTAATTGAACCCTTTGGTGGGATCAACTTCGAAGTGCGGTTCAGGTGGACAAGTAGCAATAGTTCGGTGATTGCCAATAAGGGATTCACTGTCTCTAATAGTAAATGAATTAATATACTGTACGATAGTAGGTAAATTAAACTATAAGTCTTTGGCAAAAGTAGGAAAACTAACTTGTGTATGGTACACAAGGGTAGTTTAGTAATTTCATCTTACTAAGATTTATTGAGCACAACATCGAGTCTTGTGAGTTTGACACAAACCATGACTCTCACTTGATCGGAATGTTACAACGAAGGGCTTATTCTCACAGGGTGTCTCTGACCTAAAGGTTCGTATTGATCTATTATGTTTGATCTCAATTGGGTTTCGGTGTGGGTCCACTAGACTGGCTAGGTGACACTCACATTCTTAGTTTTCGCCCAATGCCAATTGAGACGAACCTACAGAGTCGCACTTTAAAGGAATTGAGCGAAGAAAATTCTTTCGTTGTCAAATACATAAATTAGGTAATTTGTCATTTGATGGACAAATTAATTTATTTGATTAATTAGATTAACGGAAATAAATTAATAATAAATAATTAGATGTATTTATTATAGTCATCCTATCCTAAATTTATTATTGAGTTATTTATTTTAGAAGATTATTAATTAATATTATATTTTAATTAGATTAAAATATTTTGGATTTAATTAATAATTGGACTAAGTTGAAAGTCAACTTAGCCCATGGATGATGGTAGTAGGGGTGTGAGAGGAGTTTGATTGGCTCATGGAATTAATTAATTTCAAGCCATCACTCCTTAAATATACTTAATTACCTAGTTCAAAAACCTAAGATTTTCATACGTGACTTGACAACAAAGAAAGAAAAAAGAAAAAAAAACTCTCTCTCCTCCCCTTAGCAGCTGTCGGCCTCTCTCAAGCCTAAGGAGGTGGATTTTTTCTTCAAGCTTCTTCTGGTGTGATATCTAAAAGTAGGAGTTTAGAAATGTTGCTACCCGGTAGATTCGATTCTTCACAAAGGTTAGTTAATTAGATGAAATTAGATTTCATCTTTTTTGTCTTTTATTAAAATCATTAAAACCCAAAATTAAGTGATCCGATTGTGAATCCAAATATGTTTTATTTTCCGCTGCGCATGAACCAGGTTCACAACAACATACTCCAAACCCATTGTCGAGGATAAATAGGTGAATCCTGAAATTATAGCAAAGACTAACTTTTAATGATTCTTATACTGTCATCTAAATGAAGTGGAATATAGTAGGATACTCTAAAATATGAGATCACCTATGTAAATGTAAGGTGTAGGCCGCCTTAAACCAAATAAACACTTATGAATCCAAGCGGGGTGCCATGGCCAAAATGGACCCAACAGTGAGAACTGAAACTGCTAAGAGTTTATCATGTGATATCATTGCCTTGTTTTACACGAATGGTTGACCAATTCAAGAGATTGCGTTCATTGGATAGCCTAGTAAATCGCGTGATATTTTATTAAGAAAGGTTCAAAGCCAAAACTTACATCTTATGATGTGATAAAATTTACCTGAAATCTCAAATCATGCATCTGCATTAATTTGATTCGTGTGGGGGATTGCATAAAAAATTTGAACATCACTAGTATCTCGGATACTTAATATTATTAGATAATATTAATCTACTGATCAAGTGCAAGCTAACCTGAACAAACTAACGATTTCGTTTGCTTTTAACGGTTGAGAATAAAAATGCAAAAAAAGTACAGTTTATGGACTAATTTTGCACGTTTCTAAATATTTGGACTAAAATTGCTAGAAGACCTACTCTTTGGTTACTAATTCTACAACTTTCACAATGTAAAATGAAACACCTAATTCAAGGGAAGAAATGTTCCTAATATTTCATATATACAAAAACTCACATCTTCCTGACTTAATTTATTTGACAGCGACACAAAATTCAATCATTCAATGATCAATATTATCCCTAGTGGTCGGCAACATCCAACTTTACTGAGTGTGACCGTAAAAACATGATTGTCGTGATATATGCCAAAATACGCTTGTTTTAATTCCTATTGTAGTTATCACCACTAGAACATTTTGATACATATATCTTTGTTCACTGCTTGCTTTTCTGCCCATACAGAGTCAATGGATGAAAAACTAACTTTTCGCAGGTGGGGTAGCAAAAGCACTTAGAGAAGTAGTCCAGTGCAGGAAGGATTGCATGTCTACTATGCATGGTTCACATATATCCTTCATATATATAATTCAAAACTAAAAAATAAAAAGGAAATAAATTAAATGAAATGAAATTCATGCATACCATACAATTACAATTATAGAGGAGAGGGCAGGTGACAATGAAACAAGCTACCATTGACATTGCATGTTACAGATTCCATCTTTACATTCCACTTTAATAAATCAACATCACCTTTTTCAATTTTAATTTCTTGGAAATTAAATAAATTAAAAAGGAAACCCTTAATTAATTAAAATGTATACAGTACTAGTGCTAGAAGCTTCGATCCATAAGATGGGATAGGCCTAATCCCTACCATGCAATGATCTGCCTCAACCTGGTGGTGGAGGGCCGTTCTCTAACTTCACTATGAATTCTTACACTCTTTTTGCCTATAAATAGCTACCTCTTCCTAATAATACCCAACACATTCAACTCTGAGTTGGAAGAATAGACAAGTCCTACATACATATATATATATATATACCTTTCGTTCAGATTTTGTAATTAAGCAAGCTCTTTTCTTTGCTGAGACTAAAAGAAAAAGAAGAGAGAGAGAGAGGGAGACGCATATGGTTAGTATATACGTTGTAACAATTTTCATTATACAGGATCTCAAAAACTCAATGGAACCATATATATACATATATATATATATATATATGTTGTGAGTAATATTTATTTAACTTGTGTGGCATGCAGGAGGAGAAAATGAGTATGCAAGTTGAAGATGCAGTGGACTACAAGGGATTTCCAGCTGATAGGTCCAAAACTGGGGGTTGGGTACCAGCTGCACTTATCCTAGGTTTCTTTCATTTCATGTCATCAACATATATAATTAATTTTCTTATATTTATTCCACATTTTAAGAAAAAGAAAAACTAAAAGAAGATACCAGTATATATGAAAATTATTATTCATGATATATAATATATATATATAGATATAGATATAGATATAGATATCCTAGTAATTAATTAATTAATATGCATTCTAAAGTCCCTTTTCTCCAGAAGAGTACTGCTTCAGGCTACGTGTGAGACCTATCATAAGCAAATTAAATAATGAAGATTGAAGAACTTGAAGCTGAAATTGCATATAATATTTAATAACGTGACTGCAGCTTTTTAGCATAAAGTATATATTGATCAAAAACTACACATTTCGGGTCATAAAATAGTGTGCATGCTAAAATTAGAGATATCTGAGGTGCACAACCCATGTATGGACGACATGATATTTAAACGATGAAAACAAAAGCGTAGCTACATATTGGATCACCTTTAGGACCATCTGTCAGAACATATATCATGTGTAGAAAAATTATTCATAAACATATATATAATATTAGAATTAATTAAGATGTCTTGTTAATGATCACCATATATATGACTTTCTTACTTCCTTCCTTCTAGGAGTGGAGATTATATTAAATGTAGGACCATCACAGAATCCAAAAGAAAGATTATGCAATAAAATTTATTTTTTAATTAAACCGCCTTGAGGTATTATAGGACATCGTTCCTTCTTAATTTCCAAAAAATAGTACAATAATTGTTAATAGAAAATTAACAAAGAGTATTCCTCACTTACGTTGTTAATCCTAACATTTCGAAACGATGAAAATAATTTCTTTATAATATTAACTCCGTTTTCAGGGATTGAAATTTGCGAGAGGCTTTCGACAATGGGAATAGCAGTGAACCTGGTAACCTACTTAGGTGGAGTGATGCATCTGCCGAGCTCCACGTCAGCGAATATCGTTACCGACTTCATGGGGACATGCTTTCTCCTATGTTTACTGGGTGGATTTCTCGCAGATTCATTCCTGGGACGATACAAAACAATCGCCATATTCGCAATCGTACAAACACTCGGAACAAGCATGTTAGCGATAACAAGCAAATTGCCACAGCTTCGCCCTCCGCCTTGCAATGCTCATGATATGATCGACTGCAAGCAAGCCGATGGCTTCCAAATGGGAATGTTATACCTCGCTTTATATCTTATAGCCTTAGGCACTGGAGGCCTCAAATCAAGTGTTTCGGGATTTGGAACCGATCAATTCAATGAAAAAGACGAAAATGAGAAAGCACAAATGGCCTTTTTCTTCAATAGATTCTTCTTCTTCATAAGCATTGGGACTTTGATGGCTGTTACTGTTCTTGTGTACATACAAGATGAAGTGGGAAGAAGCTTGGGTTATGGGATATGTTCTGTGTCGATGTTTATAGCCATATTGATATTTTTTTCGGGGACTAAACGATACAGGTATAAGAGGAGCTCGGGGAGCCCTATTGTTCAGATTTTTCAAGTTATTGCAGCGGCCATAAGGAAGCGCAAATTGAACCTTCCTTATGATATTGACATGCTCTATGAGGATGCTCCTCACGCTTCAAGAATCCATCGCACAGAGCAATTCCAGTAAGTAATTACTAATTAGTAATAAAAATAAATTTAATTTATGATAATACTTGATATGCGTAATGGAAAATTGCAATAATGGTGCAATTTTACTCGTATTGTTTGCAAAGTTAGTCACATAAAATTCGTCTTTTTGTAAAATTGGTCTTATCCATTCAAAAAATTAAAGGGATGGAATTTCACAAATAGTATGATGCAAACTCTTTTAAGAGTTTAGGATAAATTGCATAAATACACTCTAATTTTTACAACACCAAACGCTAAACATTAATAAAAAAGGTGAGTTTTTTTTCCTTTTAAGTTTTACATAATATAGTTGTTCTTTTATGAAAGTTATGAAGTAATTTTCACGTATAAGACGCGCGGTTAAACTAACTATTTACTTGAGCTTTTAATAACCTAGAGAAAAAATGCAAAATAAACGTCCTATATAATTAATTGATTTTGCAAGTTTGTAAATCATAGAGCCCAAATTTCAAGGGACCTATCCTATGAATATTAGACTAATACTGCAATTTTCTATATATATAATTTAACATAATTTGACCGTCGTTATTAAAGCCTTCTTCTGCTTTTTCTCTACGTACTTAGGTTTCTGGACAAGGCAGCAATAGTAGGAGAAGGAGATTTTGAGAATAGAAGCCTTAATTGTTCTTCAGGGCCTAATCCATGGAAGCTATGTTCAGTGACAAGGGTGGAAGAAGTGAAAATGATGGGGAGATTGTTGCCAATATGGGCCACAACCATCATGTTCTGGACAACCTATGCACAGATGATTACATTCTCAGTGCAACAAGCATCTACTATGAACAGATCTATTGGCGATTTCCAGATCCCCGCCGGCTCACTCACCGTCTTCTTTGTGGCTGCTATTCTCATCACATTAGCAGTCTATGATCGCCTAATAATGCCACTTTGGAAGAAGTGGAAAGGAAAACCAGGTACCCACCTACATTCTTTTTCCCTCCATCATACGTTTAAAAGGCCTCCTTCTCATGTGCACAACCATATTAAACTGCGTGCTAACAAGTACTTATAGTGGACAGGCTCCATGTATTATTGGCACATAATTCTCTATTCTAAAACTGTATTTCATCTTCTATTTTGTTTACTTATATGGATGTCAAATCAATGTATGTAATCCACATCACATGTGCATTTAATGAAAATACAATATGGTTCTCATATGTGACCAAACCAACAATTTTCGTCCGTTTTTTAACGATTGGTCCAAAAAATGCATCCTATGAGACTAATTTTGCAAATTTATAAACAATAAGACTAAGCATACATGCTCTATCCTATACCACTAATACTGCAATTGTCTGCAATTGTAATAATGATGTGGATGTTGACTCCATTTGTTGTTTGACTGCAGGTTTCTCCAGCCGACAAAGAATTGCAATAGGACTAGTACTTTCCACATTAGGAATGGCTATTGCTGCATTGGCTGAGATGAAGAGATTATCAACTGCAAAGTCCGTGGGCAGGTCATCCTCCAATCTTCCTTTAAGTGTATTCCTTCTCATCCCACAGTTCTTCCTAGTGGGTGCCGGAGAAGCATTCATATACACAGGGCAGCTCGATTTCTTCATAACTCAATCACCCAAAGGAATGAAAACAATGAGCACTGGCCTTTTCTTGACTACTCTTTCGCTCGGGTTTTTCGTTAGCAGCTTCTTAGTCTCCGTCATAAAAAAGGTGACATCTAGCGACGGTGGACAAGGATGGCTCGCGGACAACATAAACTACGGTCGACTCGATTTGTTCTATGGACTTTTGGCTATTCTGGGATTCATAAACCTTATAATATATCTCATTTGTGCTGTGTGGTACAAACCTGAGAAAACTAAGCCCGCTATACAGATGGAGGCTAGGTTTAATGGAAATGGAGAAGACAAGTGCTGAATTAAATAATTCGAGTATATTTTTGCTTTGTTTGTGCAGAATGTGTGTGTCACCCACCTTGTAGCTTCAAAATGTTTTGTGCTTTGTTCTTGGAATGAAAATTTTTCTACTCTATTTACTTTGTTAAAGTAAATAATTTCCAATGTCAAGAAGACTTCCAAAAACACTACATTTGAATTTTATGGTCAAGGGAATAATTTATTATTCAAAGAAGACTTCTTGTAATCAAGCAAGGTCAATCATTGAGGATGAGTAGAATTAAATAGTATTACATGCATGTATCAGACTAGATACATTTTGAGATTGCCTATAAATAGGTTGTACGTGTTGTCATTTGTAATCAATCACAATAAGAAAAATTCCGATAATATATAAAATTATCTAAGGAAGGTGCAGTAGCATTGCTAACTAAAATCTTGAGCCAAAATATCATTCTCTACTCCAACAAATTGTGGTATCAGAGCTAAGTTCCATATCCTACATTTCATTTCTATAATGACATCAAATCAAGTTTCAACCATGTTTTTTCACACTCCAAATCAAGTTCCTATATTTGGAGGTGAGCATTTTGATTATTGGAGTAGTCAAATGGAAAATCTATTTATTTCTCGAGATTTGTGGGAAGTAGCGGAAGAACCATGTTTTATTATTCGTTTTAGCGAGTTTATGATTCAATATGGAAATCGAGAAATCACTATGGGATTTGCAGAAGAAAAAACAGCAAAATCCGATCCAATTTATCGTAATCGATTAGTTAACATGTTGGTTAACCGTATTCTGAAACACGGAAAAAAATCATTGGCTTATCAAATTATCTATCGAGCCATAAAAAAAATTCAACAAAAGATAGAAACAAATCCACTATCTGTTTTACGTCAAGCAATACGTGGAGTAACTCCTGATATAGCAGTAAAAGCAAGACGTGTAAGTGGATCAACTCATTAAGTTCCCAATGAAATAGGATCCACACAAGGAAAAGCACTTGCCATTCGTTGGTTAAACGGAGCCTGGATACTTCATTTTCTTAGTCCAACCAAAGCCAACCATAAATTATTCTAATTGATAATAGTACTATGAATTCCCCCAAAGAATGCATCTAATTGCACTTCACGCTCCAATTTTTTGATGATTCAATTTCTCTTTCTTGGGCGAAACAGAGGATATCTCGATCGGAGGAGATAACGGGGAAATCCCATATGACCCAATATATCTGACAAGTCGCACTATACGTCAACCCAAGATGCATCTTCTTCTCCAGGACTTCGGAAAGGTACTTTTGGAACACCAATAAACGGCTTAAGTTTCTATAGATCAATCTACAATATTATCTTCATATCTGTGTATATTAATTCCATATATTGTATGGAATTGACATCCCACCCAATTTGCTACATCTATTTGTTCTGATCAATCTGAAATAATTCTTAAAAAATCTTCCGCTGTGCAATTTTTCGCGTAACACAACAATTACTTCGTAGTGGAGTTTGATTTCTTTCTTCAATATAGTGGATGATAACCCTTTAACGATATATAGTCCACTATTTAATTAAAGTGCTGTCCAACATCAATCTATCCAATAGACGGTCCAATCTTCTTTTCCCATAATCCACCAAAATCGCAACCGTTTAACGATATATAGGTTCGTGGATTACCTAAGTTCATTCTCACTAACACCTTTTAATCTAATATTTGAATTTCACTTTGCAGCCCTTTAACAATATATGGGATGAAATATGTTTCGATTGAGGCATCCAATGCACTTTATAAAATTTTAGAATTAGGTTCAAATACATGACCTCCACTAACTAGGACGACGCCATATACTAGACTCAATTTATAATCTTATTAAGTTTAGTAGAGGGAGAGGACGCTTAGCGCCTACTTAGTATTGTTTTGATATGAGAGAATTGTATTCTGAACATTTATTTATGTCTCACTTTGTACATTATAAATTTTTATAGCGCAGGATAGGATCATACATGAAACATACATCAAATGAAACATGCATCATAAATCTATTAAAAGCATCACACTTATTCATGAGTTTCTAGAAGGCCCAAGCCAATGGGCCATCATAAAGGAAAAAGAAAAAAATTTAAACTACTCTTCTGGGGCTCCAAGCTCCTTTCCTCTTTGGATCGACTTCTTCTTCAAGGCCTATTCTAATTCTATCTATTACATAAGAATGTTAACACCCTATACATAAACTCTAAGAAAAAGAAATAAATTGGGCTAAAAAACAGGCCCTTACAACCCTTAAAAAAGAAATACATCCAAAAGGAAACCTAAGCACATGAATAATGTCACCATCACATAATACATGCTCGCGAAAATAAGCAATTATGTTGGTGATTTAGATTATAATTAATTAGTCCAACTAATTAATTTTCTCATAAAATTCCAAATTTTATTCACATTTATAATACAAAGCCTTCTAGTGAGAAAATTATTATTAAATAAATTAATAATTAAAATCCTCCAAGAATAATTAATTAATCTTTATTCAAATAATTAAAATTCAATAAATACTAATTGGGCTCGATTTCAACAAACTTAAATCACCATCCCATTGGCCCATTTAAATTTAATGAGTTTGCCCCAAACCAATTTATTGAATATCTAATCTTTTAATAAAACCAATTTGGGCCTATTTGATTAAAAACCTGGTCATCATCCTTTTGACCCATCCGGATAATTAATGATAAGAGGCATTTTTACATGTTTTTAAGCCCCTTTGCGTTTATGTCTTAGGTTCATTTATCGCTTGATTCTTGCCACATGTGCGCTTAATTCGTGCATTAAGTGATTTCAGGTCTTAAATGGATACAATCAAAGAACGTGATGAAAAACGACGTATAAAACAAGTTTAGGCCAAATTGCTACGCACCCCTATGCCTAAGCGCCTTTCCACCCACGCCCAGGCGCCGGACAAGATGCAAATAACGTCAACATTCTGCTTACCACGCCTAGGCGCCATCCTGTCCACGCCCGGGCGCCGTATCTACACCACTTTCCACGTTCGAGTGCTATTTCCGTATATTTAGAGGCCGAATTGGATGAAGTTCCCTTCTACAATGTTGTAGAAATATGTGTTAGCTTCAAATGAGGACTTGAATCATCCAAATCGGAGTTTCGTGAAGAAAGTTATGAATGAAATACGATTTCTGCGCAGGACACATTGCATTTAATTTCAGCATTCTGTTAACGGCGCCCAAGCGCCGTTATGCCCACGCCTAGGCGTGTCCACACCCGAATTTTGATTCCTTTCAGCCAAAAGATCATCATTTGATGGGGGAATGGAACATTTAAAGCCAAGAGGTCATCACATGTATGGGAGGGATGTCATAAGTATGTTTCTTAGTAGATCTACTTTATGGAATTTTATACTACTCACTTTAAGAGTAGTGGAGGACACACTAGGGGAGACACACACTAGGAGCAGATTTGGTGGTCTTCTTAAGGCATTTTTCTTCACTTGGGACCGATAAAAAAGAGGGGAGGGAGGCATTTGGCCATCACTTTTCACTCATCATCATTCATCACCATTCTTCATCACTTTTGGAAGGGAACAAAGAAAGAGGAGTTAAGGATTGAAGTTCAAAAGCAAGGATCCATCATCAATCAATTGAGGGAGTTTTAATTACTTGCATTTACATGTTTATTTCCATGAGTATGTATATATTTGTATTAGATTTTCTTAAGGCCTTGATGAGAGGCTAATATTGTAGAACTAAGGCCATGTGAAAGCCAATTTATGAATCAATATATGTGAAGTGAATTTTTGTATTAATTCTCATATTGCTTTGTGTGTTGATTTTGAGCTTTTATCACAATCATGTGCTTGATCACCATATGCTTGCTATCTTGCCTAGTCTAGTCATTCGAAAGAAGATAGATTAGGGTTCAATGGAATCAACTCATCATCCGAAACTAATGTGGAATTGCCCCTAGACATAGGTAAAGATTTCCGGGTGTGGTTAGCCGGATTTATCCGGGGAAACTCTAGAACGTTAATGCGTGGTTATTGATTAGATTCTCGGATAGACATATTTAGAGAACCATCAATTAATCATAGGATTATTATGTGCCGAGACATCGGGTAATAATTATCTAAGGAATTTCCACCAAAGCAATAGGAGTCTAATAATTCGAAGAGTAGCTCATCTATATTGACGAGTAGATTCGGTTGTAGCATGTGCCTTAGTCATTTTATCATACGTGAGATTTAATCTATAGTTCGTTTCTTTTTGGTTCGTCACTTGCTTACTCGTTTTATTGCAATCTACTTTTGTCCATTTTCATTAATCATAAACTAAAATTCAAGTTTCCGTGGTTCGACAACCCGGACTTTTTGTCCACTTATTACTACATACGTCTAGTGCACTTGCTATCATAGCACGTTAGCTTTTAGCGTGTCAAGTTTTTGGCGCCGTTGCCGGGGACTTGTTTATTTTAGTTTTTGATTTTCGTTTACATTTTTCATAATTCTTAGTTTTCGTTTATTTCTTGATTTTCTTTTATTTTCGTGTTTAGTCTAATTTTGTTCTTGTATTTAATTGTTAGGTTCTTGAGGTGCATGACCCGCTCCTCAAACAAGCCTCTATACGAGTTAGAGCCCGAAGTTGAACGAGTTCTTCGGACTAGTAGGCGAGCAAGAGAAATGGCCAATAATCTCAACCAAAACCCGAATGGAAATTTCCCGGACATGAACTCACCGGAAACTAGGGAGTGGTTACAAGGTGTTCTACAAGCCATGCAAGCGGTACCTCCTCCAGAACTCCCGTCGGTTCGGGGTAGCTTACCACCTAGGGTCCATACCATTCCGGGGCCCGTAGTCGTGCCTAATTTCTTCACACCAAACTACCACATTCTGGCTCACATTTTTAATATGGTGCAAGGAGATCCTTTCTATGGAGAACCGCACGAATCACTACACGCTCATTTGGAAACCATAGATGAGGCTCTTGTGACCATTCAATATCACCCACGAGATCTTGATGTGATTCGTCTAAGAGTCTTCCATTTCTCATTGAAGGATAGGGCGACAACATGGTACAAATCCTTACCTCCACAATCTATTACAACATGGAGTGAGTTGGTCGATGCCTTTTTAAATAAATTCTTTCCACCCTCCAAAATCAATGAGCTACGGAGTAATATAAAAGGGTTTAGGCAAAGGAGCAATGAGTCTTTAGCCGAGGCTTGGGCTAGATATAAGGGCATGCTCCGTAAATGTCCCGATCATAATTTTGGGTTGAATGAACAAGTACTCCATTTCTATGATGGGGTTAGGTCACGTATTCGGCATAGACTCAACGCGGGTGCGGGAGGAGATCTCCTTGGGTTAGACTGTCAAAGTGTATGGGACAAAGTCGAACAGTTGGCCCGAGAAGACGAGCTTTACCCCGACGATGAAGAGGCCCCATCCTCTAAAAAGGTTGCTTGTATTGAGGAAGTAGTTGAGGAAGTAGTAGTCTTGGAACCGGAGGTTGGCAACGTTAATTATGTGGGGAATCAAAATCAACCTCGGGTGAACTTTCATATACCCGAGAATTTTCCAAAAAGGCCCAACCCCGCACAGAACGCACAACCGGGGATCTATCAAGCTCCACGGCCACCCTTCAATAACCCACCCCCGAGGCAAGGCAATTTCAATGGACAAGGTCAAGGTCAAGGTCAAGTGCAAATGCGACCTCCCACAATCGATGAGAAACTAGATGCTCACATGAAAAAGTCCGATACATCTTTCAACGAACTTTGGGGTATGATAAAGGATATGTGTATGGAGATGAAGGATTTGCGAACACAAGTGGGGCAACTTTCTAATGCGGTTAATGGTAGAGCCCCGGGGACTCTACCAAGCGACACGGAAAAGAACCCGAAGGCTCAATGCAATGCTATAGCCTTGAGAAGTGGAAAACAATTGGAGGGTGACACTGCCAGTACATCCGCGCCCGAGCGCCCCGACATGCACGCCCAGGCGCCTGATCTACCCTGTTCTGGACAAAATTCTCTGTTTCCCGCGCCCGAGCGCCCCGACATGCACGCCCAGGCGCCTACAGATCCGCGCCTAGGCGCCAATATACGCGCCCAGGCGCCACCCACAACCCTGCCAGATGCATATGTTCTGAATCCCGCACCTGAGCGCCCCGACATGCACGCCCAGGCGCCTACAGATCCGCGCCTAGGCGCCAATATACGCACCCAGGCGCCGCCTACTGTTTCAGTGGGTTTTCATCCGTCTAATCCAACGTTTTCTCCCCCTATCGAAGTTCGTCTCCCCTTCCCAAATGCTCACAAAAAGAAGAAAAAGGAGATGGATCCGAGCTTTCTTCGAATTTTGGCAATCCTTCGGGAAGTGAGAATTAATATTCCGTTTATTGACGCCATTCTCCAAATGCCGAATTATGTGAAGTTCTTCAAGGACATACTCTCCAACAAGCAGAAGTGGGAAGAGAATGAGACGGTGTGCCTCTCGGAAGAATGCTCTGCCGTATTGCTCAATAAATTGCCAACTAAGCTCCAAGATCCCGGGAGCCTCACAATCCCGTGCACGATTGGATCCCTATCGTTCAAGAAGGTGTTATGTGACTCGGGGGCCAACATCAATCTTCTTCCATACTCACCATTTAAAAAGCTAGGCCTTGGAAATCCCAAGCCGACCTCAATGAGCCTTTAACTAGCCGACCGATCGATCAAGAGGCCCAAGGGGATAATCGAAGACGTTATTGTCCAAGTCGACAAGTTTTATTTTCCCGTTGATTTCGTAGTACTCGACATGGAAGAAGATGTGGAGGTACCATTAATCCTAGGGAGACCATTCCTAGCCACGGGTAAGGCGGTAATTGACATTGCTAATGGTAAGCTTACCTTGAATGTGGGCGATGACAAAGTTACCTTTGATGTTTACAAAGTCCTTAAACATCCTATTGATCATGACTCGTGTTATCGAATTGATACATTTGACCAGTTGATTGTTGAGTATTTACAGGACAATACAATTGAAAATTCTCTCGAACAGGATCTTATGAAATCCATGCAAGTGGACTCGGAGAAAGATGATCTAGTGGAAAGGGTTCTAAGCTTGGAGTACAAATCTTCCTCTCATTCGGGAGGATTCATCAAAGTTGATAGATCATTGTCAGGATCACCTCGCCCATCTATTGAAGAACCCCCCTCTCTCGAACTCAAACCCCTCCCCTCCCACCTTAAATATGTGTACTTGAACGACGACGAAACACTCCCATTGATCATTTCCTCATCTCTTTCAGGATCACAAGAAGAGCAATTAATGACGGTGTTGAGATCTCACAAACGGGCTTTTGGGTGGAAACTTGCGGACATCAAAGGCATTAGTCCAGCGATATGTATGCACAAAATACTTATGGAGGACTCCACCAAGCCTACATGCCAACCCCAAAGGAGATCAAACCCACAAATCCAAGAGGTAGTAAAGAAGGAAGTGATTAAACTGCTCGACTCAGGTATAATCTATCCTATTTCTGATAGTGCGTGGGTGAGCCCTACCCAAGTGGTGCCTAAGAAAGGGGGGATAACGGTAATTGAGAATGCGAATAATGAGCTAATCCCAACTCGTATAATTAGTGGGTGGCGTGTATGTATAGATTACCGTAAGTTGAATGATGCCACCCGTAAGGATCATTTCCCCCTCCCCTTTATTGACCAAATGCTTGAACGATTAGCCGGGCATGATTTCTATTATTTTCTAGATGGTTACTCCGGCTATAATCAAATTGCCGTAGATCCTGAGGACCAAGAGAAAACCACTTTCACTTGTCCTTATGGCACATTTGCTTATAGAAGGATGCCATTTGGCTTGTGTAATGCCCCGGCCACTTTTCAAAGATGCATGATGGCTATTTTTCATGATATGGTTGAAGATTTCCTTGAAATTTTTATGGATGACTTTTCTGTTTTCGGAACAACTTTTGATATTTGTCTTGCTCATTTAAATGTTGAGCTTAAACGTTGTGAAGAAACCAACCTTGTCTTGAATTGGGAAAAATGTCATTAAATGGTCCGGGAGGGGATTGTGCTTGGCCACAAGATCTCTCAAAAAGGGATCGAAGTGGACCAAGCCAAGATTGAGGTCATTGAAAAACTTCCCCCACCCACTTCGGTAAAAGCTGTTAGGAGTTTTCTCGGGCATGTTGGTTTCCATAGGCGATTCATCTTGAATTTCTCTAAAATTGCGAAACCGTTGTCTAATTTGCTTGTCAAAGATGCACCTTTTGATTTCAATTCTTCTTGTATGCAGGCCTTTCTTGATTTGAAGGAACGCTTAGTTTCCGCCCCTATCATGTCACCCCCCGATTGGAGCTTACCATTCGAGTTGATGTGTGATGCGAGTGACACCGCGGTTGGAGCGGTCCTTGGCCAAAGAAAGGAGAAGGTATTTCGAACCATTTACTATGCTAGTAAAACTCTTAACGATGCACAATTGAATTATGCCACCACGGAAAAAGAATTACTAGCCATAGTCTTTGCATTCGATAAATTCCACTCTTACCTCGTGCTAAACAAAGTGATAGTTTACACCGATCATTCGGCTTTAAAATATTTGCTTGCCAAGAAAGATGCTAAACCAAGACTTCTTAGGTGGATTTTGTTACTCCAAGAATTTGATTTAGAGATAAAAGACAAGAAAGGCACCGAAAATGTAGTAGCCGACCACCTCTCACGATTAGAGCTAGTGAATGATCCGTTAGATGAGATACCAATTCGTGAGGAATTCCCGGATGAACACCTCCTTGCTATTTCTGACAAAATTTCACCTTGGTATGCTAACTTTGCCAATTACATTGTTACGGGCCGTCTTCCCCCGGATATCACTTTTCATCAAAAGAAGAAATTTCTATTTGATGTAAAGCAATATCTTTGGGACGAACCCTTTTTATTCAAAGTTTGTGCAGATGGCTTAATTCGACGTTGCATACCCGAAACGGACGTGCATGCTATCCTATCTCATTGTCATGATATGGCGGTAGGTGGCCATTTTGGGCCTTCCAAAACGGTAGCTAAGATCCTCCAATCAGGTTTCTTCTGGCCTACTCTTGTTAAAGATGCACATCATTATGTCAAATCTTGTGATCGCTGTCAACGAATGGGGAACATCTCTAAACATCATGAAACGCCCTTAAATAGCATGTTAGAGTGTGAGTTGTTTGATGTATGGGGTGTGGATTTCATGGGCCCTTTCCCCAGTTCTTGTTCAAATAAATATATCCTTGTTGCGGTAGACTATGTCTCCAAATGGGTGGAAGCCGTGGCCTTGCCTACTAATGATGCTCGGGTTGTCACTCGTTTTCTAAAGAAGCATATTTTTACTCGATTTGGAACTCCCCGAGCCATCATTAGTGACGGGGGCACCCACTTCTGCAACAAGCAGTTTGAACTTTTATTGACCAAGTACGGGGTGAAGCATAAAATTTCGACCCCATACCACCCACAAACTAGTGGCCAAGTGGAGGTCTCGAATAGGGAGATTAAGCGTATTTTAGAAAAAACTGTCAACGCATCAAGAAAGGATTGGTCCTTTAAATTGGATGATGCTCTTTGGGCTTATCGGACAGCCTATAAAACCCCAATTGGCATGTCCCCGTATCGTCTTGTTTTTGGCAAAACATGTCACTTGCCCATTGAACTCGAGCATCGTGCTTATTGGGCCATTAAGTTTCTAAATTTTGACTCTCAAAGTGTAGGTACACAACGTTTGCTACAACTCAACGAGCTCGAAGAATGGCGTCATCTTGCCTATGAGAACGCGAAACTCTATAAGGAGCGGACCAAAATGTGGCATGACAAACATATTCTCCCCCGGGAATTCCACAAGGGAGAGCGGGTGTTGCTATACAACTCTCGACTCCGACTCTTCCCCGGGAAGCTTAAGTCTCGATGGTCGGGCCCATTTTTGATTTCCCATGTCTATCCATCCGGCGCCGTCGAGCTTACAACAGATAAAGGACATACTTTCTTGGTCAACGCTCAACGTCTAAAACCTTACTTAGGGATGGATGGACCAAGAGACAAAGAGTCCTTCATCCTCGCGGACCCTTCGTGATTCTTCGCTTTCAGTCAAGCTAATGACTCTAAACTAGCGCTTCTTGGGAGGCAACCCATGTTTTCTTTCCGTTTCCTTTTCTTTTTCTCTTATTATCCCGTTTGTTGCTTTATTTTCTAGTCTTACATCTTTGTTAGTTTGTGTTTTAAGTGTTTTGTCTCTCCCCTTTTGAAACAGGAAATGAAATTCTTTACATAATATTTCTGAACGGGGCGCCCAAGCGCCGAAAACCTCCCGCCTAGGCGCCCGGTTCTGAAAAGGGCGCCCAAGCGCCGAAAAAACTCCCGCCTAGGCGCCCGGTTCTGAAAGGGGCGCCCAAGCGCCGAAAAAACTCCCGCCTAGGCGCGGGAAGTATCACTCAAAAATCCAGGTACGCTGTGTCGCGCGCCTAGGCGCCCGTTTCTGATTTAAACAAATCTGTGGGTCAAAACGGTCAAACTTCTCACAAAATCTTCACAACTCCTCTCCCACGCGATTTCCGGCGACTCTCTCACCATTTCCGGCCATTTCCACCGTGTTTCACCGCCACTCTCCATCAACATAATTCGTTGCACAAGTGGTTCTTCTTTCACATCGACTCGGTGCGACACTTTTGGGGATAAAAGGTGAGTTTTGGCTTTACCCTTCTTCCAATTCCGATTCATAGCCGACGAGTAGGTGCCTTACGTTATATTTTGAAGATTAATTGGGGCATTGTCCGATTGTGGTTTGTTTTTTTTTTGTTGTTGCATTTGAGGACTTTTATTGGATTTATGGGTTGTAGTCAAAATTGGGGGTTGTTGTTGTTGAATTGGATGCTCTATTGTTGTTAAATCCGTGGGTTGTTATCAATTTGTGGGTTGTAATCGAATTTGTGGGTTGTTGTTGAAATTGGATGCTATATTGTTGTTAAATCTGTGGATTATTGCTTAAAAATTGAAGAATCTGTTAAATCCGTGGATTGTTGCTAGATTGTGGGTTGCTCTCTGATTTGGGTGTGTTGTTGGGCGTTGACGATTGTTGTGTTGGGTTGGTTGCATTTGGGTTGATTTGAGTAGTTGAGAAATTGACCATTGTTGTTGCAAATGACGAGAACTACCAACAGACCGTCCAAGGGTAAGAAAAAAGTGGGTGAGGGTTCCTCTAATGAGCCCGAGACTCCCGATAATACCCGTTTTGAAAACTCCCAAGTCCAAATTATGTGTCAGAGTTTGAGCACCCCCGCACCCTTATTAAGGAGCACTATTTAACCACCCGGGGACAGCCCTCTGTGCACGAATTGATACAGTTCCATCACTTACAGTTTTTCTGTCAAAAGCCCGAGGCCATTCGTCTTCCTTGGGTCCTGGAATTCTTCAGCTCCGGGGTTTATGATGAGATTGAGACACGAGGATGGCTGGGGACTACCCTTTTGGTACGGGGCAAACATGTCAATTATGAGTTGAGACAGATTAGGGAGAGCATAGGCACCCCCACCCCTCAGACATGCGAGTTCACCACTCTTTACAATGCAGGGCGCCTCCGGGTTAGCCTGTCGGATATTTTGCGGGTTATTGCCCGAGAGGGGTGGGAATGGGTACCCGGAGAAGCTCATGTCCCCCGTAGGGCTCTACTACCCGAGGCTGCTTTCTGGCTCGACTTTATCCGATTCAATTTAATACCGAGTACCAATCGGTCAGAGGCAAACAAGGAACGGGCCACCCTTATCTATGCTATTATGTCCAAGAAAGCTGTGGACTTTGCCCGGGTAATCCACAAGTCTTTGACGGACCACTTTAGGAAGTTGAAGAATGAGTTAGGGCCGTTGATTAACAAAGAATTGGCTAAGCAAAAGGGCGAAGGTCCCACTCGGAAGAATCCCATCATTCTCGCGTCGCTGATCACAGTTTTATGCAAAGCAGCTAAGGTTCCCACATTTCCTATGGAGCGTACTGAGCTCCCTGGTTCTTATCTCGCCGTGGTAGATGACGACTCCCAGGCTCCTCCACCACCAGCTACTTCCAAGAGGCCTCGCCCGTCTTCATCCCGGTCTACTAGTTCCCCACAGTTTCCACCTATGGATGCCGCCGCCATTAGACAATTAAAGGATGAATTTAGGGATGAGTTGCGAGATGAGATGAGGGTGGTCATGTCCGACACTTGTGTTTATTTCCGTCAGCTTCTTGTAGAGCATAATGAGTTTGTCGGTCGGGGGCCGTTTGATTATTCTACTCCTCCACCTTACCCGCACCCCCCGCCTCAACAGCCCACAGATTTGCACGAGTCAGGTGCTCTCGTTCCTGTAGGAGGTGGTGATGAGGCTCATAATGATGAGGGTAGCCCGTTGATTGATTTGGATGATCTCGGCGGAACGGATGAGGACTACATTGACCGTTTTGGCACTACCGATTAGGCTTATCTTGTTTTATTTCCATGCATGTTTCATTTTGTTTTTGGATATCTTTTGTTGGGTTGTTGGATATTTTATGTTTTATGTTTGGATGCTTGATGTTTTCTTTCCATGCATGTTTCTCGTTTTTGTTTGTCTCGTTTTGTTTTATTCTATTCTATCCAATGTTTGATGCTTTGTACGGCTAGCATTTGTTTACCTATGTAGTGATCGACACAGTGATTGCCATCCTTGGACTTGATTGCCTTAAGTGGACTCGGGTTTGCTTTTCAGCTTCCCTATGGTGACGTGTACTTTGCCCTTCTCTTTTTCGAGCATTGGGGACAATGTTCATGATAAGTTTGGGGGGGTATACTAGATCCATTATAGTCTTGTTTATTCATGTTTTACAGAATTCGGTCCAAGTGTGGGGGGGTGGTGTACCTCTACATGTGAAATGGGTGCAAATTTTTTTATTTTTTTTTTGGATAGAATTTCAACTCTTCACCTGAGGCATTGAGCATGGTTAATTTGAATACATGGTATGTTTTCTCTATCAATTTGGTTTGTAATGACTATACACATCGTTTCCTTGCTTGTGGGACCCTAAACGTGATTAGATTGTCTTTAAGATGATTCACATATGCACATAAATCGAGGGTAGAGGCGTTGAGTGGGCAACCATTTTGAAACACTTAAAGGCTTGATCCCGAAAAATATCGACTTAGAATTTTCACATGAGTTATGAGTTGAGAATGTAGCTTCGTATGTTTAACAATAATAAAAAGAGGTGAACATTGGTATGACTGCAAAGGTCAGGCTTAATAGATACTGGGGGCAAAGAGCACCATGCCTAGAATACTGTACTATTAAGCTAATTTGAGCTAGAGCTCAAGCCAATACAAGTGTTGAGTAAATAGGGACCTAGTTTGATTTTGTGGCCTTTGACACTCGAGCGATTAAGCCCTTAGGAGTGTCTCCACACTTGATACCCTAAAGCCGTCTGGTTTAGGAGTTATTGGCCTAAAGCTCGTTACACGGGTGTCATAGAAAGCCTAAGAGGATCGAACATTGCACATGGTCTAGCCTCTAATGTTTCGAGTTGAAAGTGCATAAATTAAAGCCGAAAGTGGAATGAAGTGATGAATTTTTAAGTGGCTATGAAGTTGTATTCAATTCTCGTACCATGTGAATAATCAAAAGTTGATAAATATGGGGTTAATGCTTGAAAAGTGGTAAGAATGCCACTCGACTATAATATTTGAGATTTATTACACTACACCCTTAGGATGATCTTTTCGATGTTAAGGTGTAACATGAGCAAGTGGGTGACGTGTATATATATGTAACTTGAGCTTAAACAGGTGAATTCATACCATTGTGTGCTATTAATCATTGTAATTTACGTTGAGTGATCGGGGTTGAAAATCTTTCGATTTTGTGGGTATATCGTCTGCAAACCCTCACGAGACTATAACTCATCCTTTGAGGTAACTCAAAGGTTCAAAGGCTTGTTGCATTCGCTAAATGCAACCGTTTACTCCACGAAAGTGAGTTAGGTAGTTTTCTTTTTGTTTCTCTCTTTGATTGATGATGTTTCCTTATCTTAAAACTCTTATTGCTCGAGGACGATCAATTGATAAGTGTGGGGGTGTTGATAAGAGGCATTTTTACATGTTTTTAAGCCCCTTTGCGTTTATGTCTTAGGTTCATTTATCGCTTGATTCTTGCCACATGTGCGCTTAATTCGTGCATTAAGTGATTTCAGGTCTTAAATGGATACAATCAAAGAACGGGATGAAAAACGACGTATAAAACAAGTTTAGGCCAAATTGCTACGCACCCCTATGCCCAAGCGCCTTTCCACCCACGCCCAGGCGCCGGACAAGATGCAAATAACGTCAACATTCTGCTTACCACGCCTAGGCGCCATCCTGTCCACGCCCGGGCGCCGTATCTACACCACTTTCCACGTTCGAGCGCTATTTCCGTATGTTTAGAGGCCGAATTGGATGAAGTTCCCTTCTACAATGTTGTAGAAATATGTGTTAGCTTCAAATGAGGACTTGAATCATCCAAATCGGAGTTTCGTGGAAAACGTTATGAATGAAATACGATTGCTGCGCAGGACACATTGCATTTAATTTCAGCATTCTGTTAACGGCGCCCAAGCGCCGTTATGCCCACGCCTAGGCGTGTCCACACCCGAATTTTGATTCCTTTCATCTAAAAGATCATCATTTGATGGGGGAATGGAACATTTAAAGCCAAGAGGTCATCACATGTATGGGAGGGATGTCATAAGTATGTTTCTTAGTAGATCTATTTTATGGAATTTTATACTACTCACTTTAAGAGTAGTGGAGGACACACTAGGGGAGACACACACTAGGAGCAGATTTGGTGGTCTTCTTAAGGCATTTTTCTTCACTTGGGACCGATAAAAAAGAGGGGAGGGAGGCATTTGGCCATCACTTTTCACTCATCATCATTCATCACCATTCTTCATCACGTTTGGAGGGGAACAAAGAAAGAGGAGTTAAGGATTGAAGTTCAAAAGCAAGGATCCATCATCAATCAATTGAGGGAGTTTTAATTACTTGCATTTACATGTTTATTTCCATGAGTATGTATATATTTGTATTAGATTTTCTTAAGGCCTTGATGAGAGGCTAATATTGTAGAACTAAGGCCATGTGAAAACCAATTTATGAATCAATATATGTGAAGTGAATTTTTGTATTAATTCTCATATTGCTTTGTGTGTTAATTTTGAGCTTTTATCACAATCATGTGCTTGATCACCATATGCTTGCTATCTTGCCTAGTCTAGTCATTCGAAAGAAGATAGATTAGGGTTCAATGGAATCAACTCATCATCCGAAACTAATGTGGAATTGCCCCTAGACATAGGTAAAGATTTCCGGGTGCGGTTAGCCGGATTTATCCGGGGAAACTCTAGAACGTTAATGCGTGGTTATTGATTAGATTCTCGGATAGACATATTTAGAGAACCATCAATTAATCATAGGATTATTATGTGCCGAGACATCAGGTAATAATTATCTAAGGAATTTCCACCAAAGCAATAGGAGTCTAATAATTCGAAGAGTAGCTCATCTATATTGACGAGTAGATTCGGTTGTAGCATGTGCCTTAGTCATTTTATCATACGTGAGATTTAATCTATAGTTCGTTTATTTTTGGTTCGTCACTTGCTTACTCGTTTTATTGCAATCTACTTTTGTCCATTTTCATTAATCATAAACTAAAATTCAAGTTTCCGTGGTTCGACAACCCGGACTTTTTGTCCACTTATTACTACATATGTCTAGTGCACTTGCTAAAATAGCCCAAAGCCTAGTTATTAAAAAATTAAACCCGTTAACAGATGACCGGACCCAATTCCATCCGGGTCAAAAACACAGGCCCTTAAGGGCCCGACGGGTCGCTGACCATGCGCCCAGCACACGGCCATGCGCCTGCCATTAAGTGACTATGAGGTCACCCGATGTGCGTGCTGTGCACACAGCAGCGCACACAATCGGAGCCTTCGGGCTTCGTTTTCTCACCCTTTCTGACTTTTCTCGATTCACCATATTATCATACAATAATATCCAAGAAAAACCAAAGCTTTTTATCATAAATAAAACTCCATATTTAGCATGCTTCAAAAACACGAAAATCACGTAAAACACGTAATTGACTAAATACAAAAATCAAAGATTGGCTCTGATACCACTGTTGGGTTATTTGACATAAAATGCAGCGGAAATTTATTTCCCAAGGTGGTTCACCTTCGATTTCACATATTCAAGCCATGACAGAAATCGTATACCTTTTTCGAGTTTTTGAATTTTCTGACACAACTTCTAGCTTCCTATTTCAAGCAACGAATCAGTCACTGCCTCTAAATCACCACGCCAGAATTCAAAGCAAAAAATCTCTTCTTTTTCTTCTCCTTGGACGGCTAGAGAGAGAGAGGGGTATGGTTTTCTTGACTTGGAGATAAAGTTAATGATAAAGGCTAGGTTAATTATTTCCACTAAGTAGTATTTATACTACACAAGGGAACAATTAACCCTTGAAGACCAAGGCCCTAGGTGTCCAAAGTGGACGCCCAAATGGGCGTATACTATCCCCTTGAGCTAGTCCATATGTTTGGTCCAATTTTAATTAATTATTGAATAAATACTATGTATCAAATAAATAAATAATTAAATAACTAATTAATTCATATTAATTTCATAATTAATTTCTTTCAAGAAATTAATTAACACCTTAACATGATTAATCATCCAATGACTAATTAATTAATTTACAGTATCAAATACCAGGAAGAAAACCCTCAAGTCTTAAACCAATATGTTTCCTTTGTAATTCCTTTAAGCGTGACTCTTTAGGCTCATGTCAAAAGGCAAATGGGAGGAAACCAAAAGAATGTGGGTACCAACTAGCCAGTCACGATGCCCACATCGCAACACAATTGAGAATGAATGAAATCATTCCAAACCTTTGCGTTGTGAATATTGTACGAGTATAAACCCTTTATTCTTATATCCCAATCAAATGAGAGTCACGGTTCAGTCAAACTCACAATATTTGATCATATGCTTAGCTTATAATGAATCGAGGTCACTGATTATACTCTTATGTCTAAAATAGTGTATCTCCGTTGCTTTGGCCAAAGCTTGACCTCACTCATTCATGATGACATAGGATACATGCTCATTCACTTATGATAGAATAAATCCCATTTTGCTAATCAGTTAAAACTGCTACTTGCCCATCAAGCCGCACTTCGAGGTCGACCCCACCAACAGGTGAATTGGATCTAACTTTTCTAATGACGGACTTGATGTCACAAGCACATCTTCAATGTGATTACTCAGGTCTAAAGTTCACGCGCACTACAAAAAAATTAACTTCTAGCTAGGAAAAAAATTGTTACGAAAAATTATGTTTTCGTCACTAGAACTTTTGGCAACGACAAATTCGTTACGCTTTGTTGTCCTGTAAAGCCCGTCGCTAGGAGTTCTTGCGACAAAATATGAGTTTCGTTACAAATGTATTTGTGACAAAGGTTAGTTCCTCACTATATCAGTAGTTCTAGTAACGAATCCGTTGTCACAAAAACTTGTCTGCCACGTTACAAAAGAAAGATTTCGTATCAAAAGTGAATTTTACAAAATAATTAAATGATTTTCCTAATAGTGACTTCGTTACAAATAGTTATTGAAACAAGATGATGTCCTTACCAAAACTCAAAATTATTAATATTATTAATATAATATATATAAATATATATATATTGTAACAATGACTTGTTACAAAAGGTAAATATATAAATTACTATTTCATCGCTAATTCTTTTTGTCCATTCTAGCTAGAAAGGCTTGCATACAAGATATTCCATAATGAACATTTAATATATAAATTTAAAACAAAAGATGTCATACTAAATAGCTAAAGCAACAATAACAATTTGAGTACATACAACCCAAATTAAGGGATCATCCTAGTTGTTACAAAATAATATTAGAGATATCTCCTAATACAGTAGGTCCAATGAGACAAAATCTAGAAAGACAAAACATGGGACAAAATACAATAGAACGTCTCAAAAGAGTATCAATGAAGCTTAACTGAGTGATCAAAATGCACGTGAATTTATGATCTTTTGAAGTGCATGTTTAACGATTGAGGCATTTATTCCAAAGACCTGTAAATAAAATGAGAACATTAAGTGGTGTCAAAATGGACCATGAAAAGTATTGATTTGCTTATTCCAGCGAAGTAAATAAAATGAGAACATAAAGAGGTGTCAGAATGGATCATGAAAAGTATTGATTTGCTTATTCAGGTTTCTCTGACTCCAAAATTCAAACATAATCTAATTTAGTACTATTAACTAAAATATCTTTGCTGACTGTTTGGAGTAAAAATATCACTCCACTCTACACACTACTCACCACAATAGGAACTAATAGTGCATCTTAAGAAGTACAAGTTCACCAAACATTTTTTCCTAATAAATCATAATGACGTCAAAGTTCAATTAAATATAGAACTTTAAAATATAAATACAAACAATTTCAACAACTTATCTCACTGATCCATAAGAATGGAAGATGATGAAAAGGATATGAACTTAAGGAATAAGGAAAGAGAAAGCAAATGAACTTGATAAAAAATGATAGAAAGTACCTATTTACATAACAAGATTCTCTGCTCATCTCCTCATATTACTGATTCACTTTGCTATCTCCTACTTAGAACATAATGATAATATGAAAAGGTTCAATTTTTAGAAGTATATAAGATCTATTCTTGAGTGCATAAAGTTTAATAAATATCCATCAATTCATAATGCAATCAGACATGATAAACATATGCTATTCCATCTTAATAAAGAATTTCATTAAGGAAATAGATGGAAGAGGAAGATTTCTAAGTTACTATAGTATACAAACAAGCAAAAAGATAAAAAAGAATAACAGTATTTTGAATTAAAAGAATATAATCTGTTCATTAATGCAAAGTAATGGCTCATTTACAACTATATTCTTTTATATGATAACTAGTAGTTACTAGCATATAAACTACAAAATCTAAACTTTGCACGTTTATTAGTCAAAACTACTAAATTTAATATTATAAAAAATGAAGTATACAACAGGAAATAAAGACAATTGTACCTAACTTCCACAATGACAGTGCTATTATAGAAGATCAACTGTGCAAAAAGGACTCCTATTAGGAGATGATGCTAACTCCAAATTCTATCATAATCGAAACACTTGGTCTAATAGGATTCTATCTATCTTCGACAACAAAAAATAACGCTCATTTCCTAGTGAATTTAAATGGATATGCAACTAGTGATGATCTATACACACTTGTACTATGTAAGAGGCTTCACCACCTGCAATAATTATTCTCTTCTGCAATCATCCAATCACTGTAACTGAAGAGATAATCAATCATCAGATAACTAACACAAAGTATATACTCTATCGTTTTTGCTAGAGTTGATCCTAATTCGGTCACAAGGGAGTTTAGGGGGTTGAAAATTACTAAAAACTAGTGATATATAGAGAACTATTTGGGGCCAAAAAGTTAATGATTATAAAACTTCCATCCAGATTGGGGGATTATCCTCAAAATCAGAAATTCAAGATTCGTATTAAACGCCAAACAAATTGGATCATCACAATCACACAACAGAGAAACACGAAGAATGTCCCCAAGTATGAGATTTCGTCATTACTGGTTAATTACAGATAACTAGTGTTCATGATTCATCATTCAGGTATAATCAATTTTCCGAAAGCATGCCCAAACTCAAAAATCGGATAAAGATTACCAAGTCTATGTTTTTGAGGGAAAGTATACCTCAAAAAATTTAAAGATTACGTTCCATGTCCATCTCTCATGACTCCAATTACATATCAGATTTCAGAACCGTAAAATACTAAATCTTTTCCACAACTCAAGATCCATGAAAAAAACTCTCCTACTGGCTATTGCATCCACCAATCAATTTCTTCACATACAAATTATTTGCATTAAACATACTAAATTTGGAAAAATCTTATCAATCAAAGTAAATTTTTCTCCAATAATGCCTTAAGTAAACAAAGCTCAGATTCTTAGAATGAAGATAACGAAACAACGTAACACATTGACACCAAAAGTGAAGAAAATAGCATACAACAAACACTGTATAGAAGATAATTACACAGTGTATTGTTGAATATTATCCGAAAATTTATTACGGATCGAAAACTTTCTACAACCTATCAAATTCAAGAGTATTGTAGATCTAACGTGCAACATTCATGTTTTTCTTGCTGAAACACATTCAATCCCTCACAAATTCCTGATTTTTGTTCATGTTTCGCCACCTTTATTGACCCCGACAAAAAAGTTACATAAATCTTCAGTATAGCATAGAATTCACTCGAAAAAGTTGTCATCAATATGTTTGAAGAACTCCTTAACACAAAACCAATCTATTTTATGGTAGAGAAGACAAGAATTGTAACACAACCTGACAAATATAAATAATTCCCAAACGTATAAAAAACTAAATGGCCCACCTGATGAGATAAAGTTCAAATTAAAGCACAACATCAAACCTAGAGCTAAAATCTGATTCAACCGATAAGCCCTAAACCGAATAAACAATAAAAGTAGCACACAAGTTCATCAAAAACATATGAACACATAAATAACATCAAAATGGAATAGGTGGAAACATAGAAAACCATGTAAAGGATAACAAATCCCATAAGGTAGCAAACTTGGAAAAGCCGAACAGATTTCAAGTCTATCTCCTTAACCATTTGGACATATCAGCTTTGTTGTTTAAGCTATTTAAGCTACTTCAATACTTCTTTAGATGCACACGGTGTATACACCCCTATAACTCTATAAAACCACTTCACTTCTAAGTTATCTAAGCATTTTCTCCGTTCTCTAAACTCTTTTCGCTGTTCAGAAGTATTTTTTTCAGAAATAAAAAAGAAGACAGAGAAGTAAGAAATCAAAATATAAGGGCTCACAATCATAAGCACAGAAATCGCATACACCTTTAGCCCACTTTAAACCGACTAAACAAAATCAAAATTTGAAACCAAAAATTGAAACACCTGAAAATCCCAAACCCCTTTCTCTGAATGGGAGCCGACAACGGAAAATTGAAAAGAAACACAGAAATCGCATACATAGCCCAAGCAAATTAATATATCAGAAACTCAATGTAGGCACAAAAACCACACACACCCTTAACCCAATCTAAACCGATAAAACTAATTCAAAATTTGAAACCAAAATCTGAAACAGCTGAAAATCCCGAACCTTTGTTCTCTAAAATAAACCCAACAATGTAAAATTGAAAATAAGCACAAAAATTACATACACAGACCAAGCAAATTAACAGATAAAGCAATCTAGCATTTTTCCTGAAGTGGAATTGAGGCCCGTTCATGGCCATTGATTCCAGGCTACATATTTAATTTACCCCTTTAATTTACAAAATATAGAAATTAATTAATTTCAAACCTACGGTTTGAGCAGAGGAGTGAGAGGACTGAGTATGAGGAGAGCCGACTAGAGGAGATTGACGGGCGACGGAGGCGGCGTGTTTGTGTACGGCGGCGACGACAGCAACTTTGAACGGAGAGGGGCGACGGACTGAGAATGAGCAGTGACACAGAGAGTTAGAAACTTGGGGTGGATTAATGGGATTTAGTTTTTTAGAAATGATAATTGGGTTAAAGCCCCTAAACGTTTTCAAAATTCCACATTAGCCCCCCTATAAATAAAAAAATACATATTATTTTTAAACCTATTCAGTTTTCTGTTCGGTTTGGTTAACCGACCATGGAAACCGAAACCGAACCTAAAACCAAAATTCTCAAAAAATCAAACCGAAAACCGAACTGAAATTCTCGATTTGGTTTCGATTCGAACCGAAAATCTCAATTTCGGTTCGATCAGTTAATCAAACCGTGAACAACCCTACTTAGAGGCCACAGTCAGGTTCTAATCTTTTAGAAGGAAAATTGTGTTGTTGTTTTAATATTAATCATGTTTAGTTTCATGATTAAGATGAATATGAATTAAGTTTTTCAATTTAATTTACTCTTACCTAAAAAATTTATTCCGAAAGAATATAAAATTTATTTTATCTACCTTCTCCGATTAAAGATGAAATTTAAATTTGTATATCCATCTAAACTCGTCTCAAATTTAAAAGGTTGAGACGAGATATGTATTATACGTAGGACTGTCAATGAGCTCAAGCCGGCTCGAAGCTCGAAAGCTCGGCTTGAATATTTTCAAGCTTGAGCCGACGTTTAGGGCTTGAATTCATATTCAAGCCGAGCGTGAGCGGAGGCAGGCTCGGCTTGAATTGAGCTCTGGCTCGTATAAGTAAATAATATATATATATATATATATATATATGCATATATTCAAAATAATATACTAACTGTAATACTATATAAATATCACTTATACTTTATAAACAAAAAAATCATAAATATAAGGATAATATGGAAGTCAAATTAGATGGAAATAAATCAACCGTATTTTAATTGTAAATTTCTCAAGTAGCGAAATAATATAGAAAAATAATGTAGTGTTTTTGACTTTATGAAATCAAGTTTAAGGATTTTTAGTACGATTATAGTTTGATATTGATGATTTTAAAGTGTTTTGTAATTGTTATATTTTTTCTTTATTTTTATCAATTGTACTAAAAGGATAAAAATAGTGATATTCTAAATTCAAGCCGGCTCGGGCTCGGCTTGAAGCTCGTCAAGCCGGACCCAAGCCTTGAACACAAAAGCTCGTTTAGTATCAAGCCGAGCGTGAGCCTATGGAAGCTCGGCTCGCTCGGCTTGATTGACAGCCCTAATTATACGTACATTATAAGTTATCAAATAATTATCTCTATCAAATTATAATTTAATTAGAACATAAATATCATCCGAACCACAAGATTCAGAAAAATTCAACAACATTTTTAAGTACCTATTTTAATTTCTCTAAAGTTCAAAAAGATATTATATCTGTACTAAATAAATTGGCATATCTAAAATTTCGTTTATTCCCTCAAGTCCATGCTTCAAGAGAATATTGACACGCATCTTGGATGAATACTTCAATAATTGTTATACACTTTTTATTAATTTGTATCAGTTAAAAGTTCATTCTATTTAACTGTTTATTTTATCTATCATTCATTTAGGGGGTTTAGAGCTTAGGGTTCAGGGTTTATAGTTTAGTGTTTAGTCTTTAGGGCTTAAGGTATCAATCTATAGGGCTGTTCGTTGGTTTGGTTCGTGTTATTTGATATATCTAATCCAATATTATTTTAATCGTTATTCAAAATGAATAATTAGCTATAGCAAATGAAATTTAATGCTCAATATCTATTTCAATGACAAATTCATAATTTTCAAGTAAAAATGTAAATGATACTAATTTTAAAAAAGTAGCAAATATTTGGCACCTATTGTACCGCCAAAAATGTAAATAATTGGCTAAATCTATCCAAAAGTTTCTTGTAAGGAATTTTCGTCATCACAAATGAACTTAGCATAACAATTTAGGAATTGTTACTAGAAGATGAACAGGTTGTCACAATTGACAATAATTGCAATGATTTTTTTTTATTTTTTGTAACGACAACATACTTTAGGTGACGACAAACTTTATGCGTTACTTAAAAAGACATCTTTTGTGACAAGAGTACACTTTGTGTAACGAACTAAGAGAATCGTCACGCAAAAATAACCTTTTGGTAACAATTAATGAAATTTGTTACTAGAAAGCTAGTTCTTGCAACAAAATATGACTTCGTTAAGAAAGACATTTTCTTGTAGAGGCGTACCTATCACAACTTATCAATTCTGTCATTGACTGTCATAGAGTGAAACCCATGTGACAGAATTGATGCGAGTCGTGTTCGAACTCATCAGTCCCACTGATGCGTCTATGGCACAAGTTCCCACTAACATACTCATAGTGTTCAACTAGAACTTCCCAGTCAAAACTTATGTCATACAAGTTTCTATCCAATATTGGTGCCCAGTCAATACTCTCTTCAACTTGGGAACCAATTTAGATATTAAGGATCAAACTCTTCTAGTGCCAATCTCCCTAACCCATAGGAAGTAGAAGATTCTCCTCAGTATCAAGGACATAACGTTGTTTATAAAACCTTACAAATGCCTATTAGAAACAACATAACATGTCTTTTATTAAAAATAAATTGTTTAATTACAAACTAATGCCCTATAATTCTATTCTCTATGGCATTTGAGGGCATAACACTAATAGAAATAACATCATGGAGTTGGCAAGAAAGTTCTTCTCAATCAAGCATTCCAAATGAATTCTTTGAATCGTCGTAAGCACTTGATGATGAACCTGACCTTGTAACTCCACCTCAAAGTCCAAGTCCCACTCCACAAAGGGAAAAAAATTCAAGTTCGGATTCTCCGGTGAGAAAGATTCATTCTTTAAGAGAACTTTATGAAAATTGTGATGTCACTTTCTTCACTGTTGAACCAAAAAGTTTTGAAGTTGTTGCAAAAGAAGAAGTATGGCCAAAATCTATGAAAGAACAAATTGCAATGATAGAGACAAATAAAACTTGGGAATTGGTGGATTTTCCAAAGCACAAGGATGTGATTGGGCTTAAATGGATTTTTAAAATAAAATTCCATGAAGATGGAAGTATTCAAAAACACAAGGCGATACTTGTTGCAAAAGGATACTCTCAACAACCGGGAGTTGATTTTAATGAGATCGTTGCGCCGGTGGTTAGAATTGAGACAATTTGTGTTGTTATTGCACTTGCAGCGCAATTAGAACTTCAAGTATTCCAACTTGATGTCAAATCAGCATTTCTTAATGGAGAGCTTGAAGAAGAAGTATATGTGCATCAACCTCAAGCATTTGAGGTAAAAGGAAAAGAAGATAAAGTGGACCATCTACAGAAAGCACTTTACGGATTGAAGTAAACTCCACGAGGTTGGAACACCAAGGTTGATGGTTATTTTTGGAAAAATGGATTTAATTTAAGTCCAAATGATCCCTCTCTTTATGTGAAGAAAGACGGTGATAATCTCTTCATCGTGTGTCTCTATGTAGATGATCTTATCTATATGGGCACTCAAATGCAAATGGTTGAAGATTTTAAGTAAAGAATTTGAAATGATAGATTTGGGATTGGTGAAATACTTTCTTGGAATTCAAGTAAAGCAATCCAAAGGAGAAATTATTATTTCTCAAGAAAAGTATACGGGAGATCTTTTGAAGAAGTTTCACATGGAAAAGTGCAAACCAGTTTCTACTCCTATGCCCGTGAATGAAAAGTTGTTGCAAAATGATGGGAGTGAGAAGGTGGATAATACAAAGTTGAGGAGCCTTGTTGGATCACTGATTTATCTCACAAACATGAGACCAGATATTGTTATGTGGTAAGTTTAATCTCAAGATTCATGAGTGAGCCGAGGAAATTCCATTTCGTAGTGGCTAAAAGAGTCTTGAGATATCTTCAAGGGAGCAAACAATTGGGCATCAAGTATGTGAAGGAAAAGGAAAATTAACTGATCGGTTTTACTGATAGCGATTGGTCGGTGTCATTTTAGATCGAAAAAGCACTTCAGGATATTTTTTTTGCATTGGTTCTAATGTTGTTTGTTGGAGTTCAAAAAAGCAAAAATTAGTGGCGCTATCATCTGCCAAAGCCGAATATATAGCTACCACTGAAGCCACTTGTGAAGCGATTTGGTTAAGAAGGCTACTTGCTGATTCACAACAAGTTCAAAAGTATCCAACTATAGTTTATTGTGACAATATGTCAAAAATAGCTATGACAAAAAATCCAGTGTTTCACTCGAGAACAAAACATATCGAGTTGCGACATCATTTCATTTGAGACATGGTTAGCAAGGTAGAAATTTGTTTGGAGTTCACTGGCACAATTGAACAAGTAGCGGATTTTCTTACCAAGGCCGTGACTATTGAGAAATTTGAGAAAAAGAAGGAGGATCTAAGAATTGCAAATTAAGGAGGGGTGTTAAAGTAAATAATTTGCAATTTCAAGAAGACTTTCAAAGAGACTACATTGGAATTCTATGGTCAAACGAATAATTTATTATTTATTCAAAGAAGACTACTTGTATCAAGCATGGTCAATCATTGGGGATGAGTATAATTAAATAGTAATACATGTATTAGACTAAATACATTTCTAATTGCCTATAAATAGGCTCTAAGTGTTGTCATTTGTAATCAATCACAATAAGAAAAATTTCAGCAATATATAAAATTATCTAATCAAGTGCAGTAGCATTGCTAACTAAAATCTTTAGCCAAAATATCATTCTCTACTCCAACATACTTGATTACTTTCTTCACAGCATCACAAAATGACTAGGATACTTGCATCTATTCTATAATGTTCTTATAGAAAGATGAAGGTTGATTTCTTCAATGACTAACTATATAGAGAAAAAATTAATACTAAGTTACCGTTGGA